>OU745324.1:5752056-6983541 GCA_916618145.1 Emmelina monodactyla
CTAATATTATAAATGTGAAAGTTTGTCAGTATGTGAGGATGTATGGATGTTTGTTACTCTTTCACGGAAAACTATTGGACGGATTTGGATGAAACTTCACAGTAATATAGGTTATACATTAGAATAACACATAGGGTACTTTTTACCGCGGGAAAACTTCTCATTTCCACGGGAAACCGACTTCCACGCGAACGGAGTCGCGGGCAGCCACTAGTATTTATATATAACTCGTTTACAAGGTCATAACAAAAGCAAAACACCGAAAAACAGGTTCAATTCTAACCTACGGCCGTTACACCAGCTTAGTGTAATCCAGTCAGGGTTGATAAGCTAGTTTATGAAGCAGCCTGCAGTCGACGACAATCCTGCAAATCTTTTTATGTACGTTATTTACAAGCTGGCCAACCCTAGAACAGGTATGGGTGCGATATTCATCGATGTCGATAAAAGGTTAGTGAATTGACTGAAATAATTAACCTATCATATTTTGTCATCATGTCTGTAAGAGCTATAATAGGTTGTTTGCAAATATTGTGTCTCTTATATGAGATCTATATAGGGAAATATAGGATTATCTGTACTTTCTAGTCTGTCTGGCCTGTGAGTGCTAGAAGATTATCTATCGTATCACACACCGTGGAAATCTTCACACTTATGAGTGGTATTTTTCATCATAAAAAATAATCTATGTAAAATAATCGACTAAGAAATTCCCATCCCTACGGCTAATAATACAGTGAAGGAAATTGTTCGGTACACTTTGGACAAAAGCGCAAAATGGCTCTATTTTCTTTAATTTTGCTGCAAAAAGTACCTACCCAGTTTCTTTGTTAGTAAAAGTTAAGTAATCAGACGCTTGCGTTGTGGATTCTTTTGTGATTGAATTAAATGGCGCGCTGAAATTTTTCTTCACTGAAGCTTAGCAAAAGGGGTAATAATAATGAATACCAAGAGGGGTATACATAGAGTAAGGGGTAGTATTTAAACGAGTGACGGTAAATAAAAAAATTAAGTGTCAAAAATAATTAATTTAGGTTATAGGTAGTATTAATATTAAGTGAGCAACTAACTGCGAGTGACGGGAAATCAACATACTGCAACTTACAAACATTATTTTGAGTCACTTAAAATACAAAATGAGAAGCTTCATAATATTTGAGCGATTTAATATTTGTTTAAGTGTAAATATTACGTCCTACATTTTATTCAATATTCGACAAATATGTTTTTTATACTGAGCGGCATTTTATCCTTTAATGAAGTGTTTCGAATACTAAAACCACTTTAAAAAATACTATAATGAGCAGGGTATAAACAGCTCACATTATTTAAAAATACTTAATTAAAATAAAAAATTGAAAATGATGAAAATCTGATTCTAAGTCTTTTCTGTAGCTCGAAACCAATTCTTACGTTACCAAATAAGCGCTTCACCGGGTGCTGCCGCACCACGCTCGCTACGCTCGCTCGGTTCGCTCGTGTGAAGCAAAAGTCAACCTAACACGCTCGTTGCTGCGCGCCTCGATAACCTATCCTAGCTATTGCATACTAGTAGAAAAGACGGTTATGTTGAGAAAATATAGGAAAACAAATAGAAGTGCAATAGATCGCTATTGCTACTGACATTATGAAGTTAAATGATTCGGAACTATGAAATTAATCAGTAGTATCAAATTAAAAAATCATAAGATCTCAAATGGAATATCAGTAACCAATAATCATTAATTAAGCAGCTTACCAAAATTTGCTAAAAGTGAACTTTTTAGTAGATTGTAGCATAAAACCTCAATTGGAAAAATAGAATCTGTTTTAATATTGAAGTTGCCGCCTCCGTATTCGCAGTCGCTCACTTAGTAATGTAATCGCACTGATAGTATTTTAATATCTGAAATGGATTAATCTAAACCCTTTTTTTGTAAGCTCCTTCTGGATATTATTATCAATAAATATTCGTAGTTAGTTTAGTAAATTTATCGTTTACTCAAATTCATACCGCTCAAGTAATGGAGAATGTTACTAGGTATGCCAAATCGCTTGAAATTTTGTCGCAGTAAAGCCTGTATGCATACAAATACACTAGTTTTTGTTGTAATCAAAAATACCCAGTAGTTTTGATTTTATAGGCATTCAAAGTTTCGAAAAATATCGAGTCCTGCTAACAGTCACGTGACCGCTTGTGACGTCTTACCACAACGCGCCAGGCGGTGGCGCATATAGCCGGCACAGTATTTTATTTTATTTTTTTATTTATTTAACATTTAATGTATATATTTTTGTGTTTTCGGTCGCGTATTAGTAAATATAAATATTATTCGTTATTATACGTTAATTGTTATTATTACACGTTAATAGTAAATATTATTCTATTAATAAATTGGGTATAGGTTTCGAAAAAAGGTAATCGTGTAATCTATCTAAAATAGATGAATTAATGGCTGCGCATTATTTATCAAGTAATAGTGATTTTGTTGCCGCCGAAATGTTTGATATGTTCTAAACTGTTTCATCAAAACAAAATAACCAATATAATAAAAATACTAATGGAAGAATGCAAGTCCAATAGTAGGAGTATGTACCTACCTACCTATCATTATTTTTTTACGTTAAAGACCAATAGTTTTGTAGCTATAGGTAGGTACGTCCTTCTAATATTATAAATGTAAAAGTTTGTGAGTATGGATGTATGAATGTTTGTTACTCTTACACGCTCCTCACTCTTACAGATATTTGCGATAGCGAGGAATAGAAAAAATATGTATGAAATTGCAAGCTTGTCAAAAATTTATTCTATTCACTTGCTATCGCAAATATCACTTGCCACTTGACTTGGGGGGCTGGACGGATTTGGATGAAACTTTGCAGTAGGTTACACATCAGAATGACACATAGGGTACTTTTTACCGCGGGAAAACTTCTCATTCCCACGGAAACCGACTTCTACGCGAACGGAGTCGCGGGCGGCCACTAGTATGTATACAAAGATACCGCTCTTCTAAGAAAAATTAAATAAATACATGCATTGATTTAGTACTAACTAGCTTTAGTTAGCAGCTTCGCCCGCGTTTCCCTCGGGAACTGTACATTTTCCCAGGATTAAAAGAAGCCTATGGATTATTTCAGTCTTCGTCCAGATCTGTTCAGTACTTTTTGTGTGAAAGATAACAAACACAAACACAATCTTCCGCGTTTATTATATTACTAGGAAGTAGGATACCTATACGATCTAGATGTAGGTAGTTGAACGTTACAGATGCACTTTACCTTTACTATTTTATTTAAGTAATTTAATTTATTTTTTATTGCAAATGTAGATGATATGAACTGAATGAATGAAACCTCTTTTATTTATTTGTATTTTTACTAACAAATTGTTTAATGGTATTGGTTATGTTCAAGTTAAAAGATTTGGTGATGTATGTATGTATCCTTTGGAACTGTAAAAAACAACTTTTCCGGCGAATTGATAGTTGTATTTTTACATTTAGGCACAACACATGATTTCCTAGTAGTTGGATTAGACATTTTTAAAAGTATTTAGGTTTAATTTAGACGACAAGTGCGCGCGACCGCGAGCGTACTGAGTGAGCCAGACCGAGCCAGTTGTGGTGTGACGTCACACCGCCACCGGCAGCCAGCGTCGTGCGGTAGCAACTTATTTTACTTATAAATCGGAAACTAATTGACGCATCGAAATAATTCTTTCACCTGTATTTTTTATTTTTGACAGAGAATACGAAGAGATAATAATCAAAATTTGTTAACATTCTCTATTAAAACAGCGGGTCAATTACTGTAATTTTATGCAGGGCTGCTTAGTTGCGTTTACGTCTTAACCTCTAAATCCGTATTACCGTAATAACACGAAAAATCAAAGGATTCGCAAAGTTTTTAACGCTTAAAAGTGACGTGTAGGTTTTCCTTTCATTAAGGTATTACGGATTAAGAGGTTAAGACGTAAACGCAATCAAGCAGCACTGCATAAAATACGGTAATTGACCCGCAGTATGAAATCATCAGTCGTTATTTTATTTTTTAACTTGCGTTTAAAATATATTCCTGTTTAACTTTTTAATTATTTTCATAAATATCTTTCTTTGCAAGCAGCACAGGTACCTAAATAATTTCTCTCGTTCGCAAATATTAGGTAACAGTAGGTAGCTCAGTAATCTAAGTAAATCACTAGGTATTCTGAACTAACTCCGCATTCGCAATGATACATTCAAATTACCGCATTGTTTCTCTTAGTTCTGTCGCACACATACACACAAACACACATGCACACGAGATGCCATGTACACATGCGTCGTTGAAATTTCAATGTTCTGTGGTTAAGTTGGTGTGAGGAGTTAGCTATACTATATTTTAGTATAGTGCGACAAATGTGCAGTATTATGTAGGAGAAAACAATGTAGGTGCGCCTTGGCTGCGTTATACAATTAATTTTAAATATGGTTGTCTTTAACAGATAATGTCAAACAATGCGGGCGTCGATGTGACTTTAGCCAATCACTCACTTTTTTTTACAAACGACGGCAACCAAATTACTGCACGACTTAATTGGCAAGTTGTTTTCTGCACCTGTGCTCTCCTTGGGTAAACCGTTCTCTCTAATCATTAAGGAGAAATAAGCAAGAGTTTCTATTCCAAGGCAATTTTCAAAATGCAGCGATCTGTGTACCGGAATGGTAAGCGGTAGGCTCCGGGGTCAATTTACTAAGTTCTTCTTTAGTAAACTGTGTGGTACCTACTATACAAGCCGGCACTTAGTTAAGCGCCCAAGAGTTGGTGAGGTGTTTTCGATATTAATTATTATATGGTACACTAGTGGCCGCCCGCGACTCCGTTCGCGTGGAAGTGGTTTCCCGTGGAAAGAAATGTTTTCCCGCGGTAAAAAGTACCCTTTGTGTTATTCTAATGCAAAGTTTCATCCAAATCCATTCAGTAGTTTTTACGTGAAAGAGTAACAAACATCCATCCATCCATACATCCTCACAAACTTTCACATTTATAATATTAGTAGGAAGTAGGATATATACTTTTAAAAAATGCATGTAATGTTAGTTAGACTCATACTTTAACACATGGGTCGCGAGCCACAAAATACCTAAACAAGCTGTAAATATTACAGCTTCCAATGTCGAACCATCCTAATCTCAAACCGCGTGCCTTCCCAGCACATACTCGCAGGTAACAGATACGTACAAGTGAATGTAACGCATCTTAAGATAGCAGTCACAGCGATGAAGCTTAGCTGCTGCAGGGGCGCATACCTGACTCGAAATTTAAATAGATTCAACTGATATTAAGAACTGTCATCGCTTGCATGTAAAGGGTTTTTGCTGAATTGATGGTGTTATTTACTAGATTATAACCAAGTTAAAGCGTTGTTCGGTCTATATCGTCAGGATTCCTTCCTGCTCCGAGCGAGCGACCATATCAACCAACTAACGCGAGATATCGAAGGTTTGACCCATTCCATACCACCATCTCAAGTGTGAGGTCGGCCATCGCAAAAATATAAAAAAAAGTAAATTTACTGTAAAACGTTTTAATTTTGTATTTTGTGTATTAAACTTTTATTAATTTTATTTCAAGTATAAACTGATTGTAACTAAATGTGGGAACGTGTTATTTACCTTCTATTTCTTAAACGAGAATTTTATTATTATTTTCTAGCTGTATGTTCTGCAAAAATGTGAAACTAAAATAAATAAATAGTGGGACAAATAGTTTCTGTGTAAACCGCGGAATGGAAGAGATATCCGAAAATTATGTTTTAAATTGTATTCAACTAAGGATCAATATGATTTAATGTTAATATAAATTCTTGAATTTACAAGATGAGTACTTGAAATTAAACTTCTTTTTACGGATTATTTGAAACGTCCGTTTAAATGAGTTTAATTTCAAGTAATTTAATTTTAATTGGCAACTACATTACCTAAAATGACACTTGTAATAATGCAACTTTTTAAAAGTTGTTTTAGGTTAAAGTTAAAGTATCCTCATCAGGAAGTGTAGTATTCGATTTCCTCTTCGAGCGAAGCCGCAGGCGAAAGGCTGGTAGCTCTAAACAAAGGCGTAGGTACCAAAACATTTGAAATGACAAAATATATCGACACAGTGATCAAATAAACGAACGTTTGAAAGATTGTGCACATTTGGAAAACCACATTAACGTATTAGTCAGTGGTCAGGCATAGGTATTTTTGTTAAGGTATTTCTTTGATCCCTTTAGTGATTACATGCAAGGTATAGATATTCATCAGGCTAAGATATAATTAAACTGTATAATTAATGCTTGGTTTCTTTGTAAATTTACCGAAGCGAAGGGGTTCAGTGCATTTAAGAAAAAAGGATCTACATAGGATCATTTCCTTATCCGTTTGTTTGTCACCACTCATGTTCTTAGCAAAGCAAAGGCATTTAGTTAGAAATATTTTCAAATACCAATTACTGTAAAAAAAATCTTCTAACTTTATCAAGTCATACTTACTTTACTTTACACGGCTATTTCTTCTCTCGTAAAAAAATAGAGTGTAAAACCTACCTTTTCCCACAATAAATGTAAACATCAGAAACGTGTTAAAACGACTTTTGCCTGAACAATATTCATGATCACCATTTAAATAAATACCTCAATAAGTAATTTGCTTTAAGAGCTGATTTTACTTAGAGTCACACAAAAAATTACCAACGTATACTTTAGGCTGCATTCGGAACAACCCCATTTGTCAAAGTTCACATCAACCCAAATGTTATAACTGTAACTAACCAATTAAACCAATAAACACCTAAATTTTGGTCATTTGCCATACCAATTAGGTGCAAATATTTACTATCTCCTAATGACAAACAAACTATGCGGTCAGTGGAAACGCCTGACGCAAATTAAAGGCAAATTCACAAACGGCAGTATTGCTTGCGATTACGTGCAGGCGTACATCGTTTACATATCTGAACTCTTTTATTGGATATTAACATAATTGGTGAATATGGAGAAGTGAAGATTATGTTCGGGATTTATAAAAGTAGCTGAAATAGTGTGCTTAGGGCAATCTAGGTTACGTATGTGTGTTTTGTTTTATACATAACATAACAGCCCGCGACTCCGTTCACGTGGAAGTCGGTGTCCCATGGGAATGAAAAGTTTTCCCGCTGTTAAAAGTTTCCCATGTGTTATTCTGATGTATAACCTATACGTATTACTGTAAAGTTTCATCAAGTAACAATCATCCATACATACTCACAAACTTTCACGTTTATAATATTAGTAGGATATAGGACGTAGCGTAAAAATAATGTTACAATCACGCTATAACACTTTGAAAAAGTTAACTGCACACCAAAAAGTTGGTAAAAATAACCGTTTCTCATAATAAAGTTGCCCTTTAATTTTCTTTTCTCTTGACTTAACTTACGTCTTCTGATTTAATTCGACTGTTGCATTGCGACTGCCGAGTGTATTCCCGAGAACAGGGTTAATTGTGGAATGCCGCCCGCCTCGAATTAACATGGATATTGGATTGCCATGCGGTAATGCCAATGCAGGGATCATACGCGATATGAATTTAGAATGTCGTCCCTGTTTAAGTATGGAACGGTATCAAAAATATGGAGACAATGGACGACAATGATAAATTTTAAGAAGCTAACTAATGTATATAAATATTAGTATTAGTTATTCGTTTTAGTTAAGTCTATTTATTTAATTTTAATTCTAGTGACTCATCTGAGCTTCGCACTGCTTAAATGTTTTGTAGGCAACAATATAATCTTATCAAACTTTTGAGAAAGTATGCAGTTTACAACCATCTTGACAAAAATATCTCAATAAAGAAAACCGCATTAAAAACAATCGCGTGATTTAGGAAGTTACCGGGCATACAGACATAAATTAATTTCTTTACGACATTTGCGTTACGACGCAGTCATTTGTAGCACCCGTAGCATACTACGTCTAAAATAACACTTTATTCGTAGACGTATCGTATTTATTACCCACAACTTTACTAAACATCTTTAAACCTGAATATCTACTAGAAGCAATCTATACCTGTCTAATCCTCTAAATCAAGCGAAGATCTAACAAGACAATTTTGTATCAAATTGAATCCATTTTCAGGCTTACGAGCTTTCGAAGTGGTTTAATTATCGTTTGAAAAGATTTACACACAGTCGTTTACTGAAGGTTACTGTCACGTTACCTTTGAAGGGCGACCTTGAGGGCTCCGTAGGTGCAATATATTGAGAAGTGCGCGGAATAGAATTTATTCTTTATTGGTGTAGATAAAGGGTGTTTACTTGTTCATCTTGCAAAAGGATGTTTGAGATCAGAGACCAAATCAATATGTAATTTGTTATGTTTAGTCGTAGTAACAGTGGTTAAAAATTACACACCCCCTTACTTAGCGTGAGTTTTAAATTATGATTTCAGTTTGCAGATTCAGTACCAAAATTAATATTTTTACAAAAAAAAAACATAAATAAGTTCTCGAAGTTATATGTTTTAAAATTAAAACTAACAAATATTATATACAAGTGGCCGCCCGCGACTCCGTTCGAGTGGAAGTCGGTTTCCCGAGGGAAGAGAAGTTTTCCCGCGTTAAAAAGTACTTGATGTGTTATTCTAATTTTAAACCTATATTACTGTAAAGTTTCATCCAAATCCGTCCAGTATTTTTTTCGGGAAAGAGTAATAAACATCCATCCATAATTTGTTTTCGGTCAGCTTTCTAAAACAACCTTTATTTTCATCCAGTTAACTATTTATTCCCCACCCTGTACCAACTAACCTTGCACCCTAAGTTCAAGGCTGTAGGATCGCTATCTGTAGTAAACATCCTTGAGTCGACAAGTTACACTTTATAAATCACTCACTACCCTCCGGAGGGGGGTACAAACTTCAATGTTTTTGTCAAATAGTGGAGAAAAATAGATAACTACGCGGGTTGGGGTAGAGTTTTGATGTTGTTGATATGGTACAGTTTGGTATGTTACAATGTTACTTTTGGTCGTTGTGAAAATATAATTAATTAGTAAATACATACATACATATCGTCACGCCTGTCTCCCATTGGGGTAGGCAGAGACTTTGGATCGCCATATACTTCGGTCCAGACATACTTCTTGCGCTTCTTGCACTCACATCAATCTCTTAATACATGCTCGTCGATAATCGTAATCGACAAGCATTAAATAGTAAATAGAGAATAAATTTCAGAAAAAATAGAGTTTGTACTTACTTGTCTTCTACGTTCTATTTTTTTAATTCACAAAACGACACTTAAAGTAGAGCGAAATAGAAACGGTTTTACTTCGAATCCTTTGTTTTTTTTGTATTTAATTTCTTTGTCATAAGCATCTTGAATTGTTTAAATTAGTTACAACTAAATTAAGTTACAGGTATAAATTAGGCTGAAAGATTCCTTTACAAACATTTCATAAAAGTTTCCTAAAGCACCTACTCCTGTATTGTGGAGTTATTTAAAACTAGCTTTCCGCCCTGTGGTTTCACCCGCAACTTAATGGTTTTTCCCGTGGCAATATCTTACGGAACCCTATTTTTTCCAAAAAAATAAATATAGCCTATGTTACTCGTGGATAATGTAGCTTTCAAATGGTGAAAGATTTTTTTAAATCGGTCCAGTAGTTTTGGAGCCTATTCATTTCAAACAAACAAACAAAAAATCAAATCTTTCCTCTTTATAATATTACTAGTGGCCGCCCGCGACTTCGTTTGCGTGGAAGTCGGTTTCCCGTGGGAATGATAAGTTTTCCCGCGGTAAAAAGTACCCTATATGTTATTCTGATGTATAAGCTATGTTAAAGTTTCATCAAAATCCGTCCAGTAGTTTTTACGTGAAAGAGTAACAAACATCCATTCATACATCCATACTCACAAACTTTCACGTTTATAATATTAGTAGGATAGTATAGAAGACAGTTCGACACACAGCAGCTGCGAGTTGTAAATATGTGTGTTGGCAACATCGCCAGCGCAACACGTGGTTTTCATTGGATGTTAAGAATGTTGCGAGCTGGGATTTTGTCCACAAAATCGAGGTTTCGTACTCTTGCTGACCTTAATGCAAATTGGAACTAACTAAAAAAAACGGGTAAATATAACCACTAACTAAAAAGGGAAATATTTAAAGTATTAAATTAATGCTGGCGCGGATGATTTATCGGTTTGTTAGTGCCAGGCCCGGATCTAGGGGGGGGCAAGCCGGGGTCCATGCCCCGGGCGGCAAGCTCAGGGGGCGGCCAAATTCATTATTTACAAAAAAAAAACATAATAATACCTACTTAACTTTGACCACAGAATAAATAAAAGTTCAATTGCAAAACTTTCACTCTTATTTTACTGTGGCAATATCAACTTGACCGATACTCAGGGACAGCACACGGAACATGTGACATATTATTCGTGAGGCGCCTCTCTAGGCGTATTTCAAAATGCGCACCCGTTCGCGCGCAGGAACGGAAACTATGACAACGTCATAGATTAATTTGCTTAACAAAAAGCTCGAATAGTAAATTTTAATTCATAATAATTGCAATTGAATACACCTATTTGATTTTTATTTTTACTATATAAATTTTTATTTTAAGTCCGCGCAGTGTATAAAATATACAGGGTGTTTGGTGGGTGAATAGCCAAATGGTGGGTAGGTGAGGCTATTAGCTATTTACTCACACTTTTTATATTGCATTTTGGTTCACGTTTAAGAATTTACAATATTTTAAGATTTTCCTAAAAAAATCCCCGATTTTTTCATGAAAAGACAAATATTTTTATATTTACTGTCGGACCAAATAAAAATAATTTTAATTTAAAGTCCAATACTGTCTTGTTCAGATGCAATCATAAATTTATACCAATCATCTCACAAAAAGTTACAGTGGGTTCATAAACTTCGTTGAACCAGCGGGGATTTTTTTTATCTCAACTTTGCTATGAAAAAAAAAAAAAAATTACAAGTTTGAAAACTTTGTTTGCTTTTAAAAACTTCTACAGCTAATATACTTTATATCGATTTGCTAAATGTAACTTAAATAGTTAGAAATCTCAACAAAAATAGTAAGTTAGTCCTCAAAGACGCCTGGTAAGGAAGGTACGAACTTCTTCAACTACCTATGTAGGTAAAGAGTTTTGTCTCACTCTAACAAATATATGCCTATTGTTATATCTATTTTGTGACCAGGCAACATTTCTCTTATTTGCTATTCTTATGCATAAAAAATGATTTTATTTTCTGATTAACGATTGCTGTTGGTCCAAATGAAAACTTTGCAACTTCACCGAACTACTACGGCTACCTAGTTGGATACGGTCCTCAGTGCGTCATGATCATTTCCAATACATTGTTTCCTTTAGGAGCCTCTTTCTAAGAAGACCCAGCAAGAAACTCGACAGGAGTCGGATCTGATAGGCAATGAAACCAATTTTGTTGAATGCTGCACCTGTCGGTTTGAGAGGTACCACAGTTCTGACCACGGGGTCGGTAGCGAGCGCGGGCTGGAGGAACAGATTGTGCCCGACAATAATCTTTTGACGTTCGAGTTCATTTTTTGGTCGCCTCTTGCGAAGGTCGCAAATAGCAGAATATTCTGCGGCTTCCACCACCAGATGGTTGGGGTAGTGAGGGACGGAGTAAAAGGCACTCCTAGATTCTGTCTCCGTGAACTGGTTCTACATGATTTGCAGCTGGTGAAATGAGATTTGCTAGCATGCGTAAAAAGCAAGCTACCGTTGGTCATGATTTATTTTCAAGCGACATCTTACACCAGCTGTAGAAAAGTGTAGGTCACTGAAAATCTACGCGGACCGGAGTCAAACGTGTGAGATAGCAGGAATCCTTAATTCGAGGCAGGAAAGTGAAGGGAGAGTCAAATGTGATAGCATGATTGTTTAAGATTTTTTAGAATGAGACAGAAGTTTTTATTTACATAGGGAGTTGAACGGATTCGTACCTTCCTTATCAGTCGTCTTTCAGGAAAAACTTACTATTTTTGTCGAGATTTTTAATTATTAATGTTACATGTAGCATATCGATATAAAGTGTAGGTATTAACTGAAGAAGTTTTTAAAAGCAAATGAAATTTTCAACTCGTTTTTTTTTCATAGCAAAGTTGACATTACATTTTTTTCCCACTGGTTCAACGAAGTTTGTGAATCCACTGTAACCTTTTGTGAGATGATTTGTATAAATTGATGATTGAATCGAAATAAGACAGTATAAGGCTTTCAATTAAAATTACTTTCGATTGGTCCGACAGAAAAAAAAAGACTCGAGGTTTTTTCATAGGAAAATCTTAAAGGTATTGTAAATTCTTGAACTTGAATCAAAATTCAATTTAATAAGAAGAAGTAAATAGCTAATAGCCTCGCCTATCCACCATTTTTGGCTACTCACTCAGCAAACACCCTGTATATCTTACGCGTTCATATCTATACATCTGTAAATAAACAGGCATAGCACGGAAAGAACAGCAAATGATGAATTTTTCCGAAAGGCCTATTTGTTAGTGGACATCTGATAACTGAAATTATAAAAATGATGGAGTAAAAATAAATAAAAGTGGTTGGGGGCGGCATTTTCAGATTTTGCCCCGCCTAAAAAAAATTGAAGATCCGGGGCTGGTTAGTGCTCAATTTTTACTTTTAGTATGTTTCTTTCAAATAACCCATATCAATATATTTTCTTATACAATATAAGGACCGTATTTTCAACTTCGAAATATGAGTGCAACCCATCTTCATTACCTACCATACATTACCTAAGTACCTAAATGTAAACGCCACTCCTTAGAACTTCGTTATTTCAATCCGATAATTAGAATGTTGAGGTTAAGCAACGTCGGTCGCGGTCAGTGTTTGGATGGGTGACCGCTGGAAGTTTAACATCCCGAGGAACTCTGTGCTCCGGAAGGCACGTTCAGTTGTTAGTTTAGTTTGCAGTACTTTGTACTGGATAAAGGGCTAAAACTCATTGGAACGCAATATAAATTGTGTCAGTACTCGTTATTAAAATAAATATTACGACAATATATATACAACTACAAAGGTATATGTATAAGTATACCTTTATTGCTTGTTCAAAATACACACACACAGATTTTGATTCTTGAAATATATGTAGTTTAATGAAGCTACAAAATGGCAAACGGATCCCATTTTAACGCGTGGTACTCGTAGGTTAAGATACGTTCAAGGCTTAGGGCCGTATTATAGAATGTAACTCAGTAATGAATTTAGTTTTAAAACTAGTTTTAAGTAAAGCTTTTATTTTAGAACCGCTCTTGAAACGAAATTCGTTGATCAACGTTCAATTGAGTATTTTAAGGGCCGTATTATAGAATGTAACTCAGTAATGAATTTAGTTTTAAAACTAGTTTTAAGTAAAGCTTTTATTTTAGAACCGCTCTTGAAACGAAATTCGTTGATCAACGTTCAATTGAGTATTTTTATATTTTGAATTGACTTTTAAGTTGAAATCACCACTCAAGCGAGGATTTGATCTATGATCACGTAAATCGTGTCAACACCACTCTTGAGAGTAGATTGAACTAGATTCTGTCAAAAGTCTGTAGCTGTAAATATTGTAAACAACAAATATTTTTGACGACAATATCTACAATATCATGGATTGCCTAATATTGATGGTGCAATTGATGCACACATATAAAGAATGTCAATACTGCTGAAGTGCAGCATCGTGAAGAAACATATGCCATACATTTCGGTGTCATTTGTATGCGTACCGACGGGAAAGAATGTTGGCGAAGATCAGCGCCATCTATGTCGCCACAGTATAAAAGGTTTTTGAAATTCTACACAGAACAACAAACAGTTAAATAAAACATAAAAAAACTATTTATTTCTTGCTTACACTGTAAACATATTAATCAGTCTTTAATTTAGACTATGAAAAAATCCAGTATTCTAAACTTTGTGTTATAAAATATTTATATATTTTTTAAAACACAATAATTTGTAAACGAAAACCAACTTGAACCATAAACAATATGAGCTTCGCTCAAATCGCCACTCGAGTCAAGTTTCACCTGAACTGAACTTAAAATGCGTTCTATAATACGATCGATTCTTGAGTGGTGATCTGTGTTTAAAACGAATTTTGACTGATTGAAGTTCAAACGACGCTTGAGTCGCCTTCTGTAATACGGGCCTATTTTGAATTGACTTTTAAGTTGAAATCGCCACTCAAGCGAGGATTTGATCTATGATCACGTAAATCGTGTCAACACCACTCTTGAGAGTAGATTGAACTAGATTCTGTCAAAAGTCTGTAGCTGTAAATATTGTAAACAACAAATATTTTTGACGACAATATCTACAATATCATGGATTGCCTAATATTGATGGTGCAATTGATGCACACATATAAAGAGTGTCAATACTGCTGAAGTGCAGCATCATGAAGTATTCAGAAACCGGAAATCTTGTTTTTCTATTAATGTGCAAGTAAGTAGGTATAATGTCCTATGTCAAAACTGAAATCATATCTCTTATTTTGGAACTTTATAATTTAGTAACACATAGCATTTTTGCTCTTTTTCAGGCTGTGGTACTGGCCAATTTTATGGATGTGGTGGCAAGATGAGCTGGCAGTACTCACGACAGTAGAAAATATAATTGTGGTGGCATGTGCTGTACTCTACAATATTGCACATTCAACAACTGATGATGCACCTGTAAAGGATGATGAATTCCTCAGTTTGCAGGCAGATAGCTCCCAAGATTCCCAAAATAACAATGGAGGCACTGCAGAGGGTTTCCGTTATCCGTGAAAAATTAATTATTAGTTATTTGTAACAAAAATAAAGTACAAAGTGAAATGTCTATCTATTACTTTTAATTCAAAAGTTATTTGTGAAGCTCTAGTACTCTAATCATCATCATCATTTTGAATATAAGCCTCCATCAATATGTGAGAATACTCGTTTAGTCTGACGTTTTGTAAGCCCTATGTTAGTATTCTAGGGCCAAGCGGGGCCTCTGAGAAGAATTCGGAAGTCGTATATGTACTTAACCGCGTTGAAATGTTGATAGCGCGATATAGGATTTGCCATACATTTCGGTTTCATTTGTATGCGTACCGCCGGGAAAGAATGTTGGCGACGATCAGCGCCATCTATGTCGCCACAGTATAAAAGGTTTTTGATATTCTACACAAAACAACAAACAGTTAAATAAAACATTAAAAAACTATTTATTACTTGCTTACACTGTTAACATATTAATCAGTCTTTAATTTAGACTGTAAAAAAATCCAGTATTCTAAACTTTGTGTTATAAAATATTTATATATTTTTTAAAACACAATAATTTGTAAATGAAAACCAACTTGAACCATAAACAATATGAGCTTCGCTCAAATCGCCACTCGAGTCAAGTTTCACCTGAACTGAACTTAAAATGCGTTCTATAATAAGATCGATTCTTGAGTGTTGATCTGTATTTAAAACGAATTTTGACTGATTGAAGTTCAAACGACGCTTGAGTCGCCTTCTGTAATACGGGCCTTAGTGTTGAACATACTCGTAACTAGACGAGACAAGTTGCTCTCTAATATAATCTGTGTGTACATACAAACAGACTTTCTTTTTTTCGGTCGGAACACTCGATCGCGGCAGTCGCGTCTCGACTACGCTCCGTATTTTTAATTAATCTTATAGTTAATAATTGCTTTTAAGTTGTGAGTGTTACGTCAGTATATACAGTTAATAGTGCTTCGTCTGAAACTTTAATTAGTTTTCTGAAAAACGATTGATTAACAGTTTTATAAGTGAAATAAGAGAAGTGTAATAAACAGCGTCCCCATCTGATCGGGCAACTAGTCGACCAACTCGATAGACCGACGCCGCCCGCACTCCCCGCCCCGCATTTGTTATTGTTATTGTTTATAAAAATACTTTGGTCATTCAGCATGGCTTGTAAATGTTCTGGTTGTGGTAAAAAAATTATGAATCTTAACTACTTAGACTGCTGCAAATGCAATAGCACATTCGATCTAATCTGCTTAAATATTACGCTTCAACAATATAGAAAAATGAATCAAAAGTTCAAGGACGACTGGCTTTGTCCCACGTGTGCGTGTTCACTACCTAAAGACGACAACTCGGAATTGCCTGTGCCGGTCGCCGACAACATTAACCCTTCTTTGAACAACACCTTCGCTGTTTTATCTCATGATAGTGTTGCTAAGTCACGGAGTAGCGGTAGATCATTGCGTATGTCCAAAGTAGACCATACGGATGAGGAGTCGTATTCGGCATCTGAAATAGCTGCGTTAGTGACGGAGATTCGACATCTTAGACAAGAGCTCACAGAGGTCAAACAACAAAATGTGGATATTAAAAATAATATGGACACTATTTCGGGCACACTTAACAAAACTCTATCAGATTTGTCAAGAAAATTGCAGAATGCCGAGCTCGAGATATCCAATTTAAAGGAAATAATCGGAGAGCTCCAACACCAAAGGAATACCCAAGAACAAGAATTATTGAAGAACGAATTAGAAATATTTGGTGTGGCCGAACAAAAAACTGAAAATTTATGTCACATAGTTATGGTTGCTTCAAAGAAAATAGGAGTTGACCTCTCAGAAAATGATATCGATTTGGTAATGCGTGCTGGGCCTTCTTTGAGTAATAGCTCTTCCATCACCTCATCTCCTAAAACACCTCGGCCGATCATAGTCAAATTAATACGAAAACGAAAACGCGACGAAATTCTGAACGCTGCCAAGTCAAGACGAAATATCACCTCAGAAAACATAGTTAATGAGCCAGTTTCAAAAATATACTTCAATGAAAGACTCACGAAAAACAATCGGCGCTTATTTCGTGAAGCAAGGAATAGGGCTACTATACACAACTTCAGATACTGCTGGGTACGGAATGGGGCAATCTTTGTCCGCAAATCAGATGGTAAACCTGCAGTGCGAATTGTTTTACCCCTTGATCTGGATCAGAAAATTGGGCCAGTACCTCAACAAAAGTAGTTACCATAATGTTTTTTTCATGTTCCTTAAATTGGTCATTTTATTTTTATTTTTGTTTATCTACAACTTCATATTTTGTTTTAGTTTTTTTATAATATTTTTTGTATGTTGTAATTTTTTCATTCATGTTCATAAGTTAAGATTACTTTTGCTTAAACCCAAGTGTAACTATTTTTGTTGTTATTTTCTACATTATCTTTTTTCGTATTTTAATTTTTTTTACTATAATATTTATGTTAAATACAAATCTATATT
Organism: Emmelina monodactyla; assembly: GCA_916618145.1. Taxonomy (NCBI): domain Eukaryota; kingdom Metazoa; phylum Arthropoda; class Insecta; order Lepidoptera; family Pterophoridae; genus Emmelina; species Emmelina monodactyla. The sequence goes on from OU745324.1 coordinate 5,769,345, forward strand.
GTTTCATATCTCAACACTACACACTTACACATATCACTTCTATGATACAAGTAATAAATCCATACAAGTAATAATCTCCATTATATCAAACATTTCGCTACATGTTCACTACAGGAAAACAATTGAATATTGCAGTCTTAACTGTCACATGAGTCCTTTTCTAGTATTTAAACTATTAACAACTTTAAATTTAAATGAATAATCAACTTATAAACGAATTTGATAACGTTCTCTCTATAGACTGCACAAAATTGGATTATCTAGAATCTTGTAGTGAAATTTTAACACCTGAATTTAACTATAAACTTCTTACTTTTAATATTAGGAGTATTCAACATAACTTCGACTCTTTTCTTGTGGCTTTAAACCGTATAAATTTATCTATAGATATTATTATTTTAACTGAGTGCTGGCTAAACGACTTTTCTATAATACCTCAAATACCTGGATACAACTCTTACAGAACATTCAAATTTATAAATAAAAACGGAGGAGTTGTCGCTTACATTAAAAACACATTAGATGCAAGCGTCGTTGAATCACAATGCGAGGACTGTAACTGTCTTGAAATACGAATTACCTCTGAAGTTTTAGTTTTTGGCATTTATAGGTCTCCAGTCTTTATTAACATTGATAATTTTTTATTATCTTTAAATCAAATCTTACAAACTAATAAAAATGTCAGTAATATAGTTATTTCGGGGGATATAAACTTAGATATTTGTTCCACACCTTTAGATTCTCAAACCTCTGATTATTTGTGCCTGCTAGCTGAACACCAATTATTACCAGCTATTACAATGCCTACACGATTAAATTCTTGTTTAGACCATTTTTTTACAAAAAAACACTTAAATGCACATGGTATAATTTGCTGCACTGATATTACGGACCATTATATGTGTTTATTAGGACTGAAAACTAGAACTCTTAAAACTACTTCACGACGTACACGGTTTAAAACGGACTACGATGCAGTGAAAACTGAACTTGATCGTACTAACTGGAATGTTGTTACCGACGAATCTGATGTAAATGCCGCAGTTCAAGTTTTTACAGAAATTTTGCATTTAGCTATTGGTAATAATTCTAAAGAAATTACAACTAGTCGAACAAGACACTGTTTAAAACCTTGGATAACCATGGGAATCTTAAGATGTCAGAAACATAGAGATAATTTGCATAAAAAAGCGCGCGATAATCCCGGAAATGAAATAATTCAAATTACTTACAAACGTTACCGTAACTTCTTAAACAACCTTTTGCGAAAATTAAAAAGTGACTATGAAAGTCAACAATTAACAGTTAATAAAAAGAACCCAAAAAAACTTTGGAATACTATAAAAGACATATGTCACATGAATAAAGATCAATCACATTCAACTCAACTTTGCAACACACAGCTCAATACAAATGATTCTCTGAATTTTTACAACAAATATTTTACTCAAATCGGAAAGAAATTGGCCCACAAAATTTTAAATAAGCTCCGTATGACACAAAATAATCTAGCTAGTAATATTAATATTGCAGTATCTTCTGCAGAATCATTCTTCTTGTCACCCACAAACCCAGATGAGGTAAACAAGCTGATTTGTGACTTAAAAAATGAAAGCGCTCCTGGTTTAGATAACTGCACTCCTTCACTTATTAAACAAATTAAACAATCTATTATTGCTCCCTTAACACACATTTTCAACTTAAGTCTCTCCTCTGGTACATTTCCTGACTCCTGGAAAATAGCCATGGTCACTCCCATTCACAAAAGTGGTGAAAAATCTGACCCTAGTAATTACAGACCCAGTAGCCAATGTGTTCGGATTGGCATGGAAACCAGTGATCAAATGCCGATAGAATTTGGTGTGCCCCAGGGAAGCATCTTAGGCCCAACTCTTTTTATAATCTATATGTGTGACTTACTTAAATTACAAGGTCTCAATGCTGATATTATTTGCTATGCAGATGATACAGTCATATTTTTTCAAGACAACTCTTGGAAAAAAGTATTTTCTTCTGCAGAAATAGGCCTTAAATCAGTGTCTCTTTGGCTGCAAAATAATCTACTCACGCTAAATGTAAATAAAACAAAATATATAGCGTTCCACAAAACTAAAGCGTCACAGCCACCTTTATTAAAACCACTTGAATTTCACACATGCAACGAAATTATTGATAGTCCATCTTGTAACTGCGAACGAATACAAAGTACAGACTCCATTCAATATCTAGGAGTCATTATTGACGAAAATCTCTCTTTCAAACGACACATATCAAAGCTTTCAGCGCGACTAAGAAAATCAATTGTAATCATGAAATATTTAAGACAATCAGCTAATAAAGACATTTTGCTACTGGTTTACAAGGCACTCACACAATCCCATTTAATTTACTGTATCAGAGTATGGGGAGGGTCTATGAAATCAACATTCTTAGAGCTAGAGAGGTCCCAAAGGGCAGTACTAAAAGTAATGTTTAAAAAGAACTTTAGATTTAGCACTGACTTACTATATAAAGAAACAAAAGTTTTAAGAGTCCGTCAACTATACATTCTCAGAGCCTCTACTTACACACACCAAAAGACAATATTATCTCCTGAATATAACATGCTATTAGAAAAACGAATATTTAAAGTACCAAATCATCCTGTCCAATCTACGTTTGCTCAGCATCATCCAAATTTCTTGTTTCCTCATATTTATAACAAAATTTGCAGAGAATTAAACATAAAAGAGTTAAGCAATAGAAGAGCCAAAAAAGTAATAGAGTCATGGTTACTAAAACTTGATTACCTCGAAACCGAAAATCTAGTAACTATTAGGAGATGAAACAAATACTCTTATTTATGAATGTTGTAAACATAAATACACTTACACATACATTCACACACACACTACACACACGCACACACTACACACATACATACTCTCACACACACACTCACTTCACTCACTGTAACTGACATGCACTTCCATAGAATTTTATTTAATTTAATAGCATTTAGGAAGTTAAATACTTTTTTATTTCATTTATATTATATATATTTTATTTAAACATTTTCTTTTTGTTCTTTAGGTTACTACTTAACTTTGTTCAATAGTTTTAATTTAATTTAAATTGTTACTCAATTATATTAGGTGTTAACGTAATTACTTTTATTTTAAGATGTTCCGACCGCCATAATTAACTATAAATTTGTAATTCCACCAAGTCTTCTACGTTACAAGCTTACTCAGCTTAGTGTAGAGTCGCTGTATCTTTCCATTGTTTTAAGAAGAAAACACTGTTACCTATTCTGTTTTATAGTTTTTAAGAAAAAATGTTCTATTGTAATGTAACTATGTTTTACGGAAATAAAAGTTTTTATTATTATTTTTTTTTTAAGCACTTAAAACTAGGTTCTCGCCCGTAGCCCGAAGTATATTTTGAAATAGGCTGCTTGGTGGCTGGACGGCGCGTGCCAAAAAAAAGTTGAACATCATTTCCCAAATTCTTTATATTTTGTTGACATTGCATTTGTTACTGTGTAGGAAACTTTTTATGCAAAATACAATTGTATTTCCTCGCAAGTGTGTTGAAAAAGTGCGTATGGTACTCGTGAGCAACATGTTCATTATACACTTGGCTGATTTACGCCCTTGCCTGCGGCTCGGCAACCCTCAGCCTCGTGTATAATGAACAACTTTGCACACTTGTATCATAATATACTACTATTATATAACCCCAGCCATTATTTAAACGGTTTCATATTTGTTTGGTTATATAATATGTAGTTATTAATGACAAGTGAATGCTGACAACATACAAACCTTTTTCAAAGTATTGTCTTCTCCCATATATTATTCACGTATTGTATTCATTCATGTCTGTACGCACCCTGTATAAAAGAGTTACTCCTATCATCCATCTAGTACACAATAAATCAACATTACGTCATCGCCAGGCGGGTAAGAAATTGACGTTGACAGTTGACAGTTGCTGTTCGTCATACATATTGACTTGGGATTACTGGACGCCAGTGTGATTAGGATTAATAAAATATTAGTAATGTTTATGCTATGCTTTTATAGGTATATTTTTTGGTATGAAACTGAAAAGAAATTGATATGGTTTGTAATTTTTAAAATACCTTATATTGGTAGGTAACCAAACCAACCAAATAATAGTATTTCAACAAGGTAAAATTTTATGTTGCAGACATAGATTAATAAGACTGAAATTATAATCAATATTTCCTTATTAAGTCCGAGATAAAGTTTGTTTTATAGCTTGGTTTTAAACGACAAAAATAGAAACAAAGTTTCATGCCGCCATTTTGTTTACGTCATCAATATAGTTGACACTTCGCGAACTAGGATTTTTCACAATGACGTGACTTCACTGACACCACATTAGTTGGAACTAGTTCAAACACGGGAATATCTCAAAGATATATCACTGTAGATTAACCAAAGTTCAAAATTGAAAACTTACAAACTTAACTCACGATAAAACGTTAAAGCGCAACTTTAAACGTTGCCTTTTGTGCGATGTTCAACTTCAGAATACATTAGTGCTTTTCGTAAGATAAGTACTAATACCTGCCAGTTTAAGTTTAACTGCTTTCGTTTAGGAAATTAAAAGGAACTGTAGACGATTTACGTTTAAAGTTTTAGCCTGTCTTTAGGTGACGATTCATTTAGCATAATAATATTTCACTTTTGCTGGGATGTTCTTTCAATATAAGTTACTACGTAAATGCTTTGCAATTTATAAGTTCCTAGATATCTAGAATATAAAACCAAGTTTGTAATTTTGCCATATTTTCTAAACATATTAACAAGACAATATGATTGATAGGTTGACAGGTGATTGACAGCTGATTGATTAGTTCATGTATCGCTTCGATAGTATAAGTCGACTTTGTGGAGACTTGCAGTCAGTGATCGCGTGGATTCTTTCTGAAGTGTCAAATAGCGGATCACATTTCATATTTTCAATGGCAGCCATGACTTCTTTTTTACTGAAGACCTTTTCTTGTGTTTCCGTGATGCGAAACATCCACCAGGATTCCATGCATCTGTAGATTGGTTAGTTAGTTATTTCTTAAATAACCTAATAAAATACTAGCCTGCTGCCCGTGGCTTTACTCGTATAGATAAAAGCCTATATAAAATTGCATATATTACTCACTGTAAGCTGTTTATTAAATATTTCATATATTGTAGATTTACTTTTACGATTAGTAGGCTGAAAGCAAACTCGCACTACTAAGAAACTTTAACTTTTCATAATATTAGTCTAGATGACAGCTTGTGAATTTAATTTTCACGTTGCTAGTTTTTATTGCTAAAACGACGAAAATACTTTTTTTGAAGTAATTTTATCAAGAGATGAAAAAGTTGTGGGCACTTTATATAAACGTAAAATAAATAATAAATAGCCTATATATGTCCCATAGTTGAGCACAGGCCTCCTTCTCGGATAGCGAGAGGGTTTGAGCCGTAATCCACCACGCTGGCTCGGTGCGGGTTGGTGGATCACTTGATGGATTATCATCCAATCATGTGGGTTTCCTCACGATGTTTTTCCCTCACCGTTAGTGCGTGATAAACATGTACATAATTTGAAAAAGACCAAATTAGTGGTACACCCTAGTGGGGATCGAACCCGGAACCTTCGGTATAGTAGACCGTTCCTGTTGCCACTAGGCTACCACGCACTTTTTTTGTAAAAGTTTGTTAAAATAATATGAAACTGTAACTATTTTTCACAAAATTTACGTAACACAGTTTGTTTACAACTTTCTCATTATTATTGTATCTTAGAATATTATGAAGTTTTTTTACACTTATAAAACGTAAGTATGATAAACTCTTTTACGTTATAATAAATTAATAGGGACTTTGTCTAAAATTTACAGTTTTTTGTGCAATAATATCTTCAAAGGTAGTCATTTCTATAAAAACTGCTCAATGCCCTTATTTTACAAATATAAGTGAAAAAAAAAATGCCTACAAGAGGGCGAAATCTTCATTAAAATCTGTAAAGTATTTAAGGAGGAATGATGACTATGTAATGATGACTATGTACTGATGACTATGTAATGGTGACTATGTAATGATGATTATGAAATGGTGACTATCAAATGGTGACTATGTAATGATGACTATGTAATGATAACTATATACTGATGAATATGTAATGATGACTATGTTATAATGGCTAAATAATGATAATGGTGACTAACGCAGGACAAGGATCAGTGGGCAGCTTGGTCGCCATCTTGGTAGCGGTGCAGACGCGCGCGGTCTCCGGGTGTATAAAGTACTTCTTGAGCCGCGAGCGGTCCGGCGACCGGCCGAGCGGCTTCGCTGTTGTGCGTCGCTCCTGAGGAAATACATGTATGAAATGAAATTACTTTATTGTACGTAGGATTAAAAACTAATCTCTTATACATTGTCAAAAGCATAAAATAAAAAATAAAAAAAAGATGTCACGGGACACCCCTACATCCATCAGCAATGGCCGTAGACCGAGAGAAAAAGCTGGCGGACAAAACTCTCGGCACTCTTTTCGAAATTATACAATCATAATTTAGATTTATATACAATTTAGATTTATATACTTTAACGGATTATTACGAACTGTGACCTTTCTTTAAGCATTATTGCGTGGAAATTATCAAAAATTTTAAGTAATGATCGCGTGAATGTTATAAGGAAGAGAACTTTTAGTTTTTATGTGATGTGAGAAACCCTTCTTAGGGAGGAGGGACTTGATCGATTTAAATGACCGAATAGTTTGGTACTAGGAAACGATTATGATTCCTAGTTAAAACCCTCTAAACTAAACTACTTGGCAATAAATGAAATAAATATGAGGAAAAGTGAAGTGCAATTGCAAAGTTTTGTTTTAGTTAAATACAAATTGATGATGTCACTGACATCTGTCAAATAAGAGGCATTTTTTAAAGATTTTCCACATTATTAGCAATACGAATTGAATTATTAATGTTTTGATGTTATGCTAGTTAAACAATCGTTCAATACTTCTATTTAGAACTTAAATAGCTTTAAATTTATTCAGCAAGGACAAACAAGACAGGCAATCCGTCTTTTTGACATAAAAGTAATAGACCTAAGCCGCAGGGAGCCAATTCTGTTATTTGCATCACAAGCTCGTTCAATCTTACAAATCTGACATAAAAATAAATCTCTAATTCGACCCTAGGTTATGGAGACTTTTTTCTTTTTTATCAATTGCCAAAGGGTCAAGACTACCTACTTTTGACGCTTTGACCACCTCTTGGTGTAGCGGTGTATATACCGGACTGCTAAGCGGATGGTTCCTGGTTCGATCCCCGGGTCGGGCTAACTTCGTCAAAATAGTTTTTCGAAATTGGCTCGTGTCTGGGTGTAACTAGGTTCTCCCCTAGTCCATTGTATGGTACCTATAGTACAAGCTTTGCTTAGTTTAGGGCCACACAGTTGGTGTGTTAGTCTGGAGATTTATTTATTATTATTACTTTTAGAGCTGTATTTTTTTTAAAGAACTTACACAGAAGTAAACGACTTCTATATACTCGTTGATCTTCTCTGTGATGAGCTGAAGGGCCAGGTTCTGTCTGCGGAGGGTCGGTTCCTTGTCTCCTAGCAGGTTCATGAAGGGCTCCAGACTGCAGCCTAGCATTCTAGAGGAACAAATATTCATATAAGTAAACTAAAACTAACACTAGTAAACTGATGAGAAAATTTTACACTGGAAATAAAGTAAAGTTACCGACTTCTTACTACAGGTAAACTGGCACACGAAAAAAAAGAAAATAAATATTTATTTTTTGCCCTCCGAGACTTTAACTATTTTTAATATTACACAGAAATGTGTCTCGATTCAGCTGTCTGGAGGCCACTTATGTTTAGAAATAGTCACAGACAAGTTAGTGTGCTTAAACCTCAAATAATCTAAATAACTTAGTAACTGAAACAAAACTTAATAACAGACATAAAAACATCATTTCACGTAGCAACTTAGGCTTCTGAATAACTACAAGCTTGAGATAAGCTTAATTGATCTTTTGTTCTAAGAAATCAATGTATACATATATATAGTTCGTTTATAATTTAATCTTCTGATAATTCAGCTGCTTTGAGTGCCACTAATTGATCACGCATTAGTACGAAGGTAAATGCTATAGGTAGGCTACATGTTGGCAGCTAAGTCTAATCAGATTATCTGACGTAGGTACAAAGTTACAAACTAGATACCAGAAATCTTGTAGACCTATACAAAAAAACAAAACATCATAATAAAAAGCATATCAGCAATATATTAAACTATAGTGGTCGCCCGCGACCCCGTTCGCGTGGAAGTCGGTTTTCCGTGGGAATGAGAAGGTTTCCCGCGGTAATAGGTACCCTATGTGTTATTCTCATGTAAAATCTATATTACTGTAAAGTTTCATCTAAATCCGTTTAGTAGTTTTTACGTGAAAGTGTAACAAAGACCCATACATACATCCATACTCACAAACTTTTACGTTCAAAATATTAGGAGGATACTAGGTTATTTCTGATGTAAGTACATCAAATGTGTCCACTATGTTATTTCTGCAAAAGTTGTCCATTGCTGGTTTAACAAAATTCACTTCCCTTATTCAATAGTTCATAAGACACCATTAAGTCATATTTTACTACGACAAATTTAACGCGCCTCTATTTCTCATTGCGCTTTTTCTCATTTATTAACCACTTGTGGCTCAGCAAAAAACAATTTGAGAAACTCAACACGATGTGTCATAAAAAAATGAAACCAGCTACCAAGATAAATTATTAATTTTGTAAAAACTTTCAACATTTTGAAACTTCGCTGTAATTTTTCAATTAAAACTTTATATGAGCCGGTAAATCCATCAGTATCTAGTGAAGAACGGAGCTAGTTGTAAAGTCAGAACACATTTTATTGCAATATTCTACGTGTCGGAGTAAAGTTTTATGTTACAACAGTGTATTGTGCTAGTAGCCACTTGCAGCTATACCATGATGGAGTGTAAAACAATTTGAGATAATTGCTATAGGTACGCCTTATAAAACATGAATTTAATCTCCTTACCAAACTATGAAAGTATCAGTAACCTATTATTTAGTTTAATGTGAAAGGCGAAAGATTCGAAATTAGTTAAAAGTGATTTTATTGGAAATTTAACATAACTGTGAATTACGTATGCTACAGACGGAGGATGCAAAAAAAACCAAAACTTGATTAAAGTTAATTTATTAAAATTAAAGTACAAACTAAAGACGCGACAATTGATCGATGGTAGATACAAAAGTGTCTTATAACTAAATTACACATATAAAGAAAACTAAGCTACACGTGTAGGTTACCGTGGGAAGCACTGTCAGCATCTTGCCTTACATTTCCGTTGCTTCCATAAGGTTGTGAAATCGGTGTCGGTACCTACAATATACTGCGTGTAGTGACGTCACGTAACACCTCCCCCCGTAGATCAGCGACTATTGAGATTTTGAGAAATAGACGCTGAGAGGTCCTTGAGGTTCATCTTCATATCCTTGGGGATGATTTCTGTTGCAGGTTGAAGTTCCACGTGCCACGTCGATGTTCCTGGAGCAGCATTATCTTTGCTTCTCTCTATTTTCTTATAATAAAGTTTTCTTATTAGTAGTATAACACATATTATAACTGTACATGATAAGATAGTGTAAAATGGTACAGTTGTGTGGTAAAGTGATTCGCTCGATATTTGAGTTAACTTTACAGGATTCTGAAGCGTTATTTTCGAGTTGCTATTATGCAGAGATTGTAGGTTGATTGAATTCAGCTTAACTACCTATGGTTTTATCTGGAACTTCTGTAATTTGAGGTATGTTCATAATGTTGACGGCGTATCCTTTAATTCTGTCGTCGTCGTTCCTTACTGTGAATTCTGGTGTCTGCAGGACGCATCCTTTGGGAATCACGGCGAGGTAGCTGCCTTGGAGAGTTCTATACTGTTCATTGTTACAAGATAGTCTGACCTTGGTGAGGCGAGGAAAGTTCATGGTGTAGTGTTTCTCGTCGACTTGCTCCATAGCTTCCTTGGAAAGGATCACGGGTGTCAGGTTGCAGGACGGGGCGATCTGCTGCTGAGTGATGAGTTGTTCCACGCAGTCCGGCGACCGGCGAGTGCTGTAGCTGCTGGGCCGCTCACACAGATACCAGGAGTTATACTTCGGACATTCTGTCTCTATGTACCTTGAATCTAAGTCATGAATTGCCAGGAAGGGTGAGGTAGGTATTATAGTGAGGTTATTTTTATTAGGTAGAATACATAATTTATATAAAGTATATACTTCAGGAATAATAATAGGTATTTTAAATATAATAACTACTTTGCTATCTACGTAATAAGATCCTAATGTTACGAATATTTCCTAATAAAGTATCTAACCTATACAACTCGTCTCCTAACTCATCTATATTATCTCTTAAGATTAAAAGGTATTGTGCCAGATGGGCATATTTAATAAGAGAAGTCTCGCTCTGGCTGTTACTACTCATTATTAAAGATAAAACCTTACTCATTTCATTCTGATTTAATACAATACTATCTATTATTTTTGAATGATGCAGCATCCATTCTTTACTCAAACTGATGTGCCCATTGATTTCAGTTTCTAATTGATTTTGGTTATTCTGGAGAACTTTAATGGCAGTATCATATTTCAAGGCATCGGTGTAATCTAAATTACCTGAAATACTTTTAATAATCGAACCTAATCCGTCAACTAAACCTCGTTTTACGCGGCTTGGTTCAAAACTTTTTAGTTGATTAAGTATTTTAGTTAGTTTAAAGTTTAGGTAGTTAAGGTGAGGTTCGTAAAGTGATAAGGTCTTATTATTTAAGTCAGGTTTAAAGTCGGTAATCTGAGTCTTAACTAGTTTGATTTTAGTATGTAGGTCATGTAAGTCTATGTACTGTATAAATGAGTGATAGTGGGAAATTAGCTTGGCGGGGCCAAGGTTAAAGGGTAGAAGTCCTGGGCCGTCACCTTGGCTGTCGAGTCGTATGTCCTCTGCTCGAGTCAGTTGGAGTAGTATACAGAGTAGTATCCTGTAACAATTGAGTATCTTTAGGTACTCTTTTCAATCGGGACTTAGCTACAGGACCGCGTTTCTTTTTAGTGTAAATATGTATGGGAAGATCGGCTAAGACGGTGTCCTGCGTATAGCGGGGTGCTAGTTTTTGTCGGTTAGCTAAAGGGTTTTTAACAAAAATCTGTTGGTCGGGTAAATATTCCTTTTCAGGTTCGCGATCTTTATTCCTGTTCTCAATAAGTTGCGTTCTGTCATGTAAAGAGGATTCGTTAATTATATCATAAACTACATTCATTTTATTTCTATGTTCTTGAGTATACTGTTGTAAAAGATGGCTTGTCATATCTATGTCAATTGGGTCTCGTGGGTCAAAGTGACCTGTTATAAGATCTAAGGGTCTACATTTTGTAAAACTATGGATAGAGCTGTTATTTGCAAGAATAGCGTATGGCATTAGATTAACTGCGGGTTCATTATGTTTTTCTAGCCTGAGGATTCTAAGATGTTCTAAAATAGTTGAATGAAGACGTTCAACCATTCCGTTGTCGTTAGGGGTGTGAGCTAAAATTTTATGATGTTGAATTTTATGAATTCTAACAAACTCTAAAAACAATTGGTTAGTGAACTCTGGACCCTGGTCTGAAACTATAGTGTATGGTACACCATGATGAGTACAAAACTGTAACAACCCTTGTACTACACTTAATGCGGTTCCATCCCTTAAATAATACGCTTGGGCGTATTTGGAGAAAGCATCGATTATAGTGAGGTACTTCTCGCCTTGTACAGTAAAAAGATCTAAATGAACTATTTCAAAGGGCTTAGATGGTGGTGGTACAACACAAAATCGCTGTTTGATAGGGGTACGGTCGTACTTAGCTTGGCCGCAAATGTTACATTCGTTAATGTACTTAGTTACAGAATCCTTCATTTTCGGCCAATAATATCTTCTAGACAATGATAAATAGCATTCGTTAATACCACGATGGTTCGTTTTACCCTCGTGATACTTTTGTATTATTTCTTGCTGACGCAAGTACTCTTTAACATTCTCTAACTCTACCTTAGTAAGCACGATGTTCATTGCGCTACTTTTAAAGTAATTCTGTAAGATAGGTATAATGTCGTACATAGCTATAGTTGGATGTATAATAATACCGGTTTTTTACCTTAGGGTTAACAAATTCTTTTACTGCACTAACTAAATCTTTTTCGAGGTTATTTTGTGATAACTGTATAGTCGTTTTAGTGTGGGTGTCAAAAGGTCTAGTCACAGTAGGTTTTTTCTTAATGTCGGGTACTATAGTGAAACTAATTTGTCTGTTAAATCGGTTCAAAGGGTCATCTGAGATGGGAATTTCTAGAATGGGATTCTCATTACTAGTGTGAGCAGTTAAAGTGTCAGAACCAGCAACTGAAGGTGCTTTTTCTGATGTATTTACAGCAAGTGAACTAATTTCCTCATTATTAATTTCGATTCTAGATAAAGCGTCGGCGTTGGTGTTATATTTGCCTTGCTTATATATAACTGTAAAGTTATATTCGCTTAACTTAAGCCGCCAACGTGTTAACCTAGAATTGGGTTCTTTTAAATTCATTACCCATTGCAACGGCTTGTGATCAGTGATGATCTTAAAGTTACGACCAAAAAGATAAGGGCGAAAGTATTTTGTAGCCCAAACAATAGCTAAAAGCTCCTTTTCAATCGTGCTGTAATTAATTTCACTAGTGTTAAGAGTTCTCGAGGCGTAAGAAATTGGTTTGTCAGCACCAATAGGTCCCTGTGAAAGAACTGCACCTATTGCTAAGTTAGAGGCGTCTGTGGTTAATAAAAATTCTTTATGAAAGTCTGGATATTGAAGTATGGGGTCATTGGTAAGTAAAGTCTTGCATTTTTCGAAACAGTCACGGTAAGTCTGGTCTAATGTAATTTTAAAACCTTTCTTTAAACATTGAGTCATCGGCTTGGTAAGTTTAGCAAAGTCAGGTATAAATTTGCGATAGTATCCTAAAAGACCTAAAAAGCGTTTAATTTCAGTAGGTGTTTTAGGCAGGGGGTAGTTTTCTACTGCCTTTATCTTATCAGGATTAGGTTTTATTCCATCTCTACTGATAATATGTCCTAAGTAAGCTGTTTCTAACTTAAGGAACTCTGATTTATCTAACTGGATTTTAAAGTTAGATTGTCTAAGTCGATCAAACACTTTTTGTAAGTTAACCATGTGTTCCTGAAGAGATGTGCTAAACACAATTATATCGTCAAGGTACACTAAACAAATTACATTTTGGAGGTCTCTAAGCACATTATCCATCACACGTTGGAACGTTGATGGGGAATTTTTCAGGCCCATAGGCATTCTGAGAAATTCAAAATGACCGTTTTCTACATTAAATGTGGATGTCGTTAGGGTCCATTTCTACCTGATAAAACCCACTAGCAAGGTCAAGAGTCGTAAAGTACTGGCAGTTGCCTAACTTGTCAAGGACGTCAGTGATATTAGGTATTGGGTACTTGTCGTCTATAGTCTTCTCATTTACTTTACGAAAGTCAATTACAATACGCCATTTAGTTTTACCCGAAGCATCTACTTTTTTGGGGACCACCCAAATAGGTGAACTCCAAGCAGAGTCTGAAGGACGTATTATACCTTGTTCTAACATCTTACTAATCTGTTCGCGAACTTCCTGCCTATGTATGTATGGATATCGGTAAGTCTTAGTGTGAACCGGAAGTTCATCCGTAGTTCTAATTCTATGTTTAATTTGGTTCGTAAAAGTTAATGCTTCACCCTCTATATAAAATATATCTGCGTACTGTGAACATAAAGACTCTAAGTTTGTACGTTCCTCTATGTTTAAATGATCCGTACGTAACTTCGATAGTACTTCGTGCGCGCGCGGCGTTAGTTGCTGAGTGCGCATGCACTCGATATTAAATAACTCAGCCTTAACCGGACGGTCCATCGAAAATATTAAGTCATTCTGGCTCGGATTACATATCTCTAAAATGCCTCTATTTTTAACTACATTAGTGACGCATTCACCTATAATGCAATTAGAAATAATTTGTTCTGGAATAAAAACTTCACCTTCACTAGAATTAATCGGAACTCGAACTAATTTTGATGAATTTGCTGGAATAATGTCTTCATATAAATTGCAATTGCGTGAGTCATACATCGAAATCGGATTAGTAGCTAACTTAGTCACTAATAATTTATTTTTTAAATCAATATTTGTTTCCCATTTATTAAGTAAATCTAGTCCTATTAATCCATCGAAATAATCATGAAATTTATAAATGAAAAATGTAACACTGTCATTATCGTTAAATTCAGAAAAACATGGAATAGAAATAGAATAATCATTTCTACTGGTGGCGTGAACATTACTCACTTCAAACGGTTCATATTTCAAGGGCAAATGTGAATAAAATCGGTTAACAGTTTCTGGGTTAATGAACGATTGGTTAGCGCCTGTATCAATAAGAAGTTTCAAAGGAGGATTAGAAATAGTAATGTAAGGTAACTGTCGTTGGGTCTGTAAGTTGACCTCTATTTTAATTTGTCGGATCGCGTAGTTTCCTGAAAATCCGACTGTTCGTCATTAGGTAATTCCTCGATTTTCTCTATAGATGAACTAGGCGAATTATATTCATGGTGTTGAGGTTGGTCGGGATAAAAGTAAACGTCATTATCAGAAACGTCATAGTATTCCTGAGGGTAAGTATAGTAATCAGAGTAATAGTCATGGTAAGTCGGTTCGTAATAGTCATAGCACTCATTTAAATTCATTTCGCGGTTTTTAAAATAATTTGTTGGGGGTGGATTGCCAGTTTTGGACCAATCATGACCCCTGAGTGGTGGTGGTTTAGATGTAAAAGGGCTAACACCACTCATTGGCTGTGGCTTAGAAAAATTAAACTTGGGTGGTTGGTTATGAGGTAACCTGAACATATTACTTTGCGCATTATAATTAGGGGGTTGCGCCCTGAACATCATTTGTGTTCTGCTCGGCCCCTGGTAGTTATTGGGTTTCCACACCGGCATCGGTCTAGGTGGTAAATTAACTGGGCTAGGTCTGGAATGACCCGGCATAGGAAAATTAAAAGATTTTACTGGCATTTGCAAAGGCTGAGTGAAACTATTAAATTTATGTGGCATAAATTGATTTTGAGGCTTTTTATCTGAAAAGTTATCATTGCGCTGTTGGAGATAAAGGGTGTTCGTTTCCTCATGCACGAATTCTAGAGCCTTTTCGATTGTTTCGGGTCTCATGCATCGAATTCGTGAACCTAAAGGGTCTTTAAGGCCCCTAAGATATGCCTGAAGGGTTAACTTTTTATAAAGGATGCGCTTTGACTCTATAGTGCTATCAACGTTCTCATGTAATGTAATGTATGTCATGACTGTACTGAATAAGTTCTGACATTTCTCATAAAACTCCTGAGGTGTGTTAGACCCCTGGGTGAGAAGAGCCAAATCGTTGTAAAGTGAGGTTTCGTCACGTTGGTCTGCAAAGTTATTAATAAGAGCACTACGTATGCCATCCCAGCTA
The DNA here is from genome assembly GCA_916618145.1 of Emmelina monodactyla. Classification (NCBI taxonomy): domain Eukaryota; kingdom Metazoa; phylum Arthropoda; class Insecta; order Lepidoptera; family Pterophoridae; genus Emmelina; species Emmelina monodactyla. The sequence continues at coordinate 5,784,975 of OU745324.1, forward strand.
TCCGGAATACCGTTCGAATTTATTAACCGGGCGGCGGGCCCCGTGACTTTATTCAAAATCCCGTTAACTAAAGCAACTTTCGTTAAATTGGTGCACTCTTGGGTGAGAAAGCATGTAACTAATTCGTCACATAATTTAATGAAACGAGTGAGCACATTAGTATTGCCGTCAAATTCCGGTACTAGCCTTAAAGCTTTAAAAATTTGTTCTAAGTCGGCCATGATATTAAAATCCGTATTAGTATTTAAATTTCTAGATGAGTCCTGTCTACTATGTCTACTCACTACCCTAGGTTTTTTCGCTTTTCTTGGATGAAAAATTGTGAAAAATTACTTAACGCACACAGAATGAAATAAGAAGATAAAACACACACATAAAAAAAATTGCACACAATAAAAAAATAAAATCTAATGAAATAAAAATCAAATAGGTATACCTAAAAACACATAAAACACAAAAAATGTAAAAGTAAAAATAAAATATAGCCTCAACAGGAATAACCCTATTCTGCAAAGCAAATCTATTTTTAGAATGATAAGTACTAAGTAGTTATAATTACGTATCACGTTACTTATGAGAAATAACTAACTTGATTGTTTAAAGTAAAATAACTATAAGGAATTTAATTACTTTCAAATATGACTTTTGAAAAATAATATAAGTAATACTTAAATTTAATATAGGAATTAAAGGATAAGGAAAGCAGCTCATGAATAGTTCAAGAGTACTTACATGTGCATTCTGGTCTCCTTTGCGGTATCGATATCTGGATACTCCTCGTCAGTAGCGCGTTATAGATTCGGATCTCGGTTTAGTGGTTGAGACCACCCGGACGGTTCGCGAAGTTTGTACTATAAGTGACTCTAACTCGCGGACCGACTCGCGAGATCCTACCGACTGCGCCAATTACGTATGCTACAGACGGAGGATGCAAAAAAAACCAAAACTTGATTAAAGTTAATTTATTAAAATTAAAGTACAAACTAAGGACGCGACAATTGATCGATGGTAGATACAAAAGTGTCTTATAACTAAATTACACATATAAAGAAAACTAAGCTACACGTGGGAAGCACTGTCAGCATCTTGCCTTGCATTTCCGTTGCTTCCATAAGGTTGTGAAATCGGTGTCGGTACCTACAATATACTGCGTGTAGTGACGTCACGTAACACCTCCCCCCGTAGATCAGCGACTATTGAGATTTTGAGAAATAGACGCTGAGAGGTCCTTGAGGTTCATCTTCATATCCTTGGGGATGATTTCTGTTGCAGGTTGAAGTTCCACGTGCCACGTCGATGTTCCTGGAGCAGCATTATCTTTGCTTCTCTCTATTTTCTTATAATAAAGTTTTCTTATTAGTAGTATAACACATATTATAACTGTACATGATAAGATAGTGTAAAATGGTACAGTTGTGTGGTAAAGTGATTCGCTCGATATTTGAGTTAACTTTACAGGATTCTGAAGCGTTATTTTCGAGTTGCTATTATGCAGAGATTCTAGGTTGATTGAATTCAGCTTAACTATGGTTTTATCTGGAACTTCTGTAATTTGAGGTATGTTCATAATGTTGACGGCGTATCCTTTAATTCTGTCGTCGTCGTTCCTTACTGTGAATTCTGGTGTCTGCAGGACGCATCCTTTGGGAATCACGGCGAGGTAGCTGCCTTGGAGAGTTCTATACTGTTCATTGTTACAAGATAGTCTGACCTTGGTGAGGCGAGGAAAGTTCATGGTGTAGTGTTTCTCGTCGACTTGCTCCATAGCTTCCTTGGAAAGGATCACGGGTGTCAGGTTGCAGGACGGGGCGATCTGCTGCTGAGTGATGAGTTGTTCCACGCAGTCCGGGGACCGGCGAGTGCTGTAGCTGCTGGGCCGCTCACACAGATACCAGGAGTTATACTTCGGACATTCTGTCTCTATGTACCTTGAATCTAAGTCATGAATTGCCAGGAAGGGTGAGGTAGGTATTATAGTAAGGTTATTTTTATTAGGTAGAATACATAATTTATATAAAGTATATACTTTAGGAATAATAATGGGTACTTTAAATATAATAACTACTTTGCTATCTACGTAATAAGATCCTAACCTAATCGTATCATAGTAGTCTCTAATATCTATGTTTAAAACTTCATTCTTTGAATAAATGAGTTTTAATTTATCTAACATAGTAGGTACTTAATGAATTTAAACTTAAACTGGAATGATAAGTACGCGATGTACGAATATTTCCTAATAAAGTATCTAACCTATATAACTCGTCTCCCAACTCATCTATATTATCTCCTAAGATTAAAAGGTATTGTGCCAGATGGGCATATTTAATAAGAGAAGTCTCGCTCTGGCTGTTACTACTCATTATTAAAGATAAAACCTTACTCATTTCATTCTGATTTAAAAAACGTGTAATAACACAATAGTACTTAAAATGTTACAAGATAGTTTTAAAAAAAAAATAAGTAATCGGTATTTGTGACACCCCTAACGGCGACGGTCATCCCTCCTTCGACGTCTTACCAATTTTCCCGCGCTCTGCGATGCAATATGGCGGTCGCATGTATTTTCATTCATTGCACGTCTTAATTAAAAGTAAATGTTCACAATCTATGAACATAACTCTCAATCAATATCATATGTCATATTAATATTACTATAGGGATTATATTATTTTAGAGATTTACTAACAAGGTTGTGTAGATTTTACTAAACCTTGCCACAGCACATTTTTTAACACAACGCAGTAACAAAAACGGAAAACTACCAGAATCTAATATCAAATTAGCGATTGTCTATCAAGCGATATAGTTAATTATGTAATAACTCTATATTAATTGATATTAATTCATTTATCATGCCAGAGTGCTGTATAAGACGTAGGAAACTTATTGGACATGTCATATTTGCTGTAACCTATCTATCAGGTAAATTCAGCTTTAAAATACCGCCTGTTGTTTAGTTTTTTAATTTTATTTGCAGTTAAAATAATAAATCTACAGAATATTGATGGCAAGACGAAGGTTTTTTTAGGTTTAGCACCTAATACTACGTAATAAAAAAAATTTAGGCTTAAAGTTTTTTTCCGTTTTACCATTTTAGCAGTCAACATCAAATCAAATAAATGTTTGTACTTCTCGTTTTATCAGCACCAACCATATATTGAAAATATTTTTAGTGATGTCAATATTTTTAGTGATGCCTAACTCTTTAATTAATGTTATTTTTTAACTATGTTTTAAGTCATATCCATACATTTTCCATTTTATTGGTTGTGTATGATGGGTGACAGATGTTTCAACCTGTGTTAATGGACCTATAATTGGTTAACAGCTTGCCGTCAAAACAGATTGATAGCCGAAAATTATTGTAATAACTTGTTTTGGTACGAACTATTGTGGAATTTTAATTATATAACAGTTTGGAAATGAAGATCAAAACAATGTCGATAGAATGACTTCTAAAAAAAACAAATACACTTTAAAATAAGGAGCTACAAATAAACATAGATGCACGCGTCCAAATCATAACTATTGTCCGGCCACCGAGAGAATGCGTTCCTGACACATTGTGTTTGACATAACGAGGTAACTTTGACAGGCCGTCTACGAAAACAAACAAAAAAAAAGTCGTCTATTTTGACCCTACAAACAAATAATAAGCAATAAAATGATATTAAAACACACTGATTTTAAATTTTATAACTGATGGCTTACTGTAAGGGTAATAATTACTGATAAAATATGTATTTTTAAAAATGTAAACAACATCATATTTTCGTAGGGATGTGCTAAAAATATCAGTCAATTTTAAAGTTATCAATCAATTTCTAATAAAAAAGCAGAATAAGTAGCTTGGTTATAAAAACATGATATCGACGTAAATATGGATATGCTTGAAGCATAACTATTGCGGTTAGTGAAAGAAAATAAATCGGCAAATGTTAGATATGAAATAGATGAATTAGCTCTGCAGTACGGTCATCGGGTGCTGAGACTTCCACCATATCATTGCCAATACAATGCTATTGAATTAATTTGGGCTCAAATTAAGGGTTATGCAGCCCGTCGCAATACGTCCCCACCTTTTAGCACAAAAAAGATGATGGCTCTATTAAAAGAAGCTTGCGAAAAAATCACGAAGGAAGACTGGGCGAAGGCGGTAGAAAAAACAAAAAATCTTATTACCAAAGACTTTGATCGAGATATTAGAATTGATTCGATCATTGATAATAACATAATTATAAATGTTGGAGAAGATGATGATAGCACCTCCTCAAGCGAATCGGAATCTGATTAAATTTATACCAGCGCGATATCTATTATTTTAAGTATTTATTACCTACTTTTAGTTTTAGTACTTATTGTATTGTAGACCTAAATATTTGTTTTGAAAAAAGGCAGCAGTTGGAGTTTCTTGCTATACAAGTAAAATAGATATAAGATAAACTAATTTTTTTACTAATGTTGATTGAAAAAATATTTGTCAATATTATTTTTTACCCCAACACTACTGGCATGTGTCACAAACGCAATCTCTCGGTGGCCAGATTATACATAATATAATTCTTAGTAATATTGCTTGTTCAATTCTGAACTCACCCGGGACAAAATGAAAGATATCGATAAAAGCACCACCATTCACTTATCGGGCTAATCATTAATAAACTAATCTTAATTTTAACTGATGCATTTGGGAACGCCTTCCAATCCTACTAATAAAATAAACGTAAAAGTTTGTGAGTATGGATGGATGTATGGATGTTTGTTACTCTTTAACGAAAAAGTACTGGACGGATTTTAATGAAACTTTACAGTAATATAGGTTGTACATCAGATTAACACGTAGGGTACTTTTTACCGCGGGAAAACTTTTCATTCCCACGGGAAACCTATTTCCACGCGAACGGAGTCGCGGGCGGCCATTAGTATTACCATAATATGTGTGTCTATTAAGTAACTCCTCAGAATCTAAGTATGAATAAACAGAAACAACAAAAGCCCGTGTTTTGTGATCACATTTCATAAGACAAACAATTCGGAATTATAAATGAGTACATTTTTTTAAGTAAGGTAATCTGCGAATGATATATTCAGTAGGTAAATATGAGGTCTTATAATTGCATTTTACAGGCTAATTGCTGATTGTTATCAATAAATTAGACAGAAAAAGTAAATGGGGTTGCTATATATGCCGAGTCGATCAGTTATTCATGGGACAAAGCTGGAACCTACTACATTTATACGTACTAAAGAGTGGATAGGATATAGCTAAAAAAACTGACCATCCTGAAAAAAAGCCAAGTTTTTTAAAGTAAAGTCAACTTATCTTTTTTTAATTATGAACCACTTCTTTAGTTGTATTTGATTTGAGCATTTACTTTTTTATTTTTTATTTAATTAAACTATTGATTTTAAAAATAAATAACTTAGAGACATCTATAGGCTAGGTATATCTAATTATTATCTAAAATAAACAATTTATTTCAATTGTAGGTAATATTAACTCTATAGGTAAGCAGGATATACTATATTTTCCAAGATTTTATACTTTACACTTCTTCTCTTCTTACTCATTTCGTAGTGATACAAGAAATTACACTTTTACACTTAAGCAAGCTCAAACCAAGCGCAAACCCAATAAAAAAAACAGTGACTCTTCATAAAACCTTCATATTAACTCCCACCAACCATATTTAAACACAAACCAGTCGTAAATGCCAAACAAGCACGTGTTACAACACTCCACGCCTCCCGCGTCACATTCCGACCCGGGTTCGAGTCCCGCGGGGGCTATTTTTTAAAATGCATCGCATGTTGGTCCCGCGTCGGTCAAGTGATGTCAAATGTAATGTGTTTACTTGGAATGGGCTCGCTTTTGTTTTTAAATAGGGGTTGGTTGATTAAATGGGCGGTTTTTTACTTTCGGTTGTGAAGTGGTACGTATCTCGTTTGATATGCGGTAAAATAATAGGTGCCTGCGAATAGTTTACGAAGTAAATTCTTTTTCAAAGGGAATTTGTCTCTGATCTACTAAAAAAAAACATATTTCAATTACGGATGTTTTGGTATTTCTAAAGACGTGTTTTTTGTGATACAACCGCGCTAGACTAATGTGATAGACAAAGTGCTATACATATTCAAAGGTTTTTACAACGTTTCGTCTGATCGTAATTTATAAGTTTGGAACCTTGAATCTTGAGAATGGTAGCCCAGTTTCTACACTACAAGCATATAACACAATACTTACTTGAATAGCTCTGCAATTTTCTGCATAGCCTTTGTCACATCTTTAGTTTCTTTGTCAAGCTTCTCCCTCAACTTAGTGTTGCGAGTAACGACATCTGTTAGCTGTTTTCGGTAGCTTTCCAGTTTTCGTTGACGTTTCGCCTCTTCGAATTCGTTGTAATCTCTGCGGTCGGCTAGAGAAATTATTTACGTAAATATCAATAATATTTATCTTTTATTTATGCATCCAAAAAATGTTACTCGTAAAGACCTCATGTAGAAACAGTAAGTCTCATCAAAACTTTTTTGGTGGTTTTGTAAATGCATAAAATATAATTATTATAAGTAAACCTAACTTATACCTTAGGAGTTAACCTAAATTATGTTTGAAAATAAGCCAAATATCGCATTCGTTCATTAAAGTTTTTGTAGTCATTGGCACTAGACAAAACATAATTAAAAATGGTGTTATTGCCACAGTGTTCCATTTATTTGACGCGTGCGCGTTGCATCTGTTACAGTAACTTTTTTTACGACAAGACGCTTTTGTGATAATTTATTTATAAACATAATCCAAAAACGATCTAGCACTACTCTTTTTTTTTTTTTTTTTTGTTTGCGCGGTGAAATGCGTTTACGCACCGTACCCCCTACCTGGGTGGCGGGGGGCGTGTGTGGGACTCCCACCTGGGCAACTGACACGTCGCCCAGGGGACTACCCACTAAAACACCGCGGCGCTCCGTCTTCGCCTTGGTGGTGAAGCCGTGGGGCCCGGACCGTCGGCCCTACGCCACGACTTCACCGGCGATGGGCCCGTCTACTGCACGACGGGCCCATTTTGACCCCCCCCGCGGTGAAGGGGGGCCTGTGGGAACAACCGGGAGCGCCCGATTGTTCCCACCCGTCGACGGTGGTGGACCGTGCAATGCGGGCAGGTGGATTCCCACGTCCCCCGCCCACTGGCCACCACCAGGCTGGACTTGGGCGCGATCGCGCCTCGTCCGGCCCCTTCGACGTCTGCGGTGCGGGGGGCGCGAGAGGATCGTTCTCACGCACCCGCTCCGCAGCCTCCTTCTGCGACATGACGTCCTCGCAGAAAGAGGCCACCGCGACCCAGACCGCCTCGGAGCCCAGCATGGCGTACACCAAGCCGGGCAGCGAGAGGTCCGGGCCAGCGGACGCCTGGAGGCGACGACGTGGCACATCCCAGGCCGGACATTCGGCCAGGGTGTGCCACGCTGTGTCGTCCGGCGCGCCACAGTGGTGGCACGCCGTGGATTCCTCCCTTTGAATCCGGCACAGGAAATGTCCAAAGCTGCCATGCCCGGACAAGACCTGCGCCAGACGGTAGGTGAGGAACCCATGCCTCCTGTCGATCCATCCCTCTATGACTGGACCGACGGCGTCCAGGGTCCACCGCCCGTCGTCCGCGTTGGCCATCTCCGCCGTCCACCGGCGGAGCATGACCTCGCGGGCCCTTCGCCAGACGGCGACCCTCTCTTCAGGTGCTGCGGGCTCCCCCTGAGCCCGCTTGTCCGCCGTCCAATGGTAGACGGCGGCCAGCACCTCGGCCTCAAAGTACCATGGCGGAGTGCCCGCCATGGCACATGCCGCCCCGTGACCAACCGTGCCGTAAGCCCGCGCCATTCGCTGTGCGATGGCGCGTTGGGGCTTACGGAGCAGGGCACGGTTGGTTTCCGGCAAGTCGTGCGCCCACACGGGCGCACCGTATAGCGCCATGCTGCGTAGCACGCCGGCATAGAGGCGCCGGCATGCCGCAGCAGGCCCCCCGATGTTCGGGAGGAGCCAACTAAGGCTCCTCGCCGACTTGAGGAGGCGTTCGCGGAGCAGGCGGAAGTGCTCCGCGAACTTCCACCGGCATGAAATGGTGAGGCCCTCACTCTCATACTGTTTGGTAAGACGTAATAATTGTTTCAGAGTTGATATAATGGAACATTTATCTTGAAATCAAAAGCCAAACACTCTGTTAAAATTCGCATTTCCTGATAGATTATTAATAGAGTCTAGTCTGTCTCTAATCAATAAATTCTTTTACATTGAAAGGTTTGGGTAAAAAAAATAACTGAGGCTACCTTCATGCAATACTATTAAACAGTCAATCCTACTAATCCTACTAATATTATAAATGTGAAAGTTTGTGACGATGTATGGATGAATGGATGGATGGATGTTTGTTACTCTTTCACGTAAAAACTACTGGACGGATTTTGATGAAACTTTACAGTAATATAGCTTATACATCAGATTAACATATAGGATACTTTTTACCGCGGGAAAACTTTTCATTCCCACGGGAAACCGACTTCTACGCGAACGGAGTCGCGGGCAGCCACTAGTAATAAATAAAAACGGCGGTGATCTCTTACCAAGTGACCCGCTGGCTCTTTTGCCAGTTATACATTAAAAAAATGACCGAATCCCAAGAATTCTTTTCAGAAAACTTTTTGCTAGACAACCGCATATATATGTATTAAATTAAGTCGTAATAAGGTAAATTAGGAAGTTACCTAAACAAAAAACTAGCTTGAACACGCAAGGTCTCAAGTACTTCAGTTTCTTGAGACAGTAGATTCCTGTGATGTATGTTAAACACATGAGCATATCAAAATAAAGGCTTGAGAGCAATAAAGATGCGAGCAGTCGACTTACAAATATACCAATAGTTTTAGTGCTGTGACTTTCCTCGAAAAATAATTGCGTAAAATGAACTGTTTTTGTTTAAATATTTTTTATCCGAGGGTCATTTTTTTTTAAATTCGCAACAATAAGTCGCAAGAAATGTTTAGACTGGTATTAAACTAGTAGTAAATCCTACTAATATTATTAACGTGAAAGTTTTTGAGTATGGATGTTTGGATGGATGTATGGATGTTTGTTACTCTTTCATGTAAAAACTGCTGGCGGATTTGGATGAAACTTTACAGTAATATAGGTTATACATCAGAATAACACATAGGGTACTTTTAACCGCGGGAAAAAAATCTCATTCCCACGGGCGGCCACTAGTATTTACATAAAAAGATTTTAACTATCTTAGGTACAGTACAAAAATCAGACAGACACACACACATATTTGTTGTCTTATCCAACCGTTGTTTTATTCCAAATACTCCACAAACGGAATATTTACCTTCTCAAGACACGGCGCAGCTCGGATTGACATAAATATTGATCAGTACACTGACGAAAGTCCTTCAATAATTTATTACTGAATCGTAAGTGGGTATAAAAGGATGACATTGCGATAGGTGACTGAATCGGAGAATTATTTATTGTGTTTGCTGTTGTGTTTGTACTAAATCCAAGGTTTTGTTTGGTTAGATAGAAAATTATTTTTGATTGAAATACTAGGTACAGTTTTTTTTAATTATTGTTCAATTCTTGGATGATGACGAGATATGTTCGTTATTCAACATGTAGAGTGCTAAGTTTAGTAATAACAAATACTTAGAGTATGCGAGGAGGCCGTAAATTTTTAATTGGGCTAGCAGTTCCCAACCACTACATAGTATTAAACAAAATCGCTTTCTCTGTCCCTTTGTATGCTTTAACCTTTAAAATATTGATGCGGTTTTTTTAATAGATAGAGTGCTTCAAGAGGAAGGTTTACATGTATTAGAACATAGTACAGAGGAAGGAGTTTCACTCCGAATTTAACGCGTGCGAAGACGCGCGGGTAAAAGCTTTATCAATAAACTTGAGGCGCTTTTATGCATTCGCTACCATAGTAAGATATATCCAAGTTTTTGCATCTCAGTAACCATGTACAGTATGTTCTGTCTCCAGCTGGCGATTTTGTTATCTCGTAATCTGTGCTGCAAGCACGGAACTTCTAACGATTGTTAATTTTCTTATTCAGACATTTGTTTCTCTAATTTGTATGAACATTAATCGGTAAATAATCGGGGGCTCGAAACGGGACATACTGTATAATCTATACTAATATTATAAAGAAGAAAGATTTGATTTTTTGTTTGTTTGTTTGAAATGAAAAGGCTCCGAAACTAATGGACTGATTTAAAAAAATCTTTCACCATTCGAAAGCTACATTATCCACGAGTAACATAGGCTATATTTTATTTTTGAAAAAATAGGGTTCCGTAAGGTATTGCTACGGGAAAAACCATTTAGTTGCGGGTGAAACCGCAGGGCGGAAAGCTAGATGTTTATATAAAAATGTTTCTCCCACAATTGTGTGTTGCATAACAACTTTGATTAGAACCCGTTTTTTAGTTATTCATTGAAAACCGATTCAATATCTTACCAATATCCCTCCGAATATCCTTGACCATTTTGTCTAGAACCACATTCTCCGCGCAGTACGAAGTCAGTCTCTCGTATACGGAGAAGTTTTCTTGTTCTATCTTCTTGAAGGTTTCCTTTATTTTGCCCACGTCTAGCTCGTCGGTGTAGCTCTGTAATATTGTTATGATTAATATGGTGGTGTTCCTACGGTGCGTGTAACTACGCACTGTGTAAAACTTACACACATAGATCGGCGATGACGTGTGAAATACGGCTTCTTTCAGTTTCCATAACACGTAATTTAAGGTACTTTGTGCGTTGTTCTGCGCGTAGAAACACGGCATTATTTTTGTTATCAAAATATTAGTTAATTATAGATATGTAACATATACTTAAGGAACGTCAATGTTACAAACTTCGACTTTACTTTACCGTGGACCGAGAGAAAAAAGCCGGCGGAATAAAACTCCCAACACTCTTTTCGGAAATTATACAAAAAAAATGATACCAAAAAGCTAGTACTACGACATCATATCAAATCGTTAAAACTATTGTCTTTCAAAAATGGTAAACTGTTTCAAGGTTAAGATATCACATATTGCACATGAAAATATACACGTCACACACACCTTTTTGTTTGAGTGTTAGAATTGTAAAAAGAACTGTTCGATCCAAATAGTTTTCAATTGATTATTAATTCAAAAAAAACATTTTCAATCTCTCATGTGCGTTCATGTAATGACTTATTACGTAAAAAAATCCAAACATTAATTTTAAACCTGAATTTCATCTAAGATTCTGCAATAATTCTCGAGTTCGTTTCTCATTTCGTCTTCTTTCTTCTTCTTCTTTTCGAGTTCTTTTTTTTCCGCTGTTGGATTGATTCTTGTCACACCCTTGGCTGACAGGAAGTTGTATAGCTTCATGTCGTGGTCGTAGGCCTTTTGTAGGCTTTGCATTTCCTGATTAACGGATAAAGGGAAGGTAAACGTTTTCTTAATTTTTCGGTTATCTAACTCTACACATTGTATTTAGAGAAAATCGATAAGTGATTTATTATAAAAACTTTTTATAACCGTTTTTACACAATAAATGTTATTAAATTAACCGAACATACAACCTTTGTCCAGTTGCTCGCTGTTTACAAATTAATCAAGTATGAATCGTTAACGTTTAATATCTTGGATGAGTTGACTAAATGAGTTTTACAAATGACATGGTCTTTAGACACATCATAAAGAAAAAGTTATTTCATTCGTTATTTGTCATTGGCCTTTGCCAAACAGTGAGATTAGATTAATTGAATAATAATAACATGTATTATCTTTTCTGGAATCGCTTTCGTCATATGGCAGACATTTTCCAATTATAAATACGTACGCCCTATATAAAAAATGTTTAAAACCCTAATATCAGTCCTGACTAATGACAATAATAACTGTCACTATTAACCTGATTCGAGGATTGATCGACAAAAAATAAATTCTCCAAATTGTATGAATGAAGATAGGATCATAATGCTCTGTTGTTATTTACATTTACCATTTAATACTTCAATATGTTGGTTTTGTGCCTACAGGTAGAAATGCCTACAATTCGTATCTTTACTAGGAATCTTGATGCTTATCCGTCGGAACATACATAAAAAGCTTGAATAATTTAGTGCTATAACCTTACAACGAAAATTTGGTGAGTGTAGGCTCGTGGTAATGTATCGTAAAATTACTTGAAAGAAAATGGTTCAATCGCTTCATTTGTAACTCAAATTTTAACCCCCAATATGTTGTTAGGTTATCGCCTCATTCACACGATAGTTAAATAAATATTACTTTAAGCTTTAAGTAAGCGTTTATAAAACTAATAGATGATGAAACCTCTAAAATCGCTTTCGTTTTATATCTTCGGTCTAAATAAAGATTTATTACAAATTCTGTTAAACACTAAGGTTTTTCAACGCACGATTAAAAAACTCTCGTGCGTACGGTAACCCAAGCTTAATTTACATTGCGACTTCCAATTACATTAATCGATTATATTTCCATTCGTGTAATTAAGTAAATATCATACACTTATTGATATTTGCACCCCTCTAAGACCGCTTTGTCTTAACCCTTTGACAGGTGTAAGGGCTCGTTTTGACGTTTGACAGGAACAAACAAACGTTTCGTGAACACGACACATCATCAATTTAATATAATTACATAGTGTTTTGATGAACAACACTCATGAAATTATCAGGCTTAGAAGTGTGTTTTTAAATGCTTTGTAAGTTTTCCTTATGTTAAGTTAGGACTTACTTTAATAAGGTAAAGTTTTAAAAAATACTGAAAGTACATTCGTTTAAAAACGTGTTTTCAAATATGTCCTAGAGGTTTTTTTAAATTAGAGTTACAAAAAAATCGGTAAATTTAAAAACTATTAATTATTTATTTTTCTTCGCCTTCTGAAAACTTTATTACTTGAAAAAAAAAATGACAAAAAAAAATAAATAAAAAAAAATAAAAAAAATATCTATAAAAAAATGAAATAAATAAATATTAACAGCGCTGGTTGCAGAGGGCGCTGGCGAGGGTATACACACCTGGACCTGCATCAGCTGGTCCATCATCCCCTTCTCCTGCATGGAGCGCAGCTTGGCGACCCACTCGTCGCGCTGGTCGTACGCCAGCGTCGACGACTCGAACAGCTCGCACAGGAACTTCTTGCCGGTCTTGAGGATGCTCAGGATCCGCGACCAGCGCTGGTTGCAGAGCGCGCTGGCGAGGGTATACACACCTGGACCTGCATCAGCTGGTCCATCATCCCCTTCTCCTGCATGGAGCGCAGCTTGGCGACCCACTCGTCGCGCTGGTCGTACGCCAGCGTCGACGACTCGAACAGCTCGCACAGGAACTTCTTGCCGGTCTTGAGGATGCTCAGGATCCGCGACCAGCGCTGGTTGAAGAGGGCGCTGCGGAGAATTTAAGAGTAAAGATTTTTAAAAATAGGGTTTTTTATAGACCCGAATTGTATATGTATGAGCAAGAAAGACAAATTGCGGAATAATAATTATGAAAAAAATATTTTTAAGTTTGATAATATTTCAGTAAACAAACGGAACAGGCAGGATTCCGTCCGGGAAAATTAAGCTGCAGTCAAGTCCTTAATTTAACACAGCATATCGAGGATGGATTCGAACAGGGCCTCGTAACCGGTGCAGTCTTTGTGGACCTGACTGCGGCCTATGACACTGTCAACATAAAACAACTCCTACGGAAAGCTAAAACATTCACCAGTGACCACCAGTTCGTCGGCATATTAAGCAAGATGCTGAGAAATCGAAGATTCCAAGTAGGCCTTAACGCTGAAAACAGTAGATGGCGCATTCAGAAAAACGGCCTGCCTCAGGGAAGCGTTTTGGCTCCGTTATTATTCAATATTTACACTAACGATCAGCCCATTCTACAAAATACGATGCAATTTCTATATGCTGACGACCTTGCATTAACATGCCAAGCTAAAGAATTTCCTAACTAACTCATTACACAAGCTGTCTCAATACTACGACGCTAACTCCCTGCGACCGAATCCAACAAAAACCGAGTCATGTGTGTTTCATCTCAGAAACAGAGAAGCGAAAAGGAAACTCCAGATCAAATGGCGAGGCGTGGCTATCACTCATAATGATACGCCAAAATATCTTGGAGTCACTTTGGATCGGTCACTTACCTTCAGGGTGAATTGCTACAAGACAAAGGCAAAAGTTAGTAAGTGAAGCGAGCTTCACCTTCTGTTTTACGAACGAGTGGACTTGCCCTTTGCTACTCTGCAGGCGAATACGCGTGCCCAGTGTGGTCGCGATCTGCTCACGCTAAAGAGGTAGACACAGCCCTTAATGAGACATGCCGCATAATTACTGGTACTCTTAAGCCAACTCCACTCAACCAATTATACCCTTTAGCCGGAATTGCGCCACCAAGTGTTCGCCGCTAAGTTGCTTCATCACTTGAGAGACAGAAGCAAGGGCCCGATAGAAGACACCCACTCTTTGATCACAGTCCTCCCCCAGTTAGATTGAAGAGTAGAAGGAGTTGTATGGGCCACAGTAAACCCTTGCCAACCTATAAAGACCCAGCAAAGGCAAGGCTTTAACAGTGGGAAAAGAAATATCCGCCTCTTGCAAACCAAATTCCGCCTTCGGAGAATCTGCCCCCAGGACAACGCCTCCCCTGGGCCACCTGGAAGTCCCTAAATAGGCTCCGAACAGGTGTTGGAAGGTGCGGAGAGAGTATGCGAGCTTGGGGATTTTCTGGTAGCAACAAATGCGTTTGCGGGACTACCCAAACCATGAGCCACCTGCTATCGTGCCCATGTCTCCCCGCACCGTGTACAACGGAGGACCTGATAGCGGCAAATCAGCGGGCTGTTGACGTCGCCAGTCACTGGAGGTTGATCGTGTGACACCATTGACACGAAAAGAAGAAGAAAAAGAAGTAAACAAGCACAATTGCATTATTTAACAAGTACTAGAAAACTATCATGCGTATCAATATCATGCCTCAGTCTGTTACAAATAAATATAATATTACTTTAGAAATTGAATTACGTGACTCAGTATGTACGTATTCGACTGCCAAAATTATCATCAAAATCAAAATTCTTTTATTCATCTTAGATATGTAAAATATATGTACTTAATGAACGGAAAAAAACTCCCAGCAATCTTTTCGGAAATTATACAATGATAATAAAGAATTTAAATCGTGTAATTCACTGAAGATATAAATTATTTTCTCGTACCTGCCCACTCAACACTATAAAAGTTAAAAAAATATTAAAGTGCTAGTACGAACTAATTAAGGAAACTTCCCGCACCACAATTCGGAACCAGATAAGACCGTTTCCCGAAGGCGGCACCTGATCACAGGTATGACGTGTGATCCAGCCATCGTCCTACTCAAACATATCAGAGGGAATTGGGCGACCCTCAAACACAACATTCTCCCCTAGTCTGCTGGTGTCTACACTGACCGGTCTCTGAGCATGTGCTCGATCTGCTCCCGGATCTTCTGGTTCTCATGCTGCACCACGTTGAACGGCAGCATCGCCGTCTCCAGCTTGTTCTGCTATCTGGAGTTCTCTGTCTAGTACATTCTCCCCTAGTCCAGTACTGCTAGTGTCTACACTGACCGGTCTCTGAGCATGTGCTCGATCTGCTCCCGGATCTTCTGGTTCTCATGCTGCACCACGTTGAACCGCAGCATCGCCGTCTCCAGCTTGTTCTGCTATTTGGAGTTCTCTGTCTAGTACATTCTCCCCTAGTCCAGTACTGCTAGTGTCTACACTGACCGGTCTCTGAGCATGTGCTCGATCTGCTCCCGGATCTTCTGGTTCTCATGCTGCACCACGTTGAACCGCAGCATCGCCGTCTCCAGCTTGTTCTGCTATCTGGAGTTCTCTGTCTAGTACATTCTCCCCTAGTCCAGTACTGCTTGTGTCTACACTGACCGGTCTCTGAGCATGTGCTCGATCTGCTCCCGGATCTTCTGGTTCTCATGCTGCACCACGTTGAACCGCAGCATCGCCGTCTCCAGCTTGTTCTGCTATCTGGAGTTCTCTGTCTAGTACATCATCCCCTAGTCCAGTACTGCTAGTGTCTACACTGACCGGTCTCTGAGCATGTGCTCGATCTGCTCCCGGATCTTCTGGTTCTCATGCTGCACCACGTTGAACCGCAGCATCGCCGTCTCCAGCTTGTTCTGCTATCTGGAGTTCTCTGTCTAGTACATTCTCCCCTAGTCCAGTACTGCTAGTGTCTACACTGACCGGTCTCTGAGCATGTGCTCGATCTGCTCCCGGATCTTCTGGTTCTCATGCTGCACCACGTTGAACCGCAGCATCGCCGTCTCCAGCTTGTTCTGCTATCTGGAGTTCTCTGTCTAGTACATTCTCCCCTAGTCCAGTACTGGTTGTGTCTACACTGACCGGTCTCTGAGCATGTGCTCGATCTGCTCCCGGATCTTCTGGTTCTCATGCTGCACCACGTTGAACCGCAGCATCGCCGTCTCCAGCTTGTTCTGCTATCTGGAGTTCTCTGTCTAGTACATTCTCCCCTAGTCCAGTACTGCTAGTGTCTACACTGACCGGTCTCTGAGCATGTGCTCGATCTGCTCCCGGATCTTCTGGTTCTCATGCTGCACCACGTTGAACCGCAGCATCGCCGTCTCCAGCTTGTTCTGCTATCTGGAGTTCTCTGTCTAGTACATTCTCCCCTAGTCCAGTACTGCTTGTGTCTACACTGACCGGTCTCTGAGCATGTGCTCGATCTGCTCCCGGATCTTCTGGTTCTCATGCTGCACCACGTTGAACCGCAGCATCGCCGTCTCCAGCTTGTTCTGCTATCTGGAGTTCTCTGTCTAGTACATCATCCCCTAGTCCAGTACTGCTAGTGTCTACACTGACCGGTCTCTGAGCATGTGCTCGATCTGCTCCCGGATCTTCTGGTTCTCATGCTGCACCACGTTGAACCGCAGCATCGCCGTCTCCAGCTTGTTCTGCTATCTGGAGTTCTCTGTCTAGTACATTCTCCCCTAGTCCAGTACTGCTAGTGTCTACACTGACCGGTCTCTGAGCATGTGCTCGATCTGCTCCCGGATCTTCTGGTTCTCATGCTGCACCACGTTGAACCGCAGCATCGCCGTCTCCAGCTTGTTCTGCTATCTGGAGTTCTCTGTCTAGTACATTCTCCCCTAGTCCAGTACTGCTAGTGTCTACACTGACCGGTCTCTGAGCATGTGCTCGATCTGCTCCCGGATCTTCTGGTTCTCATGCTGCACCACGTTGAACCGCAGCATCGCCGTCTCCAGCTTGTTCTGCTATCTGGAGTTCTCTGTCTAGTACATTCTCCCCTAGTCCAGTACTGCTAGTGTCTACACTGACCGGTCTCTGAGCATGTGCTCGATCTGCTCCCGGATCTTCTGGTTCTCATGCTGCACCACAATGAACCGCAGCATCGCCGTCTCCAGCTTGTTCTGCTATCTGGAGTTCTCTGTCTAGTACATTCTCCCCTAGTCCAGTACTGCTAGTGTCTACACTGACCGGTCTCTGAGCATGTGCTCGATCTGCTCCCGGATCTTCTGGTTCTCATGCTGCACCACGTTGAACCGCAGCATCGCCGTCTCCAGCTTGTTCTGCTATCTGGAGTTCTCTATCTAGTACATTCTCCCCTAGTCCAGTACTGCTAGTGTCTACACTGACCGGTCTCTGAGCATGTGCTCGATCTGCTCCCGGATCTTCTGGTTCTCATGCTGCACCACGTTGAACCGCAGCATCGCCGTCTCCAGCTTGTTCTGCTATCTGGAGTTCTCTGTCTAGTACATTCTCCCCTAGTCCAGTACTGCTAGTGTCTACACTGACCGGTCTCTGAGCATGTGCTCGATCTGCTCCCGGATCTTCTGGTTCTCATGCTGCACCACGTTGAACCGCAGCATCGCCGTCTCCAGCTTGTTCTGCTATCTGGAGTTCTCTGTCTAGTACATTCTCCCCTAGTCCAGTACTGCTAGTGTCTACACTGACCGGTCTCTGAGCATGTGCTCGATCTGCTCCCGGATCTTCTGGTTCTCATGCTGCACCACGTTGAACCGCAGCATCGCCGTCTCCAGCTTGTTCTGCTATCTGGAGTTCTCTGTCTAGTACATTCTCCCCTAGTCCAGTACTGCTAGTGTCTACACTGACCGGTCTCTGAGCATGTGCTCGATCTGCTCCCGGATCTTCTGGTTCTCATGCTGCACCACGTTGAACCGCAGCATCGCCGTCTCCAGCTTGTTCTGCTATCTGGAGTTCTCTGTCTAGTACATTCTCCCCTAGTCCAGTACTGCTAGTGTCTACACTGACCGGTCTCTGAGCATGTGCTCGATCTGCTCCCGGATCTTCTGGTTCTCATGCTGCACCACGTTGAACCGCAGCATCGCCGTCTCCAGCTTGTTCTGCTATCTGGAGTTCTCTGTCTAGTACATTCTCCCCTAGTCCAGTACTGCTAGTGTCTACACTGACCGGTCTCTGAGCATGTGCTCGATCTGCTCCCGGATCTTCTGGTTCTCATGCTGCACCACGTTGAACCGCAGCATCGCCGTCTCCAGCTTGTTCTGCTATCTGGAGTTCTCTGTCTAGTACATTCTCCCCTAGTCCAGTACTGCTAGTGTCTACACTGACCGGTCTCTGAGCATGTGCTCGATCTGCTCCCGGATCTTCTGGTTCTCATGCTGCACCACGTTGAACCGCAGCATCGCCGTCTCCAGCTTGTTCTGCTATCTGGAGTTCTCTGTCTAGTACATTCTCCCCTAGTCCAGTACTGCTAGTGTCTACACTGACCGGTCTCTGAGCATGTGCTCGATCTGCTCCCGGATCTTCTGGTTCTCATGCTGCACCACGTTGAACCGCAGCATCGCCGTCTCCAGCTTGTTCTGCTATCTGGAGTTCTCTGTCTAGTACATTCTCCCCTAGTCCAGTACTGCTAGTGTCTACACTGACCGGTCTCTGAGCATGTGCTCGATCTGCTCCCGGATCTTCTGGTTCTCATGCTGCACCACGTTGAACCGCAGCATCGCCGTCTCCAGCTTGTTCTGCTATCTGGAGTTCTCTGTCTAGTACATTCTCCCCTAGTCCAGTACTGCTAGTGTCTACACTGACCGGTCTCTGAGCATGTGCTCGATCTGCTCCCGGATCTTCTGGTTCTCATGCTGCACCACGTTGAACCGCAGCATCGCCGTCTCCAGCTTGTTCTCGGCGGACATCAGACGCTGCTCGCTGTTGCACTTGCGTTCTGCTATCTGTGGGATGCATGCAGTAAAGCATTGAAGTAAGTTGTGTGAAATAAATAATTCGTGTCTGGGTGTAACTAGGTTCTCCCCTAGTCCATTGTGTGGTTTTAACACAAGAGCTTACTGCACTTACTTAAGGGCCACATAATTGGTGTGTTTAGTTCAGAGAAAAAAAAAGCTAAATTAAGAGATTACTTAATATGTTTGTCTCAACTGTATGTAGCTGGTTTCATGGCTTTCTTTAAGTTTTAACCTTTATTAAGCTATTGAAGTTTTATACCACGTTTATCGAATTGCAATACGCAATTGCGAAATTCATATTACTTTGCACAATTCAATTTTGAAAATTGACAATGTCGTTCTTAACGTTTACACCAATCTCTAGGCAAGTAACAAAAGTTTGGGTGTCTAATTTACATTACATTACATTTACATTAAACTGTTCATTGTTATGTGCTGAAAAAATAACTACGTTAAAAAAACCGACTTCAAAACTAAAAAGTTAAAAATAATAAAGATTCAATATAAAATACTGCTTATTATTTATTTTTTTCTTCGAAACGTCAAAAGTGTACCTTGTCGAGCCTCGCGACGGCCAGGCTGCGCAGTGCCAGCATCTGCTTGTTGTTCCGCTGCAGCAGCCCGTCCAGCTGGCTGATCACCGTCAGGCCGGCTGCGCGGGAGTCGATGGATTAATTATCATTTCTTGAGATTTTACATTTAATTTTGCATTATGCTAATTAATTAATTTTGAAGTTATAGATACTGGAAGAAGGAACGTGGGCCTGCGAGCATTACGCGACTGGGAATCGAACCCAGAACCTTTGGAAAGCCGGTCCAATGCTCTGACCACTGAGCTACCTACATTCATAGATCATTTCTTTTCATGTAGATTTGTAGGTGGGTAAACTATGAAGTTGTTTTTGGTTTTTGGATTAGATTAATTAAACACAATGTTATGCTGCTTTTTTAAAACGTAAGCGCACAAAGTTTTTATATTGTTGGTAACTTTGGAATTGTTATTATTTACGAAATAAATACGGGTTTGTGTATGTGATTGGTATGTAGAAGTACGTTGGCTTATAAGTAAAAAAGTCCCGATTTTCATAATGTTTAATGTCTAATCAAAACAAGGTTTTATAGCCAAAAGTTAATTGACCCTCAGAATCCTAAAATCAAATAGCAAAATTTGATAAAAAAAACTTTTTTAAATAGGTCCTTGCTACGCAACGTTTGCTACGTGCTACGCAAATACTACGCATTGCTACGCTCAATTTATTTTATTTCACATGAGCTTGTTTTGTGAATTTTACCTACTGGTTAGTTTGTATTTTTAAACACAATTGATCAAATAAGACGAACTCTGTGGCGCAGCGGTATTTTTACCGTACTTTTAAGAAAAGAGTCTCGGGTTCGATTCCCAAATCCCGATTGGCGAATTTAGTGAAATGTCTTTTTGTGACATTGGTTAAGTTTCACATAATTGATTGCCTATTCAGGAGATTTATTACTATATCAATCATTTATTCAATACAAATACTTATTTACCTTCTTGCTTAAATTCCGTGTGTTGTAATCCAAGGATAGATTTCTTCAGATCTCGTTTGATTCGCTTATCTTTTTTCTTATGAGCACCGGCGGTCGCAATCTGTTCGAAGTTACAGACAGGCTTAATATTAACAACATAATAAATAACGTCAGTTAGTTTATTTATAGAATATTAAAAAAATATATATGGTAAGTCTAAGTGTGAAATTAGTTTGTTACCGACAAGAGTAGATTAGAATAAACGAATAATTTAAATGTTATTCAGTTTGCGCAAGACTATCATTTAGGAGCTTTTTCTAAGTCATCTCAGTCTAATAGACTAATAACCATGTCTAATTGACTAATAACCCTTGTAAATATGAATAATCCACCGCAAGACCTAATTGTAATGTCGCAAATTTATTTGTCCTCACGCAAACACCAAAATTTACAAAGACAACAAAGGAGGAGGGAATAATCAGAAAAATCATTTCAAATCAAAAAAGCCCCGAACGCGTATATTTCCATAATCAATCATTCTGAGTAGACTCGTTCGTCATTGACTTGTATTATAGCTGTATATGTATAGGCTTTGGTTTGACATTCGAATGTCGTTTGTTACAAAAATAAATATAGCCTAACCTAACCTATCCCGAAATCATGAAAGGTTGTCACAATTCCAGATGGCAATGAATTGCTAATATTGGAGTTGAAGTTATATTTGGAAATAGTTAGGCGGCTATTTTTAGCAATTGATTGGTCCAATTCCATTCAGAAATAGATTGTTTAGTTTAAACCCTTACTAGTTATATTTAGGTTTTCATTCAATAGTTCACTTTGGCAGTTTGTCCCTTTATCACTTTGCGATAAAGCGACGGATTTATAAAACTTATAGTCAAAGAATATTTAGAAATATGTGTCGTATACTTACCATAAATTAAAAACACGTTTCTTTAAAACACATTGTATCCTATGTGAAACCCATTTTGAGATTGCATTGAATAGATCACTTTGTTAGTTTGTCTTTTTTCATGTTGAGATAAAACACAAACTAAGTAGTACAAACCCGCAAGTCCTTCCTAAGATTCTGGTACTCATTATTCAGTGTACATAACAGTTCGTCCTCTCGACGAAACAGCGGGTTGACCCCCTCCACCGCGTTGCTGCGATCCGCTTGAATCGTGCGCATCTGTACATATTCAACTTGATGACATAGTATAAATCCAAGTCGCTAATTGTGTCTGTTTGTCCGCTAACTCCTCCTAAACCACTTAACGGATTTTAATGCGGTTTCCACCTTAGGGAATTTATTCATTTAGATTTGTAAATAAAGAACAGTTAGAAAAGGTTTTTTTAAGTTAGCCAAAATTCTATGTTTCGTGAATAAGTCGGCCAAAACTACACCATTGCGAAGCGTGGGCGGGTCGCTAGTAATTTAATAAACTATGATAGTGCTTCTTAAAAAACTATATAACTATGTTTATACATGTTAAAGAAGGACCTATATTTCAATCTATGACAGGCTGTCATACTCAGTAGGACAACTTGTTACTTATTGTAACTGAGTTCTCCCCTAGTCCATTGTGTGGTACCTATAGTACAAGCTTTGCTTAGTTTAGGGTCACACAGTTGGTGTGTCAGTCTGGAGATTTATTTTTTATTATTGTCCAGAAATACTTAACTGAACAAACTTAACTGAGAATGAAATCTAATTTCCTCTCTAACGTGTATCATGCTATCTTTTAAGTTTTTTTAGTACCATACATTAAACAACTACGTAGAGACACTAGTCTACTATGTCCCATTCAAGTGCGGCTAATTGGACGCACTTTACTTTCGCGCTGTCGAGACTTCACTCGTTTGTTTTTAAGTGAAAACACGCAAAAACTGACTAAATAATAATAAGTCCTAGTATATTGCAAAATTAATTCAAACTTTACAAAGAAATGCAAAGGAATAACTCTCCAGAAACAAGTTAGCACTTTTGCGTGGTATCTTCTCTGTACATAGTTATAATAGCTTGTAAACTACAAATATTTTTTAAATATATTTTGTTACCAACTTGTCTCATTAATCTGAGGTGTTCATCTTCCTTCTTCTTGAGTCGGCTGACACCAGACTGACTCTCAGGAGATGTTTCGGGAGACGAAGGCATTTTATAAATGTAGGTATATAAAATATTGTAAAATCTAATTTAGTTTGAAGTTCGCGTGACAGCCAACCCGATTTCTAAGGTTTATTTTTAATGGTTTATTAAGTTTTTAAAAGTTTATCAACTTTTTTATGGATTGTCGGAAATAAGGAATCTATGACCAAAACTTTAAGAAAAGTAAAAAAAAATGTTAGTGCTGCTTTCGTAATCTTAATTTTTTTTAACTAGGCCCGCAGCTTAGCGTACGTTAACTTTAGACTCCCAACAAATTTAGTTTACTGAAAATTTAATGTTTGACAAAAAAATATTTCAATTTTAATTGAGTGACTCTTATGTTATTTACAATATTTTATTATCTTTATAACTTTATACTAAGCACATTAACCCAACCAGCTGTGGTTTTATTAATTCAAATAAGAAGTTAAAAATCTTGACATGAAGACATTCAAACATAAAAACTTTAAAATTTACAATCTTAGTATTAAAAAGGTACAGTTTAAGTAGGTATAGGTATACTGAATCTAATTTTTCACCTTGTTTAGCTTGACAACAAAACTCATCACATCTCATTTTCTCTTATAGTAGGTAATGTGTCGATAAACATAAGTATAATTTTGTAAGTGGTAGAGTCTAGCTGTAGGCTCTGTCTGCAGCGATTACTGGGCTGACTCGACCGGTGAAATACCTCCGTCGCACAGAAAACCGACGTGAAGTAGGGACGATGTTCCTGCGTTTCGTGGTCATTTTGATAGTTCGCGTAACTTGTGTCATCTACTCTACTCACTTTACATGTTTGGTCTTGGCATTACTCTGACTATCCTGCCTTCTTACTGCAACACAGTCACTGATCGCCTCCTAATAGACCCATCAACGCACACATGCGTTAAAAAGTAAACAGTCAACTGTTTAGCTGTTGAATTAGTAGGAATGGTAGTTTTTTAATTATTTTCGTTGTAATTAGTTTGATGAGTTATGAACTTGCTTAACATCTCACTAATATTATAAACGTGAAAGTTTGTAAGTGTGTATGGATGTTTGTTACTCTTTCACGTAAAATCTACTGGGCGGATTTAGATAAAACTTTACAGTAATATAGGTTATACATCAGTATAACACATAAAGTACTTTTTACCGCGGAAAAACTTCTCATTCCCACGGGAAACCGACTTCCATGCGAACGGAGACGCGGGTGTCAATTCATCCATAATCATCAAATTAAAACCTATTTAACACACCAATAAAACCATTTTATTTTAAACGTCATCCACGTTCCCCATTCAAAATAGATTCGACATTCGAACAAGCCCCATAAAATATTGACTATGCAATCGAAATGTACTTACTGTAGGACCAACATTAAAACGCAGTGCCGTAATGTTGGTATGATTGATCGAGTATTCATATTGTTTTGTTGGCCCGCGTGTTCGGAATATTGAAATAAAATGGCGGCAAATAGAACGTTCTAGACTCTTTGAGAAATATTAAGGTTTTGGAACATGTGTTTTGTGAATGTTTCTAAAATATTGAGTAAAGCATTTGTTTCTCTGTGAGTTGTAAAAAATATTGTAGGTAAGCTTATATTTTACCCCATAAACAGTCACAATAGACCTTCGTTTTGTAATGCCCTGATAAATATTGAGATAGATTGTTGCTGGTAAAAAAACTAAGCTAAACTCATATGTCACGCAAATGTTTTATCCTTTTTTTTATAATGGATAAGCATTTAAATCCTGAAAAGCATAGTTTTCAAACACACAAAAATTTTACCTTTACGTCTTAATTAAAAAACAATACCCTAACTTACTAACGCCCGTTCCTTTTACACAATTTAAGTTACTAAGTAAATAGCTATCCAAGTATTCGCGTAGTTGCATTCTCTTAGTTACAGCTACTTTAAGCAGCTTAGCGCTAACTTTAACTGCAGCGAGAACAGATTATGAAATTCAGCGCTTACCCAAGTTTTTGTTGATTTTGTTAATTGGAAAAACGTAGCGTCTAACGCGCTTACTGTTCTTGAATTTATATCGTTAACAGAGGTGTGATATAGAAACCTAAATTGAAGTAAAATGTGTAGTAGATATTAGGATTTGTCAGTTTTATATTGAA
Organism: Emmelina monodactyla; assembly: GCA_916618145.1. Lineage (NCBI taxonomy): Eukaryota > Metazoa > Arthropoda > Insecta > Lepidoptera > Pterophoridae > Emmelina > Emmelina monodactyla. The sequence continues at coordinate 5,810,050 of OU745324.1, forward strand.
AATATAACAGCATGATTTTAATAAATAACTTAAAAATAGGTATTTTTAGGTATTAAAAGAAAAGGATGACAATAAGTCAATATTTAAACGAAACAAAGTTGTTTAATAAAAAAAAAAATTTTTCTTGAAAACGGTAATTATCATATACCAAACTTCTGTGACGTTATAATTTTACATTTACTTCCATAAACCATCTTAAATAGTCATGCAATAAGAGAATAATAATCTCTTCCTCATTTTTTAAGATCTTCTAATTCACTGCGTCCCTTTCATTTCCATTCTCTCCAAATCTTTTATCACACATTTCTAAAGAAAACATCGTATTATTTATTTCACTTCGCGATGACACTGAGCGTTGGCTTTTTAAATTCTGAAAAGAATATTCTATAATAAGCCATCTTTGGAATTTTAAAATACAATCGCTTTTCTTTAGATTTTGTCGCCCCGCAGAAAAGATTTTTAGTTTATATTGTTATTTAGTGTTCCCAGTGACGTAAAGGCGGGGTGGTAGTTACAATAAGCTCGCATTTAAGTTAGTTTTGTGTTTAATATTTGAAATTGAAATCAGGTTATTGTCTATTTTGGTTATAACGGGTGTAATAAGACATCTTCCGAAGCCTGAAACCATGAACGCTTGAGCCTCAACAATAACTAAATTCACTAACAGTATAAACAGAAAACTCAATTAAAAAAAGTTATTAAGAATTGAAAAGTCCTATTCGCCGCTTGAAATCGTCATCGGTTTTTGGAAGCAGTATTTTTACACCCCGTATATCAGTATAATATTATCAATACAGACTTACACCCACTACAGTTTACATATAAATGGGCATGCCACATCTCTAAGAGTGCAGTTCTTTGGTTAGATATTCCCTGAGTTACCTACTATAACACTCTGACAGGGGCTCGAGTCTGTTTCATGGTCTAACGTCATGTGGTTAACCGGTAGGAAAAAATCCATGCGATCATTTCAAATGTGACTCAATAAAAAATATTTTTATTGGAAAAAAATAATAGTATAAGGGCGGTTTTTTTTTAATTTTTACTTCACACATATTATGTCTAATATTTATACTTATTCGACAAAAAACATACTGATTTTCTGTCGGATAGAATTTATCTGACTATTGAAAATCCAGCCCTTAATATATTTCTTTGATGACGTTTGCAGCTTACTGACAATTATCCAACTCGTTAATCAGATAAGTAATTGTTAATTTTTTCACTCTTTTTTGAAGTTGACGACCTCTGTGGAGCAGCGGTATATACACCGGGCTGCTAAGCGGATGGTTCCGGGTTCGATCCCTGGGTCGGGCCAATTTCGTAAAAATTGTTTTTCGATATTGGCTCGTGTCTGGGTGTAACTAGGTTCTCCCCTAGTCCATTGTGTGGTACCTATAACACAAGTGCTTACTGCACTTACTTTAGGGCCACATATTTGGTGTCTCAGTCTGGAGATTTATTTATTAGATTTATTTATAAGTTAAATCTAGCTTTACCGCGTTTTCATACACCCGCTGGCACTCAGCCGTACAAAGCTCCGCGTCTCCTCTTATTTTATCTCGCATAGAACATTCTACAAGGTTCTACACAATATTGTACAAAGATTGTTAGTATAATGCCTTTATGACGATGAATTTTTATTTCAACAGTAAACTAGTTTGTGTCAAGTGTTTGACTTATGTTGCTCGGTGAGCTGTGATTGGCTGGAAGTGTTATGAGGTGATCTGTGATTGGTGAGTATAGATGACCTTGGAGTTTTTCGCTCTCTGATTGGCTATTTGTCAAATCTCCTTAAATTATGATAATCACTAAACGTCTCTTGTTCTTCGTTTATTGAACTACAATAATGAATTAAATATTTATAAATTCTATTAGCATTGCTAATACTTATACGTTTATTATGTAACATTTGAATGGTATGATTGATTTAGTGAACAGGCATAGGTTAAATAAGTCATGTGGTAATAATATAAAAAGAAAGTCACACGTAAAGTTTGTGGCATGCGTATTAATTGACATTGACTGTTTGTGGAAACATTCATTTAAGGTTTAAAATGGCAACCAAGATGCCTTAATTTGAATTGTATTTCAGTAAGTAATGTCTATGTTGGTTTAGTTCATATCATTATCATTACATTGTATAAATCCAAGTCACTAACTCTGTCTGTTTGTATGTTTGCCCGCTATCTCCTTCTAAACCACGTAACGGATTTTAACGTGATTTTCACCATCTATTAGATATTTTTTTTCATTTATATTTGTAAATAAAGAAAATTCTGGAAAAGATTTTTTAATTTGCTGAAATTTAATGTTTTGTGAGTAAGTCGGCCAAAATTACACCATTGCGAAGCGTGGGCGGGTCGCTCGACTTAAATAAAAATAATAATAATTTACGTCTCATAAAATAACCTGAAAGATATCAATATCTAGTATAGTAAGATATAGTAGTAAGGCAGATATAGTATCTACTTATAACAAAGTCATATTCTACTATACTACTACTTTATCGATGAACTAAGGATATTCATGTTTTATACCTAGATTGAAATTCACAAATGTTTCATCAACATTGTACGTCGTGCTATAACAGCGATCGCGGGAAACTGAAAACAAATAAATCTACGACCTTACATTAACAAGTTACACTAATATCTTACTGAAGTATTTTGGAAACAAAGTTGCGTTTCTACTGTATATTTGTTTGTATGCACTACGAACAATGTTTCTGATTAATTTGAAAATAGTTGGTGTAAGCAGACCATTTCCGAAGCCTGAAAGTATGGATTATTGAGACTAAATAGTAACTAAATTCACTAACAATAAACCCGGAAAATCCTTTTTTTTCTCCAAACGTAACGAGTATACCCCTCCAGAAATGTTTTCGTTTTTGGAAGTAGTATTTTAACACCCCGTATACACCATGATTCATTAGTGGTTTTCGTACATGATTAATTAGTGCGACCAGTAAAAGGAAATACGGTTATTCGTGAAGAAAAAAAATATTTTTGTGAAATAACTTTGTATTTTTTTGGTACTGGACAAAAATAACTGTTCTGCATACATATATTGCAAGATCATTAATTATGTAATCTATTTCTTTTTTTTTCTTATTTTGTACAAAATCTATTTTCCCTATTACCTATACACTTCTGGATGAAAGCCACTAATCACCGAATATAAGGCAATTTATAATTTAATGTATCGGTAATTTTGTTTATTAGATGCACATATTTCCCGTCAGAGTAAATGCATCGATTTGTGTTAGCTTTGTTTGATAGGTTACTTAATCGAGAGTAGGTATGCTAACATAAGAACAATTTCATATTGGTAATTATTTTATTTCTAGTGGCCGCCCGCGACTCCGTTCGTGTGGAAGTCGGTTTCCCGTGGGAATGAGAAGTTTTCCCGTAGTAAAAAGTACCCTATATAATATAACTTCTTAGATTTACGCGATTATTATTACGGGACTGTCTACCCGTGACCACGGCATTTGTAAAAATGTCGAAACGTCGGAAAATCAAAATAATAAAATAAACGCGTAAAACCCGTTAAAATGAGTTTAATTTCAAGTACCCTATATAACTTTGGTGTTTCTAAACCGATTTCTAGGCTTCTTTTTTATTTGATAAGTTAATGTAAACTTTTTTTAGTAGGGATGACTGAGAGTGTTATAAACGCAAGTGTAGACAAATATAATCAGAAAGCTTCGAACTGTTAAACTATCGGGAGTTACACGTGTTATTGTGAGTCAACCATAAAAGATAGACATATGCTGTCGTGGGATATTTTTTATATAATTTTAAGGAGAACATTTCCGTGATACATGATTTCTGTGTAGCTTTAACCATTAAGGTTGCACACGAGACGGAAGCTTAAAAATGGAGTAACTTCTCCCGTTTTCCCAACATTTTACTTCAATGCTCTGCTCCTATTGATTGTAAATATAACCAGCTCAAGAGTATGATAAATAATTGTACCAATTTTCGTTAAAACCCGTCGAGTAGTTTTTGTTTATATAACGGTTATACAGACAGACAGACAAAAATTTGAATCATTGCATTTTTGGCATCACTATCGATCCCTAATCACCCCCTGATAGTTATTTTGGAAATTTATTTCATGTTCAGAATTGACCTCTCTACAGATTTATTATAACTAAAATTACAATTTTGACAAGTTTCATACAAACTGTAGTCCGACCTTGTCTTTTTTCGTTTTTTAATAGTATAGATACACAGTTTACATTGTATTGTACATCCTTCTTAATTATAACCTTTGTATTTTGTTCAAACAGTTATATTATTACAACCCGGACGTTTTTGCAGACCTCTTCCAAATAATTCTTATTGAAAACCCTAGAGATTTATTGTAATATATTTGGTTATATAACTTGCAACATTGTAAAAAAGGACGACACAACAAACTTCGCTTTGTCCTTGTAACACAAACACTTTATTTTCTTTAAAACTCCTAACTTTAATTTGCAAAGTGAAAAGTTTTTATTTGAAGTAGAGTTCTATTGCCGCATACTTATTTGGTCCGGTGGGGTAAATTTTTGATATAATACAACATTAGAGTAAATTATTATTTTTGTAAGTATTATAAGGTTTTGTTAGATATCAAGCAGCTTGCAATTTATTCGAAAATAAGTTAAGAATTTAAGAAAAAAATAATAAGTCAACGTTATTCCCTGCCTACAATACCCATGTAAACCACGCTTGACTGAATTTAAAATAAAAACTCAAAGAAGTCGTATCCAAATATAATCGATACAAATTAATGTCTCGCCTTATTCGCATACACTTACCTTATTCGCATACTCTTGCCTTATTCGCATACACTTACCTTATTCGCATACACTCGCCTTATTCGCATAAGCTCTAGTCACTGCTGCCTTGTTTCTCTATTTGATATACCGTCTAGCTAGCGGCGATCAATTACCATAATTTCACCCGCTTGCTATTTGCTAATTAATCTCTTACTTAATAATGATAATAAAAAACTTACTCAATAATAATAATAATCCTATAACGGATAAGTTTATTTTCTTACACTGTACGTACCTGTTAAATAATTCCACGGGCTGTGTTTTCTACATTGTTTTCGCGAATGCAACTGTTTATCTCACGAAGAAACTGTACTCGCCAGTGCTAATGTGCTAAAATATACCGCGAAAAAGTTTTTTGTACATTTTGAATTAGGAACCTAATGCAGCGGCATTTAGATTTTTCGGAATAATGTGAGGGGCCGAGGGGCATATGTTTTTCACACACATAAAACTTTTATACAACTTTAACATATTAGAAAAAAGAAATGAGATAAAAGTAGGCAATAGAAATCACAGAAAGATAAACAATAGCAAAATGCGAAAACATCACAGAATTAGGTGCCTTTGCCTTACTGTATGACTTATTTTTCGACAAGAAATTGGAGGAAAATGTATAGTTCTTTAAACACTACGCACATTTCACAAAACTATAGTCCCATATGCCCCTGTAGTGACATCTAGATCACGCCTGTACCATATTCCTTTAATACATTCTACATTTGCGAGTCGACACTTTAATCATATAGGTCCACGTCTTTATAATCATCTTATTCCAATAAACAATAAGATAATCCGGTTAAACAACAAAATATTCAAAACGGTTATTATTAAATGGTTAAAAAAACTAGATTATGAAAGTACGGAAGAACTTCTTAAGTAATTGCACATGAAGTATATTTACAACACTCATTCACACACACACACACACATACACACATACATACACCCACACAAACGCTTACATAATCCACATACTTACTCACATTCAATTCTTTTTCATTAGATTACATACTTTTTATTTTTATTTTCAATATTTACTCAACCCTATGCACACCTAAAATTGTACGTTATTGTAAGTAGATAATTTAATTGTACCCTAGTTATTGATTTTGTAAAGAGCCTGCCTCTTGTTACACAGGGAAACCTACAACAAGAGCAGAAATATATTGTAATGTGTACTTTTATTCTGAATAAATTATATTATTATATTATTATTATAGTTATGTAAATTTTTCTTCTAAAAATAAATAATAATAATGTTTTTTTTTATATATCGGTAGAATGTCGCCAAATAATGTGTCGAACGTCAAAATTCCATTATTTGTATGGAAAAATGTACATTTTGACGTTTATTCTCATAGCAGTCCATAACAATTTGAGTTACAGAATCACCCCGCAGTCTTACGTCGTAACTTTATTATTATTTCCTAATTTATACAACCCGGGAATCGAACCAGGAACCTTTAAATAAGGCATAAAGTCATCGGATAAAATATTAAACCTTATCCGACCACTGAGAAATCTATAAAACTCCGAAAAACGTAACTATCGTTTTTAAGACTTACATACACATCAAGTTCTTTATTAACTTTGAATTCTTAAAAGTTCAAGTTAAGTATCTATCGAATTGCGTATAAAACTTATTTATCTACAAAACAACTGGCATCAACGAAAAACGTAAAATTTAATCTACTGAAAATTTCCTAACGTAAAACAGAATCGAAACTATAAAATAGTAGTGCACTAAATCCGTCCACAACAGCAATGCAATCTCAAAGCTGTAAAACACAGAATTATGTTTCGCCATTTATACACACTGCAAATTACTCCTTAAGCGTTTCCCATAACCCATAAAAACCCTTGCCGACCTAAATACTTTGGCTGAAACAGTGGCCTACATTCCGATCCTTTGCCGCGCCAAAAAAAGGCGCGAGATCTTTCCCGCGCAAAGTTGAGTCAATTATTTTTTTAATAGGCATCGGCAACGGATGCACAGTGCAGGCCTAATTCGTCACTTCGATTGGCTATGTAGTAAGTTTTGATGTACGGTGTACAACGAGTAACATGGTGGTTACAACGGGCAGGACGGTGGGTACAGGCCGTGTTGTTTATCGTACGGGAACGAGGGGGGAGTTCACGCAGGCGCCTTTTCCCGCCATTTCCTCAGGACTGGGATACCAGTTTACGGCGATCCATAGTTATTTTTATTTTTTGTTTAACTTCGCACTAAAATCTTGCGGGTAGTTTTATGTATGTTCGTCGATTGTGTTTGTTTTGGTCGATAAAGATAGACTTTAGATATTCAATACACGTGTAATTGAGAACGAACTACTTGATTGCTTACAGTATTGTGTTACTGTTATGTGTGATTACATCGTATTGTTGTATTAAACCTATATTTGTAATGTTAGTTATTATATTTTTTACTTTACCATTGATCCGATGTTTGTCAAATTCAGAACATTTTATGAACATTTATAGCAAATTGTAACAACAGTTGTTAAATCAAAGGTTAGTAGACACGTCTGTGATGCAATGATGGATACGCCTGCAACGGAAACCATTTAAGCGATAGTCCGAATTTCCCCGAATTCCCGCGTTTTCCCGGGAATCCCCCCACTTTTGATGGTAACACAGCCTCCCTGACTCGCCGTGCCTCCAGCCAGTAATCCCGCGGCCGCCGCGACGACCGGACGTATGTCGAGCGCAACTCCACGCCAATCGTGAATTCATAACCAAAAATATTCAAACAAATATCGTGTTAAATGAATCAAACAGTGATCCGACAGTGCCAATGTGATTTCTGTGTTGTGACGTGGCGTAACCCCAACTTGGACGTAACGTAAGTATCACCACTAAAATATGGGTAAAGTGGGAAAATGCATTTTCAGGATTGCCACTGAATTTAAGTAGCCACCCGTTTTTCCTACGTTCCGTCGTGTTTGCGATAGTGCACAACTTTGGGGGAATATTCTTATATGTTGCCGAATTGGAGAAAAAAATAAAATAGTGGCGGTTTGTTTTGATCAGGAATTTGGGTCAATAGGGATAGTTATGATGAATGTGGAATTCTTATAAGTTGTGGATGTGGTTTATATTGAATTACACATTGATTTAGGTCGAAGGCAAACAATCGTCGGGGTTCTATTGGAACGAAGATGAGCCTTAATAGAAATAACTGGGGATTGATTAGAAAGTACCCTCGTATTAATGTTGATCCTTGTAACTGGATTAGTGGTTCCGAATACGTTATTTATTACACGAGAGTTGCGTTTGTTATTTACGTGATGTTAGATGAAAATTGAAATCATTTTTTGTTGGTTCATTTGGAGAAAAATTAAAAAGTTTTGGGATAGCTTTCAATCAATAATAAATAAACAAGTACTAACCTGAATGCAAAAAAGTTTTATTTTTGTAAAGTAATTTATTTATTGATATCATCAGCATTTTTTGAAAAAAAAAAAAATTAACTTAATCAATTTTTGGTAAAAATCACGAATTATCTTATCGTAATTCTCATCCACAATTTTGCACATTACACCAAATTATTTTAACATTTTCTTACAACCGAACGAAATGTTATGAAAAAAAACATAACGTCGTATTTCTAAAAATACATTCTACCTTCTCAGGTAAGTTCGCAAAGCTCTAATTTAATCAACCGAGATTGCCTTATTTTTTCTTCAGAATCCCCGAAAAAAAATTATGCTGTTATTTAAAAAAAAAAGTTAATCTACCTTGTTTGTGTTGGACTTAGTCGCGCCTCAGCGCTTAACTAGAATAGGTAAATATTTTGATAATTTCGCGAATGTTTTGAAACAATTTTAAAGGCTTCGGACGACCTTTTTCAGGTATAATGTACATAATGTTTTTTCATCAGCTCGGAATTAATTTTGACTATTCAAAATAGAAGTTTGTTTTTAAATATAATGTTGTTTAGGAATTGTAAGCTAAATTAATAAATGCTAAAAAAACAGTAAAGTACCACTAAAAAATGGTTTTGTCTTTTTTCGTTTAATAAATTGATATTTATTTATTTTTAAAATATATTCGAATTTTTTCATTAACAAAAATCTATGCCTTTTGACAAATCTTTCGAATTCAAATTCGTCGTTGGTGGAGCGTTACAAGATATTTATTTCACTTTTTAAATTTTAACTTTTCCTATTCTTTTTCAATTTCAATATCAAACTTATTTAAAAAGCACCATGACCAAACTGTAATTTTCCAATTTTCCTATTCGATTCATTGACATAAAATCGTCGTTCAATCAATTTACATTTTAATATAATTTAATACAAGATCTACCCTTAAAGAAATCCCACATAACCACACTGACCTAGTAAGTATCGTAAGACTAACAAATCGTCGGATCAGGATAGCTCTGGGCTTATCTGACAGGTCACATTACTGTGGTCATTTATATACGAGTTATTGAAGACCAGGATATTATGAACTGGGGAGTCCGTTCAGATTAGACTGATGGGAAGATCGGTTGGGGCGGGTGTGGCATTTGATAAAATAGGTAGGTATGTATAGATTGCTTTACTAAGCTTGGGAGGGGAAGAAATTATAGTAGAAAACAGAAAACATGATTTTCTTGTTATTATTATTAGTGAGACACAGGCATACAACTTTTTGAATTTGGTTCAAATACTAAAGCGTGGAATGAATCAAATAGATTTGCTAAAAAGGCTTAAGATAAATAAACGCGATGTATATTTTTTTGTGAATTAAAAACGTACTGGTTCACAGAACGTTTAGAAATTATGCGGATAACATTATTTATTTCTTTATGTTTGCTTTGTTTTTAATAATCAGGTTTAGGTATATGCCGATACCTGCCTATGTAAATCTACATATCTATGTTTTTCCTATAGAATCACACTAAACACAAGCTTAATCTATGCATGGTAGTACCTAACTTTCTAAAAACCATTGCTGCTGCTCAGTACGTCATCTTTGTTATAAATCCTATTGTTTTACTATTTTATAGTAGTATGCCCAAATATCGGTAATATAGGCTGTTATTATAACATCAATAATAATCCTCATAAGAAGATATATTGATATGGACATTGACGTTAATTAAAATGAAATTCACAGCAACGCGTTACTTGTAAGCTATTATCTAATAGACAATTACAGCCAGCTCTATTAATCCATCAATTAGTGTCAAGAAATTTTTGGTGTAATATACATAAATGTGTTTATTATATTACGCTGTGTAAGTACACGCCTTTATCTTTGCTAGTTTTTTTCAATCAACTATTTAACCAGCAAAAAATACTGTTTCTATTATTTCCAAAAACAGGCAGTAAAAAACACATAAGTCAAAATTACGTCAAAAACGTTTACCTACTGTCAAACTGAGCTACAAATCTATCTCATACGTTCGAGTATAAGTATCAACATCTGTAAATCGACTGTAAAATCATAACACACCTCCAAATAGCCCCCAGCTAGTATTCCGTTCCTATCCCCACTTCCTAAGTGTATCCCGCACAAAACTGGGTTACATTAAGTGCAATAAATCTACAACACTACATCTTGATTTGGTGTAACCCGGCCAAATCTAGGCGAGAGAAGGTACAGGAAGGCAACGGTCAAATGGATAATGTTAAATTGCTCATCGTAATAATGCAGCCATAATTTTAACAAGTGACTGCAGCACGGGAATGCTAGGTAAATGCAACGGCGCTTTTAACGAATAGTGTATTTTAAAATTAAATTCGAAAGTAGTGTTCAAAGTGTTATTCTAAGTGCATTTTTAATGTCACGGAAGCCTGTCAGGCTTAGAAAGGAAACGTTTTAGATACGTTTTTTTACATTTAACAAATTGCTTTTTAAATATTTTTAGGTGCCGTTAAATAGTATTTTAAAAAGGCACGAATATGCTGTTTTTTCTTGATTTGAAAACCTTTTTTTGCGAATGCAATCGTGAATCTTATAAGCAAAACTTGCTTCTATAAAAGGACAAGGTACTGCAATAGAATATTTCAAGAAGTACACCAAATCTTTTTATCTTCCATGCGTTGTCAACTGTTCTGACGTTTCAACAATAGAATTCTTGCATGGTACTCGAACATAACCAAAAAGTGTCATCTGACATAGACTATACTATTCGATGCCGCGACTCGCGCTGGGCACGCTGACCTGCAGTGGACGCATCGCTTTTGTTGCTCCATTCTTGCTGAATTACCTCCATCATGTACACTCAGCCGTGATCATACAGTGTATATTATCTTTAGTAATATTAGATAGGGGTAGAGACTGTGAGTTGTGAGGGATAATTGCTGGATATTGAAAAGATTTTCTAACACTAGAAAGGAAGCTACGCTATGAAAGAGTGAAATAGGCTGTTAAAAGTTGAGTCGTATGAATATAATTAGTTTTTTTTTGTATTAAGTGTTTTTTTTATTAAATTGAATAAACTATAATTTTTTTCGTTAAATATCGATTAAGTATTCCTATTAATCATTGTATGTTTGCTTGAAAAATAAAAGATCAATAACAGATAAAACAATGTGCACTCAAAGGCATCTTAACAATTTTATAAACTAAATATTATTAAAAATAAATATGAGGAACTAAATCGTAGCTGACTGTACCGAGTCACGGACAAAGTTAGTTTCATATTTCGCATGACAAATCTACAATATTGTGTGCTCCCGCGTATTATTTAGAAAAGCAAATTTCCCCATTTTTCCGGGAACTCAGCTACACTAACAGAATAAGAAGGGAAATGTTTTTCATTTTCATCAAGAAAAGTTTAGACTTTTTTAGGCTTTCAGATTATGGAAGGCGGATTACGTAGTAAATTTTTAAGTAAGTTCTCTTCTTTTGTACGCTTTTTTGTTGAGTTTTGTGTATTTAAAAATGTACCCCTTTCGTTTTAGAGTTATATTTTTTTTAGAAGTACATACATATTTTGGCAAAGATTATCAATCTTCAAGACAATCCTGACTATTAAAAAGTTGCCTGTGTTGTAGTGATGCGTGCAGGATAGTGGTGGCAGCTCGTGTCGCGGAGACCGAACATGTGAAGTGTGGAGAGTGCACCACGAGAGTGGAGCTTAATATAAACGATCGAATTGACTATCTTAAACTACTGAAACAAAACACTTATTAAGTAACTAGTTGTTGCTTTTATAGCAATATATAAAGCAAATTTATAAAATGGGTATCTATATGATTTTAACTTATGAAAAAACGAAGTGTGTGAGTTCAAGGAATTATCGTTTAATTATCGTTTAAGGCTTCTGACGGAATGCCTGTAAGGAAGTGGCCTTCCTACTTCAATCAGGGATTACTTTAAGAATTATAAAAACAGAAAATCCACTTCAAAACACATATCTAGTTCTACATTCAAATTAAAGTATTACACAAAAGCAAGTTCCAAAACTGATTTGAAACTCCTCTACGAAAACTTTAGCGAACGAACTCGCAGTCACAAAATTAGTTCGATCATAAATCTACTACCTCGGCCATCAAATTCTGAGATCCCTCATTTGTGAACTAAAGCCTCTAATCCGGAAGTCGGTTGAATTTATAGCAAAGGTTGTAACCGGCACTGTTTACTTAATAAGTGAATTTCTAATATTGTTTTCGGTTGGTTAGTTAGAAGCTATTTTTGTTTAAAACTAAGTATATTGAGTCTATGAGGTTTGTAAGAACAGTTAAATAGTTTGGAATGGAAAACTCGGACAATTTAATACATATATGCAAATACCTAAAAAATAACTGGGATATAATTTCATCGAATTTTCAATTTTACAGCAGACGTTGGCTCTATAAATCTTATTTAACTTTTCGAGACCAACCGTCTAACTTCGCTCCCACATAATCCGTATGTAATTGCACACTCGTAATCCTGTGTCTCACCCTATATCCCGGATTTGCTTACAATCTGCATCCAGGAAGCTCTCAAGTTAATTCTTTAGCAAAACGTGCAGAGATTCTGCGCCGGAGTTGCTTGTTTAGAACGGATTATACAGGATACGATTCAGATCGTGGTTTAATTAAGGTCTGTTGGTCATTTATTGTATGTATTTGATTGTTATTTGTATAAATACAGGTACGTTACTTACTAATACGGAGTACAAGATGGAATTGACAAACTATTATGGTTTACTAGTGGCCGCCTGCGACTCCGTCCGCGTGGAAGTCGGTTTCCCGTGGGAATGTGAAGTTTTCCCGCGGTAAAAAGTACCCTATGTGCTATTCTGATGTATAATCTATATAACTGTAAAGTTTCGTCCAAATCTGTCCTGTAGTTTTTACGTGAAAGAGTAACAAACATCCATACATCTATAGGTACATCCATACATACTTAAAACTTTCACGTTTATAATATTAGTAGAATTAAGCCCGTAATTCTGTTGATGCCTAACTAAAATGACTTCAAATATCAAAATAAGTCTCGTCATACGTTTTGAATTATATTGAACACCTCTTAATAAGAAAATAACCAGACTTTATACTTTAGTTAATTTGTTACAGAGCAACGATCATCCATACAAACGTCCACACACGTCGAAAAAAAATAAAAGTGTTCGTTTAGTTAGCTCTGCCTTCCTTAATAAATGAGGTTAAATAAATAAAGTGGCACAAAGTAAGTAGACGCCTATAGGAGCAGGTGTCGCCAACACGGTTTATAAAATTTCATTAATATGCTAATATCGCGAGGATTTGATTATAAAATTCCATGTTTAAGTTAGTAGTTTACTGCTGGTGTTACATAAAATGACGTCATTTTAATGGAAAATGCATGAAATGTCTCTTGGGGACGCTTAATGGTGTATATTGTCATTTTGTTTAATTAACTGACACTAAGAATAACTAAAGGCAAAAAATGCTCTTGATTTAGATTAAAATTGCTCATGTAACCCTTCTAATAGAGTTAAGTTTGAATATGCTATGGAATAATACAAAAACATGTTGTCATTGAGTTCAAGGAAGTTAAAATCTTCTTTTTTTGAGAATTCATTTAGTAAGCGCAATAAACCCGTCTCTTTCATACATTAGCAGTACAGGGTAGTTACGGTTTTAATTTTATTATTTCCAAATCGGAGCTATGTGAAGCAGAAAAGCGGTTTTAAAAAACACACTTCCTTCCCGACCTTTGATAAACAGCTTTAGATATTAGCTTTGAATAGTCAGTAAAAAAATATGATGATTTTTACCCATTTTTTACCCTTATATTTGCTTTAAAGATACTGTCTTAAACTAGGAATTAGGTATACAGTGGTATATTTAAAATTAAAGATATACGTGCATAACTACGCCTAAGTACCCAGCTTCGCTCGCATCATATCTCGTGCGCCTGAAGCACTCGCGGATTACGTAGCTCTGTAGCGAAATTCAGAAACAGGTCATAAGTGGCGCAGATTTCGACGCATAAAACTTACATATAAAAGCTTATAATTTTGCAAGCTTATGCCCGCGGCTTTGCACTCGTTAAATTCGGAGTAAACCCCCTTTCCCTGTACTATGTTTTTATACATATAAACCCATCTCTTCAACCACTCTATCTATGAAACAAACCGCATCACCCAGTTGTCTAGTTTTAAGATTTAAGGATACATAGGGACAGAGAAAGCGACTTTGTTTTATACTATGTAGTGATTTTATAAATCGGTATTAGATGTAAACTTTGAAAAGGTTGATTGATTGTAACGTGTTGTTTAAATCTATACTTATATAATAAAGCTAAAGTTTTTTTTTGTTTGAACGCGCTAATCTCAGGATCTGCCTACTGGTTTGAATTGCTGCGTAAACGGTGATGGTTACGCAAAAATAAAATAGATTACCATCGCCGCTTGAAATCATCGCTCACACATCAACTGTTGGTTCAGGTGCGATTATTTACATTGCAAATTAAATTAAAACACTATTTATCGCAAAATCTGATAGTATAAATGCAACTTTGTACAATTACGAAAAAAATTTTTTTTTTTTTTATAATCACAAAAATTTCTTTTTTTGCTCAAAACATAATAAGTACCCTCCCAGCAATACCCAGTTTTCGTTTTCGGAAGCAATTCTTTTACACCCTGTATGTAGTATTAAGAAATTGTTTTTTTATTCGCACATTTTTTACTAAACTAATTCTTCCCACGTAACTGCTAATGCATTTATCCTTTGATAGGCACTTAATCTTAGACTATATATTAGACTAGTGGCCACCAGCGACTCCGTTCGTGTGGATGTCGGTTTCCCGTGCGAATGAGAAGTTTTCCCGCGGTAAAAGTAACCTATTTGTTATTTTTATGTATAACCTATATTACTGTAAATTTTCATCTAAATCCGTCCAGTAATTTTAACGTGAAAGAGTAACAAACATCCATACATCCATCCATACATTCTTACAAACTTTCACGTTTATAATATTAGTAGGATATTGAAAATCTAAGCGGGTAATTAGACCCGATAATATTATAGTATTTCTACATGACTACAAACTTTCAAGTTTATAATATTAGTAGGATTGAAAGAAAAAAAAGTCGAAAAAAAAAATGCGTTACAAATGAATGTAATGTAACCAGGAATAACAGTAAATTAGGGACAAGCACTAATCACCTCCCCAGAGCACAAAGGAAGCTTACATCTACCATCACAGGGCTAATGTATAACTTAAGTTAATGCAGGCAACTTAACTAGATGAGAGTCCACTTTGCCCTCATGTACGTAAGGTCTAAATTACTATAGCAGTTTGTATATCTACGTGAAAGCTGTTGGGGTAATCATGAAAAGTTTTTTAGAAAGCTAAATATTTGAAATCGCTTATACAAAGCTGGCTAACGGGTGCAGTTTAGCGCAGCGGTTAAAATACTTAGTGTTTTTTTAGCTACGTTAAGTAAACTTTAGTTGTACCTCTAGTTTCGCTGGCTTACTAGCGTCTCTACTATTGCAGCATATAATTGACCGTTTTGTGTCATGATTTTGGCTAAATCTTACAACATTACTCGTAAAAAATATTGGAAAAGTTCAAGTACTTTTTAAGTTCAGCTTTAAATACTAACTGAATATTGACAATTTATGTATAAAGCTTTCCTGTTTTCACCCTAGTAATGAACGAAACAATGTTAACGACAAAAGACAAGTTGAACTATTTATACCAAATATGCTTATCCGAAATTCCGAAGCCGATTCCAAGGTTCAATAGTAAAGTTTGTCATGTAATTTATTGCAGTATGTAAAATAAATAATAATAGCAACCTATATTTATCCTAGTCTCTTGCTCAGATAGCAATAGTGTCTGAGCCGTAATCGGGGTAGATTACGGCTCAGTACAGATTGGTGAATCCACATAATGGATAATCGTCCAACCATATAGGTTTTCCCTCACCGTAATTGCGTGATAAATAGGTATGCTTTAGTAATTCTACTAATATTATAAACGTGAACGTTTGTAAGTATGGATGTATAGATGTATGGATGGACGTTTGTTACTCTTTCACGTAAAAACTACTGGACGGATTTGGATGAAACTTAACAGTAATATAGGTTATACATCAGAATAACAAATAGGGTACTTTTTACCTCGGGAAAACTTCTCATTCCCACGGGAAACTGACTAGCTCACTAGTTAACCATATTTTTTTCTGCCAAATTAATAATAAGGTCTGCCTCTTTAAACTCTGGAATTAAAACTTCATCAATAATGAACATACTAAACTATAGATCAGTAGGTGGTCCTTCATCCACAACTAAGTCCTTCTAAGTAATACAAATTCCGACTGAAAAATTCTTATAAACGTACCTAACAGAATGCAGTAAAAACGTTAAGACGGGAATAGTTGAATTTAAAATGAATAAAAGCTTTTTACTATCCAGTCTAGACACTTTGTACGTCTATTTAATGGATTTAAAATCAAATGTTGGAGACACATCTGTGCTTCTATTGTGTGACCGATGGTCACTAAGTTTAGTGTCTGCTTTGGTCATTTTGGAACTTTTATGCGCTACTATAGAATGTCTGGCTATAAATACGGCTGTTAAAAAAGTTTAAAGCAAAATGCTTTCCGTACAGTGGTCAAAGATTTGTTTATGAAGTGATTTACAGTATAAAAGTTGTATACTACCTATAATTGGGAAATATTTCTCAAAATAGTAAAAAGCCTTTGAGGAGATTACAAAAATTTGAGAAATCCTAAATTATTGTGAATATTCCATTTGGTACAGTCATTCACTATTTGTCGTCAAAGTAAACTTGACTATAAAATACATCATTAGGTTATTTACTTACTGCAAATATGTTTTGTCTTTATTTAATATAGTATTCATATTTTGGATACCATCACCAACTTTTTTGTAGCAGATGTTCGAAACCGTTTGCCTCGGCGGCGGTGTAGGACCTTTTATTTATGAACCGAATTGAAAAAAGGTTATTTATAAAATGGTGGGTCTAGTTATTGTAGGGGGTGCGGGTGCGGGGAGGTGGGGTGTTTAAAACTTCCCAGGGACATTTGGGTGGCACCCCGCACAGGGTAGAATGGAAACAGTAGAGCGGGAAGAATTTTATAAATGGAGAAAAGTAATAATTAGATGACTTAAAATAATTTAAATAGAGATTTAGAAAAGATGTACTAACTATATCAGTATATTTTTATTAGTATTTAGTTTATTGCGTGGTAGCCTAGTGGCAACAGGTTCGGTCTACTATACCGAAGGTTCCGGGTTCAAACCCCACTAGGGTGTACCACTAATTTGGTCTTTTTCAAATTATGTACATGTTTATCACGCACTAACGGTGAGGGAAAAACATCGTGAGGAAACCCACATGATTGGATGATAATCCATCATGTGATCCACCAACCCGCACCGAGCCAGCGTGGTGGATTACGGCTCAAACCCTCTCGCTATCCGAGAAGGAGGCCTGTGCTCAACTATGGGACATATATAGGCTATTTATTTATTTATTTATTTATTATTTAGTTTATAAAGTAAGTACCTAGTCTATTTACAGACTTAGAATTTAAGGGGTTTTCAGTATTTCTGTTTTGCATCTACGTTATATCGACGTTGCTGTTTACCCTAATTGTTGGCAATACAAAATTCAAAATTAACTTTTTGTGTAACCCTTCTTTAAAACTTTTAGGTTATGTTATTACCCTACTGTCTACAACGCCATCTATCTCAAGTTTTTCATACTTTTAAAATAAAGTGAGGTGAACGCATCGCGTCGCGTCGCCAGCCGGTAACCTTGGAGGCTTCACCTTTACTTTTACTTTACTCGATTATACGGAGAAAGAAGGTTTGTAATGAAGAATAAGGCTGTACGGTTAGTTAATTAAATTTAAAAAGCAATGACGGATTTTGTTTTTACTCAGCAAATGTATATTTTTGAACTAGAGAACTTATTGATGAAGAGAGGATAATCATCTTCGATTTCGTATATGTAGAGGTGTCCTTAGTAAAACCCCGTCTTTTCGCAGTTTGCTAAACGATGCATAAAAAACCAAAATTACGCCAATCTAGGAGTATATTTACTTAATTTGCCTTTTAACCGGGCGCTTGAAATAAGGTTTCCGAAGCTACTTACTGAAAACCGATCTCTGATACTCATCAAACCATTTAAAAACACGTTTCACGCAAGAATAACTTCCGTGTCAAACCGCCATTCTAACCTCAAAAAACTTTGAAATTCCATAGTTCTATCCGTTCTTATTTACAAGTTCCGTCCATTTTTCCTCATAATCAATCGGTGGGTAGGTTGAAAAAGTTTAAATGACTTGAACTCGAACTCTTTGGAAGTAATTAATAACTTCTTCAGTTAGTCGGTTATACGAAGTAGTTTGCGGTAAGAAGGTTTTATTTCTGTGGCCTTTTGTTATAAGGATAGTTAGGAAGTGGTTATGGAGCTGTCAGAAAAATGATTTGAAAATGGAACGTTGTTTTTGTTTGTATTCAGCCAGTATGGGATTGCCAGATTTAATTTGTATATGGAAATGCATTGAGATCTATATGTTTTTTGTAGTCGATGACCAATACTAGGCGAGCATAATTTGAAGTTCTCAATTATGATATGAATGCTATGATCCTTCTCACAATTTTTCAAATTTACGGATGCTTGATTTAAGGTATTTTAATGCCAAATTAAGATTTTAAATTAGAATGTATAGGTACCTATTTTAAAATTTAAACCCCCTGTGTATTATATAAACAATGACACTGAATCTGCTTTGTACTCCTGAAAAAACGATTTCCTAATCTACTTTCAATATCAATTAAGCATTGAAACAACCAAAACGAGATTTGTTACCGCGAATAAAAACCTTTTCACTAACACTCTATTACCCCTGTTGAAGCGAATAATTCACTGTTATTATAAGCGAGTCTTTTGTGTTCCCGTGGTAACAGTGTTCCCGCGGTAACAGCGTGCCTGTTACTGCCAACAGCGCGCCTGTTACCGGAAACATTGTGCCTGTTACCGTGGTAACGTAGAGGAAGTATTGTAACCGAGAGGCGGCATTGTCACTCGCGTACAAAAGAAATTAGCCGCAGAATGAGTTGTAATGGGGAAGTCAGGGCGGGGGAAATGTGCGAATTGAGAAAAGATAACTTTAAGAAACTGGTGTAAGGTTTTTTTTTGGTTAAAAGATAAAAATGTACTCGATGAAAGCATAAAATGCAACATAAGAATAAAAGTAGCTGCATTACATATAGTAAGCATTAGTTCCTGATGATTATGCAAACTACGATTTGGAAAATGTCAATTTGACATTACTAAACAGGAATAAAGACACACAGTAAAGGTTTTACTTTACAAAGAATGCCATACCGCCGATCCCAATATTCTACTTTTTTTATAATATAGGTAGCAAACGAGCATGCGGGTCACCTGATGGTAAGTGATCACCGCCGCCCATGACTACCCGCAATACTGTGGGTGTTGCTGAGCCTTTGAGAAAATTAGGCACCGGATACCGCACTCACCGAACGAAACGCAGGAACATCGTCCCTTCTTCACGTCGGTTTTCTGTGCGACGGTGGTATTTCGCCGGTCGAGTCAGCCCACTAGTCGCTGCAGACAGAGCCTACAGCTAGACTCTACCACTCCAAAAAAGTTAAAACCTTGGTAATTGGAAACTGCTAGTTTCGTTTTTGTGACGTGTTTCTGTCATTTCCATATCAACAGCTATCTACCATAGTTTATTGAGACGCACAAACATGGATAATGGCTACCATGGTTACACAAATAACAAGGCGTCAAAGATTAGTAGAATACCAGTTTCGTCGTTACAGTGCAGGTCAATACTATTGAATTTGTATTCTCAAACAGGCGGTTTCACTTAACCCACAGTAACATGTTAGTACAGTCAGTTAATTAATGACATTGTAATCATTATCGAATCTGGATTCAATCATACAATCAGATCCATAGCAGTATTACGATCACGTGTATCAATTTCGGTCCAGGCAAAATGTAATTACTTGTATCTAGATGTAATTTAACTAACGTGGGCAGATAAGCTGAGTTAGTTAATTAGTTGATAACCACGATCTGTTAGTTCGGGTGTTGTCGGTTAGTTAATGTGTTTTGTTTTGTTGGTCGTTTAACTTATCAGATAAAAATATATTAAAATGCATACACATTGTAAAATAGTAGTGAATAGATTAATGGAAAAGGTTGAAAACGGATAATAGTCACATGAGGTAAATTTTTTGGTTGGTTAAAAATTAAAGGCTCTTTAAAATATTAGTAAGTTATTTCTTAGTTACCTTTACAGAAATAGGTGTTTTTTTCGATAATCATGATAGATACTTAAATAATAATAATAATAATAATAAATAAATAATAAATCTCCAGACTAACACACCAATTATGTGGCCCTAAAGTAAGTTGCAGTATGCACTTGTGTTATAGGTTCCACATAATGGACTAGGGGAGAACCTAGTTACACCCAGACACGAGCCAATATCGAAAAAACATTTTTACGAAATTGGCTCTACCCGGGGATCGAACCCGGTATATATACCGCTGCACCACAGAGGTCGTCAAAACTTAAGGGTCATAATATCAAATACTAGTGGCCGCTCGCGACTCCGTTCGCGTAGAAGTCGGTTTCCCGTGGGAATGTGAAGTTTTCCCGCGGTAAAAAGTTCCCTTAATTCTTTCATACATATATTTTTGGTATCTAGAACCGTTTTTGCAGCGCACGCAATGGAAGCCCTCAAGGATGAATAATTTTCCCCGTTTTTTTTCTTCATATTTTCCATTATTTCTTCGCTCCTAATAGTTGCAGCGTGATGTTATAAAAAATAACTAAAGCCTGCCTCGATAAATGGTCTATTCAACACAAAAATAATTTTTAAATTCGAACCAGTAGTTCCTGAGATTAGCGCGTTCAAACAAACAAACAAACTCTTCAGCTTTATAATATTAGTATAGATCTGACGGACTTAATGAAAACAATAATATTGTTTTTATTATAAAAGACAGCCTACGAAATCTGTAAAAGTTCAAAACAAAAAACCTATTTTTAATAATACTTTGTTTTAGAAAATGTAGCTCATATTTCCTATTATTTTACTTTGATTTTAAAAGATCAAATTTCTTCTTGATAAAACTACAGCAACTCTAAAACCATCTATAACCGACCCAAAACGGGTCCAAGCTTTAATATCTAGCCAACATTCGAAGCTTCAAAAAGGTTGCCAGGCTAAAATCTATAATTAGCTTCAACAAGCACTGGACCTCTCTTCTATTATAACCCGGCTCAAATACAACGTGTTCAATTAACGACAGAATGGACGAGAAATAGGACACCTTGTATATGGACGCCGAGCCATTGTCATTTGATTTTGGTTTAAGAATTACTTTATTTACTTGGATGGTAAAGGGTTTCAATTTAGTAGGAAGAGGTGAAAAAGTTTTTATAGCTGCGACCGTTTTCGTAAAACAGGTTTTATTTTCGGCCAGTGTTTTCGGAAATAGCAGCAAAGGCTTTCTAAAAACGTAGTCTTTGACAATAATTGTTAAAAAATTGTTTGTGTATTTGTCACAAATTGTTTAAAAAAGAAAAATAAACCTGAGCCCGGTGTTTTATCACTAAATACATTGTATAAAACAAAGTCGCTTTCTCTGTCCCTATGTCTCCTTTAATCTTTTAAACTACGCAACGGAGTTTGATGCGTTTTTTTAAAATATATAGTGTTTCAAGAGGAAGGTTTATGTGTATAATAACATATATAGGGAAAGGGCTTTACCCCGAATTTGACGCGCGCGAAGCTGCGGGCAAAAGCCAGCCCAACAATAATTTATATCCACTCCCAATAAATATAAAGATAAAAATCTGTTTTCTTTTTGGCACACAAACGAAATGGATTCGCGATGATGAATCAAATTGAATGAATGAAATGAACGAATGAAATGGATGTCTCGCAATGTTTGTATGATCTCGTAACTCAATTATGTAGAACGATGTTCGTTCGGAGTGCTTTCTGAGGAATGTTTTAATTTGTTAGGATTATAATGGTCGTGGCTATTTGGGACTGCCTTGTGCAGAAGAAGGTCTATGGTTTGCACGAACTGAGGACAATTGGCTTTCCTTGCATAAAAATCATATGCTATTTAAAGATTGTTCCTGAATTCAGTGGCCACATGTCGTTGGTTTGATGTAAAATCAAACGGCCTTATAAAAACATTGTGAACCTGAATTGGTAAAGATATGTTATGTCGTTGTCAATTTAATAACATAGCTTATGAAACAGAAAGAGACAAAACACTGACGAGGTCACATATAAACGCGATCAATTTTAGATACATGTAAAATTAAGTTACATTGTATGGTAAAGTGATTTTGTAATTAATAGTTAAGTGTTAGCTACTTACAAATCCAGGATTCCTAGGTCCAAGAAATAGGATAATAATATTGCACCGTTTTGACACAATAAATTTATTTAAAATGTAATGTACTGACAGTTTTTCTTATCCTTAAGAAATTAAGACTGCCTCCTGACAAATAATCCGAATCTTTCAACAAATCAACGAAAAGAAAGCTAATAACACGTCACAATTTAAAAATTTAATCCCTTTTCACTGAAGCACGAATCTTTCTGCGAGACGTTTCCACGTTTTTTCTGTGCGCGAGCCACAAAGCCACGCGACGGAGATAAATGGCGCGCGGGAGTGATGGCTAAACGTTTATTTTGCCGGAATTAATGATCTTTTTGTGGCAATATTCAATAGTGTGGACGCGGCTTTAATTGAAGTGTTTTTTTTTGAGTTACGCTACAAAACAAAATGGCGGATGCGGCGATCGCGCGCCTAAAACTACGCACTTTGAATTTTTTTTCCAACGGGAAAATATTATTACCTAAATCTTAATACGTTGTCATCATTTTAAAATTTAAGAAGGTATTAAATGCATGTTTGTCTAAGGTCATATTTATTGTACTTTAGCTATGTTCAACGCTGATGAAACCATCTTAAAAAGATTCCACGTTACAAGTCATTAAAAGAAAATGATATAAAAGCTCATATTTTCTCTCTAACAATACTTTCGAGGTCAAAATGCCAAATTACAAAAAATAAGTCTTTCGTGATTCAACCAAATAAAGACTAGTTAACAAAGTGCTGATTTCTAAGCAATTACGTAATTGATAAAATCTTAGCTTATAACACGAATTGAACAAGCTGCGAATATGTTACCAATTATTTTTAGAAGTAATTGATGCTTGATTTAATCGCTAGTTAGTCTAGCTATTTTGGGTCGTTAGTACTCTATTTAATAGAAAACCATAGCAGGTTTTATAAAAGCCTCTTTGTGATATCACTTATTCCATTTTGTTCCTAGAATTTAGCATTTTGCTTTGAATCGAAAATGCTAAAACGGAAATACTAAAAAATATACCTTTGGCACTCCGGAAGGTAAGCTCAAATACCTATT
Organism: Emmelina monodactyla; assembly: GCA_916618145.1. Lineage (NCBI taxonomy): Eukaryota > Metazoa > Arthropoda > Insecta > Lepidoptera > Pterophoridae > Emmelina > Emmelina monodactyla. The sequence goes on from OU745324.1 coordinate 5,833,776, forward strand.
TACCCTGTATCTATTGGTTGCCCGAAAAGTAATTTGTCTAAAGTTAGTAGGTATTAGGAACGTGAAAAAGCTATTTGGCGATCATTGGCTGTACCAAAGGCTTACAGCGATGAAAAACCATTTTAAACCCTAATCCTATGAATTCAAACCCTTTTTTTAACACCTTTATTCCACTATCAGTTTTCATAAGTTAATATTATTTTACAGGCTCTAACACTAACTGAGACCTAACCTCTACGTGTTAATTGAACGCGACGCTATTTCGCCACCTTCCCTGTTTCCAAGCCATTGCTCAAAGTATCCGTATCTATAAAGCTATTCTCAATCGTGTTATAACTTTTTATTTTAGAAAACTAATGACATTGACTGCTTATATGACCCTTATAGTTAAACCACCTAATACGCCAGTGGATACCAGCAATCACTGACTGTAACTGGCAGGCGGCCAGCGTTGCTGCAGTCGATTGAAATGTAATTGTTATTTGGTATTGCATGCGCGGTGCGGGATGGGTGCGATCATGTGAGAAGTACACGTTTAGTGTCCACTGCGGGGCGGGGAAGAGCTTTTAAGGGGTTTTGTGCTAAGACTGTGGTTAAACCAGCGATGTAACAAGAACTGTTTGTTTTTTGGAGTGGTAGAGTCTAACTTAAAAATTTATGGAATCAGGCTTTTAGATGAAACTTTTAGTAATTACTGTACAATGTACAAATAGCGGATTTGCAGTGGTAGAGTCTAGCTGTAGGCTCTGTCTGCAGCGATTAGTGGGCTGACTCGACCGGTGAAATACCACCGTCGCACAAAAAATCGACGTGAAGTAGGGACGATGTTCCTGTGTTTCGTTCGGCGAGTGCGATATCCGGTGCCTAATTTTCTCAAAGGCTCAGCAACACACCCCCAACACCTACAGTGTTGCGGGTAGCCATGGGCGGCGGTGATCACTTGCCATCAGGTGATGCGGATCACCGCATGCTTGTTTGCTCCCTATATTATAAAAAAAAGAAAAAAAAATGGGTTATTTGTAAGCGCTTATAAGCAGTACCTTATAAATGAGACCAAACATGTTCCTTAACTGTGAAGAGTCGACGACTTAAGCTTAATGTTGCACGAGTCCATACACGTTGGTAACATTAAATGATAAAACAGCTTGCTAGACATCTAAAAGTAAAAAAATATGATCAAATAAGACTTCTGTTAGTTTAGACTTATTTCTAAATGTGTAATAAAAAAAACATAAAATACTGCCATTATAAAATTATCGGTCATTTACCTTCCTAAACAAAAGGAATACTTGTTTAATGTATGTTTTAGCAAAAAAAACTTGTACTACATTGTCTATCCAGTAAAATCACAAAGTGCATAAAAAGCCTCCCCAGTAACAGAACGTCCACAGTTCATTATGCACTATTACACTCGGCGACAAAAAACTCGGCCCGTTTAATTAAAACTTTCACATTTTCTCTAATTAGCTGAATGTTCAGAGGGACGGTGTCGCTCAAAATATTAATTGAGTTTTGGGCCGCGATAGTTTGAGAGGTCTGTTTCTATCTTATTTCAGTATAGTTTCAATTATTTCGCAAATGCTTGCTTTAAACGACTTTCAGGAATGCTTAGAGGATGTTTACCTTTCAGTGATCAAATATTCAAGTGGAATTAGTTTTTTTTAGGTGCAAATTTAAGACAAATACAAGTTCAATATTTCAAAGAAAAGGTTTTTTTTGTAAATTGACTAACTATAAATCAGTCAGTCAGTCGGTTTAGTTTATGGTTGTTTTTGGTAAAATGTAACTCTGTCCCCAAGCCAGTCAACTACAGTTAATCAATTATTCTATAAACAAGTATCACTATCATACATTAATTCAATCCCATTATGTATGTATGTTATGTTCCCAGTATGTTTTAACATCACTTCAGGGCAAAACAATTTCCCTTTCGCACTTAAGTGAGACTAAAGTTAAGGGTAACTTAGGTACCGACTAATCTAAGTGGAGAATAGTGAGTTGACGAATAGTTCCAACTAAGTTTTATTATGTTTTTGACATTTGGGACTCCAGGCACTTAAATAATGCCAACACGGGACTTGAAGAATGTGCCTTAGGGCTGGAAAGTTTCGAATAAGTTAGAACGTTGCTCGGGATATCTTATGTAGGTACGTTTATTACTTTCACACTATTGTATTTACATAACGTGCTAAGGGAAAGATCTTCTGGGATTAAGAGTGAAAATGCAAAAGGTTTAAGCAAGAAATGAAATTTATAGTTATTAATATCCTTTGGTTTGTATTAAAATTGCTGTGATCTAGACTTTGAAACTTTACAAATGAGTACAGTGCATTTAGAAAAAAAATTAATTAGTTGTATATATGTCCATTAGTTTTTCATTTTATTATTGGTAGATTTTTATACTCTTAATAATTGATCCGACAGCCCTAACGTATTTAATGGACAGACAGGACAAATAATTATAGTTTGGGGAAAAGTTTTAATTGACAATGAAGTTTTGAAGGCGTTTCTTGTAGAAAAGTGGTGGCACTGTCTGTGGAAAACACTTATACTGTGAGCATTAACAAATAAAACACTATATTTTGTAAACATAATAACTTACTATATGGAGACTGAATGGGTAGTTTTCCGTTAAAACATTGATATTCTTTTACTCCAACAATTTTAAGTGGGCGAGTTGCATTTTGTATTTTATTAAACTGTAATCATATCAGTTTTATGCAGTATATACTTACTTCTAATTTTTGTTGAAGACTTTTGTCTGTTTTAGTCCAAACTTATAGCCATCTTTAACTCCTACAATAGAGTCAATCAAAACCACAACTAATTATCTCCATTAAAATACACTAACGATTCTAAACATATGAACAACTATGCGACCGTTACTTGACTACGTTCCGGGCCAAGTGTTAATTACACAATGGGAGGTGACAGCCACGTCCGCCCGGGACGACGGTCGCTGACAGAGTGACGTGGAGGCGCCCGTCGAGCTATTACATCACCTTTGTTTGTCTATTGTAGTGACATCTATTGTGCGAATTTGTCACTTCATTTAATTTTGTGATTCTTGCATAGCTGTTTTAATCACTTGTTTCCAGGTGTAAGGTTTAACTTATCTTTCAAAAATTATAGTTTTCTAGCTAACTTTTAAAAAGTCATTTAGTCAAATAATTGGAATCGTTGCTAAATCATTCTTGATCTAGTCACCTTTTCCATCAATTTCTGGGCTAAGTATAATGTCACACAGACATACGTTTCACACCCCATTTCTACGCAAGTCACAAAAAAGGTTCTTATCCAAAGTTTGTAAAGAATTCCCTTATTTCTAAAAAGGTTTTTAACTAAGCAACTAACGTTCTACGTAACTTTACTCGACACCTGTTCCCATTCATTAGGTTAACTTTCGTGTAAGTTCGTATTGCTTACGAGTGAACAATTAGCGCGAATTTCGCGAGAAACAAAGATCGATGACCGTTCAGAACACGCTGTATACAGTTAACTGTTTGCATAACACAGGGTGTTGCCAAGTTCAGAAACATCGCGATAAATAACGCTATTTGCAACAGTGCTGCAAAGTGGAAGTGATGTGTTTAGTTCCGAAACACGGTGTTTAAAATGATTTAGGTAGACAACGTTTTTATATTCGTTGGATGGAGTTTTTGGAAAAAGAAGGTTGTAGTCTGCGTTTTGTGAATTTAAATTGAAATATAGTCAGTAATAAAGGTTATATCTGTATTGCTGAAGTCTATATAGATGAAATCTTTTAAGTATTTAAATAAAACACGAACACTTATGTTTTCTTAATCGTTATTATTTTATTAGCCTAGTTACTTGATCTAACTAGAAATCGAACTATAAACATATGAATTCAATGACAAATTTGTCGAATTCATCTCTTGTCTCACATAGGTATCTTGTCTAAATATCCCTACTAATATTATAAATGCGAAAGTAACTCTGTCTGTCTGTCGGTCTGTCTGTCTGTCTGTCTGTCTGTTACGCTTTCACGCCTAAACCACTGAACCGATTTTGTTGAAATTTGGTATGAATAAAGAACTGAACTTGGGAAAGGACATAGGATACTTTTTACCGAGGGAAAATTTCTCATTCCCACGGGAAACCGACTTCCACGCGAACGGAGTCGCGGGCGGCCACTAGTACCTATATATTTGGTTTGTATAAAAAATGAAACCATAACAAAAAACCCTAAAAATTTTCCATCACTCGAAAAGTAGCAAAAAGTTTTGTTTACTTTATTTAAGTGTCCATCCGTTTTATTTTTCCGGGTTTTGCCCAAAGCGAGTACCAGGCTCTCAGGAATGGTGAAGAGTGCTTGTGTTCAAATCAAATCAATCAACGGCAGGACACTTGGGTAGAAGGGCCATTTTCCTTAAGTTTTTCTTTTATAAATAACTTATTTAGGAAGCAAATGTATTTTTGGGATTCTGTTTTTATTTTTAAGATTAATATTTTTTGTATACTTAAGTAAGGTATGTTGCCTTTATGAGTTCTCAAGTTTACAAAAGTTTCATTTTATACATAGATTAAAATGATTATGTAAGTACTAATTAGATGTTTCTTTGTTTCAGAACGGTCAGTATATACTTATAACTGGAAAGGTAAAATAATATATTGTTAACAAAATCACTTCAGAATTATTTCTGATCGAAAATCAATTTTATAATAAGATTAAAAAAGCAGTGTCATCACTTATCTTTTTTAAGTTATCTAGTTAAAAATACGATAAGATATTATAAAAAAAATGTATGTAAAATAGGATGATCAGTGCTGCAGACTAGCCTTCGGCTAAACTTTTTACATTTGCCATATGGAATTAGTTAACGCCATTTGCTAAGAGACTGTGATTAGCTTATGATTAGACTGTGATTGAAGTATGCTTAATAACTGGCAGGCGAAGATCTAAAAACCTCTTTTGTTTATTAAAATCTTTATTTCCCGAAAAAACTGTATATTAAAACAAAAGAACGTTTCACCCACCAATTCTGCACCGCATTCGAACATTTGCCTCCGTATAGATTCAAACTATACATTATTTACCTAGGTATACCACAGTTGGACATGATTACGAGTCCAAGACATCCCGGTGGGGTCGGTGCCTGTAGATTGTATTACCAAATTGCGGTAAAGCCGAGCGGGTTATATCATAGTGTTTATTATGTTGTTACAGAGCTTGTGTTGTGGTTTTAAGAATTTAAAGATAATTCTCGGGTTTTTTGTTGGTTAATAGAGTTGTGGTCTCTAATGAGTTTGTTTTGTTGTCGGTAGTAATCATTGTTCTATCTATCGTTTTGATTGGAATATAGAGTAAATGTATTCATTTTTTTCAAGTTAAGAAAAAGCATTTAAGATATAAAAGTTTAGTACCCTTACCAACTATTGAAATTTTTAAATAGTTTGTAAGGGTACTTTAAAATTGTATGTATTAATGAATACATCAAAACTTAAATTATATAAACTTAGTAGGGACTTAAGTTAATTAGTTTTGACTTTCCTGTTTAACTCCCATCTTATACCAACACATCTATATATTATAATTTGAGCTAATAATTAAGGTACATAAAAAATCGGCTACACAAAAATCATAACTATAACCAAATGAAATTTCTTAGGTATGATAGGTTTAATACAATAACGCAGCTCTCTTTAGCATACTTAGATATAAATCAAGATTAAACCCCCTACAGTAATGTTACTCCATTTTCAATTATAAAACCCACCCTTTCTGCCTTAAGCATAAAGTTATTCAGCTGGAACATAAGAGCAGACAAACACATGGACTCGCACGCACACAAACACGCATAATAGTACTAGTGATGGGGCGTTATCGATGTTTTATGTGACCTTGAAAGATGGTTATTTTATTACAAAGAAATTAATTTGTATCTTTTTAACATCAAAATTAAACATCGTGTAACAAGTTCTATAGCTTTCGTAACTGACAATAACATTTTACTTATTACACTAATATGATGACGAAAAATTCAGTCAGTACCTACAAGCGCTTACAAGTAAGGGTAAGTTAACTTTCTATGAACAGAGTCACCTTTACATTTAATATTTACTAGTTCTACTAGAACGTACCGAAAAGTCGTATTTTTTGTACAACGGCTCGTTTTTAATTACTGCAACAATTAGGGCATTGTGTTAATTAATTAAATTGTTGACTCTCCCACCCGACAGCACTAATTCTGTTCTAAAGTGTTTAGGTACTCTCAGTGCTAGTAATTAAAGCACTTCCTATTACAATTTAGTCGTTCCATTCCGACCGAAACACCGACAAATATTTATGTGAAGAAGTAAGTTGTTGCGAAACCGGCGTAGTCTGAGTTTGCACTAGTACCTGCTCTAACTGTTCCATTAGACTGCTACTCTTTAAATACAAAAAAAATGAAATTTCAAATATTATAAATTCAAATACGATAAATTTCAAATGTTATCGTTGAGTTACATTTTTGTGGTCATTAATCTCATAGACTTAATTGTATTCCTTTATTGTAAAAAGTCAGTGAAGTTATCACTAAACTATTGATATGTGTTAATATTTCTTTGGCCGCGTCCAACACTAGTGTAAACTTCCATTTAAGGGCCCTTTGAAGGGCCTGTGTACTTAATTACTTGGTCAAAGGGATAAGACTGAAAAATTGTGTTTTGAACGCTATTTGAGACTGCCTATAACAAACTCAGTTTACTATAGGTTATTTAAATGAAAATCTCATGAAGTTAGAAACTTACCAATTACCAAGAAGTATAAATTATAAGAATATCTAGTAGATAGGTACCTAATTATTATGAGTACTTCATGGCCGTGAAATGTAAATGAAACTATATCTTCGTATTCTACCGGTCAAAATAAAATAAAGTCTTCTTTCAGCAAAATACGACTGTATACTGGGACTGTATACGAACAGCAGCCCCCATATTAAGAAACCTTTGTTAAGCATAAGACTAACTATGACTGGAAAACCATCAATAAGTTTAACTTTTATCTACGAACCAAATCATATAAACCTCCAAAATACCCTATCCGTAACTACAATCACACAGTGGATAGAAATTTAATATTTAACTCGATTTGTTATTCACGAGTGCTTTTTTCTAGAAACTTCATAAAACATTCGACGGATTCCCGCGGGGCGAACCGGGATAGAATGCGTGTTAAAATCTAGCTATTGAAAAGGAAAAATACGGTGCTTTGGGCCATTTCAACATAGCAAAAAGGTCGAAGTAGGTTGGTTATATTATATGTATTTAGTATTAATAGTAATAGGTTTTATAGCGTTTTAGTTTATAATTTTGTAATGAATTTCGTGAAATCAATAGCCTAATAACTTCCGCCAGAATCGTGTTATCAAACTCAAAAAAACAAATCTACCTATTAATTCAACAAGACAAATTTCTGATAGAAAACTCTCTCCTGTTGGGGTTACGTACACATGCCAAACTTTTATCACATAAATAAAGGTTTATGGGTTGCATACAACAACCCAGTTAACATTTACCTATAAATATACATTTATAAGTATGTAGGTAACGATGTAAGTTGGTTATGCTTGCCCGGAACAAACTGCTACATAAATTAAAATTAAATTTTGCTATGGATTTAAATAGTACCTACTTTGAGCCATTTTTACATAATTTATTCATATTAAATGAATATGAATCGGAATATGAATATTTTCGTAATGAAACTAGATATTTGTATCCCTTTTTTTTTGTAACTAACCCGGAACTTTACCCTCACGATTGTTTACCGAAAATGATTTCCTCCCCGACATCACAAACATTTACATACCGATGACCAAACAGAAATTCTCTACATAGATTTTGACGCAAATATTTGTGGGTTGAAAATATTTATCGTACGACTATAGGATTGATTTATGATACAACTAGTGGCCGCCCGCAACTCCGTTCGCGAAGAAGTCGGTTTCCCGTGGGAATGAGAAGTTTTCCCACGGTAAAAAGTACCCTATGTCCTTTCCCAAGTTCAGTTCTTACTTCATACCAAATTTCATCAAAATCGGTTCAGTGGTTTAGGCGTGAAAGCGTAACAGACAGACAGACAGACAGACAGACAGACCGACAGACAGACAGAGTTACTTTCGCATTTATAATATTAGTAGGGATAGTTTTTATCGATAGATTTTAATTAAAGGTACAATACTGATTGTTAAAAGCAAGTTTCTTTTCACTTATCACTTTTTAAAGGTCAATGATATGTATGTATCAAATTGAGGATTCATTTTTAGAAAAAGAGAGTAGTTCATACATGAAAATAATGTCAAAGTATTGCCCTTGCTATCACTTTAAGTTTGATTGGTAATTAATTGCATATAGTAGGCTTTAAATACACCACTTTAAAAAGCTTTTACTCTGACCTAATTACAAGACATTTTAAAAAATAAATTATTGTATCAATAACTTAAGTAGAGAACATATACTTATGGAATAGTTATATGTTGTTGTTGAAAATGTGAAATAGCTTATGGAATCTTTTGTTATAGGTAAGCTCGTAGCTATGTGCAAGACCATGATATATTTGTGTATTCCTTCAAAATGTAACCACAGTTTATTCTTGATACCTAGTAAATTCTAGCCGTATCCTATAGATCCAAATATATCTTGTCAGAAATTGTCAACATTGAAACGGCGACTTGTATTTTATATGTAGTCCTAAGCAAAGTTACCGGAGTGGGAGACTCCAGTGAATCATCGTTATCTGATAGTTTGTGAAGGGAAAATCGCTTTTTTCGCTTTTTATTGCAATAATAAAATGCTAAACTTGGAAGACATGCGATGTTTGGACTTTTTGAGCCAACTGCGTATAAACGATAATTTTTTAGGGGATATAGACTTCGATATAGCTTTTGGATTGAAAAACCACAAACTAAAGTCTATGTGTAAGTATGCTATATAGAAACACCCCAATAGACTAGAGAAAAAATACCGTTTTGTGTCTTATATTATGTTCAGCCTCTAATGATTTTAGATATTGTGTTTACTTGTTACGTTTTACGTGGTACTTTAGTTCAATATCAAAGTTCAGTTGAAAACTACTAGCTAAAATTGCCGTTCATAAAAATTCTAAACAAAAACATACCAAAACAAAACTCATTCCATTAAACCAATAAAACCATTAGCACTTTAAAAACCGCATATAAAACAACTATTTAATCTCCCATGTCCCCTTTAGGAGGGAGGGGGTCTCTAGAAATGGGTCAGTGTGCAATATTTACACCGGTCACCCACACCAGTGTACCAAAACAATAGTTGAGGGGGTCGAACAGGAAAGTTTCGATATGTGTCGCCCAGTTCGCAACTTGTCGAGCGGGGTGATTCGATTGGTCATTTGTTTTGGAGGAATACCGATATTTAGGTGGCGATGAATTCCGAAATGGGTATTCGGTGCAAGACCTTTTTGTTAAGGTGTTGGAAATTGGTTTCGTGGGTGTGTTTTTTTGTCGGTTATTGTAGAAAACAATTTGGTTATACATTTAGGTTCAATAAAACGATTTTTAGGCGCAATCAGTCTTAAACGACATTAGCTTAAGTTTTTTAAAGTTATCTTCGTTTAACGAGTAATATGGGATGATCTATTTCGTATTACAAGTTTATAGTGTTCCAGTTTAAAGGGCAGGATATACAGAGTAATGACTGTAAACAAGTGAAGTGTGTAGAGTTCACGACAAGAGTAGCTTTCTGCTGCATCTGTCTATGCATGTAGGGAACCTCTTACCACACAAACGTCGCTTTATTACACAAAATACATATTATTTTACTACACAATATTTTATTCTTATTCTTATATATTTAGACTAGTGGCCGACCGCGACTTTGTTCGCGTGGAAGTCGGTTTCCCGTGGGAATGAGAAGTTTTCCCGCGGTAAAAAGTACCCTATATGTTATTCTGATGTATAACCTATATTACTGTAAAGTTTCATCAAAATCCAACCAGTAGATTTTACGTGAAAGAGTAACAAACATCCATAGGTACATCCATCCATACATCCATACTCACAAACTTTCACGTTTATAATATTAGTAGGATATAAAAACCGTCTGCATTCGTATTCTGCTCTGTAATAAACTAGTGTAAGGGGCGCGCTCGTATTTATTCGCTCCACTTCATATATCTATTTATTTTACTATGCAAGAACGGACTTGTAATCTTAATGGGGCCCCAGTGACTAGCGTTCTCATTGTGTTTAGTCTATTTTTGTAAACATTTACATAATATTGGGCAGAATAAATGTTTTTAGGGAATAGTATGGGGATAAAGATTTATGTAGTAGGCTGTGTGTTATGTAAACAAATATATGTATTCATTTGTTTATTTGGGTTAAAGGCATATGTGTAAACATTTAATTGTTTTTTTACATTGTATATAAAGTTTGGCTTTTAGAAAATATAATGACGTATACGTACAGTAACTTAATGTGACATATCGCGCAACATGGAAACGTGGCATGTTAATTTCATCATTGTAAAAAGTGGTTTAGTGCCAATGACGCATGTAAAGATCAAATAAATATTTTTAACGAACGTTAAATTTACTTTTTTGACTTCTACCTATCTAAGTTATTACTAAGGTATAAACGAAAACGTACAAAAAAAACTGCATTGAATCAATTTTAATAATGTTTGGATTAAACAGTAACAATAATATGTAAATTATTAAATAAATTAAATCAGCTCATGTCATCCTTCAGTTATGAAAAAATGTAGGAAATGGGGTAAACTTATTATTTTGATTAGGAAGTATAATTAAACCATAATCCACCACGCTTCGTCAGCTCAAGATGGTGGATCAGTTAATCAGAAAAATACAATGTTTTTTTATTGTGCTTAAAAATAGAACATAATTTGAAAATTACCCAATTGGCAGTAAAATTTAAACATCGAACCCTAAAGGTTCGATTGTTACATTTGCCGACTTGCAAGATTAAGCTACCTCGTAATATAATACTAACATACCCAAAAAACTGGAATAAAACCTCCCATATTTAATCCCATTTTTTCATACAAAACAAAGCCACTAAACATATCTATTCCTTTTTATTTATTCCTTACACAATATCGCCATAACTATTTCATTTTATTTACTTATTGTAATCTATCGATTTGGTTCGTGACGTTAGCCTGTATAGAATCAAGAGGGTCGACTACTGTTCGATGAAATACGATTCTGCCAACATTGTGGGTGGGGTCGATGGTGGGCACTTCGATATAGGATTCGACTTGTTAGAAAAAAAGGCTTTTTAAAAAGATATTTTATAAAACATTTTTTTCAATAGAGTAGTGTCGTTTTTGTTTTTATTTAAGTGTTGTAGAAACTAATGACTTTAATCGTCTAATTCTGTTGTTATCTAGCAAGGCGCAGTAAAAATGCAAAATTTAATAAATAACATATTGTTAATGATAGAACCTGACACAAGTCCTTTTCTTGGCTTTGAAAATGACTGGGAAATGAATTATTATTTCATAATTAAGTGTAAATAAAATTATAAAGACTTAAGCCCAATTCCTTTGAAAAGTTTCTTCCCAATTTCAGGATTTTTTTACCATTCATTATGAACTTGACTTAGTTTAAGCCTTACGAAGCGCAGGAAAGCGCAAAATGTTTACCACCAGACCACGGCTGACGAAGCTTCACCTACATTTCAGTCGCCTTACAAAGTTGAACTACTCTCTACGCTTTGACGGTCTGTGGATTCACATGCTGATAACTATTGCTATCTTATATACTTAGCGGCAAACAAATATAGGGGCAGATACTTTGCTAAAATTATTCGTGTCAGTAGGCTAGCCGAGCTTCGTAGATGGTGCTTATCAAAAGTATCAAGATAAAAAAATAAGCAATTTGATCTTATACAGTTCTTTTATTTGATATACTAAATTATATTATGCAGGAAAATTCGTAGTTTTATTCTTTTTCTATTTGAGATAACAATTTGTGTTTATCTTTTTTCCAACGGTAAATCCAGATCTCAGAATAAACCCCCAGTGAATAGTTCATTCATCGAACGATTCTTGGTCTGGGAATATCTCATTGTATTTGTTTAAAAACAAATGTTATTGAGTGGACGGCGTTCAATTCAAACTGTTCGTTCCAGTTTTAAATTAATAAACATTTGATTTATTTTTAAAAATAAAAAACTCATTTCTAGATTGCTTGATAGAAACTGTTTGAATTAAACCTGGCCGGTTACACATAAAAGTGCCAATGCAATCACGAATGAAAAATAAAAAGTTACAACAGTTCAAGCTAAAAGGCTGACTTGATTTATGGCGATGACAACAACAAAAAAATGCAATGTTATACGGAAATAAAACGAGGTTCTATTTTCTCGTACCTATTTAGACATCCAATTGAGATCACCAAACGGTAATTGCCATAATAAAAAAATCATATAAGTCTAATAACACCTTGTTGTCAGTAGCAAAGTTTTCATTTTTTCCGCCAAATAGCTTCATAATCGTACTGTATTACTACGGGATTTCGTTCTTTCGAGTTTGGCATTATTTCGGTTTCTTTATAAAAAGTTATGGTTATAAAAAAATATGTTCTCTAGAAAGGTACTCACTCTGAATTAGGTTTAATAAATTAAATTATAGTACAATTATGTGGTTTCTTTATGAGTAAAATAATAAACTAAAAGCGTAAAGTGTTTTAAGAAGTGAAATGGCGTAATAACATAAAAATTTCACCATAATGCTGAATAAAGAAAAAAATTGAATCGGCAATTTATGCTGTCCTTCCTTTTTTAAAACACATAAAACATGAATTCAATTGAATCGAAAAGTTTGTTTTTGTTCAACTTTGGTCGAATAAATCAGTTGGAGAGATCCCTTACTGAGTGGTTTTGAGTTTAAATCATATTATGATTTGGTTGGAAAAGATTTGCTGAAGGAAAAAAAATTGTTATAACAAATTCTATTCTGTTGTGGTAGTAGAAGTGGATGCAATTGTATTCAACTGATAAAAACTTTGAATTCAATTATTTGTACATTAAGTTACAATTGTTTGATTCATTTTGTTTTAATTTATAGCTTAATATAGCTTAATATCTTATTAGATTTCCTCAACAAAGCAAAAAAACGTGTGAAGTAACGTAATATATTTCAATTTTAGTTTATAAAATTATTCATGTCTCTTTGTTCTACTGTATTAGTCCTGCTACACTTTTTTTATATCCTAGGAAAATGCATACGCATACCCGCCTGACTAAGGAAAAGAGACGGGTTAGGTCGGACTCACACCGATTATAAATCTGGAGTATTCCTTCAGGCCGTCGTAATGGCGGGAAGCGGGATGGCCTATAAGGCATAGACGCCGCGAACCTGCCGACACACAAGTTTGAAGGCGCGCTGGGACCAACCGCGGCGCGCCTACCATCTCATATTTCCTTGGTTACCGACCTAACCCTGTGTCGGCAGCTTAGGAACACCCCCACAACAAGCCCAGGGTCTTTGGCCTCTGCCGCCAACCCCGAACCTCACCGGCTGACGCGCCACTGCGGGTTTCCCTCCACCTCTTACTCAACCCACCTCCAAACCAATCGTGAAGGATTGGATGCCGAGGCCGCCACGCCGCACTACCCGACCCTTCACGACTACCTGGGCACTCAACAGAATGGGGCCAAAAGCCCTGCTGGAGCCTCCCCTCCAGGGGTGCGTCAACGAACTGGGCCGAAACCAGCCAGAGCCTCCCCTCCAGGCGCATAAACACAGGGCTTACGCCCAGCGGGTCAATTACCGTATTTTATGCAGTGCTGCTTAATTGCGTTTACGTCTTAACCTCTTAATCCGTATTTCGTAATGACAGGAAAACCTACACGTCACGTTTAAGCGTTAAAAACTTTGCGAATCCTTTGGTTTTCGTGTTATTATGGTAATACGGATTTAGAGGTTAAGAGGTAAACGCAACTAAGCAGCACTGCATACAATTACGGTAATCGACCCGCAGCTGGAGCAGCCCCCTCTCTCGTGGGCCGGTCTACCGTCAAAACTATGACCCCTTGTCCTACCGTATATTAATTTTACCTAATAACACAATTTGAACCACAATGTTTATTGTATAAATTGTCTAATTCCCAGTTCACTAAAATTAGCACAACCGAAGCACAGTTGGGTCCAGAACACCCCGGGTGGTACAGAAAACACGACACGACACAACTTACACTTAGAGACATCAAACTTGGGGGTGAAACGAGGGTAGGGCTGGGGGCGAGACAGAACCAAGTTTTGGAATTCAGTTAAGTAACAAATGACGTTCAGAAATTAACATTTACATTCGGAACAACAAATCTAAGAACCAAATGTGGTATGATTGCCGAGTGAATGATTTGGGAAATTCTGTTGGTTAATTTAAAATCATTTAAGGGACAGGGGAGGGAAAGATTTTTAAAAAGATTTATATGGCAAAGCATATGTATTATTTTTGTAGAATACATAAAAACGTTTATATTCCAAAAAAACAAGCAAACATTGCATAGCACATAACTGACTTTATTAAAACATTGCTTTGAACTTACCTTTAAAACTCGACTCCCAACGATAATTAGCTTCGGCCAGCATCATCTTGCCCCGACTGTCTATGACCCAGAATATTTTAAACACTTACGAACCGAACCCGTCGGGTCCTTTGTTCTCTGGCACCAAAACACGACAACAAACTTTGTCATGGACCTTTGTCAACAAAAAAAAGAAAATAGGTAATATCACACTCGCGCTCGCGAACTTTTTTATCTCCAAAATAAAATGTGCCCCAGTTCTTCAAGTCGAAATTAAAAAGTAGTTAGAAGGAAAGTTACTCGAATAAAACCTTAGTTTGCATATAAAAAGCTGGAGTTTTGGAGCGCTGTGGGTGTAGGCACTGGACGCTTGCTAGATTAAAGGCTAGGGTAAATACAGAAGGCCTGGTCCATCAACACATTTGAAGCTTATTTGTTGTTTTTCTGTTATAAAAGCTAACGCCTATTAATGACTAAGGCAAATCATATTCTATGAGTGAGAGTGAGAGGCAGTACGGTTCAGAACTAAAATATAAATAATTATTTTGAAGTGGTCTCTTAGTTTAGTATTTATTATTAAGGTAAATTTAATAAAAATGTTTAGCTCACATTAAAACACCCTTTACTTCCTCCCACTAGTACTCCCAATTTAAAAGTACTTGCACACTAACTCTAACTCATCACCATAGTGTAAGCGCTTCTTAATATCGGTGGACAAAGTAGCCAAAACAAATTTACTGGGGCGAGGCAAGTTTTTGACTTCATTTGGTTTAGACTTTGTGCAGGGTTTCAATCATTAATGTATGCTGAATTGGCAAGGGTTGGGGATGTGTTGAAATGCAGTTAAAGGGGTTTTAACTATTATCTAAGTCGAACCAAAATTTACGTGTGTATTGAAAGGTGTTCGAAAATTTTGTATATTACTATTATATTAATATCCTACTAATATTATAAATGTGAAAGTTTGTGACGATGTATGGATGGATGGATGGATGGATGGATGGATGTTTGTTACTCTTTCACGTAAAAACTACTGGACGGATTTTGATGAAACTTTACAGTAATATAGCTTATACATCAGATTAACATATAGGATACTTTTTACCGCGGGAAAACTTTTCATTCCCACGGGGAACCGACTTCCACGCGAACGGAGTCGCGGGCGGCCACTAGTTTGTTCATATTTTTGTTGAAACATTAGATTGATATTTGAATGAGAGAGAAAAAAATGGCGTTGCATTTTATGAAGTTTAAATTGTTTAATGTTGAATGATTTTATGTCGTTATGAAAAAGTTTTACAGTAAAGTGGGTAAGAGTTACGTTTTTAAAGTAAGAATACTAAAAAAGATGCACTCACTCTACTAACAAAAAAAATGATTTTGATTTTAGATCTTGATCATTTCTTTTCCTTTTTTCATTTTAGTTCTTCACTACGAAACATCCCAGCATCCATAACAAAAGCCAAAGGTGAAGTCATCTTCTATAATTTTTGTCACATTTCATCAAATTTGACCTTTATTAATATTGGAGGCTTTCGCCAGTGTGACCTCTGACGTCGCTATCGGTATTCGATTCCTCTCGCAGTGTGGACAAAAGGCCCCGAGATCACAGAGTGATTGTTAGAAGTTTTGAATGTTATAGATTATTCAATTTATCAACACAATGCACACTTTAGTCAACAAAGAACGGTTATCCCAAAATATTAGGGGATAGTTATGTAGCTGACTTTCGAATGAAATTCGGATTAAAGATGAAATTAGTTGTAATTAAGAGCTATAGTGACACAGATATTAATACATATTTACAAGTATTAATTTATTTATATTTGTAACCATACAATATTCTAATTGGTTAACGGCCGAAACAATATTCTACTATAGTGAAAACCTTGGTAATTGGAAACTGCTAGTTTTGTTTTTTTGTGACGTGTTTCTGTCATTTCCATATCGACAGCGTCAAAGGTTAGTAGAATATTGGTTTTGGCCGTAAGTCTTTTATATCTTTATCGAAGGTTAGATAGAATCTTCACTTAAGACCTAGGCAAATTTTGTTTCATCTTAATAAATTTTATTTAAATGTTTATTCGCTTAAACATTAGCTTTCCCAGTGACAGTGACATTGACATTTGGCTAAAAGCTTGGCGGGAAACATGAAAGCAACAGCTAAAGTAGTATTTACCAGACACGCAACAGTTCAACCAGTGAGTCATTAGGGCGAGGTTACATGAAGTTATGTTCGGAATTGTAGAAGAAATGGGTTTGTTTGTCCATTTAATTTGTTCAATTCAAATTTTTATCTGCAATATTTTTATGATATTTGGAATTTCAAAAAGAATAAACTTATTAAGCAGCGTACAACACATGCGAAAATGAAGTATGTTTTCAAGAAGCTAAAATTGATTTTATTGAAAGCGATATTACGGAAACCCGTAAATTTGTGCTTGCAATAAAGTCTATTTTACCTTCAACAAACCAAACTTAATTTTGAACATTGTTCAAGCCTCTCTTTCCAAATCACAATGTCAACATCATTCGCGTCCAATATTTCCTGTATGTTGGTGGGTACTGATACAAAACAAATGCAATCATTAGTCTTGGTTCTGGTCTGTTGTCTCTGACAGCTTGATTCGGCCTTCATCAGTAGCAGCAGGCAGAATTAATGATGCTTTGCTACGTACGACTCATTTTTGGTTGGATTTGCTAACATACCTATAGCGATGACCGTATGTTGCTGTAAGCGATTAAATGTCATCTCTGACAACTGACAGTTTTCAAGTAACAAAGCGATCAATCGTTATGTCAAAACTGATCTTGTGAAAAATTGACTTTTGTTTTCGTATCTGTTTGATTTTTAGATCGGAATTCGATTGATATTGTAAGATAATTTATCGGAAGATAGATTGGCACAAAAGTTTAAAATTATAGTAAGAAACACAACTTACTCAGACCATAAAAAAAACTTAGATTTAAAACTGTAACTCATTTCACAAAAAATACTACAAAAACTAAATACTAAAATATAAAATTCAAAATGGCCGCTATAAATTACCCGCCTTTTCTTACCCTACGCGTCCTAAAAAAAGGCAACAAGATTGTCTCTGAATCGGCAACCCTCGGCAACGGGGCTACTTAACCAATCTAAGAAGGTTTTACACTTTTGATACAATTTTCTTACTTATCCGTGTTATGGAGTCTTATTTTATTTATAACGGCAACCTTTTCTTATAGTTCAGTTAATTTATATGGGTAGCTCACAACTTAATAAGCAGACTCGGTTTTAAACACATAGAAAAGAAAATACAGATTGTTTCAGATATATTGAGGTACATGATTTCGTTAGTATTTAATAATTGATGCATGACTCGTGTCCCTACCGCATGGTAGGTCTAACAGGCATGGTTTAAATTCGTATTTACAAAGTTTAATAAGAATTTAATTGAACAAAAGCTAGATCGACACCTAATAAATTATTTTTATGAAGATATTTCCACAAACCTTGAAAAAACGGAATTTGTGTAATATGATATGAACTGAAGTTACAATGACACTAGTTAATTTGATGTTTACGACTATTTTGTCAGACATTTTTGACTTGTTATTCTTTTATTTGGTTTAGTCACGGAATTGTGGTTGGTTATTTAATGTTTGAGGTGTGATGTTCGTTTTTAGGTTATTTTGATAAAACAAATATTATTTTAGACTTTGTTCAGCTAATATTATAAGTGGGTCAAGTTTGTATTGTATGAAAATTATGTAAATCCCAACATATATGAACTAAAACTGCCCTTGTAAGCCTTTTAACACATCGATACACTTGCCAATTAAAATTCTCGATTCAGCAACCGGCGCTCAGTGGTTTTTCTTAAAACAAGTTTTTGTAATTTTAGAATATATTATGTTTGTTATTAGGACTCTGAAAAATATTTGCTTACGATAGAAGACACAGAATAAAACTAAATAAGTTTTTAATACCAAAAAAGGTGTTGTAAGGTTATGTGTTCTTCCAGTCTGTACCATTACCAAGTTTCATGTGTATTCTCACACCTATTTTTATCTACGTAACTTAAAAAATCTCTTTTGTTTTACCCTGTGGTTAAAACGCAAACCACCTCCAAAAAAGTTTTGAATTTAAACCAGCCTATTTCCTTATCTACCTCTAAGGATATATCGCGTACAAACATAAGAGGGCGTTATCATTACACCATCTGGAAGCGAAACCGGGACTATGTAGGAAAGTTCTTATCGAAATTACCCTATTACACTGATATATAATACCTAAACTTATGTAAGTATTACGTACGGTGAAGATAGTTTGAAGTTTTAGTTTTAATCTCGATAAGAGAGCACTTATAAGGCTGCACAAGAAGTGAACTTTTTTGTTAGTTTTGACTTTTGATTGAATTGATATTCTCATAGATATACTTTATAATCCATATATTTTCACCGTCCACTATAGACACCCACAATCAAACTAATTGGTGTTGCGGGTGGGTTGAGGGCCTCAAAAAATCGAATTCTGCTGAATATTTGTCCATCTTCTCGTTTCTCATGGTAACGTATGTAATATGGTATGCACTGAAATTACCTACGACCATAGCAATATTTTCGAAGTCAACACAATCAATAGATAATCTCTTTGACTCGCAAGTAAATCAATGGGTTAAAGTGTTTTAAAATTACAGTGTGAACTTTTAAACCACGTTCAAGTATTTAAATCTGGCATTGCTACGCGAATCTAGCTAAAGAGGCAGTAGGTAGGACAAAAAGAATTGACGTGTGAAAGGGCAAATAAGTTCTACTATGGAGTCCAAGGGCCGGCAGAGGGCGTGCACTTGTAAGGTGGACAGATGACCTATTAAAGGTTGCGGGAACGCGCTGGAAGCTTGCAACTAACACAGATCGCTTAAGAAATCTAGGAGAGAGGCATATAGAAGTAAACGTAGGTATAGGTAGAGTCAAGCTGTAGGCTCTGGCTGACTAGACCGGTGAAATACCACCGTCCGTCGCACAGAAAACCGACGTGAAGTAGGGACGATGTTCCTGCGTTTCTTTCGGTGAGTGCGGTATCCGATGCCCAATTTTCTCAAAGGCCAGCAACACACCCCCAACACCCACAGTGTTGCGGGTAGTCATGGGCGGCGGTGAGCACTTACCATCAGGTGACCCGCGTGCTCGTGTGCAACCTATATAATAAAAAAAAAGTCTTAACTGAAGTGATGGTGAATCAATCAAACCAGTTTTTAAATTTTGCACTAGTTTTATGCAAATCTACCTTTACATTGTAGTCAACTCATTTGTATAATCAAATTACATTCAATTTGTAAGTCGGTTATAAATTAACTTCAAAGATAAATCCAAATCCTCACAAAGTAAACCTTCAATCTTGCATTTGCATAATTTTTTCTTCAAACACCCAGAAAATATACTTAATTCTGGAATCGACTTTAATTTATTTGATTTAACACTCGAAAATTGGTAATTTTTGGACAAATATTATATTACTCTATTTTTCAAAGTCTTCCATTTGAGGTAAATTTTCTTATTTTTCTGAAATCATAAGAGAAAAGTAGGTACCTTAATATAAACATATGATAGAGAAACATTGTTGCATTGAGAAGTTAAAAACAATTGCTAATCAAATTTACAGTGTAAATTGCTTCTTTACAAGCAGAAGTCGGTAGAAACCAATTAAAAATGCTTTCAACGGACGGTAAAGTTTCGATACAGCGCTTCATAATACGGTGCCCACATAAAAATCAATTTAACTTTTAGCTTGTTAATCGATTTTGTTCACATTAAGATAACGATCAGTACATATTAATCGTTTTAATGGACTTTCAACCTTTATCACTTTTGTTCTGGAACCAATGGAAATAAACTTAAAAAAAAATAAAGTAAACTTTTTACTGAAATAAAAGTAGTAATCAGCTACGCTAACTACCTAGGTCATGGAAAATGATACGTAGAATATTCTCGTGAAAATGAGGTATTAAGTAGTGATTGGGGTAAAAAGTTATTCTTGGATAAAGTCCTGGATATATATCCTACACTTACAAAATTTTTGCAGGAAAGTGAAACAAATATACACAAATACTTACCTACCAACTTTTGCATTTATAAATAGGCTTTAATTATTCTTTTTGTCTTTCAAGCTATTCAAGTTTCAAGTTTGGTTTTGGAGGTTATACTTTGTTAATTATTTTTTTGTGTTAACCTATACCTAGTGGGTAGGACACAAGGTCATATTAATCAAATTAGTGGGACCGAAAGGCAATAGTGCGTCGCTCGCAGTAGGACAACGAGACATGCAACTTGTTAGCGATCGTTTTTCTTTGATGGCTACTAACATTAGATTGGATTATAAACCATTCAACTTATTTTTATGAGCAGTTTCAATTGTTGTATTATATTAGTAATGACACTCAAATATCTTAAACTAAATATATCTTCTGTTTAGTTTTTTCTAAATTGAACTTAAATTTATTAAAAAAGTACCTCTTCTCATTTTAGTTCTTAGATCAAACAACACGTGATGTATCTTAAAAATACAACTGCGCATCTTTTCTATTTTTAAAAAAGCTAGTGTAGTTTATACAATACATAATAAATAAAAAAACAAACAATACCAAAAGCAAACAACTTCAAAATATATCGACTCATCCACTAATACCTATTTACTTTATGCATAGCAACGGTTTTAATTAAATTTCGATGTTAGGGATAATTTCATCACCTGCAAATTGGAATTTCTCACCTGTGCAATAGAGTCTGAAATAGCTTGGTAATTTACAGAGGGCAGTTTGCAAATATACTGTAGACCAAACTGTGGTAATGTTAAAATTTATGTGTTTAGAGTCAATGTGATAATGGGTATACAAGTTAATGATACACAGGAACTGTTTGCAATTTATTTTTAGGTTACTTGTATTTTTTTATTCTTTAAACCTTCGACATTTTACGCCTATCTTGTTGTAGAATCTTCTACGACCAGAAGGTACTCTCCGCGACTTCCTCAGTGATAAAAGTGATTTTCCCGTGGGAATGAGCTTAAACTTTTTTGGCCGCAGTTTAAAATACAAAAACGATATTAATGATCATAACTTATGTGTTATCCCTACTAATATTATAAATGTGAAAGTAACTCTGTCTGTCTGTCTGTCTGTTACGCTTTCACGCCTAAACAACTGAACCGATTTTGATGAAATTTGGTGTGAAGAAAGAACTGATCTTGGGAAAGGACATAGGGTACTTTTTACCGCGGGAAAACTTCTCATTCCCACGGGAAACCGACTTCCACGCGAACGGAGTTGCGGGCGTCCACTAGTTTAATATAAAATTGATAACTTAACAAAGGTTAGAAATTATTAATCCCCAGAATCCATCAGAATATGTAGTTATTACTCATAGGAAATCAAAAGTAATTTAAATCTGCATTTCAAAAAATATTGCCACAGTTTAGATCCATCGGAACCAGGCAGTCATAAAATCTGATCAAAGGGATTTTGTTTTTTTTTTAGCATTAATAAACAACATATCAGGGATCCATAAATTGGTAACACTTTTGTATTCCCAAATGAAGTTACGTGAAAATTGCTTTTTTATGGCGCGTAGATACGTTATGACGTGAATTAATGTTAAAAATATTGTGTGCTAATTTATTGCGGGAAAGCTCACGGAAATTAGGTTTTGAATGTTTACCAAAATTGCTATTCTGTACCATCACTAGTATGTGGTAGATTAATGAATACATAATTATAAGTAACCTCTAAGAATCACTGAATAAAAAACATGGAATATTCTTTACCAAAAATAATACACTTCAATCTTCTTCTTCTTCATCGTGTGATGAATATGCACTTGCAAAGTGCACTTGAATAATACACTGAATACTCGATTGAAGGTTCTGCTAATTTAATCCTACTAATATTTAAAAAAAAAAATGAAACATTATTTTTTATCAAAAGGTAACTTAGATTATTTTTAAGTTAAACGTTTAGTGAAGGGAAAAACAAGAAGTTTTGTAAACAAAATTTACAGATTTACCAACATACAGACGGCATACATACCCGACAGCAAACCGAAATGAATTCTTACTTCATTTTCATATCTCAATAAGGTATACCCTCTTTTCAATTACAATGCCCAAAAATTGTTGAATTATGCAAATGATATGCACGTTTCATTAATATCATACATAAATGAATCATTCAACAGATATGATCCGATTCTGATTAAACCGGAAAAATTGGCTTCAAACTGACTTCAGAATTCGATTCTTAATTATACGGAGTCTACGATTTATAAAGATTTTAAGTCTGAGGATTATTGTTTGTAAAATTTGGGTAATCCAAAGTAGGTGTTTTCGAATAACAAGAAATATCCTGTTTTATAATGCCTAACATAAAATATCAAATGAACGTATGTTTTTATTATGAAAGAGGACTGAAAAATGTATCCTTATCCTTTTCCAGTTTAGAAAAATACATACTAATCTAAACGCTAAATCTGGACCAGATATCAGAAACTTAAAAAAAAGTGGTCGGTTAAACATCATTTGAACCTTTATTACAATAAGTGATCCTAATATAACTCTCAATTTCTGAAACGAAACATCAAAACTGAAACAATTGTATTAAGCCTGTGTTCCAAATAAACTACGAAATCGATAGAAAACAGAACTGAAACAATTTAATGCCAAATCACAAAAATAGCTAAAACTGTAATAGAAATAGAATAATATTTCGTACAATAACAGATAATTCGTAGTTTTATTGTATCCGTGTAGTAAGTTGCTACTTTGATTAAAATCCGCGGCTTAAGAATTAGACTTAGCGCGATAAGTAATTTAATAACATAAAGCGAAAGATTTTTTTGCAGGCAACTTAAGCCTCTAAATTTTCTTGCCACAAACAACGAAAAAATATATAATACATTTTAGGGCAAAAACATAATTAAAATTTTACATTTTGGCGTTTTTTGATAGCAGTCAATGTAATTCTACAGAATGCATCTACAGAAGTGAATTAATTATAGCTAAAACGATGACGAGCCGACCTAATTCCAAAATCGCTTGTATATTATTTTCCATATGTCTTCTTTCGAATTAGGAACAGCAGAGCCCAAATAAAGCTTTTCAACTACTCCAATCCAAACGAAAACCTCTAAATCCAATATCAATTTCACAACAGGCAACACCTTTTCAATAAATACAGTTCCCTCCCTCCGCTTATCACTTACACCAGTACCCCTAAAGTTAACTCTACCGTGACGGATTGACTTTTACTCCGAGTTTGCTATATAAACCTAATACACCAAGATCGGATCTCCAATACAAACGCAATTATTCGAATATAGACCTTATTGTCTTCTCCATAAGGTGGAGGAAGCTGGGAAATTGTCAATCTGTGTATGGAGTTGATAACTGAGCGGTTACAACCGGTTTCAAAAGCTCCGGCTGGATGTATGTTTGATTGAAATGCTGAGAGAGGTATTACGGGAAGGATATTGTCTAGGTATGCTGCTTTGAAGAAATTATAGGAAATTGAGTGAATGTTATTGATAGGAGTTCTTTTTGGCAGAAGAGTGGCGCAGTTGCTTTGAAGTGGCAGAGTATTACGGTATTCCTCTTAAAAAAAATCAGCACAATGTACTGTAAGTCAGGTTAAAAAATAGAGGAGAGGAGACGGTAATAGGCGGATATTAATATAAATTGCTAATATGTGAATACCAAATAGCAAAGCTATTTAAGACACGCAAAATAGGTTCTAATACGCTGCCGCGTCGCTTATAAGTAGGTAAAACTTAAAAGTTTTCTCTATTCCCAGAATGGAGAATGTTACTAGGTATGCCAAATCGCTTGAAATTTTGTCTCAGTAAAGCCTGTATGCATACAAATACACTAGTTTTTGTTGCAATCAAAAATACCCAGTAGTTTTGATTTTATAGGCATTCAAAGTTTCGAAAAATATCGAGTCCCGCTAACAGTCACGTGACCGCTTGTGACGTCATACCACAACGCGCCAACGGTGGCGCATATAGCTGGCGCAGTATTTTATTTTATTTTTTTATTTATTTAACATTTAATGTATTATTTTTTTGTGTTTTCGGTCGCGTATTAGTAAATGTAAATATTATTCGTTATTATACGTTAATAGTAAATATTATTCTATTAATAAATTGGATATAGGATTCGAAAAAAGGTAATCTATCTAAAATAGATGAATTAATGGCTGCGCATTATTTATCAAGAAATAGTGATTTTGTTGCCGCCGAAATGTTTGATATGTTCTAAACTGTTTTATCAAAACAAAATAACCAATATAATAAAAATACTAATGGAAGAATGCAAGACCAATATTAGAAGTAGGTACCTACCTATCATTTTTTACGTTAAAGACAACAAATCATGTATCATAGTTTTGTAGCTATAGGTAGGTACGTCCTTCTAATATTATAAATGTGAAAGTTTGTGAGTATGGATGTATGAATGTTTGTTACTCTTACACGTAAAAACTACTGCCCCCCAAGTCAAGTGGCAAGTGATATTTGCGATAGCGAGTGAATAGAAAAAATATGTATGAAACTGTCAAATTGCAAGCTTGTCAAAAATGTCAGTTTCATACAAATTTATTCTATTCACTTGCTATCGCAAATATCACTTGCCACTTGACTTGGGGGGCTGGACGGATTTGGATGAAACTTTGCAGTAGGTTACACATCAGAATAACACATAGAGTACTTTTTACCGCGGGAAAACTTCCCATTCCCACGGAAACCGATTTCTACGCGAACGGAGTCGCGGGCGGCCACTAGTATGTATACAAAGATACCGCTCTTCTAAGTAAATTTAAATAAATACATGCATTGATTAAGTACTAACTAGCTTTAGTTAGCAGCTTCGCCCGCGTTTTCCTCGGGAGCTGTACATTTTCCCAGGATTAAAAGAAGCCTATGGATTATTTCAGTCTTCGTCCAGATCCGTTCAGTACTTTTTGTGTGAAAGATAACAAACACAAACACAATCTTCCGCGTTTATTATATTACTAGGAAGTAGGATACCTATACGATCTAGATGTAGTTGAAAGTTACAGATGCACTTTACCTTTACTATTTTATTTAAGTAATTTAATTTATGTTTTATTGCAAATGTATATGATATATGAACTGAACCTTTTTTATTTATTTGTATTTTACTAACAAATTGTTTAATGGTATTGGTTATGTTCAAGTTAAAAGATTTGGTGATGTATGTATGTATGTATCCTTTGGAACTGTAAAAAAACAACTTTTCCGGTGAATTGATAGTTGTATTTTTACATTTAGGCACAACACATGAGTTCCAAGTAGTTGGATTAGACATTTTTAAAAGTATTTAGGTTTAATTTAGACGACAAGTGCGCGCGACCGCGAGCGTACTGAGTGAGCCAGACCGAGCGAGTTGTGGTGTGACGTCACACCGCCACCGGCAGCCCGCGTCGTGCGGTAGCAACTTATTTTACTTATAAATCGGAAACTAATTGACGCATCGAAATAATTATTTCACCAGTATTTTTTATTTTTGACAGAGAATATGAAGAGATAATAATCAAAATTTGTTAACATTCTCCATTGATTGATTGATTGGCAGAGAGAATAGGTATCGCACTATATTCATCAAATGCCATACCTATTATTTAAATACTTTGATAGCCTTATCTTGCTTTAAAACTTTTTGTAGAAAAGAAGTTGGTTTTTTATTTTGTAAAATGCATAAACTAATGTGAATTAGTTTTGCTGAAACATTTTTATTGGGAATAAAAATCATCCACCTGCGTTTGTATAGGCTCTGTAAGATTTTCAAAATAATAAGATAAGAACTTTCAAAATAATAAATTAAAATTTAAAATTAGAAAAAAAACTTATTTTACAATTTAAAATCTTTCTGTTCATCGAAAAGAGCTGATACCTAAACTTCCGATCGAAAACAACTAATGAATGACCCTGTATAAAAATAGTTATAATATCCCGAGTTATGTAGAAAGTAATTGAAGCTCGATCAGGGATGAGGCCTTCGTTACACTTGCTGAGGATCTGATGAGATTTCACATGTAGCGGAGCTGAAAATTTTAGAGGAGACAGTTTTAGTAAAAAAAAATTTTTTTTGTCAAAATTGAGCTATTGAACGAGTCACTAGCACTAAGAAGTTTTTATTTTGTAAACAAACACGTTAAACATTTTGAAATAACTGAGCACATCTAGGTCTGAGATAATATATGAAAATCAAGGTATAAGCAAAGGACCTATTTTTTGTGATTGACACTGCATCAGACAAAATCAGCTGTAGTCATTTGCTTGTAGGAAAGTTTTTACTTCTCTCTATAATTTTTAGTAGATATTCAGTAGGTACTGGCGTTGAAAAACAATAGCTATACCGATTACGAAAACACTGAGCCAGTAAAAATATAAAAACTAACACAAACACATTTTTCTTCTTACACTTATTTTAAACCCTATTAAATTAAAATATTGCTTTGTTTCTATGAACCATATGTGGTATCTAAAATTATTCGGATTAAACAGGATTATCAATAAGATCGTACGAAGCTACGATGCCTCCGAAAACACAGAAATACATAATTCAATTTTAAAACATCACAGGATAGAATTAAATATTTTCTGGATGACACAAATTACCCCAAAAATAACCACCTCTAATCCTTGTTTCGTGCATCTACGTTCGAATGTTTCGTATGAGCGTGCAACGTTTCATATCCGTTCGTTTTAGCATCGAATATTTGAGAACTCATCGATCTTATAACGAACACTAGTATGAAGTTTTAATAGTTCCACGGTTCAAACGTTTGAAAATAATCAGAATTCAATAAAAATAAAATTCGGTTTCAATAAAAATGGCAAAGATTTTATGCTTCAACATTAAAAATATTTTATCTTAAGTTATCGTGGGATATTTTATTTGTTGAATGTATTAACTGACTTTTTACTAAGTATGTGGTAGTCGATTACATCATTATAATTTTCTTATTTATCAGTTGACACTTAAAAATAGTTTTCTCTGCTTTAGGAGTTCAACTCAATCCCTGCCTTAAAACTGACCTTTGTCTTATGTTAAAAAAAATATCAGTTCTATTTACTAGTTAAATCGATCATCTTTACATGATCGATTGCATTTTCGTATAGAAGATAGGTTTTCGAATCCACCCGACCAATCTGTACCAATAAAGCTATATTAAGGCGGACTCAAATACTTATCATTTTTAATAATGTCGGGCGACACTGGGCGGTCTTAGAATTCCATTGATGTGGTACAAGATAAAGGAAGATGAAGATTTTGCTTTATATTTACTTTTTATGTAGATGTATGCAGGTACGTACTTTGGTAGCAGCTACATTTATCACTACGCAAAAGTGTAACATAAAAGTCCTAGCTTAATTTTCAAAATAAGAAAAGGCATTGTCTCATAATGCTTTGTTTTTAGATTTTAGATGTAACTTTTCCTAAATCCATTGAATAGTATAGTGGTACAAAGCTGAAATTGGAATATTTTTTATCGAGAACGTTACTAGTTGTTGCTATTAGGACTACCTGATATGATTATTGTCTGGTTACTCCTACTAGACAGAGCACACGAGTAATAAAAATAAAACGCATTCTTACCAAAAATATAAAAGTACAGTAGGACAACCAAAAATTGTTGGACCGCGAGTCATACCCATTTTTTTTCACCTAACTACCCTTAATTTTTCCGCTTTATCTTAAACCATAGCCTATCGCATCTAGGGGTGAGCGGGTCACGCACACACCACCCCTCCCACCCTTGAATAACGCTGTGTCCACTTCTAATATTAAATCCGAATGATAATCGCCCCCAAAAATCTAATATGTCTTCTTCAATTTTTTGTTTGACTGTCGTTTTTTTTTCTTTAAAAACAGATGGTTACTAGTTTCTTTTTAAAGTATTGTTTTTGATTTGATTATGGTTTCAGTTTTGCTAAGTTATAAGTAGCTAAGTGGTGTAATGTTCATAAGATTGTAAAATATGGTGAAAGAGGCTTTTGCCAAATAGAAAGTCGTTATTCGCAGTTTTCCTATTATTGGTACTCAATTTATACCATTTATACCTATACTTACATAAAAAAGGTCAAGAGCAGGATATAAACGAAAATGCTCGCACGAAAATCTTTCGTCCACTAATAAAAATCAGTTTTTGACATTTAGCAAGACGTTTTCAGCAATTTTGTTGCTCCTTAAGTGATATCATATATCTTTAGTAAATCACATGTTTTGTGTCGGCCATTTTGGTTTCTGCGTGACGTCACATCGCTGATAGAGCCTTAAGAAGGGTCTAGAACTTTACTACGTTTTTATTGGTTGATTGAAATCTTCAAATCAGTGATCCATTTAAGACAATTGCTCTTTAGGCTTTATGTAGGTTAATATCACAAAAGGGAATGGAATGCTTTCTTTTGTGAGTGTTTATTTTAAAAGGTTTTTTATGGTAACTGTTGAGGGTTTACGGTTTTTAAGGCTGTAAAGATTGCAAGGGCGCAAAATAGTGAAATGTTTTAAATAAATTGGTCCGTGCACGTAAATTGTTTTTTTTACGTAGTACACCTTCAAGATTTAACAAAAATTTCGAACGGGATTTTTTTAAATAAAATTAAGCACTCTTTTAGCAATTGCTGTTACTGCTAAACATTTAAATTTTTACACTTGAGGCTTACCTGTTTTACTCAGTCATGATTTCAAATATGGTATTTATTTCTTTTAAATAAAACGAATCAACAATATCTTTAGTTTGCGCTTCAAAACCTATAATCCTCTTTTGTGTTTGTATAAATAAACCCCAATTATGTGAGCCTACGTAAATATTTAATCACTTTATTAAGTTTATATTTGGCTCATGTTTTATAAGATATAAAACTTATTGTACGTAATGTTAACAACGTGTATGGTCTCGTGCAGTAAACTCCACTGTTGTGGTGAACTCTACACACTTTGCATGTTCGGTATCCGTGACATAAGTTACTCCGAATATCTTGTCAACTGTTAAGGATTAGAAATAGGCAGGATAATAGTACCAACATCACAGCTTGATTACAAAGTATTGTTAATTAAAATAGACGTCACAATAACTCAGTCTCACGGTCTGTTATCAAGTGATAAACACTATCTAGATTTAATGATTGTTCATACAATAACTGTCACTTTTTATGAGCCAATCATTAGTTTTAATTAGACGATCCATTATTTATGTTCGTTTGTTGTGTTGATCAATTCTAGCCAGTTGATTGATTAATTAATCAGGAAGGATTTTTTTTATTTTTCTAAGGATTAAGAGTACTAATCTTATTTCTATTAATACCTGATTCGCATTTGATCTAAATTTTACAGTTAACAAAAAACTGCTAAACCATAATAATTCAATCTAGAGCTAATTAAATTAATATTTTTACACGGAAACTGATATATTTTTCTTAATTTAATAGCCTTTTGATGCTTGATCTTGCATACATTTTTACATAGATTTTCCCAACAAAATAAATTTCCCAGATTTAAAGTTTTGTTGGTAACCACTTATCACCAAGAGAGCAGTTAACTTGCTTGTCGCCTCGCTGCCAAAAATAAATGTTAACGAAAAGCTAGTGTTTTAAAAACCTGCAAGAACAGAAACACTTCTCGCATAGGTGTCTAAAGAGCACTTAAACAACACATAAACACTGGCACAAAACATTTTCTTTCCCTCCACAAACGAGTTCGTTCTACAGATTCGAAAAAAGAACCATTTGACAATCAAACCTTCTTAATTAACGCGAGACGTTCCAACTCCTTCATGTAACTGGCAGTGTTCTATTTTCAAACTGAAGGTTTTTTCTCTGCTGGCAACTTAAAGGCACCTCGTTTTAATTCTTCGGTCTTTTTGCCGCGGTTTCAATTAGATAAAACGTAGAACGGATAGTGGGGTTTTGTTTTTTTTATACTTCTACGGATAGAATGCAATCTTATCCAGGGAATTACTGTTTTTTGTGTTTGATTTGCAGTATCTGGCTTATGGTGGAGATTTGAGTAAATCTTTTAGTTTATTGTATAAGCAAGAAAAACATTTATTACCTATGTACAGAACATTGAAATAGTTTGTACTATCGGTTTTGGATAAACAAATACAGTTTGAAATTGAGTTAACAATAGTTTTATGACTAATATCGGCTTACCAGTTATAAAACAATTTTATGAACTATCACGTATTCATGTTATACCTACCTAATAAAAATAAAAATATTTTTTTTTTAAATATCCTAACTTTCCTCGCTTACAAATCGAAATATATCTTCCTTGTACATCACTATAACATGAGCCAAGTTCTATAACCAACCAATTTAAAAACTCGTTTCCTCCCGTAGAATCATTCAAAAATACTACCTTTTGCAATTCGTGTCGTTACACCCCAAATCTACAGCTCTTCAGTAAAAAAGACGATTTTACACACTAACAGACCCTGTAGACTGCCTAGTGCCTACGTCATTGATTGTGAATCCAGTCGTGGCCGGTAAAAAGCTAACGTTACGCTGTGTTCACACGATGTTCTTTATTTGAATCTTGGCGAAGATTTTAAGGTTTTCTGGCAGCGGTAATGAAAACTTTTTGGTTGTGTTTAAGTTTGAAATGAGGTTGGTAAAATAAATTGAGTTAAATCAAGCGGTTCAAGCCAGTTTAAGTAAAGTTTTTGAATAGTATTCATTAATTTAGTTTTTAAGGCACAATATATGTCTATAGACTCGTGCAACATTAAGCTGCACTCTTGTGGCGGAAGAGTCATATTATGTTCGTTCTCCGCGACACGAGCTACCGCCACTATCCTCATAAATAGTACACAGACAACTGTTTAGCCGAAGAAATATGCTAAACTAGTGGCCGCCCGCAACTTCGATCGCCTGGAGGTTGGTTTCCCGTGGGAAAGAGAAGTTTTCCCACGGTAAAAAGTACCCTTTATGTTATTCTGATGTATAACCGATATTATTGTAACGTTTCATCAAAATCCGTCCAGCAATTTTTACGTGAAAGAGTAACAAACATCCATACATACTCAAGTGCTTTCACGTTTATAATATTAGTAGGATAATAGTACCAAAAATGCCAGCTTTTGCACAAAACCTAAGTAAAGCTACATGCAGACCTATATGTCTAGACTGAGTAAGGTTTTTGTTTCCAATAGCAAAGGGTGGGTAATCGCAGAATGTTATTAATGTGGAATTGCCCTAACTAGCTAGCTGGCGTTGGATAAAAATGGCGCGGGTATCAATTAAAACGGGGTTGCGGGTAGGGCTGTCGCAAACCTTTGGTGTGAAAGTTATTATAGAGTGATTTTAATCTGGTTGGCTCTGTTAGGTGCGATAACTGTTTCTTAAAAAAAATGGAAATGGTGTTAGAAGAATCTGGTTTTTAGGTTTTGTCTATGAAAATACTTAAAAAAGGAATGCTCAGGAAAGATTATGATTGTATAATTTCCAAAAAGTGTGCTGGGAGTTTTTTTCCGCCGGCTTTTTTCTCTCGGTCTACGGTTAGGTAAAGTCGAAGTTTGTAACATTGACGTTCATTAAGTATATGTTACATATCTATGATGAATAAAAGAATTTTGATTTTGATTTTAATATAAACATGCCCTCAAAAACCTTTACCTCTAGTTGTAGGTAACTTAAATTGATAACGGGTACCTACTCAGACAAAACAGCTAAAATCTTTTGTGGCAACGTCGCTCAGCATACTAAGTAGTCTGACGGTCTTCAAACATTATATAAAGTAAGCTAACTACTTGTTTACCGGATCATTACTACATAAGT
Source organism: Emmelina monodactyla (assembly GCA_916618145.1). Lineage (NCBI taxonomy): Eukaryota > Metazoa > Arthropoda > Insecta > Lepidoptera > Pterophoridae > Emmelina > Emmelina monodactyla. Next base: position 5,866,145 of record OU745324.1, read on the forward strand.
GATTGATTTCATAATGGCAGCGATAAACCAGGAAGTAAAAATAAATTGCTTAGCGCAATGCCGATCAATGACTTGGCAAAAAAATTGTTTCACACTCTTACTGTACAGGTCTCTATATAAAGCAGAATTTTACGGTGCACTTTATTTGGCTACTGCACGCCAAACTTTAATTGTGCCTAGTTTTGCGTAGCAAGAAAATGCACATATTATTACTAAAATTCAAAAAAATATGTATTAAAAAGCCTTATTTATCAACCTACTCACGACTAATCATTACTTATACAAAATACATTAAAAACCTAAATGTGTGACCAAAAACTATGCGCTAGCTTCTGTTGCTATTACAAAATGGATTGAGGACAAACCCAGACACATTCAGTTTACAATAAAACTCTTAGCAATTTTTTTCCCAAACCGCGACCAAGCTTTGAACCCTTAACTTACCGCAGCACGTATGATTTTTTTTTATTTTTTTTTATTTATATTTTTTAAATATTGCCAGCCCTGATCCACCGCTTGGTGGGAGCGGTCAGCGTTCCACCAATTAATTAGTCAACAAGCTACACAGATCCTTACACTAAATTTACTCCGTGTTTTCTAGCTCTCCATGCTTTATGCCGACAGCGAGGGCTTTAGGGTTATTCTAAAGGGCTATTCTGTAGGGCTATTCTATAGGGCTATTCTATAGGGCTATCTGTAGATAGATAGGACTGTAAGTTATCGGGTTAAATAACATTAGTAAGGGAAATCAGGGTAGTATTATTGAGTGCAAGAAATTGTGATGTGAGGTAATTGGCTTCGTAGATGTTAAACTAAAATTGACGCAGTAGGTATTTAGAAAATGTGGTAAATAACCAAAATAATCAACGCGTAATATAAACAGGCTATAATTTAAAAGGGAATAAAATATGAAGGCTTTGTTTACGCTATATATATCTGTTAGCTAAAATTCAGCAAAAAGATTTTTTTATAGCTTTTTATATAAATACTAAAGAAAACACTTTGCATACGCTAAATAAAAGAAACTAAAACATAGCTAATAAAATAAACATATAATCAACATGAAACATAACACTCACCTTTACTCAACATGGAAGTAACCTATTTTATTTCCCAATTTAATCTAAATCCCTCAGACTGAAGACAGAACGCACGGATTCCCGGAGCCCTTATTTTTAGCCCTATCAATCCCTTAAAAAGGTTTAAAGGTTAACCGAATCAATACTTAATTTTATTGAGCAAAGTTAACCTAATTCTGTTTTAACACAAAGCCTAATAAATTAGGGATTGTGCAGATTGATCCTTTCCGATTGGCTGGAAAAATTAGAATGGGCCTAGTCGTAAATGGTTGTTATTATTCTCTGAAGGTTATTTTGTACCTACTTTTACGTAGTTTTTTACTCAATTTCAGAAAGCCCCTCTTTCTTTAGATTTATTGGAATTACCTAGGTAATAAATAGTCCATTAAGATAACGACCAACCACAGATTTTTTTAATAACTAGCTTTAAGTATGTTTTATTATAAAACTAGAGGCCGCCCGCAACTCCGTTCGCGTGGAAGTCAGATTCCCGTGGGAACAAAAAGTTTTCCCGCGGTAAAAAGTACCCCAAGTGTTATTCCGATGTATAACCTTTATTACTGTAAAGTTTCATGCAAAACCGTCCAGGAGTTTTTACGTCAAAGAGTAACAAACATCTATGCATACATCCATTCCCACTCACATTTATAATATTAACTAGTAGGATTATATTATGTTCCTGCCTAGAATTCTACACTATTATACTGGCAGTCGGAAATTATTGATAGTTGTCTATTCAAACGACACGTCAATATCACCTGCATCTAGTGTTGTAGTGTCAATTTTATCGATATATTATCGATGGTATAATCGATATGGATGCTGCGTCCGATAATCATCGTGCAGGTTGCATCGAGGTGTAAGTAATTATGTCGATTAGTCAGAAGCCCGGGGGTGGCAGGGAAACTGTATCGATTTTTAATTATTATGAATAGCAATTGATAGTTACATTGTCGCTAATAAACAAGTATGAAAGGAAATTGATTTAAAATTTGCTTAAAATTAAAAACGTACATTTTTAATAAGCACTTATTACATTTGTTCATACCTTGTTGTTTTTTGTCAAAATATTACAAATCCTTTGTCAAATGCCTTCCATTCCAATATAACAAAATACCATTGTGTCAAGCCAAGTGCGTAATTAATATAGTCATTCTCGAATCCTGATATATTAGCGATAAAAATAAAAGGAAAATATAAAAATGTGTTTGAATGACAAAGAAAAATAGGTCAGAAACACATTGTTATATAAGAACAGAGAATAAAGGAAAATGGCAAGACCAACTTCGCTGATTCTGCAAAAAATGACACCGAGAAATTCAGAAAGGAAAATCTCACTGCAAATTTCATATACACCTTAAGTTTTGCAAAAGTTTGAATATTCTTTTAAAGCACGATCACAGTGCGGCACAATGAAAAGTCTTCTGGTACCTTCGACTGCCCCCTGGGTACCCAGTTCAAGTGGAGAACTTTTAGTCATTAGTGATGACACAAATCGGACTTTTCCCATTAATTACAAAACTTTGGAAATCGAGTACTTACCTATTTTTTCCCCTCAGAAACTTGCAATTTTTAATGGAGTTCACAAACGGAACGGCATAAAAACAATATCGCTTCCAGTTATTCGAATGGAATATTTTCCTTACCTACTTTACTATGTAACGCATTTCTTAAACAATGAAAAAGAAAACAATCACTTTTCTCGGCGTTCATCTCGAAGGTTTCTAGCTAAATTAACCGCTAATTACTGACAGACAATTCATCTATGACAGTGCAAGTATCAATCAACCTATATTAACATAATTAGATACCTTTTGAAGAATGATTTTCCTTGTTGCAGGTCCGGCGAGCTACGTCATCTACTCGAGAAAATTACCGTTCTTAGACTCAGTAGCGGTCGAACACGCAACATTAGTACCAAGGAGGATTAATGCCGTATCATTAAAAAAATAACAACCAGCCAGTCACACGGACACAGCCGACGCAATGACAATTTAGGAACAAAAAACAAAATGTGACATCATGTGAAGTGAACGTTCTAAATTCAAATTCAAAATGTTCGCCAAAACTGACCGATTTTGGGACAGAAGAAAGCGCAAATTGACACGATGATGTCGAGGCACCGGTTTTACGATTGTATAAAATAATCGATACTATCGATTTTCATAGACGTTTCGCTAGTACGTAGGATTGCTTTTTTGTGTGTCGCCAAGTTTCGAGTTTCGGAAGTTATTCAGTATTATTGTTTTGCGCGTTATATAATTTAAAATATCTGTTAATTTCGTTTTTCGGTGTTAGTAAGCAATAAATAGATAAGTCGCCAGTTTTGTGCAAATAAAAGATATTGTAAATAGAAAAATCAGTTAAGTGTGTTTAAAAATACGTCTCAAAGTTTAGTAGCATTAAAAAAATAAATCTATCTATTTAATCGAATATTATGCTTGAAATAGTGTTCGCATAAAGTTCGGGAAAACGGGTATTAAGATAAGTAAATTGTAAAAATAAATTAAAAAATATATAGTCGTAAAAAACTTCAATATTCCGTTCCTATAGGCAATACGTTAAATAACAAAATAGTTCTCAACGTTTTCGTATATAAAACGGGGCCAAGCGTAGATAGAACAATTTCTGTACCGTGGCGCCAAAAACGGAGGATCACTACCAACAGTCGATGGTCAAGATGGTAACAAACGGTTCGTCGGCGGAGGCGAAGTCAAGTTTACTGAACACCACGATCTTCAATTCCACCATCTTCGTGCCGACGTTCCTCACGCAGGATGAGTTCCTGGCTTTACAGCTGTCAAACGTGACAGATGCCAACGTCACGCTGAACGAGACAATTGTCACTGTCAAAAACGGTTCCTGGTACCCGAGCGGGTACTCCCCCGCGCATATTATTATCGCCTCGGTGGTTGTGACGGCTCTGATGATAATGGTTGTAGTTGGTAACATGCTGGTGATAATAGCTATTGTGACGGAGAAGTCCTTGAAGAATATCCAGAACTGGTTCATAGCGTCTTTGGCTGTGGCGGACTTTTTTCTGGGGCTGATAATAATGCCGTTTTCTTTGGCGAATGAGTTGATGGGATATTGGATTTTTGGGTTCTGGTGGTGTGAGATACATTCCGCGATGGATGTGCTGTTGTGTACTGCTTCTATCATGAACCTGTGTCTTATATCGCTGGACAGATACTGGAGTATCACTCAGGTGAGTCTCTTTTTATTAACTATAACTATTTGTATCGATAAAAAAACCATCGAAATTTCTATCGACCTTGGAACTACTCAATTTTCGAAAAAATATATGTAAATATTGCAAATGCGAAAAGAGTTTGTCACCATACTTTAATAACTGATAACCCCGTTAAACACCATTATAATTTAAACCTCTTCCAAAACAATTGAAAGCTACCGTTAATCAGTTATTAACGGTTTTCATTCAACGCACAATAACCGTTTCGAATATAACCACAGCCGGCGGTATCGATAATTCACAAAATTTCAACTCTGCGACCCGGCTAGCTGGCTTGCACCGAATTATGCATTTCCAAAAGGTCCCCCTATGCTCCGCAAGCCAGTTTGATCCAGTTCATACCGGTTAAAAGCAGAACCGGTAAAGCTGTGCAAACCGGTATCGTATTGAAATTGGCAAGGGAAACTCGCAGGAATTTCAATAATTCATTGTTGAAGCAAAGGTTTAAGCTTTGAATTAATTTTGATCGGCGATTTAACGGTATTTTCCGTAAATTTCGGGTGTAATAGTTAAAAGCCTATTTAAGTTATAAAGGTTTTGATACTTGAATTGATGATTCGTGAATAAATTATATAATTTTAAGGTATCGAGGTATTTGGGTGGTGTGAAATTGCGCGCAAAAAATATTTCAGATGATTAATTAGTTGTAGGTAACTGTTTTTACTTTAACTTAATGTAGTGGCTACCCTTGAGATATACTTTGTTTTCATAAATTTAAATAGGTTTGAAGGTATGTTTTTGCGTTTCATTTATTTTTACAAAGAACTTTTTTGAATGGTTTTCCACATAGTGAACAGAAACACTTAAACAAAAAAAAAAAATCGCGAAAATGCATCACCTTAAACCGTATTTTCACAATCAAATCAACCTGCAATGAAACACATTCACATTACGTAACCAAGCGCTGAATCAACACACTTGCACCCCGACACTTCACATCCCTCTTAACTCTTAACCCCCGCCGTGGCTCGGCGCCTAACTAAAAACTGGCGCTATAAAAACAGGCGCTATAAAAACAGTCGCTAAAAAACAGGCGCTATAAAAACTTATAACAAAAAAAAATGCTCAGCTTCCCAGATATAGAAATTCCAATACGTACTCCCGAAGGTATTTCACGGAATTTTGTATCGAATATGAAGATTTTAGTATATTTATTCTCTTCCTTTGTTCTTGGTATTTGGGTATTATAGAAATGAACCGCGCGAGTGCTTTACAGGCGCTTTTGTTATATTACGACAAATAATATTTGGCAGATTTTTATGATGGATTTTCTGAATTTTTGAAAATGAAACTGTTTCTTTTGACTCACGTGCACAAGTGACTACGCAGTTGTGTAATTTTGACCAACTTGTTCACGAAAGTAGTTTCTGAATGTACGCTACACACAAACCTATTTGATTATAACGATGATAATGTGTAAGATTTTCTTATACATACCTTTCTATAATAAAAATATGCAAAAAACAAGACAAATATATTAAAATAATATGTGCTGATCGGCAAGAAAAGTCTTTTTCATATATAAATAGATATTATTTTTGCGAAGGAATTTTAACATATCTCAAGTTTAACCGTTATTTTGGATGTTTTGTAGTAGGAAAAGCCAAAAAGCTTCACTTTCCAACTTAGACTAGGTTTTAGAGGCTTTTTAGTATCTTAGTTCCTATCAATTGGTGCCAATTGAAAGTTGATTTTTGCCAAGCGCTTAGACGTTTTGTTTCGTAAGTCTAAAGGTTTTTTATATTAAAACATATTTCCAAAATGTACTGATCAAAATTATTGGATAAACCGTTATGATGGTGAAGAGCATATAAATATCTATTACGAAGTTTAAAATATGTAAATGACCATACATACAAATTGTAAGTACTATTATATATTATATTGTAAAGAAGAGAAAAAAGTCAAGACAAGTACATTTAATCGTCTATTCTAGTCCTAACTAATTATATTACTTTTATACCAAAATTAATAATAATCAGTAAGCTTCCCTTACTGAACCTACCCCTACATTTCCAATAAACTAAATAGGAATTGTCTCTCTGTTTGCCTCCATTACGCAATCACAACCCCTACCCCCTCCCCGATGTTAATTTGTTTCCACCCTCATCCCTACTAATACAATATACAAGTAGTATCGAGACAAATTTAATTGAAATCGACATATTTAAATTAAAAGGCTAATGCTGTCCGCCTTTTTGCTGCGACTAATGTGATTTGATGTTTATGGGTTTATGTTGATTGTGTAGGTATATTATTTACATTATTTTATACAGAATTCCTTTGGTTGGAAAGGAAACGGAATAACGGGTGTAAAAAGACCACTTCCGAAGCCTGAAACCATGTATTCTGGAGCCTCAATAGTAACTAAATTCACTAACAGTATACCCAGAAAACCCTATTTAAAAAAGTTATTAAGGATTGAAAAGTCATATTCGGCGCTCGAAATCATCGCTCACACGTCGTCACCTGTTGGTTCAGGTGCGATTATTTACATTGCATATTTTATTAAAACCCTATTTTATTTGAAATCATCGCAAAATCTGATATTATAAATGCAATTTTGTACAATTACGCTTTTCTGTTAATCATTAAAACAATATTTTTGCTCAAAACGTAACCAGTACCCTTCCAGCAATGCCCAGTTTTTGTTTTCGAAAGCCGTATAAAAATGAATTAAATAAAGAATGGTACTTTTGCCTTCAAATAAATTAAAACCTAACGATACATAACAAACCATCATCATAATAATATAAGAAACATGTTATCATCACTACATAGTAAAAAACAAAGTCGCTTTGTCTGTCCCTATGTACGCTTAAATCTTTAAAACTAAGCAACGGATTTTGATGCGGTTTTTTAAATAGAGTGATTCAAGAGGAAGGTTTAAATTTATAATAGCATAGTACAGGGAAAGGAGTTTTACTCCAAATTTAACGCGTGCGAAGCTGCGCGGGTAAAAGCTAGTAGGTACATAAAAGTAAGAATAAAACTTTTTGTTCGGGCTGCCATTTTCCTTAAAATTATTTTACTATGCGTTAGACGCATTTATTGTTAAATTAAAGAATTTCTTTTAAATATTAATTTATAAAAAAACAATTGCTCAACGGTTAAATGTCAAAATTTATGCAAATATATACGATAAGTTTTATAATGCAAATACCGTAAATAACTCAGTATTACAATGTAACATACTCAATAACATTGTGTGCATCTTATTTTGATGACCATTGCGTAGTTACTTCGAGTGGTGAATATTTCACCAGGTGATAGCACGCAGTAGTTATGGCCTCGTAAATTTTGTCGTAAAAACTGTCGCCGCGTATGTTACCTTTTCTTATTAGGTTAGGAGGAGTTTAGTTTATAGCAGTTTGGATCGCTATGGTTAACCCTTTTGAAAGACAGGTTAGAAGATTACGAGTGAAGTATTCATAATTATGTAAATTAGTGAGTAGGTACATGTACTGAAGAATGACCTACTTTGGCATAAATAGATAAATAACTTAATAGTAATTAGCTTTTAAAAAACCATTTTTTTTGTTTTAAAAAAAATTGTTATTACATAAATCTTTTTTTGCCTATTTTACTTATTTGATTGGCCTTGTTTAATCATTCATATCCAAATAAAATAATCACTTTCTTAGACACGCACGTCACACATAGCGTAGAGTCAGCAAAACAAGATTAAAAATTAATGATTCTTTTTGTCGCTTTGTGCATACCGTTCTTATCCAAAATTTTCCCAAAAGTTAAATATCTAATTAATTATTCAGAGTCAGCTTGACAGCGTGAGTCAGTCTTGTAAGGTATTATTATTATAGTATTTTGTAAGAAAAATGTTTTTTTCTCATACTAATTACATCGGGAGAAACCCCAGGTAGATTTGCATTATAAATCTGATGATAAATGATAGAATATGATTGATAAGGTAGGGTTTTTAGCGAAAGATTTAATGTAATTTTGAGGATATAAGTCTTGATTTTGGATGCTTTAATGTGGTTCATGTTTATTATGGTATCAATGATGTTTATAATAATATCGATGACTAACGGAGTAAAAATTTTTCAAAGCACAGAATTTTTTCGCATGAAAGGAATGATTTTATTTTAAAGAATGATTACTTGATTGTGATTAAATTATCTCTAGAAAGATAATCTGGGAATGCATAATAAATTCACAATCAGCGTTCAAATACCTAGGGGACATACAAAGGATTTCTTCACGGTAACTTTAGTTTCTTTTATTGACTCCAATTCCAGGGCGAGTGTTGATGTTAACCAGTGGAATTCACTGTCAATGCGCTTGTTCCTTTTCTAAATAAGATAAAGTCACAAAAGGTTTACTTCTTGACTGCTTCAGCCAATGAAATTTAAGAAAGACCAAATTAGTACATCCCTGGATTGTAGCCCAGTTTTTAGGCAAAAGGCTTTCATAGACAAAAGCGTTCCAAAGTTTTCTCTATCACATACCTACTCCATTCCATAACCTAAAGTGAACAATTTGTCAACTGCCAGCAATTTTTCTAATCCACCCAATATATTATATCCCAAACCCGTCCACACAACCTAATAATAAAATTCCTATAATTCCCGACGACCTTCCGAGTCTTGGTATCGACTTGTTTTCCCAGATTATTCAGGTCAATGCTTGGACAAAATATAGGTGGTTACGCTTTGAGGTAAAATGTTAGACCAATAACTTGGAGGAAATGTGGGTATTGAGGAGTGCGGCGTTATTTTTCTGTAAATTTTACAAGGCAATAGAAATTTTAGGTGCATTGTTGTGTTAAGACAGTGGGGGGGTTTGGCAAGTAGGTAATAGACGGTATTGATTGGCTGCTTTTTATAGCTAGCAAGCTTGTATTATTTGTAACAGTGATTTAGAAAAACTAATGGATTCTTGTAAAATAGGCCTATTGCATTTTTAAAAGTAAGCGTTATGTGAAACCAAGTTAACAGTTTTTAGATTATCACCACGCTGTTGAACGAAGCATACTATAATGCTCAGTTACCAGATTTGTTAGTTTGTTTGTAAATTCACCCATCTAAACCACGCCACATATTTTAAAATACTTTTCACCATCACCATCTTCCACCCCAACTTTCTTACTAAGGTTCTTAACCACAATACAATAAAAAAAGCTTTTCAAAAAACCAAAATTCATTATTTCGTATACAATTTATCAAAAACATCACTCTTGCGTTCCCCAGTCGCTTATACAATATTTCCAAGAATAAACCATACTCATACAGCCTGCGTACAGTCTCTTATAGAATATATCCATGCAGCCAGTATGACCAGAACACGTCCTAATGCAACCGAGAAACGTGCCGTGTCACCTGCAGTGTTAGCCCGCGGCGCATACTGAGTGAAACACACAATTTTAAAGTTGAGGTTTTCAGGCCGTTTTATATGCAGAAGGAGAATAGAGGTTATGATTGATCAAGAGAGAGGAAAATCGGTTTGAATGTAGTGTAAAGTGGTTAATATATTGAAAAGACAAAGGGTTGTTTTTATAATGACTGATAGGTTGTATGCTTGCACTGTCACTTTGTATATTTGACTTATTGATATTCGACGTGCACCGAGTACATAGTTTTTACCTGTCGAATAGAATTTATCTAAATATGTAACGTTTATTGTTAAAAAGGCCTGTATAATCAGGACATAATTATATAAAAATATCAAACTGATGAAAATAGAGACTTACCTATGTTTTGTAGTTAAGATAGAGAAGATACCTATATAACATATTCTCGAAGCAGAATAAAACATAAGCTAATCGCTTAGCTCCAAAACTCAGCCACAGCGGTGCCTAATATATATTTAAACTTTTTTGAGGATTTTCTTTCGTTAATATTTCATGCCCCGCGCTGGATTAACTGACTGGATCACGGCTTAATACTTTAAAGCTTTGGGCATTAATAATCTATTTTATTTGGACCTTGGGACCTCGTGGGTCTTTTGTAAATATTTTGACGTAAATATAATACTTTATGCAAATATTAATTAGTGTTTCATATCCCGGGAGTTGATAGTTATATACATTTTTGTTAGTTTGAGGAATTTGTAATTTAATTCGTATATTTTGTAAAATTAAGACCTTACTTTGTTTAAAACGTAAATAATCAAACGGTAATCAAATATTTTTTATTTATTGTAGTTAGTGTCGAGATTTATTATTGTTTCGCAATTTTCGTAAAATAAAAATATACGAGGCGGTTGTAGTAAAATATCTCTTTTAATTAGATTTACATACTACCACTTCTAAAACTTTAATAAATATACGAAAGCGTGTTAGATAAACATGTTGGATTTTGTGGATATCCATATCTTTCTCTAAAAGCTAAATAGTTCATTTTCTTAAATAACCAAATCCACGGTAGCAAAATCAAGCTCACAAGCCTTACCTAACGCAGTAAATCTATTTAAACTCACAAAAACATCCCTTTTGTTCTCTTTACAAAAAAAGGAAAACAACTCAATATTTAAGTTGCTTAAAGGCTTATTGAAAGTTAGTAAATACCCGATATATCATTGTGGCACATGTCTCATTGAAAATCGGTCGGACATGATTTAAACCGCGCCATGATCCCGAATAAAGCTCATGCAACATTTATTTTTTTTCCTCGTTTTTTTAAGGTTCCGTACCTTAAAGGTAAAAACGGAACCCTATTTTGAGGTTGTAGATACTGGAAAAAGAAACGCGGGTCTCCGAGCATTGTGCAACTGGGAATCGAACCCAGGACCTTTGGGACCCTATTACTGAGACTTCGCTGTTGTCCGTCTGTCTGTCACCAGGCTGTATCTCATAAACCATGATAGCTAGAAAGCTGAAATTTGACAAATTATATTTTTCATTGCCGCTATAACAACAAATACTTAATAAAATAGTAAAGGGAGTCCCCATACAATAAAAGTATTTTTTTCGTATTCTTTTGCTCAATATACCTAAATACATATCAACGGTAACCATCCGAGATTTTCTTTTATAGATGAAGTACGAAACCCTTCGTGCGCGAGTCCGACTCGCACTTGGCCGGTTTTTTTTCTGTACACGCACCAGGCACCGCCGGATATTTTAGGCAGCCGAGTAGAAACGTTGTTTATGTGGGTTGCCATTACTGAAAAAGACTATTTGACGTTTTATTTTTTTGTGTTCAGGTCTGTGTTAGTGAATGCTTGGTTTTCGTTAACGACCAATATACATTGCTCGGCATTGAATCAAAAAAAATAATAATAACCGAAATTAAAATTATTTTTTGGCACTTTTCTTTTCTGCCCGAACAAGCTGAGTTGTTAATTTGTATGGTTAGATTATTGTGTTAAATGAAAATAATAGGTTGATATTTAATTAATTTTAACTTTGTTCAGGAAACCGATTCACAAATGAATAGCAAACTTTTATTCCCCCGCAGTTGGCTGGTTACGAACCCATACCTCCCCAACGAAATTTTCCTTATTTATCTAATAAACTCGCTTTTAATATCGAAACTTTCATAATATTAATTAAAACACCGTCACCGTCTCCCTGTTTTGTTTCAAGATTTCATTTGTTCTAATTCCATTGTTCAAATGGCAGTTACGTCGGCCATTTTGTCTTTTTCCCGCGCGTTTTCCAGGGGTGCCAATAACGTGTTGTTCCGTCTGTATTTCGGGACTTCCCTGCGCCCTAGGGATGGCAAGATGCCACTTTTCCGGACAATGATATACTGTGGACCATCTGAATTATACATGAAGCTGGGTTTTTTTTCTATAAAATATATAGTGCCAGAGACACAGGAAGTATGGGATCTTTCTGTTTGGATATTGGCTGTGGTTTGGATATGAAAAAAAAACACAAACTATAAATTTTAAAGTTTTGTTCATATGCGGTTGGATCATTTGATAGTAGGTTCTCAACAGTGGCGTAACAATAGGGTGGCAAGGGTGGCAAAATGCCACGGGCCCCCGAGCAAAAAGGGCCCCCGCCCAAGAGCTCATACATTTTTTTTACATTGTACCTGAGTTGATTTTATTTTATTTCATAAGTATATTTTTAAAAGTTCTGTTTATAATCCAAAGTGAGACAACTAAAGACCATAATAAGTACAATTCCAATTCAATCCTTAAGCATTTCAACAAACCTAAACAAAAAAATGTACACGTTACTCGTGAAAAGTAGTTTTACGTATTTGTGACCATCCAAAAACTCAATCAGAATACCGGTAATTGCACATCTCTTTTCTTTGAACATATTTTATCGAGTATTGAACATCATTTTTAAACCAACTGAAATCGCGTTTCCTTCCGATGAACGAAATTGTTTGAAATATCAGTGTTTTGAAGGTCTCCACTTAAAAGTTTTAAATGACACTGATCTATTTAAAGAGCTGACACATCTGAATCATTTGCCAGTGAAATTCTCAGTTTTTGATTCACTTTCAGAGACGAAATTTAAAAATCTTCGTATATTAGAGAACTTGCTGATTTATTAATAATAAAAAATCATTTTTCAACACACTTGCTCGGACAACTCGCATTATTAAATCGTTTTTAGGGGCATAAACCGAGCCATTACACACTCGTGCATAATAGGTAATTACACACTAGTGCGTACGAGAATGATCACTACAAAGTTAAGGTAATGCCTTACTGCGAGTTATCTACTAGTAAACAGAGCATTTTCAGTTTGATCGGTTAATACAGTTTTTTTTGTAACAACAAAGTGATAAGAATAAAACAGTAGCTAAGGGAAGAACCTCGAATACATATTGAATTTTTAAGAAAATGAGTGATATTTTTGTTAAACTTTAACTTTAAGCGCCTAACGCCTTCCGAGGAGTAAAGACCAGGAGTTAAAATGACTATAATTGCATGAGTAGTAAGCATCCTGTCTGTAAAAAAGTGGTCATTTTGGTAAAGAAGACGTTATGTGCCGAAGGGTTTTTAGGCCTCTAAAATCCATTTATATATTCAGAATAAATAAATATATTCAGAATAAATAAAAATATTAGAAAAAAAAATATTTATTATCATCAAATTATTGATAATAAACAGTAATTGGTTTCGAAATAATGGTATTTTATCTCAAAAAGTATATTTTGAAATAGGCTGTATGGCGGCTGGTTGGCGCGTGCAAAAAAAAGTTGAGCGTCAATTCCCGAATTCTTTATATTTGGTTTACATTGCATTTGTTGCTGTGTAGGAAACTTTTTATGCAAAATACATTTATGTATATTTCCTCGCAACTGTGTTGAAAAAATGCGTATGGTACTTGTGAGCAACATGTTCATTAAACACTTGGCTGATTTTCACCGTCGCCTGCGGCTCAGACTGCAACCCTCAGCCTAGTGTATAATGAACAACTTTACACACTTGTATCATAATATATTAAATAAATTTTTGGAATTAATAAATGTGTCCAAAACTAAAATTGACAAAAACCTATTTAAGAAACTCTATGAGACAAGACAGGTTATGTAACTTAGCCATTCTGTTTATTGAAAATTATATGGCGCGATTTTAAACTTCGCTGATGTTATAGACACTTTTGCGGACCAGAAAGCTCGAAAAAAAGATTTTTCTTAATAAATATCGTATGGAAATTGTATGTATTGTAATTTTTATTTAATTGTAAATGTATGCAGATTTCCTCTGGATGTCCCTTTAGCGAAAAGCTAGCGAATAGATGATGAAAGCATTGAGATATTATATTCTATGGATGAATGTTAAATCTCTAATACGCATTAAGCTAGCGTGGGGGCTACAGACCATTAATCTTGCCTAAGAGAGGAGGCCTATGGCCCATAGTGGGATATATACCTACAACGTGTAATTGAGAACGCTCAAATGCTCGAAGTTTATTAAAATTGAACCTAGTACCTACTGTGCCCCAATCTGGGCCCCATCATAAGAATTTGCCACGGGCCCCAGATGGTATAGTTACGCCACTGGTTCTCAACACTGTAAAAATAAAGTCTTCAACACATTAAGTGGGTGATCTCTGTGTTTTTAAACGGTAATTCAGTTTACTGCTAAAAGGTAAAAAGGTAGAAGTTAGACTTCATAAAAAACTCTACCACTATTATAAAGTTAATAAACCGATTTGTCGGTATTTTAATTACAAACCTATTATTGTCGAGTATTCTTATAGTTTTTCTATCCGAAATCAATTCCCCTTTTCCGATTACTTTGTATTAGACACCATTCCCAAAAACCCAATATTTCGCCGGCAATATTATGCCCAACATTTTTGTACGTGGAACACATTTTCCCGCCAAATCTCGTCTCCCCGGCACACTTATCGGGGTCTCCTGCGCGTGCACTTATCAATTTAACCCTTCGATGCCTCCCAGGGCGTCACGCAACAAATCGACGACCTCCCAAGCGGGCAATATTTACTGATTTCTACATAATCGTCGACGCAAAGGCGCCACACACAGCCGGAAAAAAAGAAAAAAAAAGACACTGGCAACCGATAAATTCCTTTAAATAAAAGCGATGACAGGTGTCCGTTTTGTAGCATTTGAAAATCGAATGACAAACCGTAATCCGGGATCACTAATCCTGAAAAGGGTTTGAAGCCTGTCGACCGAAAATACCAAATAATGTTTAAAGGTTCGCCATTGGAATTTAGTTTTCTTAAATGTTAAAACCGTTAAATTGCCTTGTCACAAAATCCGTAGACAGTGTCGGAAGAAAACTTTTTTGTTCTTGCTTACGTTCAGAAGAAATGAAAAGAAAAAATGGTAATAACAGCTTATGAACCGGTAAATATGGCGGTCCCTTGTTTCCTTAATTATTTGCGCACATTTAGGCCATTAGGTGCCATAAGTAGATGATACTTAGGGCTATTCATTTATTTTTGTGGACCATTTCCTTACTTTAGATGATATTTTGCAACATTTTCTTGGATATGGTACTATTTAGAGTAATGTGTAGATACAGTAAACAAAACAGCGTGTTATTTTTTTACTTTACTTAAGACGGTTACTGTAAATAAAGTATTGGACTAACTTAACTATTCTATGCTTAATAGATTTTGGCCAATACTACATAATGTGTCAAAATGTAACCTTTTCAACATCCCTTTATTTTTCTTTTAATACATAAAACCAATGTATCTTCTTTCAAGCAGATTTCGTTTCCCGTCGAAATATTTACCAAAAGCCCGTAACCGTTCCTCCCGACCGTGTGTATTCGCACTCACGCCCCGTCATAAAACAGCGATTGTAAATATTGACGTCTGCTCGTAGGTATCCTTTATGTGATTTCGCAAGTGACGCGCTCACGGACCGCGAGCGAGTTAGACGCCGCGACGGTGATTGATCGATTGACAGGTGATTGACAGATCGTGGGCGGCAAGTGCGTTCTGATTGATATGCAGTCGTTTAGAGGTTAAAGTAGGTTAAGGTTAGAAGGCTTGTTTCGCATAACCTAGAAATGTTTAAGGAAAAGAGTTGCATTAGGCCATCTACAGGATTAAACATAGGTAGGTATGCTGTGGATAAATATTTACATTATTAATGAAATTGTAAATAAACCCATTTCCTTCATTATAAATGTAAAGTACGTCTTCTAAATCCAATTTATTCCATGTCCCTTGTTGAACCGCGCGTAGCTATCACTGCATCAGTGTGGACGCAGCCTAAGTGGGGATCTGTTGGATTGTGACAATGTGATCTCAGCCTTATGTGGGTCACTATGGTTCCTTCTCGTTTGTGTGTTTACAGCCTAAGGTCAGTAGGTATATAACCCTGATTTGCTGTGCGATATCTTTTATATGGTTTTTATGGGTTAAAGACGAAACATATATGAGTTGGTTATACACGTGTTGTGTGTTTGAATATACAAGGGGTTTTAAAAGTTAAAAGTAAAAATAAAGTAACAAACTTAATAATATTGTTTCGGAGGTGACACATAAAACCCAACGATGTTTTAGGTATATAATTTTATAATAAATAAAAATAAAATAAATTCAGTTTTTGTTTTTTTTCCTAATAAATTGTCAAAATTTATTCGCCATTTGCAAAGAAACCATCTAAATATAAAACCTAAAAGTTCTAGCGCCATTTTGTGGTGTTCAATAGTTAACCTTATTATATTGTACTTAACAAAACACTCTGTATTAATACTTTTATACGTACCTCAACTCGATAACATAACATTGGAGGAAACGACAAGGAAAATGAATATAAATAAATAAAGCAGCCATGAATGTTTTATTATAATTATGTTGTAAAGTTTATCGCGGTAAACATCTTTTTTTACCTATTGTTTATATAAATATATAGACAATATGCAATATATTTGCTAACCAATAAATGTATCCTTTGTATTTAATAATTTTCAAATAGTACCTACATCCAGTAAAGTGAGTTTTCGTCTCTCTCAGTCTATATAGCTACTAACTTCTTATAAACCACGCAACGAATTTATGAATACGGTTTCCACTGTTTTAAAAATGTTTTTAGAAAAGACAATTGAAAATAAGTCCTTTCCATTTATTCAAAGTACAAAGTTTTATTAACACGATGCTCCATGATGCATGGATTTTCTTTATCGGACTATGGATTACCTATATCGGACTATTATTTTTTTTGCGCGATTTGGTATAAATACTACTGTAAAAGCTATTCCATTGCCCCTGATGACTTTGTTCTGTCCCAACTCATCCCACTTTACCGTAATTAAGATCGAATATCTTCTATTAAGGTAAAGAAACCACTGCAAATCAATATAAACGAATGAAAAGTCATCAGGTCTACATTTAAATAATAGTTTTATACCAAAAAAATCTTTTTGGCAATTGAATTTTATTGCATGCTGTAAAAACTCAACACTTATATGCAATAACTAATAGCGGCCCGCGACTCCCATCGCGTTGAAGTCGGTTTCCGGTGGGAATGAGAAGTTTTCCTGCGGTAAAAAGTACCCTATGTGTTATTTTGATGTATGTATGTAACCTATATTACTGCAAAGTTTCATCCAAATCCGTCAATTATTTTTTACGTGAAAGAGTAACAAACATACATCCTCACAAACTTTTATGTATGTATAGTATTAGTAGGATTTCATAATTGTCATTAAATATAGGTATTAATTCTATTCCATCCTTAAAAGTTAATCAAAACCCGTCTCTAAATCCATCTTATTAACTGAATTTTCTCTTAATAAAAGCGCATTTCTGTTCCGAAATAACTAAAGAACCGCATTCTACCTTACAATGAATAAATCTTACCTTCTCAGGACACTTTAATTTACAGCCTGAGGTGTAGCGGCCTAATTTGTTGATAAGAAATCTTCCTTCTATTTAGTGATAGTAGAATTGGAATAAAAGAAACAGAATTAGGGTTTTTTTCGGTCATTTAGACCGTAATTCGCACGTAGAGACACATACCAGAGTTTATAATAATACGAGTAGATGTTTAGTTCAAGCAGATAAATAATTTTCGAAAGAATGGTATTTTGTATTTTTTTTGCATTTCAAGTTTTGATACCAATAAATATGTTTTATGAAATCACCTTATACAAAAAAACATCATAAATGACATTTAAAATTTGAGCCAGAATCAAGGTACGAATTTGGTACTTAACTAAGTTAATATTAAGAGAACCGCATGAAGCTTAATTTCCGTGCACAAAAAAGCTTAGCTTGTATCATTTTAATAAGATTGTCAACTTTTAGAACACCCTTTACACTATAATTCTGTATTACAATAGTGTCATCAACTATTGTCAATTGCAGACTTAATTACTTATATACATACATGCTGTATACTTATATGTGTATAATCCCTTAATTCGACCTTAATCCGGGTTAAAGTGGCAGATTAATTCCGAAGATGTAGATATTATCAGTTCAGCCATCTTTGATTTTAGTTCGCAACTGTTATATATCTTAGGTATACTATTAGAGATTTTAATTAATGTGTAAGTTGACTAAGAATGAACTTTACAAGCAAAACTAACCCATAAAAAGAGTTGAACGAAGTATTTTTTTATTTATTAAGGATAATATACATATTTAAGTATTATAAAAAACCTTCTACCTATCCTACTAATATTATAAACGTGAAAGTATGTAAGAATGTATGGACGGATGTTTGTTACTCTTTCACGTAAAAATGACTAGACGGATTTAGATGAAACTTTACAGTAATATAGGTTATACATCAGAATAACACATAGGGTTCTTTTTAACGTAAGAAACCGACTTCCACGCGAACGAGGTCGTATAATATAAAGTGCACCCTTTTTCCACCAATTAAAAACATTCGATGCCAAAACACTCACCGACTTTTAGAAACATAAACAAAACACAACATTCCTTATCTAAATTGTCACCAAAACCGCGATATCACGAAACGCTCTTAGCTCGAAGGCAACAAAAAATACTTTTGAGAACACAATTTAAACCCTTAATTTGATCGTGAAACTTTTGTTACCCATCACTCAGTGTTTAAAAGCACAGGCCATTTTATCATCATTACTGTCCTATTTTAAACTTTAGCAATGATGATATAACCTTTTAGTAGTGATGTGATGGATGTGTGTGATGTTATAGATAGATTTGTGTATATGTAGGTCGGTAATGTAATTTTAAGTTAAGTAAGAAAAATAATGGTGTTCAAAGATTTTTATAAAATGAAGAATGTGTGAATACTGTTTAGATTTTTGAGTAGTTGGTACTATAAAAAGGTTATCAAGAGATATTTGACGTCTACATAGAGTTGAGTAAGAATATTTTTTTATCTTTCCCATCTGTTTCTCAGTTTTCTCACATAATTTCCAGGGCTAACAAAACTAACAAAGGTAGTCATTATTATTTTTTGTTTATAATTCAACTCTTATTTGGATCCTACGTTAATGTCAGTTTCCAATCATTTTCTAAATTGTAGTAGGGGTGATTCTTAGTAGTTACAATATCTGAATAATAAATATTGACATTATCGAAAAAAAGAACGTAGCTGTACCATTCCATTTCTATCGACAATTCTACATCACTAGCTCTCATCTTGCTACCGGGGTCCTGTTCGACCCTAAAGGTATTTATTGACCTTTCATGTATCGGTTTTAATTGATTGACAGAAACGAATCACTTTGATTGGAAAGCTACCATTGGAAAAAAAAGGTACGGTTTTGATCAAATGTAATCTGAAAAGTTTCCATTGGATATCTGATTTTCGAATGCTGTGCAAACGTAATGTTTGGGGTTTTTCTAAAGTAATTAGCTTGAACACCCTACTAATATTATAAATGTGAAAGTTTGTGAGTATGTGAGGATGTGAGGATGTATGGATGTTTGTTACTCTTTCACGTAAAAACGATTGGTCGGATTTGGATGAAACTTTGCAGTAATATAGGTTATACATCAGAATAACATATAGGAAGCTTTTTACCGCGGGAAAACTTCTCATTCCCACGGGAAACCGACTTCCACGCAAACGGAGTCGAGGGCGGCCACTAGTAAAAGTATCAATACCATGCAAAACTTGATTGATATATGTCTTGGCTTGATTTTAACAAATTGGTATTGTCCTGCCTATGTCTACAGCTAAACAGTAGTCTGTGTTGTAGTGATGCGTGCAGGATAGTGGTGGCAGCTCGTGTCGCGGAGACCGAACATGTGAAGTGTGGAGAGTGCACCACGAGAGTGGAGCTTACTGCTGCATGAGTCTATTAATGTACAAAGCTTAAAAAAAACTATCGTCCAGTGGACTAACTGCTTCATGTCACATGACTTATTTTTTTACAAAAATGTTTTTGTAAAAAGCTTCAATGTGCTATGGCAGTGTTTACAAAGGCTGTTCTGTAAAATTCACGTATCCGATACAGAGTTTTGATCATATACCTGACGTGTATGGACAGTGGACAAAGGTTGTTTGGACATATTTGGTTTGATAAAAACGATCTGTTTTGCTTGCTAAAAATACGGTGAAAAAATCATATTGTGGTGTTGGAATAGATAAATTGGTTATTGTTGTGGTTGCAAAGTTTTATACAAATAAAAAATTATTTGCATGTAATATTAATAAAAACAATGTTATTTATCTCATAACACAGATTTAAGGAAGCTATCTTAAAAATCACAACAAAAACCTAATCATACTGCCATATTACCATATTCTTTTTTAAAATAAGTACTAACTATATTATCTTGTACCATTTGATTTAAAAACTTATATTTATAATTAGAGTTGTAGGTATGATTAAAATTACTTAGATTATATTAATTGGTAACTACGTTAGTAGTTCCAAGCTATCAATATAGCATCACGCTGTAGATTCCTTGTGGTCTACAATCCATTCTATGGCACTCGACGTTAATAACGTATACACAGGGTGTTCAGTATGTCAACGTAAAATACTACAAAAAAATGATTATTGTATAGTATAGCTATAAGTATTTTATAAGTGTATTGTATATTTCTTTATAAGCGTGTTCCTACGTAGATATTTGTATGTGAAAACATGTAATTGGTTAATAGTTATAAGTTTTCATTACCCAAATAGATATAAAAAACTGTATGTTTTCCAAGAAAATAAAATAAAATAACAGTTTTTACGTAGAGGCATTATATCATAAATAATTTTGTCTATAATTTAAATTACCTGCAATAAATTAAATGTGTTTCCATATTGGCTGGTTTCAAAATATCACACAGTTTCTATAAAATTTTGTACGTTTGTTGTTTCTAACTAAACTAACGGGTAAACCCACTGTAGTGAAATGAGTTAATTGTCCTTAATACCACACTTAATTAATATGTGGAACATTTGTTTTTATTATTATTACTTCAAAACTATTAAAATCCTATTTTCACCTGTATAATCTTGGATACACCCTGTATAGGTATCACAAATGTTATTTATACGAGTACCCCCATATCAATACGACATCTGTAAACAGCATCAGTAATTACAAGGGATTAAGTACAAGGTAAGTAATCACCAATTAATAATTACTTAGTACACCTATGTTTTGGTTAAGGTGTATTGGGAATTTAATTATTAATTTTGTACATCTATATATAACTATACTATGTAGTGTAGTAAGGTGTTAAGCAGGGAAGGTACCGAGTTCCCGATTCTCAAAGTCAATTTTGAAAAAGTCTTTTTAAAATTGATATACCTACTTACATTTGTGCATAGATAAAACTGGCTGGTTACCTCCAGTAAAAAGTGAAAGTAAAAAGCTCAAACCAAAAGGGTTTAAGCAGTGCAGGGAATAATTTTAACCCAAGTACACAAAAATCATCTACAAATAGCTGCAGACTATAAAATATTTATATTCGACTAGCTGTTACCCGCGCGGCTTCGTACGCGTTAAATTCATAGAAAAACTCATTTCCTGTACTATGTTATAATAGATGTAAACGTTCCTCTTAAATCACTTTATCTATAAAAAAAATCAAAATCCGTTGCGTAGTTTTTAAGATTTAAGCACGCATAATAATAATAATATAATAATAATTTTATTTATTAACCTTACAAAACATAACAAAGATAACTTAATGCTAATATAAATTTATATAAATATAGGGACATAGGGTCAGAGAAAGCGACTTTGTTTTATACTATGTAGTGATATGCACAGGCTTCCTTCCTGCACTTTTACTTAGTAAATATATATCGAAGGTTTATATGATGGAAAACCATGGTGCGTTTTGAATAGGCCTATTTTACAATATAAGTCATTTTTTTTAAAACTTGAATGTTTATCACTCCAATGAGGGTTGAGCTGAAACCTTCCGAAAAGTAGGTACCCCAGTTTAAAAAATCGAATTCTGTCTTCAAAATATGGAGAAAAACATCAAAGTCACCTTAGAAGCAACTTTTAACTGAGCAAACACGTAGATATTTTAATATTTATGCCTCTTTTATACAAGATAAACATTGTTACGCCAGATTCAGAAATCACTTAAGGTTTCTTATACTTTTCGGATTATTTGTAAGTCTGCCTTAGTCAGAGGTAAAAAAGTCTGAGCTAGGTTTAGGAAAGATATTTTGACATACTAGCTTTTACCCGCGCGGCTTCACACGCGTTAAATTCGGAGTTAAACTTCTTTTCTTGTACTATGTTATTATACATGTAAACCTTCCTCTTGAATCACTCTATCTATTGAAAAAAACCGCATCAAAATCCGTTGCGTGGTTTTAAAGATTTAAGTATACATAGGGACATAGGGACAGATAAAGTGACTTTGTTTTTTTACTTTGTAGTGATAAACGTTTCATATACGTGTTTCCTTACACAGTTTCACAGTTTCAGTTTTTTCAATTCATTTTATATTGTTGTAACACTGACTTTATTTTTTTGTTGACTATAGACAATTATACTTTAACTAGTTAAATAGTATTGATAAGGATAGGAATTATAAAAAAAACTATAAATTAAAAACTATGATTAACCCAATGATTCAAATTATACATAGAAAATTTTGGTCCTTACATATTTTTTGGATTAATACATTCTCTTTGGATACTTTACTCTCTCCCTCTAAAACTAAAATAAAGCCTTAAGGTCTCTACCCACCACTTCGCATCATACTATTAATAATAAAACGGATCAAATATTTTCGTCGACAATAGTTGACACTCCTTGTATAGCACGCAGTCTTGGTTAATGATAAAAAGGTCAAGTGGGAGCTATAGGCCCCAATATGGTAATTATTCACTTATACTTATTAATTTCAACTAATTATATTTTATCCCCATACGTTATATCAGTTGTGTGAATGATTTGGATATATTAAGCTCACTAGTCTCAAATCTTATCGGGGCCAATATAAATATTTTAAATCAAAAAATGTTTTTCCCCTATCATGTTCCTAGTGTAATAATTTAGCAGTGGAAATATATCTCTAGTCAATTACCAAACAGAATACCCTAAAATCCGGAGCCACCAACAAAATGTCGGATTAAAATAGAACAAACTGACTGTACCACTCCCAGGGAATAGACTCAAACAAATTTACTACGGCGTTGCCTTTTGTGCGTCCATTTTCTCGTGAAAAAATAAAAGCGAACACATTTTTGAGAGGCCTAGTTGTAATCGAGATAAAGGTCGTCTCTCTGGCTGTGTCCAAATGTACAGGCGAATGGAGATTAGGTTATTCATTTATATATTGGGGAGACGGTCAAGCAAACATTTTGGGATTTTTATTTTTTATTTTTTTATTGCATGCGGGTCATCTGATGGTAAGTGATCACCGCCGCCCATGACTACCCGCAACACTGTGGGTGTTGGGGGTGTGTTGTTGAGCCTTTGAGAAAACTGGTCACCGGATACCGCACTCACCGAACGAAACGCAGGAACATCGTCCCTGCTTCACGTCGGTTTTCTGTACAAAACGGTGGTATTTAAGCGGTCGAGTCAGCCCAGTAATCGCTGCAGACAGAGCCTACAGCTAGACTCTACCGCTCCAAAAATTGGGATTGGGATTAAGGCTTTAAATAATTCTGTACCTTTAAAAATAGATATTTTTTTGATTGCTTCTAGTTAAATGAATATGGAGTTTCATAGGTCTTAGGAAAAAAGTTAATAGACAAAAAATATTACAGACAACTATTAAAATAAAATAAAAATGTAATTTAATAAGGTACAAAAATGTTAATTTTTCTAAGCTTTGCGAAACACCTTATTTAAACAAGTAATATAATTATTGAAACAGCATACCACCGCGTGTCTGTTTATATCTAACTAGCGGCCGCCCGCGACTCCGTTCGCGTGGAAGTCGGTTTCCCGTGGGAATGCGAAGTTTTCCCGCGGTAAAAAGTACCCTATGTCCTTTCCCAAGATCAGTTCTTTCTTCACACCAAATTTCATCAAAATCGGTTTAGTGGTTTAGGCGTGAAAGCGTAACAGACAGACAGACAGACAGACAGAGTTACTTTCGCATTTATAATATTAGTAGGGATTTGACAGCTAAATTTATTTTTATGAACAGAAAGAGAAACATAAAAGTGGATGAACTCTTATCTTATAAGCAAGGAGTTTAATTTCATTTACGACTGTGTTTGAAATACATGTTCTCTTACGTTCTTAATTATAATTAAAACTTCTAGCGATGGCAAACAGACAAAAGGCCATAAAACTTATTTCTCTGTAATAAATTAAAAATTAGGTACCAAAACTTTGACCTCAATTTTTTTTTATAATTTTTGTTAGCATTTTCGTTCTCAACAGTACCAATGTAAAGTAGTAATGATACCCCCCCTGGAGAGTTGTTTACCTGCTTCGCAAGTACACTCGCGTACGGAAACACTTCTGCTAGTATACATAAATATACTACTGGTAATATTTACTAAGAAATATTGTGAAAGTGCCACGGCATGAAACGAATAATTTCATTACTTTATGAAAGAAAAAGGTGTTGGTTTGGTTGTATTTAGCCATGGTTTAAATGTGAAATGCTAATACGGAATTTATATATAAATACGAGTAAATTAAATACAAAAATATCTAAAAGGTACAACCTATACTGAAAACCATTCAGTTATTTTTGTTTCTACTTATTTGTATGAAGTAACTTATTCATTATGAATGAGAATATCGATGCAATAATAACAGAAACTGCTTTTGCATTCGTTGGTTCAATTCCTTAAAACGTCTTAAAGTTCTGAAATACTCGACCCACAATACCACACATCTTTATATACAAAGTGCAAAACCACTATTTTTCAAATAACACCATAAAATTAATTCCCAAAAGACACTTAAAACTGGAAGCCAATCCAGCAACTATTTCCCACACGCTGTTAAAAAATACGAGCACATTCGTTAAAAATTACGACCACGTGTGTAACAGGAGTCAAGCAAAGTTAATTATTGGGGATATCGTAAAAGAAGGGTAGATTAATGGGGGCGAGGGATGGAAGTCTTATTTGTACGTTGAGACAGTCCGGGGTAAGAAAATCCTTTAGTTTTATGTAGCGAATGTAGTTTATATTTTTTACAGAATAAAAAATGTGTGGATTACGGCTTAACGCCTTTCGATACCTGAGAGGCAGATCTACGCCCTACTAGAAGGGCGTTTATGGGCTGTTAGTAATAGTCTTACAAAATAATTTAGTATTTAGAGTTGCAAGAAAAAAAATGCTAATCTGGATAACGGCTACTTTGCAAACAGAGAAGAGAAGAAAATACCAAAAAATATCCATAAATGGGATGTAAATTAAACATTTCAATAAGGATATTTTCTTCAATCGCTCGAACGGTGAAGATTTCACTCTTGAGATAAAACAGTAACTAATAAAATAGCCTATTATATGTATGTTCCATTGTTAAACACAGGCCTGTTTCTCGGATAGCGAGAGGGTTTGAGCCGTAATCCACCACGCTGGCTCGGTGCGGATTGGTGGATCACATGATGGATAATTATCAGTTATGTGGGTTTCCTCACGATGTTTTCCCTCACCGTTAGGACGTGATAAACATGATCATAATTTGAAAAAGACTTAATTATTAGAACCCATTCTGATATAGGTAGTTATAATTCCTAATCACTCAGTGATGTCTAATATCTACCCCTTAACCCAGAAATAAGTTTCATGGCCTCCGTAACGTGACCTTTTGCCTACATCTTACATTACGCAACGTAATTCTACGTTTTAACGTATACCTATACCGAAGCGTAGGATCTTGTTTGCAAACATTGAGTGTTATAAGCTGTAGAGAGGACAATCGAAAGCTAAGAGTAAACCGTAAATAGCTTACTTACTGCAACTTAATGTCACGCTCAGTGTGAAGTCAGCTCATCTTAAGTGCACTAATTTTTCAATGCACAGGCAATTGCACACGGCTGTTCATACCTTTTTCCACACTAACTAACCTTAAAAATCCTACTGATATAATAAACGTGAAAGTTTGTGAGTATGTATGGATGTATGGATGGATGTATGGATGTATAATTACACTTTCACGTAAAAACTACAGCGGGTCAATTACCGTAATTTTATGCAGTGCTGCTTAATTGCGTTTACGTCTTAACCTCTAAATCCGTATTACCGTAATGACAGGAAAACCTACACGTCACGTTTAAGCGTTAAAAACTTTGCGAATCCTTTGGTTTTCGTGTCATTACGGTTAACAGATTTAGAGATTAAGACGTAAACGCAACTAAGCAGCACTGCATAAAATACGGTAATTGACCCGCTGGACGGATTTGGATGAAACTTTGCAGTAATATAAGTTATACATCAGAATAACAAATAGGGTACTTTTTACCGCGGGGAAACTTCTCATTCCCACGGGAAACCGACTTCAACGCGAACGGAGTCGCTGGCGGCCACTAGTATAAAATAACTATTAAAAATCGTATATTATGTCAAATTATTCTCCAATACACTCTCCATAACTGATACAGCTCCACATTGCGTACGACACAATCGCACCGTCCCATCGATTCTGCCGAAAACCGGCTCGTACCGGCACCGACCGGTTCCGACCGGTTCGCGGCGATTCTGTTATTACCCCACGCATCGGTTACAGAGTTTACTGGGCGTAGCGTGGACATCGTAAACACAAGTTAACAAGCCGAGGTTTTTCCTTTGCGAGTTTATATGCGGAAATAGTTTCTGTTGGCTTTGCAAATTGGTTTGGTGAAAAGAACAAGGTTGACGATTTTTTAAGTAGTCTAGGTGAAGATGAGTTTGTGAAGTATATTAAACCGTTCTAATTTTATTAACATATCAATGGGAAATAAGTTATTGACACAGAGTGGCTAACACTTTTAAATAACTTAAGGCTTATGCCTATTAAATTATTTCTTTATGAATTAAGTAAGTAGTAACATCATACTACCTTCATTCAAACTGTAACTTTACATCTCCATCAAACTGACTTTACGCACAAAACCTCATTACCCCAAATCAGATATGCAATTAAACGAATTGCGCAGAACTGCGATTAGGCTGCGTGCACACGACAGCGGTTTCTGACATTTGCATACCGGAACCGGATACATCAAATGTTTAAATGCGAATGTGGCCGCATGAAATAATTTGATGTTTGACAATTTTGAAATTAGAACGCTGGCGGGAGCGTTTGATTGATATCGGCGGGAAACTAGACGGCCATTTCGGAATTTGGAACTGTGGTTAAAGGATACAGAGTGCGGTTGACTGGGGTTAATTGATTGAAGAAACGTAAATATTATAGGAGTTAGAGATATAAAACAATATACGGTGCGGCCCCATATGGAGTACTGTTCTCACCTCTGGGCGGGAGCACCTCAATGCTTACTTCTTCCAACAACGTGGAGCGGCTCGAATCGCCGGCAACCGAGCTCTTTCTGATCGCCTCGATTCTTTGGCCCTGCAAAGAGATATATCATCTCTTTGCGTACTGTATCGTCTATACAATTGGCAGTATTCTGAATAATTAGTCGTCCTTATACCAGCTGCACAAATTCCACCACCGCACCTCCCGCCACAGATTGAAATTCCATCCCCACCACCTGGATAGCTGGCGCTCCACCACCGTCCGTTTCGGGCGGAATTTTTTGCCACGCACTACGCAGATGTGGAATGAACTTCCTGCAGCGGTATTCCCAGCTAACTACAACATGGGGCTCTTCAAGTCGAGTATATTCCCACCTTAAAGGTCAGCACTACACCCCCAACACCCACAGTGTTGCGGGTAGTTATGGGCGGCGGTGATCACTTACCATTAGGTGACCCGCATGCTCGTTTGCTCGCTATTTTATATTTAAAAAAAACACGGTGTGGTAACTATTGATATATTATAGAGTTATTAATTACTGAAAAATATATAATAGTAAATAAAAGGTCTTAAATAGGCTGGAACCATTATTATTAACCATCAGGTACTTAACAAACTCTGTTAACAAACAAAATCCTACTAATATTGCAAACGTGGAAGTTTGTAAGTATGTATGGATTTATGGATGGATGTTTGTTACTCTTTCGTTTATGAAAACTTTACAGTAATATAGGTTGTACATCAGAAAAACATAAACCGACTCCCACGCGAACGGAGTCGCGGGCGGCCACTAGTAAAAACATAAACTTTTGGCGTCCAAAATCTCGCAACATTGTCAGCCATTTTGTTTTCAGTTCATAAACAGATTCAAATTTTGTTACTAAATTTACCGTCGGTAGCCCAATTTAATTGTTTTAATATTCAAAACGCAGTCTCCGGTATGTTTGTGAATTATAATTATGAACAAAAGTTAATATCTTATAAATGGTATGCTAATTGTTATTCTGTAAGCGTTAACGGATTCTGGGAAGGTAAGGCCATTTCGGAAGTTTAGTTTGATTTTTGCTTGTTTGTTTTCTTGTAAAGTATTTTAAATTTAACTGACGATTAGAGAAAAAAGTAAAGAATTAAAAAAAAAAGATTGTGTTAAAATAAGTATTATGATATAATTAAAGTGTCTACGCAAAATACTAAAACCACACTAAGCCATAAAAATAATTAAACAATTAACATTGTGCTAAAAGTTCGTGTAATACATCTTTAAAATAGATATCGTCAATTTTTTTTTATATTTTCAACTTTAATTGTCTACAAGATAAGTAAAATGACGGTGTTTTAGGTAGGTAATTTCACTGGTTCCAATTCAACCTAAACACGAATAATTATCAACGCCATAATCTTAAAATTCATAAAAAATAAACACGCCTTAACCAGATTAATCCCACTGCAATAGCCTTCTATTTTGTGTTTTAAAAATTAAAATATAAATAAATAAAAAATTGCGCGTGTTACGTAAACAGAGGTAATTGTTATTCTATAAACGCCCAGACTTTAGCAAGTTCCCACAGATCAAGTTGTACCGTCGAAATGTATGCCGTAATTTGTAATTGGATAAGAGGTTTACTTGGAATAAAATATAGGTTATATCGAATTCGTTGGAGAGTTGAAACGACGTGTCAAGGGTAAAAATGTTTTTAAACATTGTAATATGTGGATCTCTTTGCAATTTTTATGTAAGTTAGAGAGACATAAGAATGGAAAAATACGGCAGATTTACCAGGTTATTTTAATGTCTAACTCAATGCCTTAAGAAAGTATTAGTTACTAATGGCCGCCCGCGACTCCGTTCGAGTGGAAGTCGGTTTCCCCTGGGAATAGAAAGATTTTCCGCAGTCAAAGTCAGTACCCTATGTGTTATTTTAATGTATAACCTATATTACTGTAAAGTTTCATCTAAATCCGTCCATTAGTTTTTACGCGAAAGAGTAACAAATATCCATACATCCATCCATACTCACAAACTTTTACGTTTATAATATTAGTAGGATAGATTACATTGCAAACATATGCCGAACATTTATGGTTGCACTTTTATAATTTTCTATCTTTTGTTGTCTGAAAAGAATATATTTAAAAAAAAATATCTATACTTCTAGTGTGGCCACGGGTCAACAACATTTGAGTTATCTAATTAAAGGCACAAGCTAGGACAAACAGCATTCATAATTGTTTGTTAAAAGGATAGCAAATTATTTTGCACATATTAATTTTTCCCCACGCGGTTACGTACTACATAAATTATTTCTTGCTAAAACGTGTGAATTTGGACTGGCAAACTGGTGGATTTTAACTGAGCTCACACAAGTCGCTTTAAAGAAAGACTAAAATAAATTGGTCTGACGCGAGAATCGAACCGCAACCTTTTATTTAACAGTCTGGCTACAGAGACCGTAAATCCTACTAATATTGTAAATGTGAAAGTTTGTGAGTATGTGAGGATGTTTGTTACTCTTTCACGTAAAAACTATTGGACGGATTGCATGAAACATTGCAGTAATATAGGTTATACATCAGAATAACACATAGGGTACTTTTTACCGCGGGAAAACTTCTCGATCCCACGGGAAACCGACTTCCACGCGAACGGAGTCACGTGCCATCGTCATCATAACCTTTAAACCATCACTAAAAAGTATTAACTTATATTAAAATCACATACTGCAGAATTCTTAAATACACATTTAAGATATAAACAAAAATATAACACAAATAGAAAGTTACATGGCCCCAAATTCCTTAAAAGCCTTTTTTCCAAGAAATCGAGTGTTCTTTTAAAAACTTCCAAAATCTTGAAGTATCTCCTTGTGCTCAATAATTTTCTTGGAAATATCGACAATGTCAAAGGGAATTAATCATTCGTCAATAAACAGTTTTAATCTATAAATAATAACTTTGTTTTTGATACATTATATTAACAGGAAACACTTTGGAAATCTATAGCTGTCACTTTCTATCCTCTGCTAAAAAGACACGCGTAAGGGAGACATTTGTATATTTATACTTTTATACTATAATATAATATTATAAAGAGGAAAGATTTGATTTTTTGTTTGTTTGTTTGAAATGAATAGGCTCGGAAACTACTGGACCGATTTAAAAAAATCTTCCACCATTCAAAAGCAACATTATCCACGAGTAACATAGGCTATATTCTATTTTGGAAAAAATAGGGTTCCGTAAGATATTGCCACGGGAAAAAACATTTGGTTGCGGGTGAAACCGCAGGGCGGCAAGCTAGTTATACTAATAATGCGGTAAAAAATTGAGAAAATCGTGCCATTGTACTCTTTTATTGCCTGGGTTTTAATTTCCCTTATTCAAAACTGATTCCACTCAATAAACATTTAATTAGGTTTTCTTATAAATTGTAATGGAAAATTTCATGTTAATAAAACCTTCCGTAATCAACTGCCCCCACCAAAAATCAAGTGAAAAACCCAATCTATCTCCGGCAAGTTAATTTGCTGTAAATCGAGTAAGTCGCGGTTATAAGCCGGTTTTCCTTGTAAACAGGAAAAGGTAGTCCGTAAATAAGAAGTCGTTCATCACTGTATCATCGGTTAGAGAAAATTGCAAAAAGGATTGCATGCCACAAGGGGCAAATACGAGTGGTGGAGTCTAGCTGTAGGCTCTGTCTGCAGCGATTACTGGGCTGACTCGACCGGTGAAATACCACCGTCGCACAGAAACCCGACGTGAAGTAGGGACGATGTTCCTGCGTTTCGTTCGGTGAGTGCGGTATCCGGTGCCCAATTTTGACAAAGGCTCAGCAACACACCCCCAACACCCACAGTGTTGCGGGTAGTCATGGGCGGCGGTGATCACTTACCATCAGGTGACCCGCATGCTCGTTTGCTCTTTATCATAAAAAATAAATAAAAAAAAACTGCTACGACTACGGTGTCTACGGCGTAGCAAGGCTTAAAAGCGTAGCATTGGTTGCTTTTAGAGGGGAAAAACGGAACCGTAATCAATGTATGTGATACCAAGAATACACCTTAGAAATTAGAACACAGTCTGCTTCTCAGATATTGAAAGATGAGCCGTAATCCACCATACTGGCTTAGTGCGGGTTGGTGGATTTACTTGACAGATAATCATCAGCTGTGTAGGTTATATCTATCTATCTATACTGGGTGTAAAAAGACCACTTCCGAAGCCTGAAACCTATCTATGTTGATTCTCACTAGCTACGTATAATTTCATTTTGAAATTCTTAAACTTGTTTTGTATCCGATTGAAGATCAAAACTGAAACCTTCGGTTCGGTATCCCGGTCCGAACACCATCACTTATACAGGGTGATTCATTAGTGGCTTTCGGCTTCAGCGTATATACTCTAAACAATGAGTAGAAATCTACAAACGTAAAACCCCGCTTTAATTACTACTAAACAAAAAAAAACACTTTTTTAAACCCAACCCGTACAATATTAATTACAACCTAACAGAATTGAATCCCGATATCACAGGAAGCTTCTCGGACCTTCCATCGCCTTCTAGAAATATCGATAGGTCCCGGTATGTACCCTTTTAATGAACGAATTAATCTTTCCGAAAGAAATGCCGACTTACGGTAATTCATGGTGATTTATGTGATGCTTAGCGCCGCCGAATAAACCGGCAAATAAGGAATTGGGTAAAACCGGGTTTTGGTTTAGAAATAATATTTTTTATTGATAGTTATTTATTGATATGATTTTGCGTGGGAATTAGAAGTTTTCCCGGTGTAAAAAGTACCCTATATGTTATTCTGATGTATAACCTATATTACAGCAAAGTTTCATTCAAATCCGTCCAGTAGTTTTTACGTGAAAGAGTAACAAACATCCATCCATACATCCACACATAATCACAAACTTTCACATTTATATTATTAGTGGGACGATGTACATAAAAAACTTCTCTCCAAAAATATTTGTTATTAGATCTGAAAACTAATTTAAAAACCTTCGATTAAACCAAACGTTACTGTAGAAGCAGCCTAACAATCCTTTACCCAACTGAATTGTATGTAGATAAAAGGGCTCTTTTACCCAGAGATTTTGCATTTTTCTTTCCCAAAAGATATTTCATTTTTCTTTGATACCCAAATTAAATTATGTGTA
Organism: Emmelina monodactyla; assembly: GCA_916618145.1. Classification (NCBI taxonomy): domain Eukaryota; kingdom Metazoa; phylum Arthropoda; class Insecta; order Lepidoptera; family Pterophoridae; genus Emmelina; species Emmelina monodactyla. The sequence continues at coordinate 5,898,852 of OU745324.1, forward strand.
TGGAGAATTTTGTTTGTTTTTAGCCAATTTCCGGTTACGGGATGGAAAGGGATTTGGATCCGGTTTTATTTCTTTTCAAGTCGAGATTTAAGTGGGGCGGATTCTCTTTAGATCGGTTTAAATGGATGTCTATAGTATTTGTCTTTTGGGTGACAGTTGCTGAAACCAGTTAGACTGTTGCTTTATATGAGTTAAATTAGACTGTAAAGATTATGAGTCGTTTATGCTTGAAATTTATCAATTAACTCTTTCAATAGATAACTAATTATTAAAACTTTGATCAATAGACTATATATATAAATATAAATAGGTCTATATACAATTACTAGCTTATGACCGCGGCTTCGCATGCGTTAAATTTGGAGTAAAACTCCTTTCTTTGTACTATGTTATTATACATATAAACCTTCCTCTTGAATGACTCTATCTATTAAAAAAACGCATCAAAATCCTTTGCGTAGTTTTAAAGATTTAAGCATACATAGGGACATAGGGACAGAGAAAGCAATTTTGTCTTATACTATGTAGTGAAGCACATGTTACTATGTTCTAGTTTTAAAGGCGCTAAAAAATAAAACAATTGAATTCAGCTGGCAAATTTCAAATTTATGTTTTTATCTTGGATGCTTACTAAGCTTGGCAACAATCTTGTTGACTAAACTAATTATGTTAAAACATTTCGTCCTGAAACTTGTCTTGAGGTGCTAATATACTCTAAGGCTAAAACATTGGATATAAATTATGCAGTGTTCATAAAACATAAATGGGATTGAAGTCACTTCTGCAAAGCGATATAAAATTGTTTATACATCGTGTATTTACATTTGTGTAGCATCCATATTTGTAGACTGTGCTGACGACCAATATTTACCATTGATGTATGTAGCTAAATGTATTTTAAATAAAATTATATAAATTCAAGGTAACATCCACAACTTAATGTATTTATTACGAAGCTATGGTATATTAAAAAGTGTCATAGTAGGACTACAAAACATAATTTGCTTACATTTTAGACATTATCCGCTCAGTAGGACTACTAGACATGGTTTTCGTTTGGAGTAGGACTACAAGGAAAAGTAGTACAAACGCGGTATGATAATAAGTTATGCATCAAAATAAATATTATGGAGTTGAAATATTCAAAAAACTGATTACATCAGCAGACATGTTTTATTTGAATTGACTGTTTAATGGACTGGCAAGATTGTTAAATTATTTATTCTTTTTTTTCTTTTTTTATTCAGCACATTAATAAATTGTAACGCAATCCAATTTTATTTTTTATACAAACAGATTATAAAAGACTGTAGTAAAAAAAAAACTAAACAATACGTATTCCTCCAAACGTACCAATTCTATTTATAAATATTAAAACGTAGCATCAGCTCAAAATTAAAAACCTCACGTTTGGACATACGACCTTATGCCCCGAGGGTGCCTTAGAATAAACAAATTCTAAATTCGAAAAACCGTTGTTTCTTTGTACATTATAAATATAAACACGGTAAATATTACAGGAGCGTTTTTCTGTTTTCTTTTTGTTTTACCTGAGTTTCACCACTTTGATGGAATTTTTTAACGTTGGTATAAAATTTGGGGATGTTTATTTGTTTTTATATAAAGGAAAGTTTAATCGAATGAAAATATTGGTATTTAATTGGTAAAACAAATATAAGGGATGATGCACAATAAATTGAGTATCTATAAATTAACAATAAAAAAAATTCGGTATTGTATTACATTATAATAATGAAAATTTAACTATTCGTCTATTTGATTTGTACATTAAAACCGTCTGTTACATTTTCCGTTATTACTAATTTACATTTATAGCAACTACATATATGTTACATTTTTATCCCTCGTGACAACAGACATTCTATACGTCAAATGGAGAGACCTATGTTTGTTATAGCGGTTATATTTAACTTGCTGAAGGGCAGGCCCAGCTTTTGTCTTTCTAGAGCAACTGTTAAACTCTGGCGTTATTATTTAGAAAATTTAACAACTTACAAAAATTAACATAAGTTTATTGAAATAAAATTTTAACGTAAGCAAAAAATACCATAACTTTGATGTTTATGCTGTATTTTTGCTAGTAACATCACAGTTTTTTTTCCCTTATACAACTACGGCTTATCAAGCAGCGAAAACAAAACACAACTTTATGCCTTATAGCCTAAAGTTCAAATTCGCAAAACAATCTAAAGTAGGTAGGTCATCAATTGAGCCATTATTAAGTATAAAAACGGTTGTAATACCGCGTAAGGAGTTAACTAGCCGAACTAATTCCGTAGTTAAGCAGTTCAAGTCAATCGGAATATAGTTAGGATAGCGGTGAGTGGGGAAGGGTGTTTTTGGGGTAAAGCGATACTGAAAAAAATATTTCTTATTTGTAAAGTAAGTTAGATAATATCTATTATTTCTTGCTAATGAATTAAACTCACTCTATATTTAGACTATGGTGTATTTTTGGCCGACTTGATCACGATACATTGAATCTTGGCTAACTTAAAAACTTTTTTCAAGTGTTATATTTTTACAAATTCGAATGAATAAATTCCCTTAAAGATGGCGAAAATCGCATTAAAATCTGTTATGTAGTTTAGGAGCAGTTAGCGGACAAAAATAAAAACAAACAGAATTAGCGACTTGGATTTATACTATGTAATGATGATGCTAATTAAAAACAATATTTTTTAATACTTTCACTCAACTGCGAAAAAGCCAAAATAAAGTTTTTTTTTATCCAGACTACTTATCCAGATACCAAAACTGTTTCTTAAGCCCCACAACAATCACCCTGTAGTAATAATGGTGAATATTTAATTATTCTCAAGAATCCAATCCCCCTGTAATTCCTAATTCGTGTCAGTCTATATCACCCGCATTGTCTGTCAGTATCTTTGTTCAAATCCACGATTTCACGTGAAATGCTAATTGCAAGCACAATGTTTGTTAGAAAACGAATTTTGTTTGTCTTTCATTTATTGGAAGTTTTTAATTATTCAGTGTAACTGAGTTAAAGGAAGCTTCCTAGGACCAGGGCCTTAAGTCCGCTATTTTACTATAGCATGAATCGAGTCGCAATTGGATCTCGATTGGATAGTTTGACACTTTTGGTAATCTGCTAACTAAATAAGACCATTCGCAAACGATTGAAAAAACAATCGAACTGCAATTCAGTCGCTAAAAATTGGATATTGTGGTATTACATTCTTCAACCGTGTTACGATTGTGTCTTGATAATCAACAAAACGGTAATCTACTCATTATTGATAACTAGTGACTGCTCGCGACTCCGTTCGCGTAGAAGTCGGTTTCCCGTGGGAATGCGAAGTTTTCCCGCGGTAAAAAGTTCCCTTAATTCGTGTATACATATATATTTTTGGTATCTAGAACTATTTTCGCAGCGCATGCAAAGGAAGCCTTCAAGGATGAATAATTTTCCCCGTTTTTTTCACATTTTCCATTATTTCTTCGCTCTTAATAGTTGCAGCGTGATGTTATATAGCCTAAAGCCTGCCTCGATAAATGGTCTACTCAACATAAAAATAATTTTTAAATTCGAACCAGTAGTTCCTGAGATTAGAGCGTTCAAACAAACAAACAAACAAACTCTTCAGCTTTATTATATTAGTATAGATTTCTGTGAATCGTATTAGTAGAATACGAAATTTGTGTGGACCGTTATTGATTTGTAATAGAATCGTAATAGTGTGCCACTTTACTAAATATAGCAGACTTGAGGCCCAGTATAGTTGGCTGTTTTTGGAGGTTTTGTCCAGCAGCAGAAGGTAATTGGCTGATTAACGACTATCAGTGGAGATAGTATAGAAGTACGTTTTACGTGCGGAAACATTAAGTTATTCCTCGTTTGACGTTAGCCAATTGTAACCTCTTTTAAGTGATAGAAGGGTACACGGCGAACCTTTAATCTAGAAAAATACTTTTTTGTCCATTGCTATGGTAAACATATCGATTGGCTCTTTGTATAATGAACTCAAAGAATGGCGATTTCTGCTAAGTGAGGCAAATAAGTATAATTTTCTCTTATGAGGAAGATAAGATCTATACACCGTCGTGGACAACAATTGACTACTCATGCTTTAAATATATAAATAAATAAGAGTTCATTGAACTAATATATGAAGTATCAAACTTGAGTTCACGCCCAGAAAATCAAAAAGCGGTTTCAAAACACTATCTATGTAAACCTTCTACGAGTTAAATCGCCTGAAAGGAAGAAAACCAGCGAATAAACCGTAGTATTTGTTGATAAATTGGCCAACTTTGTCTCTTGCCTCGAATAAAATATGCAGTGACTGTATTTGTTTTATTGTCTCTGTTCTAAAGTAAAGATTATTGAGTTTAGACATGAATATTTGTACAACAGTCAGAATTAAATTGCTTCGCTGAAGCTATTATTTGTTGAATAGAAATCCTTTTGTTTTTTTATATTATTTTAAGTATAAGTAGCTATTTGAAGTAGGTGTCACTGGTTGATAAACTCGTTTTATTTTATTCTATGTACGTACTGATTGCTAATCAGTTTTTTATCTCCTTTCTAAGAAGTGTTAATGTGTATCATTATGTAAATGATGTGAATCAAATCTTTCGAATACTACCTAAAATTGTGCGTTCCTTTTATACCTTTTACTAAACCACCAGTTTTGTTAGCAATCTATTTTTTCAGTTCCATTTATTTACTATGCCCTATGCAAATCCATGCAGGTTTTTTTTTACAAACTGACATACCTACAAACACCAAATATTGTCTTTTATCAAAATATCCAGCTCATTCGCACAACCGTGCGTTTTTCACTTTATGAACTCGCTTCGAACTAACCGTTTTTCGATGTAAATTGCAAATATGATTAGCATAATAAGAAGTAGCAGTTAACAGTGTAATTCATGTGCATAGCTCTCATTTATACAGGGTGTTGATACAGAGTATCGTAAACGTTGGAGAGTACATCAGCAAGTTTTTATCTACATAGCGTAATCCTACTAATATTATAAATGTGAAAGTTTGTTAGTATGTAAGGATGTGAGGATGTATGAATGTTTGTTACTCTTTCACGTAAAAACGATTGGATGGATTCGGATGAAACTTTGCAGTAATATAGGTCAGAATATCACATCAGAATAACACATCGGGTACTTTTTACCGGGGCAAAACTTCTCATTCCTACGGGAAACCGACTTCCACGAGTCGCGGGCGGCCACAAGTAAGACATAAAATCGCCTTAAAAGATAACGTATTTATTGAAAACGACTTTGGGATATCGACTATTAACTCTGTCGTTAAGGTCCAGCAAGTGCAACTGTGTCAGTCTTAAGATGACCCTCGTCTCAATATATTTCTCCGTGCAACGGAAGGCACGTTAAGTTGGTCCTGGGAACCTTATTATTAGAAACGACTTATCCTCGTCGGGCCAAGTTTGATGCCTATTTAGCGGCTTTAAAACCTTGAAATAATTATTGATTAGATTACATTGGCTGGTTGTAATGTATGGGTAGGCATTCTCATGCAGATCCTACGTCAGAGGTCCTAAAACAACCGTTTCTAGAACTCTTGTCACTACATGACTTAGTGCTGCAAAAACCACATCTCAAGATATGATGAAAAACACTTACAGAACGCTACTAACTCATTGACATTAACAGTCATAGAGTAAACCTTAGATAGCGTACTTGTAGCATTAGTTACCTCTCTATTGGTTATAGCACTCAATGTGTATGTATTCAATTTTGTAATGAGATGATATGCAAATCGCGTAACGTTTCGGCAAAATCAGCGCGTAGGTACGAGAGGTGCGAATGGCTGTGTAAAAAATATTTAGTTTTTATTTTTGTTCCGATCGTTTGTTTTTCAGATTGAATTGAAGATAGGGATGAATGTGTTTTTTTTTGTTGGAAATGTTTTATGGTCGATTTGGAAGAATAAAATCAGATTTCTGGGTTGATGTTTGAATTTTGCACATGTAGAGCACAATTTGTAATAAAATGTTTCTAATAAGTGGACCTACACTTTTTTTATTCAACGAAGAATCTATTCTCTGTTTATTACTTGTAATTTTCCCAATTTTCTAAAATGTATGTTGCTTCTGAATAACGTACTTTAGAAGCATTCTACTTGAAAAATAAACAAATTACCAACAAAACTCCACCTCACAAAACCTAACACCACTCTCTGATAATCATCCAGATGAACTATCCGCACAGTTTCATTAGAGTTTGCATATTTAATGATTGCAGAGTTTCGGGCGCGCGCCTCACGCTGCATAGTTCGTGCTTTCAACTAATGAGAGGTGGCTGCACGAAATTCAGGTTGCGAGCGATTTACGCGCGTTTATCAAGCGTTTTTCTGCGTGTTTCCGCTCGTTTGACGCTGTCATTCGGGTCGTAATTGGGGGTTAATATTGGTGTATTGGTGGGATTATTTATTGTGATGTCGTATTTACGATAAAACAATTAAGATGAAATGTGGTTCTTTACAAAAAAGGATTGAGTGATCGTTTTAAGAACGATTGCGTGTATGTGTTTCAAGGAACTTAGTTATGCTTATAAAAACAATGAAATACAATTTTGTTCGAAAATCTCATAAATCATTAAGAAAGAATAAAGGAAGCATCTATATAGCACTTGTGTTCATAAAGAAATCATATTATATTCAAGTGTTTCAATTTGTATTTCTAATATGTAATTTTATCATATATTTTGTGCTACAAATAAAAAAACGTGAATAGTTGACTTATCGACTAAAAAAACTTGTTTCGTAAAGTGATTTTTGTATACCGTTGGCACCGTTTCTGTTAACTTTATTATCAATATTTTATACGACAACCTTCAAAGCGAATCCTAAACTCTCCACTCGTCTACTTATCGCCCTATTTTAATGGACCTTCTTGATCAGCGGCTCTCAAACTTTTTGATGACAAATTTGACGTAGCAATATAAAGAAAAAGGTAGTTTTATGTGTGATATTGTTGAATCTAATCTAGTATATCGCCCCCAGCTTCTGCTACTTTTAAATTAACAACTAAAGATTTATTTGACCTCGGACGTGTGTTGTTGCGTGATTGAGTAACAAACAGGTAAATTTTACACAGGTACAGTTTATTTTTTTAATTAAAATTTTACTCTTCTAAATTAAGAGGTTTTGCAATATTTTGATTATTTTAATACTTTTCAAAGCGTCAAGGCCCCACTTTGAGTGCAGCAGTCCCAGAAAGTCACTTGTCACCTTCCAGCTTCCGTGCTAAGTTTGACATGTTAATCAGTCGGGTGTCCTCGGGTCTGCTCGGGTTCCTTCGGTATTTCCTGTATTACCTTCTTTGGCGGGCAAGATTAGGGCTGGATACAGAGACTTTGGGAACCAATGGGAATTAATTATTTTAAAATAAAGGTAGTAAGGTATTATATTATTAAGGTAGGTTAATTTTTAACGTAAATTTCGACTTGGATTTAACCCATCAAAAATCTTTCTGAAATTCATGTCATTTTTTTTGTATAATATACATGTTTATTGTTAGAACAATAAATGTGATGTGATGTAAAGATTTATTAAATGTGGCTTTCTTACTATCAAAGCTCAAAGACGCTTTATTATTAACTATTTAATTCAATGCACACATACACTCTCTCCAATTGACTCTAACAAAGATCATTCATTCAATAAATCTAATAAACATCTTCATAAAGCGGAATTCGCCCCAAAACCTAAATAACTCGGTCATCAAATTACGCATTCTTGTCTCCGGGGCAATGACCTCTGGGTATAACCCGACACATTTGCATGCGAGCTGCTCCCGTCATACATACTTGTAGTGCATGCACGTTTAAATTACTCCGCTTATTGGCGTAGCGCGTGATGCATTTTGATATGAGCTAAGATGGGGAAGTTTTGAGGTTAAGATAAAGGGATTAGTAGGATATATTATGTTTATTTTATGTAATGATAATAATGTTTTAATAAATTAGAGCTTCCTCAAATACTAAGATGAAATGCTTGGGTTGGTAACGAAAACCTTTTTACCGACGCAATGGTATTTGTTGTTGTTTCCGCTGTAAATTGGTAATTTTTCAGAAAGGTTTTTGCGGATCAAAAATATTAGATTCTTCTGACAAGTATTCAATACTAGTGGACGCCATCATCAACATATCACATACTAGCTTTTGCCCGCAGCTTCGCACGCGTTAAATTCGGATTAAAATCCCTTTCCCCATACAATGTTATTATACATACACTAGTGGCCGCTCGCGACTCCGTTCGCGTAGAAGTCGGTTTCCCGTGGGAATGCGAAGTTTTCCCGCGGTAAAAAATTCCTTGAATTCTTTCATACATATATTTTTGGTATCTAGAACCGTTTTCGCAGCGCACGCAACGGAAGCCCTCAAGGATGAATAATTTTCCCCGTTTTTTTCATATTTTCCATTATTTCTTCGCTCCTTATAGTTGCAGCGTGATGTTACATAACCTAAAGCCTGCCTCGATAAATGGTCTATTCAACACAAAAATATTTTTTAAATTCAAACCAGTAGTTCCTGAGATTAGCGCGTTCAAACAAACAAACAAACAAACAAACAAACTCTTCAGCCTTATAATATTAGTATAGATATAACCCTTCCTCTTCAATCACTCTATCTATTAAACACACATACAGAGAAAGCGACTTTGTAGTGATTATAAAGGAACTTTCTTAAAAATATCTTCCAACGGTGGAAGTTTATCCGCCGTTTTGTGAATTAATACATCAGAATAACTATGAGTACCTACCCTATGTTACTTTTAACCGCGGAAAACCGACTTCCACGCGAACAGAGTCGCGGAGGCCATTAGTATTAAATAAGTAAACAAAATACTGAGCACCAAAAACTATTTGACAACACCACATCGTTTCACAGTAAAATAATAATAAATCACTATTAACCAAGTTCCATTTTCGAAGGTCAACTCAACCGCCAGTCTAAATCAATCCGCACCAATGACAACGCGCGTTCGCCGTGACGTCACAGATCCGCATCAATCATTCGAATGTATCGCTAATGTTCTTTTCAAAATGGCCGACCACGCACGAATTTACCCGCCAAAAGCGTGACAGATGAAACTTGCGGTTTGGCAAAAGGATAATTTATGTTTTTAGGGACATTTTATTGTAATGCTGGAACGATTTTTGCATGTATGGCACGGATTTTTGGTTTTGGCTGCTTATAAATGTTTCCCATATTTAAAGAGTCGGAGTTACTGTAAAATAAACTTATTTAAAGGTAGTTTGACCTTTTATCAGTAAGCGCAAACACTAGACTGATTATTGAGTAATATCGCATTTAACCAAGAGCACTGGTTATAAACTTTCGCTAGCTTGATAGAATAGAATAAAAACTGATATATTGACATATCGCCAGTTTTAATATTCTAATACGGTTAAAACCTCGTTAAGTGGAAACTGCTTACTTTGTTTTTGTGACGTTCATCATTTCTTTTTGTCATTTTTAACTGAACAGCTATCTATCATAGTTTAGTTAGAGGCAAAAACATAGGTAAATGTTACTAAAGAAACAAATTGAACAAGGCGTCAATAGTTAGTAGATTGTCCGATAATAATCGATTAAATTTACGAATTTTAGATATAAAATTACGAAACGGTTGCCACTTATCTAAGATAGATAGGATAAAAAACTTATACATCACTGCTATTGTCCATTAAATATCCAAAATTACGTATACACTAAAAGTGTTCATAATGTTCGGTGTTTTTTGCTGAGATTCTTTTCATAGGGTTTTGTCCGAGCTTCAAATAATCTGTTTTAATGTTAGCATCCTGCTGCGATATGATTCATATTATAGTCTATATACTAAAATAGATTAGAACATGGAGTATCCAATCTTGTAAGCTTGTAGGGGGTCGATATGATACTATTTGGGAAGGTACGCAATTGGTTGCGAATTGAAGGTTGATCACTCGTTGAATGTTAGGTCTATTTGAATTTTATTTAATAAGTAAATATATAAAAAGTGTAAGGAGTCGCAAACATAAAAAAAATATAACGTCTTCGTAATCCGTAGTCACTGCTTAGATTATTTTACTTTTACGAGAATAAAAACATGATTAAAACTATTACTATTATTTATTAAACTAAATGGACGCCAAACATAACTGATACAAACCGATGTTTACTTTTCAACTTTTTCAGATTTTCTCACTCAATAAAACTAACGTCTTTAAACGGTTAATTTTGCAAGAATAACGTTCAATCTGTTTAAAATTTAATAATTAAACCATAATAGAGTCCAAAATTAAATCACTTTTATCCAAAAATATCGATACACTTCTATGGTCATAACATAGGTACATCTAATCCAAAAATATCGATATACTTCTATGGTCATAATATAGGTGCATCAATGTTGGAACATGTTTCGGTGAAAGCCCCCCGGGGCGATGCAGTCGGTACTAACAACGTTGTTGAGGTTTCAATTTGTTGTTTAACACAGATGTGACAATATAGAGCAACGTAGTTTATGTTATTATGGGAGTTAACAGAAATGTTAAAATGTATTTGCCCATACGAATTCGTCACTTTGTTTTCTGCGTTTAAGTATTCCAATATTAAACTTTTCTGTTTTAAAATCCTATTCTTAATAAGTATTTCATCTTATTACTAATATTATAAACGTGAAAGTTTGTGAGTATGTATGGATGTATAGAAGTTTGTTACTCTTTCACGTAAAACCTACTGGACGGATTAAATCAAAATAACATATAGGTTACTTTTTACCGCGGGAAAACTTCTCATTCCCACGGGAAACCGACTTCCACGCAAACGGTGTTGCGGGCGGGAACTAGTATTTTATATTTCTTTAAATATTATCTATGGTTAAAAAGGGCAAGTATGATTACACCAAACTTTTTTTTAAATAATATAAACCCTGTGCATGAAAAAACTATAAAGGTATTTTATAAACCGCCTTATCTTTTTAAAAGTTTAAAATCATAACCATACTGTAGTTCCCAACAATCACATTAATAATTCACAACAGCTTTGCGAAAATGTTAATTGGGCATTATTTATTTCCAGCTAACTTGGCAACACTGGGAACATGCCTATTTATTTTGCCGAAATGTGGGTAGTTGCAGATTTTAGCGAAACAGTTTCTCGTACAGTTGTATGGGCGATTTTAAATGGAAGTTCAGAATGAAAATACGGGGAAGTTTTATATAGTCAGTTTTGAAATGAAATAGGATTGAATTCTCATAAAAATGTTATGAAGTTTGTTCAAAAAACATTTTTTGGAAATGTTGTTTATATTGCTTTGAAAATATCCATAATATATCACTGAGATTAATTTGCATACGTAGTCAATTGTATTCCAATTACTGCGACCGGATACTAGTTATACCTAGTAAAATGTATATTTAAATGACTAGTATGACTGAATTTAAATAAAACTTAGAATAATTTATATAAACCATTGAATCATTTTACGGCGTTTCATTTGAACTAAACTTAAAATTTTAATCACTATTTTAACTATAGAACATATTCTAAAATAAAACAGATATGCTGCGTTTGATCTCAGCAACATTTTGTCATTAGTCACATTATAATCAAACCAACGTATTTCCCATGGTTTCCCATTAAATCACGCACAATGCACCTACCAAACTAAACGTACATTAGGTATATCTAGTTCAACCCACAATAGCGGTCTTACGCCCCAGCTAAAATCAACCAACAGTTAAACTTACTGCACATAGGTACAGTGATCAATAATTCAGCCGTTAGCGTGAACGCAACAGGTAACACAGCCCGGTTAACTACACGCGACGGCAGAAATAATGGACCGCTGTTTGTAAACTTTTTTATTGCGTTGTGCAGCGGGAAAGTTGGCGGGTTTTAACATGTTTTTTTTTGGGTACATGAATGTGTAAAGTTTTTGACACATGTTTATTAGATGGCTTTTGGAATAACAACACACCGTGAAAAATGATTACTGTTTAAGTTTCATTTTACGAACTTTTGTTCATAGTTTTTGTTTAAAATATATATGTAACTTACTTCATGATTTATTTTTGATTATCTTTTCTTAATGTTACTATCATTAAAAAACATTTTTTTGTCTTTATACGGCAATGCAATATTGCTTTCCAGTACCTTAACTACGTTCACAAATTAAATAAATAAATAAAAAATCAAATGGATCGCCCAAAACTGTTTCGCTTTTAATCAATTTGACGCATACCTGCAAAATACGAGATATACTTTAAAATAACCAATTATCACGTCTTTTTAACCAACAAGTTTAAATTTAGAATCAATTATCGAAGTGGCCAGTTGTCCTTGCCGCGTTGTGTATTCGTTTGACCTGAGTAATCGGGCGGTGAGCTGCGGCCGCGTTAGTTGCGGTCAGTTCCTGTAAAGCAGGTATAATTAAATACTATCCGTTTGGCTGAGTCGGTGGCAGGAATGTGGGGTATTGGGGTTTGGATATACATTCGAATAGAATAGGGAAGGAATTTATTTTATACTAGTTTCATTTACCTAAGATTGGTATTTCTGGAATACTTCATTAAAATTATTTACCTTAGGTAGGCATCATAATAGTTATAATTCATTATGTATAGGGCAAAAAACCTATTCCCTGTTTTTTTTTTCATAATAATGTACCTAGCTCAGAGTTTTATCTAATATTAAAGTAGGTCTGTATATATAATCCTCATTGAATCTACCGACAGTATATCACAAAACAAAAGGACCTGAATTTCAATAAATCATAATAATCCAATAAAATAATTCTAGTTAAAAATAGTTGACCATTAACTATCGAAAAAAGGAGATTAATGTCATCCCAATAAATTACTGATCCGTTCTTCGAAAAACTGTCAGTTTCCATAACGACCGACGATGCGTCAAATATAGCGACCAAGCATTAAGAATAAACCCAAAAATATTGTTTATTGTGTTTGAGTAGTATGTATATAATACTCGTATATAGTATTTGAATAAATTTGAGTATAATATGAAAGTGCATACAAAAGTTGTCGGCGCGGCATCTTCCCTTGCAACGAGAAATGAGATTTCAAACTGTGATACCATTGGAACTCGAATCAAAAGTTTTAGTTTTATAGGTTTTTATACTTTTTGCCCGCACTTATTGTTAATTCTTAGAGTGGTAGAGTCTAGCTGTAGGCTCTGTTTACAGTGATCAATAGGCTGATTGCACCGGTGAAATACCACCGTCGCACAGGTAACCGACGTGAAGTAGGGACGATATTCCTGCGTTTCGTTCGATGAGTGCGGTATCCGGTGATCACTTACCATCACGTGACCCGCTTGCTCGTTTCCGTCACAAAAAAAAAAACAAATTTATAAAATTTCTAGAATTGACTGGCTTAAACAGTACCAATATTTTTTTTTTCAAATTTGATCATGTTAAATGATAGCCCCTATCTTTCCTATATATTATTTACTACCGATATAATATTTTAAGTTTAAATAGGTTGTTTTTATATTATCCGGGATTTCGCGCGGTAATTTCAAAGCAAAAAGGTAACGTACCTCTTTGCCCGACGTTTCGATAGGGTTACACCTATCGTGGTCGCGGGCGGACTCAGGACTTTAAATAGGTTTTCCACAACCGTCGCCTTGACGTGAAAATATTTATTCTGTTTAGTTACTCAACTCAAATAAAACACAGTAATCAGTAAAAAAACAATTTTTACAGCGCAAATATTCCTTATTAATAAACTGTCAGGTAGTATAAAACGTCAACTTGACAGTTGTAGTATGGACTATATAAATAAATAAATCTCCAGACTGACAAACCAATTATGTGGCCCTAAAGTAAATTGCAGTAAGCATTTGTGTTATAGGTTCCACATAATAGACTAGGGGAGAACCTAGTTACACCCAGGCGAGCTAAAACCATTTTTACGAAATTGGCCCGACCCGGGGATCGAACCCGGAACCATCCGCTTAGCAGTCCGGTATATATACCGCTGCACCACAGAGGCCGTCAAAATATGTAGCGACGCATAATATGTAGTTCAAACCAAGAATATGTAAACTCCATGTTTCGCGATAGAGTGGTTAGTTTGTTTTAAAGACTGTCACTAATACCCCATAAATAGATAAACGTTATAAACTTTAAACACACTTAACAACATTTTACTACACTTTATGAGCTCAGCAAAGTTAGCAACTAACATTATTTACTTTGTAATAAGGCATGACATAAAACTTGTTTACTGCAGAACATTGTGTGTAAAAGTTTAGTGTGTAAATCATATGAATTGCGTGTTAAATGTCTATAAATAATTCAATAAATGATTTTGTAGAGACATCTTATAATACTAATCTGTGCACTGTTTTTTACCAAATACTATGAAATAGTTATAAAAAAAGGTCAAAAAAAAACGAGTTACATTTGCTATCTCAGTCAAAAAATAATATTGTGAAAAAATGTTCGTTCGAAAACAGTTAGTAGGGGCCGCGTTTTAGTAGATTGTAGGCAGTCAGAAATCGAGTTAGCTTAACTTAAGATTTGCTGAGATTAGGTCACAAGCGGTTGGCAACCTTAACTTTTAATAAGATCATTTACTTACATTGAATTTTATTTGGAAAATTTGCAATTATTTCATTTTTTTTTGAATTTTGAGGAAAAATAAACACTATAAGATAATTGACTCTTACAAACTTGGCTTTTTTCCGGTTCCAATGTCAGCAAAAGGCAATATTTTTTTGATATTTTGTAATAAATACGCAAATAGTTTAAAACAATCGGCTTGTTGCTAGTTATCAAAATATCTTGATTACCACCAACGCCTCGTTAGCGGTAAAATGCAGTTACCCAGCATTAATTAGCTTTAGTGCTATCTTTTGGTTGCCATAAATTGCATCTGTTAACGAAACAGTATAAAAAACAAAATCAGAGCTTAATGTGTATGTTCAGCACGGGTGCTTTACAAAATGTACATATTTAAATAGAGCAACATTATTTTTGTTTTTTTTAGGTCCGCAATAACGACTCATTCGCTTCCAAATAAAATCTCAAAACTTATTATCCTTCCCAATTAAAAAGGTGTTAACTACCCACGTCTCGTCCATACCTTCTACCACTTAATTTAGCAACTTAACCTATCGAGACTAATAACAGTGAGCAACAACCAAAAACCCAATTTCCCTCTCGCATAACACTCGCAATATTCCCTAAAAAAAATAATACTTTATTAAAAATTTCGCCGCCATTGCTCCAACGGAGGCAGAGGTTGCGAACCTTTTCGCTCGGAACATTCCAGGGGTAAAAAACATTTGGTTATCTGTTCTATCTGTCTCTTGGGTGGAATACGCGGTTGTTTTATGTTTTCATAGAAATTTTCATATGCGAACACGTTTTAAATTATTTAAGGAAATGGTTTTCATACTTTCAAGTTGGCTTAAGTGGAAGTTGTTTTGTACTTGGTCGGTGTTTTTGCTTAGTGAAATAAGATGGAACATTTATGAAATACTAGTGGCCGCCCGCGACTCCATTCGCGTGGAAGTCGGTTTCCTGTGGGAATGAGAAGTTTTCCCGCGGTAAAAAGTACCCTATATGTTATTCTGATGTATAACCTATATTACTGTTAAGTTTTATCAAAATCCGTCCAGTAGTTTGTACGAGAAAGAGTAACAAACATCCATACATACTCACAAACTGTCACGTTTAAAATATTAGTAGGATTAGTAGGATTGATTTTTTTTATATTTAGAAATTAACATTTGTGTATAAACTGTTTTTTTTTTGTAACAAAATATTATATTATTGTTTCAGGTAAAGCACTTTCTCTCGTTGTCTTCTTTATTCAAACTCACGGAGTTAGGAAAGAGAAATAACCGAAGTAGTAAGTACAGGAGGGTAACAATTACTTGGCTAATGAACCAACTCGTTTATTGACACATGTTTATTAGATGGCTTTTGGAATAACAACACACCGTGAAAAATGATTACTGTTTAAGTTTCATTTTACGAACTTTTGTTCATAGTTTTTGTTTAAAATATATATGTAACTTACTTCATGATTTATTTTTGATTATCTTTTCTTAATGTTACTATCATTAAAAAACATTTTTTTGTCTTTATACGGCAATGCAATATTGCTTTCCAGTACCTTAACTACGTTCACAAATTAAATAAATAAATAAAAAATCAAATGGATCGCCCAAAACTGTTTCGCTTTTAATCAATTTGACGCATACCTGCAAAATACGAGATATACTTTAAAATAACCAATTATCACGTCTTTTTAACCAACAAGTTTAAATTTAGAATCAATTATCGAAGTGGCCAGTTGTCCTTGCCGCGTTGTGTATTCGTTTGACCTGAGTAATCGGGCGGTGAGCTGCGGCCGCGTTAGTTGCGGTCAGTTCCTGTAAAGCAGGTATAATTAAATACTATCCGTTTGGCTGAGTCGGTGGCAGGAATGTGGGGTATTGGGGTTTGGATATACATTCGAATAGAATAGGGAAGGAATTTATTTTATACTAGTTTCATTTACCTAAGATTGATATTTCTGGAATACTTGGTTAAAATTATTTACCTTAGGTTACTTCGCATTAGGCATCATAATAGTTATAATGGATTATGATTGACTCGAATGATTATAATTCAAATGATTAAGAAATTATAATACAACCTATTCCCTGTTTTTTTATTATTATGTACCTATCTCAGAGTTTTACCTAATATTAAAGTAGATCTGTATAATCCTCATTAAATCTACCGACAGTATATCACAAAACAAATGGACCTGAATTAAAATAAAACAAAATAATCCAATAAAATAATTCTAGTTAAAAATAGTTGACCATTAATTATCGAAAAAAGGAGATTAATGTCATCCCAATAAATCACTGATCCGTTCTTCGAAAAACTGTCAGTTTCCATAACGACCGACGATGCGTCCAAGCATTAAGAATAAACCCAAAAATATTTTTATTGTGTTTGATTAGTATGTATATAATAGGTATATAAGTATTTGAATAAATTTCAGTATAATACGAAAGTGCATATAAAAGTTGTCGGCGCGGCATCTTCGCTTGCAACGAGAAATGAGATTTCAAACTGCGATACAATTGGAACTCGAATCAAAAGTATTAGTTTTATGTTTTTGTTTTTTTTTGCCCGTACTTAATGATAATACAAATTCATAAAATTTCTAGAATTGACTACCTTACACAGTACCAATGTTTTTTTTTTTCAAATTTGATGATGTTTAATGATAATTTATATACCCCTATCTTTCCTATATATTATTTACTACCGACATAATATTTTAAGTTTAAATAGGTTTGCTTCAACCGTCGCCTTGACGTGAAAATATTTATTCTCTTTAGTTACTCAACTCTAATAAAACACAAAAATCAGTAAAGGAACATTTATTACAGCGTAAATATTCCTTATTAATAAACTGTCAGGCAATATAAAATGTCAACTTGACAGTTGTAGTATGGACTATATAAATAAATAAATCTCCAGACTGACACACCAATTATGTTATGTGGCTCTAAAGTAAGTTAGTAAGGGAGAACCTAGTTACACCCAGACACGAACCAATATCAAAAGACCTGTTTTACGAAATTGGCCTGACCCGGGGATCGAACCCGGCACCACCCGCTTAGCAGTCCGGTGTCTATACCGCTGCACCACAGAGGTGGTCAAAATATGTAGCGACGCATAATATGTAGTTCAAACCAAGAATATGTAAACTCCATGTTTCGCAATAGAGTGGTTAGTTTGTTTTAAAGACTGTCAACTATAAACGTTATAAACTTTTAACACACTTAACAACATTTTACTACAGTTTATGAGCTCAGCAAAGTTAGCAACTAACATTATTTACTTTGTAATAAGGCATGACATAAAACTTCTTTACTGCAGAACATTGTGTGTAAAAGTTTAGTGTGTAAATCATATGAATTGCGTGTTTAAACGTCTATAAATAATCCAATAAATGATTTTGTAGAGACATTTTATAATTCAGATCGGTGCACTGTTTTTTTACCAAATACTAAGATTTAGTTATAAAACATGACAAAAAAAACGAGTTACATTTGCTATCTCAGTAAAAAAAAATATTGTGAAAAAATGTGCGTCGAAAACAGTTAGTAGGGGTCGCGTTTTAGTAGATTGTATGCAGTCAGAAATCGAGTTAGCTTAGCTTAAGATTTGCTGAGATTAGCTCACAAGCGGCAAACTTGGTTTTTTTCCGGTTCCAATGTCAGCAAAGGCAATATTTTTTAAATAAATACGCAAATAGTTTAAAACAATCGGCTAGTTCTTAGTTAACAAAATACCTTGATTACCACCAACGCCTCGTTAGCGGTAAAATACAGTAACCCAGCATTAATTAGCTTTGGTGTAATCTTTTAGTTGCCATAAATTGCATCTGTTAACGAAATTGTATAAAAAGACAAAATCAGAGCTTAATGTGTATATTTAGCACGGGTGGTTTACAAAATGTACATATTTAAATAGAGCAACAATGTTTTTGTTTTTTTAGGTCCGCAATAACCACTTTTTCTCTTACAAATAAATCTCAAAACTTATTATTCTTCCCAATTAAAAAGGTGTTAACTACCCACGTCTCGTCCATACCTTCTAGCACTTAATTTAGCAACTTAACCTATTGAGACTAATAACAGTAAGCAACAACCAAAAACCCAATTTCCCTCTCGCATAACACTCGCAATATTCCCTAAAAATAATAATACTTTATTAAAAATTTCGCCGCCATTGCTCCAATTGAGGCAGAGGTTGCGAACCTTTTCGCTCGGAACATTCCAGGGGTAAAAAACGTTATCTGTCTCTTGGGTGGAATACGCGGTTGTTTTATGTTTTCATAGAAATTTTCATATGCGAACACGTTTTAAATTATTAAAGGAAATGGCTTAAGTGGAAGTTGTTTTGTACTTGGTCGGTGTTTTTGCTTAGTGAAATAAGATGGAACATTTATGAAATAATAGTGGCCGCCCGCGACTCCGTTCGCGTGAAAGTCGGTTTTCCGTGGGAATAAGAAGTTTACCCGCGGTAAAAAGTACCCTATATGTTATTCTGATGTATAACCTATATTACGGATAAATTTTATCAAAATCCGTCCAGTAGTTTTTACGTGGAAGAGTAACAAACATCCATCCACCCATACATACTCACAAACTTTATCGTTTATACCTAATACTAGTGGCCGCCCGCGACTCCGTTCGCGTGGAAGTCGGTTTCCCGCGGTAAAAAGTACCCTATGTCCTTTCCCAAGTTCAGTTCTTTCTTCATACCAAATTTCATCAAAATCGGTTCAGTGGTTTAGGCGTGAAAGCGTAACAGACAGACAGACAGACAGACAGACAGACAGACAGACAGACAGACAGACAGAGTTACTTTCACATTTATAATATTAGTAGGGATTAGTAGGATTGTTTTTTTTTATATTTAGATATTAATATTTGAGTATAAACTGTTTTTTTTTGTAACAAAATATTATATTATTGTTTCAGGTAAAGCACTTTTTCTCGTTGTCTTCTTTATTCAAACTCACGCAGTTAAGAAAGAGAAATAAGCGAAGTAGTAAGTACAGGAGGGTAACAATTACTTGGCTAATGAATCAACTCGGTTGGGCGTACAGACAGAGGTAAAAGTTAGTTTGTATAACAATTCAACGCAATTTGTGTTGTTAATGTAATGAAAAACTAACGCAGATACAAATATAATTATTAAGTCACTTTAAAACATTTTGCTAGCCTCTAAAGCTATAGTCCTTACCACTACATAGTATAAAACAAAGTCGCTTTCTCTGTCCCTATGTATGCTTAAATCTTTAAAACTACACAACGGATTTCGATGCGGTTTTTTTAAAAGATAGAGTGATTGAAGAGGATGTTTAATATGAATAATAACCTAGTAAAGGGAAAGGGGTTTTAGTCCGAATTAAACGCGTGCGAAGCCGCAGGCATAAGCTAGTAAATTAATAAATTTCGCATAAATTAGGCTTGTCCGCTTGTGTGGAAAAAATGTCTAATGACGATTAGTAGTCTACAGATATATTTATAACAATATGAGATCTGCCAAAAATACTTTTGCATAAGATTTCTCAACACGCCACAATTTTTTGGCTTATCTATACCCAAAGAAGGTATAGAAGGCTTCCCGAAGTTTTCATTAAGCCTTTTTTCCACAGAATTTCGTGAAATATAAAGCCGGAGTTCTGATAAAATATCATCTATCATAATTTTTCAGGCAACAGTAAAAAATCTTCGGACGGTCTCAAATTACTGGGGCTCTTACAAAAAAACGAAGTTTCGCGAGATAATGAAACGAGTTGGCGAATATTGAAGTTTCTTTTATTTCGGTTAAAGATTTAAGTTGTATTATAAAAGTTATTTTTTATATTTAACTCGCTGCTAGAATCGGCTTCTCAAGGATGATAATTCAAACCTTGATAATGACAAACACAAAAATAAGAATAATTTAATTTGGTGTTGCCGTTCTGAAGTTTTTGGCTTACGAAAATTTCTGCGTCCATTTTTTTTTAATTTCGATTATTGCATGGTCTATATTTGGATCATAGACTATTAATTCATTATAAAAATTGACACACTACTGCCTACCGTTTTACTTTTTTATTTGTAACATATAACTTTATTTGATGACAATATTTATTTGTCTACTATAGAAAATTAAAACTAATTACTTAAAAGTCATCATTTTTAAATAAAATTTCATAATAAATTGAAATAACAACTCAACATTACCAACATAACTGCCCTAAGTGCGTTTAACTTTACAGTTAAGTAACTACGCAAATATAACTCCAAGGCTCAGAGGTTAAAGGTCAGGACCTAATCTACTAAGCCTTTACTAACTCTAGGCAGTCTAGGTAGCCAATCTTAGATGCATATACGAGCTAACTTATTAAATAGTCTATGCTATGTATAGTAATCCGGTGCTAAGCTAAAATCGATCTCAGTGTTTGGTGTGAGGGTGGGAATTAGGTTGTAATCAGTTTGGTTGTAAATAAACAATGCGGTTTGAAGAGGTTTTGATTCCGTTCTTAAATAATAGTTTGGTTTATGTTATTATCAAGTTTATTAGCTTGGTAAATAAAAAATTAGTAGACTATTATGTAAGTTTTTTGGTCTATTTGTTCTTATAAAACTTGTTTATAAATAAAACTAGTCTTGACTCACTTACATGGAAAAACCTATAGCTACTCTATTACCGAAGATTATATTTTAATCACAAGTGTAAATTCAACATTTCTGATAAATTTTAAAATTTTGTGTTAGTTTATATGGTTTAAACTAAACTAGTAAATAAGGGAAAGTAGATTTGTCAAATAACATAATGTTATTAAATTCTTTTAATTATTTATAAGACGACATATATACAGGGTGGCTCATTCAAAGCGGTCAGTATGGGAAAGTCTGAAACTATAAAACATACGAAGATTTGTTCTTAGGAACCATGTCACCGATTTTGATAAAAAGAAAAACTGCATTCATACATTTGAAAAAAAAGCTGTACCCAGCTAGGGAATCGAACCCGGTTGTTTTTAATAAAATAATTTTTTTTATAAACTTGCACTTTTCTATTTAAATATCGATTGTGTAGGTCTTAAGCTGTAAATGGCTCTATGAAACATGATGTCTTAAATGAATAAAATGCATTGTTTTCACAAAAAAATAATTTATTTTAGTAGATGTTCGAAGTGACCACCATTTCTCCAATACAAAGTTCAACACGACTGGGTTCGAGTCCCTAGATGGGTACATTTTTTTTTTCAAATGTATGAATGCAGTTTTTCTTTTTAGAAAAATCGGTGTCATGGTTCCTAAGAACAAATCTTCGTATGTCTTATAGTTTCAGACTTTCGCATACTGACCGCTTTGAATGAGCCACCCGGTATATATGTATACCTACATATACCTACTAAGCTCTGGGTACTTTATTAAACAGCAAAATTAATGACTTACAGCCTAACCCCATTACATCACCGCTAACACACAATTATACATCTTAACACAAATTAAATAAAGTCTATATTCGCTTACAGCTTTCCCCAAGAAAATTACGAAGTTCGTATCGCAATATAAGGAATATCTTTGAAAAATGCGATACAAGTTCGTGTCATTATATTGAAATGTTACACGTAACATATTGTAAGACATTTTTTTCTGATATAAGAAATATATGATTAACATCCGAGCTTAGAAATACCTAAAAGGTAAGGAGAAAAGATTTTTCTGGAAAAGCTAGCGTGATGAAAAAGTTTAGGGAAATTGTGATTTATGGATTGGAGTTATTGTATTCTTTTTTATTGTTTACTGGTATATTTGGAAGATTTAACATAATCAATTAGATTTCAATGTTATTTATCTCTGAAACTATTAATCTACGTTACAGCGAAGACATTCGGTTTCAAGTGTAAAACCTGTTATACTTGCTTGAAAATTGGGTCAAGAATGTCGATATTAAATACTGAGCCCTAATCCACACCGCTTGCTCAGTGCGGGCTGTAGAAACTTAAACCTCCAGCCTCTTGCTTAGACCCAGTGATGAAAAGCATCAATACTATAATAACAAAACAGTTATTTTATTCATCTTATAAGCCCGCTAACAGTAACAGCACAATCTTTGTACCCTAACACCTTCAATTTCCTCCCCACCGACTGAATATACCATTCCTTTAGAAATAAACGTGTTTCAAGTAAAATATAAGTCACAGCTGCGCCGGAGTCATTTTTCAGCAGCAAATGGCATTAGAAGACGATGTCGCGACGCTTGGGCGGATATGGACGATAGAAAATTTTGAGGTGGCATTGTCATGTTTTTTGTTGGCCGTTTTTTTTGGGCAGTTTTATAATTATGATGTTTTTTTTTAATTTACTTAAGTTTTGACTGTTTGTTGATTACGCGTTAGTGCCTGTAGAATATTTGAAATTTTAAAATGTCAGTTGTTGTAATTAAGGATCGGTTGATACTCAGTTTAGAATTTGATTTGAGTTGAGTAGATAAGACGTATTTTCTAGAAGGCGCTTAATAAGTCGGTCATAGAAGCTCCACTCAGATCTTAATTCCAAGGTTAATCACTAGGTTAAAATCTCAATTTAAGGTTTACTTAAAATTTCAGCAAACGTTACGTCGAATTACCCTTTATTATATATAATCTTTCACTTTTCGTATGCGCCGCATAATGCACGCGATTGCGTAACTTTTAAATTAGCTGTAAACTGTTATGTACTTTATTGTTTAATCCAAGATTTTATTTCCACCGCAGATGGTTACATAATATTGCGCACTCCATAGTTTTTACACTCAGTGTAGCAAGAACACGACTGTCTAAAGTTTCTTAACGGTTTGAAATGAAGAACCATAATAGTAACAGATCTCTTTTTTTTGACTGTTGATTGCTGTTAGCCACTTGACGGGTTTCACAGCTTCACCGAGCTCGGATGGCGAACGTTTAAGTACCTAATAGACCTCTGTGGTGCAGCGGTATACATACCGGACTGCTAAGCGGATGGTTCTGGATTTGATACCCGGGTCGGGCCAATGTCGTAAAAAATATTTATCGAAATTGGCTCGGGTCGGGGTGTATCTAGGTTCGCCCCTAGTCCATTGTGTGGTAGCTATAGTACAAGCTCTGCTTAGTTTAGAGCCACATAGTTGGTTTGTTAGCCTGGAGATTTATTTATTTATAAATTGTGTTATATTGTCTTATTTATTCTGTTCTCTTTTTAACGTTTTTGATAGCAAGCTGACACTTGAGAACGTTTTTCTTAAAGGCGCTTGACCGCTGTTTGAAGCCTTTGAGTTGTTTTAAATGTCTTGCTTTAAAAATGTTAAGAATCTCACAATCTTTTAGTCTCAAACAATAACGGTTTAAAAATCCTTTAGCTTTATGATTAATTAATAACAAACTAGCCGTAACCTTAACTTTTTTTTATTAAAAAGTCGGTGAACAGTATATTCAGTTAAAATTTACGCTTAAATCAGTTTTTAGTTTAAACGTTAGTTTCTTACAATCTTCATTAAAGAAACTGGTCGATTTACTGTTCTCAATCCTACTAATATTATTAACGTGAAAGTTTGTGAGTATGTATGGCTTTTTGTTACTTTTTCATGTTAAAACTACTGGACAGATTTTGATGACACTTTACAGTGATATAGGTTATACAGTTTGGAGTGGTAGAGTCTAGCAGTAGGCTCTGTCT
Organism: Emmelina monodactyla; assembly: GCA_916618145.1. NCBI lineage: Eukaryota > Metazoa > Arthropoda > Insecta > Lepidoptera > Pterophoridae > Emmelina > Emmelina monodactyla. Next base: position 5,923,104 of record OU745324.1, read on the forward strand.
GCAGCGATTAGTTGGCTGACTCGACCGGTGAAATACCACCGTCGTCGCACAGAAAACCAACTTGAAGTAGGGACGATGTTCCTGCGTTTCGTTCGGTGAGTGCGGTATCCGGTGCCTAATTTTTAAATGCTCAGCAACACACCCCCAACACCCACAGTGATGCGGGTAGTCATGGGTGGCGGTAGTCACTTACCATCAGGTGACCCGCATACTCGTTTGCTTTGCTATATTATATAAAAAAAAACATCTGAATAACACATAGGGCACTTTTTACCGCGGGAAACCGACATCCACGCGAACGGAGTCGCGGGCGGCCACATGTATTACATACATTTATGAATTACTTCAACCTAAAGCTATGTATAATCTCTAAGCACTATGAATATAGACTTTAACCTTTGCTATGCAAAAGATTGTAGGATTATAGGACAAACATTATTTTTGTGTTTAACAAACACACTCTTAATTTGACAAAAACCTTTTGACAAAGACATTGCGACTTAGCGTTTGTTACGCACCAAGTTTGACACTGATTTGATAACAATTGCAAGCTATTCACGAATGTTATGAAAGCATAGTGATTGCTATAGCAAGAGTTATGAGGACTATAAAACGTCAAATCAATCATTATGATTGCGACCTCTGTGGTGCAGCGGTATATATACCGGACTGCTAAGCGGATGGTTCCGGATTCGATCCCCGGGTCGGGCCAACTTCGGCAAAATGATTTTTCTATATTGGCTCGTGTCTGGGAGTAACTAGGTTCTCCCCTAGTCCTTTGGGTGGTACCTATAGTACAAGCTTTGCTTAGTTTAGGGCCACACAGTTGGTGTGTCAGTCTGGAGATTTTTTATTATTATAGTCATACTAGCTTCCCGTCCTCCGACGCGACTCCGTTCGCGTGGAAGTCGGTTTCCCGTGAGAATGAGATCTTTTCCCGCAGTAAAAAGTACCCTATGTGTTATTCTGATGTTTAACCTATATTATTGCAAAGTTTCATTCAAATCCATCCAGTAGTTTTTACGTGAAAGAGTAACAAACATACATCCATACATCCTCACAAACTTTCACATTTATAATATTAGTAGGATTAGTAGGATTTTCATTTCAATCTGTTTATTTTTTGCACGAAATTTGTATCTCTTATTTCACCTAAGTACATTATATATTTTTAACTTAAAACAAGAGTAAATACACATCTTTTACCCATTTTTACCATTAACAAACTCACATACCTCCGCTACATCCACCTTTATTTCCTTATACCAACTTTTCTCCTACGCAAGCGTTTCTACTTCCGAAGCAAAAGAGTCTTAATGGGCCAGCTCGTAACTTGGGCGCGTGGTTAAAAATAACTCACTGACATTTGATACAGTCTAGACATTTGGAATATAGGATTATGAAGGTTTTAGACTATAGGTAGATGCGGATCCGGGTGGGTTATGGCCATCGTACAGTTTATGGTCTATGCTTTAGGTGAATTTGTGATGGGTTTTTAAGGTTATGAATCAGAGATTCAAAGGAAAGACTTTAACATGAGGATTTTATATAAGTTCTGATTGTTTTGGATGAGGAAATCGAGGAATACGAAGACACAATTTTAATATACAAAGATACACCCCTATTTCTATATGAGAAATATCTACTGTGATAAACGAATTATTCACAAATGTAAAATAGTTCAACCTATTAGATTCTACACTTAAACCAGTTAGTTAAATATTAATTACTTACTAATTGACTGTCCGGATTACATTTTCTTCGGCTAGACTTGCCTAATTGATATGAATTGAAGGAATAGTAAAAGGTTATATGAAGGTTGTTTGATTTCATTTGTATCGATTTTTTGTCTGTTGAACTTGCAACAAAAAAGTCATGCGTTAAATTAATATCTTGATCAAGATTAATTTGTTTGGTGTTACTATGACATTGAAAAGTAATAATGTAATTAACATTGTCGACGTTATTAGGATTTAAACAAAGATTATTAAATTTAACATACATATTTATTTTTTAAAGCAATATGATTTATTAATTATAAAGCTGAGTAAAATGTATCATTAGATGTATGCGTATCATTACATAGTATAAATCTAAATTTCTAATTCTGTCTGTTTGTATGTTTGTCCGCTATCTCCCCCTAAACCGCTCAACGGATTTTAATGCAGTTTGCGCCATCTTTTAGGTAATTTTTTCATTTAAATTTGTAAATAAAGAACATGCAGATTTTTTTTTAATTATCCGGAAATCGATGTTTTACGAACAAGTCGCGCCAAATTACACCATTGCGAAGCGTGGGCGGGTCGCTAGTATTAGATAAAAGTAAGTAAATATATGACGTAATTGTAAAAAAACTGTAAATCAGATTCAAAAAAAGCAACGTAATCGAAGTATTTAAAAAGTATTCCCGAACTGATGTACCGCCAAACTTATCAATATGCCCCATCCAAAAATGCTCGACTAATTTGCACGTAGTTCGAACAATGTTTCCGAACTGAAACAGTACAAAGTAAATAAGTACCAACGAATTTTCAAGTGCCCCTGGGACGGTTGGCAACACAGCGCTCTTTGTTTTACGAACAACTAAATAAAACTATAGCTATGAAGTGGCAACACTAATGTGCGGAAACAAAAATGGCCGTGTTCATTAGGCGGGAAAAAAGGAAAAGATGTCGATCGTTTTAAGAAATTTGATGCTTTCTTTGGCTTGAGTATGGAACTCATACAAAGTACGCGTACTTAATAATAAAATTTTGTGTGAGTACCTACAATGTGCTAGTAGTTAATTTCTAACGTCTACAGACTCTGGCAGCACAAAGATTTGATTTTATTGATTCGTTAAACATCACATAAGTCTACAGGTAGCATTATTGCCATTATAATGATACTGAAAGGTATGTCATGGTAACTTAGATTCAGCGTCGTTGACACTTTAGTCTCGGTGACAGTTACTCTATCAATCCTGCACTTTAAACAGAGAGTCAATTGCTTGGCTTTAGATATATGCTGGATCAACGTAGTTTTGGTTTCCAAAAACGTTTTAGTAAATTATAGCGCCTTTTTTAAAGGTCTTGCATGACTTTCACTTAATAAAAAAATAAACTCTCTTTCACACCAATTCAATTGTATTATGCATGTTTTGACTTATTAAGCTTTAACAAAAACTTGCTAAAAGCTAAATGTAAACTACTTCTCTGACAAAACTTAGCAGTCTCTTGCAGCGTTCTTTTCAAACTTAATAACGGGTGTAAAAAACACTTCCGAAGCCTGAAACCATGTTTTCTTGAGCCTTAATAGTAACAGAATTCAATACTCAGAAAACCCCATTTACAAAAGTTATAAAGGATTAAAAAGTCATATTCGCAGCTAGAAATCATCGCTCACACATCAACTGTTGGTTTAGGTGCGATTATTTACATTGCAAATGAAATTAAAACACTATTTAATTTCAAACTAGCGCTAAATCTGATAGTATAAATGAAATTTTGTACAATTATGTTAAAAAAAAATTTTTTAAATCATAATAACAATGTTTTTTGCTCTTAACTCAACCAGTACCCCTCCAGCAATGCCCAGTTTGTGTTTTCGGAAGCAGTGTTTTATAAAAAAAAAATAAAGACTAAACCTTCGTTACATAGTATAAATCCAAGTCGCTAATTCTGTCTGTTTGTATGTTTGTCCGCTATCTCCTTCTAAACTAAGTAACGGATTTTGATGGGGTTTTTGCCATCTTTTAGGTAATTTATTCATAAAAATTTGTAAAAATATAACATTCGAAAAAGTTTCTTAAAGGTAGCCAAAATTCAATGTTTTGTGATGAAGTCGGGCAAAAATACACCATTGCGAAGCGTGGGTGGGTTCGCTAGTTAAGTATAATTCACACAAATTATTATTATACACATTGTTATTCATTAAACTAAGGTAATCCCACGGGTTTCATGCTGTAATCTCTCTCGCTAACCATCTACAAACTTATATATACAACCATTAATTTATCACGAAAAATCCTTTGAGAATATTTCCTTTGTACATAATTAATGACTGCTGAACTTTTAATTGTTCCCTTTAGTACAATTTTGATGCGAAAATTAACTTTTTATTGGAATATTTTGGGGGAAATTGGTATATTTTCACTTTTATCTATCGACTGCCATTTAGAAAGTCGTTGAGGCACGAAGGAGGTTCTAATTTGGTTCATTAGCGCGTTTGCCAAAGGATTTGATTCGATGGCACAAAATTATGTTTACGTTTTGGTGGCTGTTAAAAAAAAACGCTAATCTAGTAAAAGCAGGTTTCAATACACCTACTTTAGTTAAAACCTCAGTTACTCAAACTGTTTGTTTTGTTTCTGTGTCGTTAGAACTATCTGTTTCTGTCATTTTCATCTTTACACCTATCTATCATAGTTTATTTAGACGAACAACGCAGATAAAGGTTACTAGAGTATCAGATTTAACAATATGGCTTGTATATTTTTATGATTATCAATAGTAATAAGAGAGCTACCATTTTATTTCAGTAATATATTTTTCTTGTTCATATATCTGTTTATTAAATTAGGTACCTACCAGTAATATAGATAAAACTATAGCTTCCCGTATAGGTAGGATAAGATTTATTTAAGATAGGATAAGAATTCCAACACTTAAACTTAATAAAGAAATATATTTGTATAAACACATCGTAATAGCTTGTTATACATCTTCTTAGTATAATCCCTAAGTACCTAGTTCGTATTTGTCACTTAGCTGTAACTCGGTATATTTGTTCGATATATCGGTGGCGGAGTTTTTGCGAATGCGTTGAGTGAGCCCAGAGGGCGTTAGGATTTGGGCACAAATGAGGATAATTATTGACATTTTGTGACACGGTTTTTATGTGGGTAAAGAACTATTTCGAAAGAGTTATTTTTTGCTTTGATTATTGCTAAACTTGTATTTTTTTATTCGGAAATAGAGGTCAGATAAGATAATTCCCATTTGTTTTTGCCTTCTCATTACATCCAAGTTAACTTGCTAAGAAAAAGAAAAGAATAATATGCATTGTTACAGTCTATACAATGAATCTTGAGTTGGCATGTTGACGAATTTTCATATAGAGTTTAAATTAATGTAAGTAGGTAAGTAATTATTTTTCGTATTAGGTTTTGCGTATTACTATTTTTTTTAATCAAGCATAATGTTCAAAAATTTTAAACGAAGAACTGACGAATGTGTATGCAAAAATAACATTATTTACACGAACTTTAGATCTGATGCATAGAATATATTTTCTATTCGTAATTACATAGCTATTAATCAGTTACGAAGGCTCTTAGATCTCACTTTTTAACATAACGACGCAACTTGTAAAATTCTCTGTGTCAAACACAATCAATTAGTCTACCGCATTGTTATTCACTTCCCCCAGTGTGCCCTGATCCCTTCCTAAGTCATTCCATTCCTTTTTATTCGTGTCGATTTAAATTTATTTGACGCTCTCCCATCTCTAACGGCCCGACTGCCAGCATTTGTACGTAGAATGCTCACTCACGTATAAAATGTTTTTTTCCCCTCCCCCCGCTCTGGTGGGCTGCCAGCATTCTGACAGCTGAAGAGTTTTTAGAAAACAAGGTTTTTATCGGCAAAATACTGGCGGGTAAGAAATAAAAGCGATGTTTTAGGTGGAACGTGACAGCTTCGCATTTTATTGGTGGGAGCGTTCGATTTTTAAAAGCCGATAGGCGTGGAGTATGAAGCCTCAAATTATTATAAAATGATGCAATATCAGTTATTGAGAATTACAAGGATTAGGTTTGCTTTGGTTTTTTGTTTAGTAATTAAATTCAGTGTGCTAAGTATATTTGGTAGTATGAAACAAACCTGACCCACTGAAAAGGCGCATTACAAAATTTTTTTTTTGAATCACTATTTTTTCACCTAAGTAAAGGTATAAAATAAAATTTGAAAATTACAGTTTCTTTCTAAAAATATAAGTAATGTCCTTTGATTCCTTACCAATTGATACTCTCTGATATATAAAATAGCGCCGCTGGCTTTTGTCGTACGAACCGTTGATTTTATGTTAAATTCGAAGTATAACCCCTTTCCCTATACTATGTTATTATACATACAAACCATCCTCTCGAATCACTTTCTCTATTAAAAATAACCGCATCAAAATCCGTTGTGTAGTTTAAAAGTTTTACTCCGAATTTAACGCGTATGAAGCCGCGCGGGTAAAAGCTAGAATGTTATGAAACAAGAGTAATATATTTAAGGTTTATGCCATTACATTGCCAGTCTTAAAAATCCTCTTGTATGCAAATGACGTAATTATTTAGCAGCGATGAGTTATACTTCACCCAAGCAAGGAAAACTTGCTGTTACAATAAAAACCTATTATTATGGTTCAATTAATTAATGTGGACATTTTATTCTTAAGCTGACTTTCCGCTCTACAGTTTGGCCCTTTCTGTCTTTTGTTTACTTGCGAAAATAAATAATCCCTTATGTTATTCTAACATTCTATCTACACATTCAAAAATGAACCGTTATTTCATAACTGAGTAACAAACAAACATTCATACATATAAACCTACTCCTTATAATATAAAAGGTAGGATTTGAGATCGTTACTCAAAACGATAACTCCATAAAGAACAGTCTAGAACCTTCTAAAATGAGTTCCAAAGCTTCCACAAACAACTCCCAGGTGCAGTGAGAACTAGTTTTTACTGGATTTTTCCGCTTTGTTCAATCCTGTGGGGCTTTGAAATAATAAATCGAATACGCTACAGCGATTTTAAAGACAAGCTGAGCGTTAAAGTACTGGTTTGTAGATGTCATTACTGTTTCACAAAACCCGTCCGGCTCATGGAGGCTTTATGTCGAAATACCTCATTTTCCTAATGTCTAAAAGTCAAAATGACTTAGTACCCAAAATGCCTGAAATCCAAAATCCCCTAATGAACTTATGCCATAAAAAGAAAATGACAATCGATGTACAGTTGTAAATATAATTTATAAGAAATTAAAACTTTTGTAGCTTCTTAACCCTCGTATAGCAGACACGGTTTTCCTTTTTGATTATTGATAAAAATAAGTTCTTTTGCCTTATGTTTCTTTCCATTATAAAATTATATATTTAAAATTAAATAAACATATCTATTACCTTAAAATGATTACATATCTAATCAATAAATCTAACTTATGATTGTATAATTTCGAAAAGAGTGCCGAGAGTTTTTTCCGCCAGCTTTTTCTCTCGGTCTACTACGGCCATTGCTGATGAATGTAGGGGTGTCCCGTGACATCTTTTTTTTTATTTTTGATTTTATGCTTTTAACAATGTATAAAAGATTAGTTTTTAATCCTACGTACAATAAAGTAATTTCATTTCATTTCAATGTCGAGTATCATCATTATCATTACATAGTATAAATCCAAGTCGCTATTTGTGTCTGTTTGTATGTTTGGCTTCTAACTCCTCCTAAACCACACAACGGATTTTAATGCGGTTTTCGCCATCTTTTAGGGAATTTATTCATTTAAATTTGTAAATAAAGAACAATTCGAAAAGGTTTTTTTAAGTTAGCCAAAATTCAAATTTTCGTGAGCAAGTCAGCCAAATTACACCATTGCGAAGCGTGGGCGGGTCGCTTGTACTTCATAATAATGACTTTCAAGTGGCCAGTGATTTTCATACCACTATTTACCACATACCTACCCAAATTTGATTGGTAGGTACCTATCAACTAAACGTTTCAAAAAGTTTTCCTTTTGTCTGTACCAAACCTCAAAGTCATTTTGTAAATCAGCTATTATTGGATGTGGACAAATCGAATTTCAGGCATTTTGGGTACTAAGTCATTTTGACTTTTAGACATTAGGAAAATGAGGTATTTCGACATAAAGCCTCCATGAGCCGGACGGCACAAAACGACTCGAACGCATCGACATTAATATAAAATTTCTATATTAAAGTAAAATGCACTATTTATCTTTGAAAATGTGCTATGTAAAACCAATTTAAACTCTGCGATTTGTCAATTGTTAGATTCAACTTATTGTAAAGCAAAAGAAGTCTTAATCCAATTTAATAATATTTTTTGTGATATGTAAAATGATCCAAATTTAAGGTTACTTAGACAATACACTTAATGTTGTATTCAGGCTTGTTTATTTAAAATTTCAGTGGTCTACAATAAAAACAAAATTTCACCGTCACAATGCCAACGCCGAAACAAATTTACACCCAAACCCCAATCCATCGGTGAAATTAACTGCAAATCAGATTAACAAAGCGCCGAATGAAAATCTTAGGTTTACAATAACAATAGAGCAACAACTTGTCGACAATGAACAAGAAAAACACTAACTCGCCAACTTGCTTAGGCAAATTCGCCGCAGGGGCAAAGAGGGGGTCTGCGGGGGGAGCGGGGCGCGGGGGCAGTTAAAGAAATACTCCGGAGAAATATAAAGCTTTTAAAGAGGTTTGCAGATCAAATTTTCGAGTTAGAACAAAGTTCTCTCGAAGACAGATTTTTAAATAGAAATAACATGGAAGAGAGTTGGGATCATTATGGAAACTTAACTAGCATGGATTGTAAGATCTTAGTGTGTTTGATGTAAAGTTGGCAAGATGTTATTTATGTCAAGAAATTGAATAAGATTTCACTACTTTGAGCTAATAATGTAAGTTCTTGTATAGAAAATGGGGGATTAAAAGAACTTTGCACAATCGTACACTGATAAGCGTTTGATTCAAAGTATCCTTAAGTGGTATCTAAGTGGCCTTTTAAACCTGTGTACTGCTTAGAAACAACCCACACCAATAGAAGAATGAATTTGCTATATGAATGAATTTATTTGTTCTATGCATTTGCCCAATATTATGATAATGTTTTTTGGTTAGGTTAAAGAAATTTACTTAAATAATAGCACGTAAGTACTTTTATTACGTTTCTCTCTCAAAACAAATTACTATAACACTGACATCATTTGCATACCGTATAAATATAACCGCACCTAATCAAACTGAATTAGGCTGTAATTCCAGTAACGTAGGCCCTCAGATAATGAGGTTGCGTAGCGCGAGCGATGCGATGTAGCGATATAGCGGCTTACATCGGCGGTTGATTGACGTACTTACTGCGGGCGCTGGTGCAAGCCATGAGCGGAAGCGGAGCGGTTCTGTGAGCAAAATGTTGACCGTCACTTTGCGAAGAAAAAATAAATGGCAATAGCCCAACTGCAAGATTATGGAAATTGTTTTTTTTTATCATGTTAACATTAACATATTACGGTTAAGAAACTTTTAGAAAAAATATAGTGAAAAAAAACTTTGCAAACAAGCACACAGCGATATTTAACCGTTAAGCTCGGAAACAAATAAATTCCACTTATTTTTGAAGTCCTAAGGATAAATCGATTCATATATCCCATTAATTCTAAAAACCTAACCAAACTCGAGCCATTTCAAAAAGACTATCAAACCAAACAGTCTGGTCGCTAATTAAATCCACATAAAACCTAACTCCAAATTCTACATTCAAACTCAGTTAACTCATTCAACAGCAAACAGACTATCCTCCCTCGACCGACTATTAACTAAAAGCGCTAATTCAACACTTTTCGAACACCAGTCGCCTGTAGGAGTCACGAAAAACTATTGAAACCTCAGCGTAGCTACTTCGAACAAATATGTATGAATTAGGCAAACTCCTAGTGGACGTTAAAGTAACTAAATCTAGCGATCACGCACGCGTATTTTTCAAAACGTGATTATTATTATTATTATTTTTATAATTTATGAACGTTTTAAAACGACGTACTCATCGCTTTTGTATCAAGTTAGCTGTAGTGGCACGAAAGTGCTTCTCTCGTCGACGGTACTTTAACTATTCGATTTAAAACATTCGTGTCTGAGGCACACTTGTAGCTCATGACTTGTACCACAGTTAAGCTGATCCAACCAAACCGCATTGATTTGTATGCATTCTAGATGACTACTGAGTGGCATAAACATAGGTCCACATAACTACACCTTCTATGTTATAATGCTATAACTTAGCCTATTTTTGTGAGGTGTAAGTTTATGACAGTCTTGCATGTTAATGATCTTATTTAAAATCGCCTCTGGAGTATAGAAGCTATAAGATAGGATCGGCAGAGCAAACAAAGCGTATCCTACTAATATAGGTACTTATTATAAACGTGAAGTTTGTATGGATGTATGGATGTTTGTTACTCTTTCACGTAAAAACTACTGGACGGAGTTGGATGAAACTTTACAGTAATATAGGTCATAACAACACAAAGGGTACTTTTAAACGCGGGAAAACTTCTCATTCCCACGGGAAACCGACTTCCACGCGAACAGAGTCGCGGGCGGCAACTAGTAGGTTATAATGCGTTTCTGAAGCATCATGTTTATACCTTATAAAAAAAGTTTTTTAATATCAATGGAAGCGGATTTAGTTTCAACCTAATTCATATAACTGTTAAATAATATTCATAATATAGTCGTCATCAGAATTTTAAATTGCTTAATATCAAAAATACAAAAACCTATAATTATTCAAAGGACATTTTGCCATAATGTTTGCCCATTTTAAATAGCACACGTAAGCTATTTCTAATTAACCAAACACGTTAGCTATTTCCAACAGTTTTCCAAATATTGCAACAAAGATTCTAATTTAAACACAGCAAAACGTACAAACACACGTAAATCTAAAAAAGGAACCCGCTTAACCTCAAAAATAAATCTGCTCAAAATATTCAAATTGGTATGCACTTTCATATGAATTCAGTGCATAACCCGACCGATAACTTTATTATTTTGAACTCTATGTCTTGTGTAATATAGTTGAGAAGAGGGCGAGTTTGTTATTTGGGGTAGTGCCATGAAATCGGTTTAAATCCATCAAAGATACGACGATAAGAAGATGGATGCGTTCCCCGTTTGAGAGTATTTTGAGTATATAAAGGAGATCTCAAAGTAATGGAATTGCTGAGATAAACCTATGATAAACATATTGTGGTGTACAAAGTGGTTTGTTTAGGAAATTCGCGGTACATTAATGCATTTCGTATTTTGTTGCGTCGAATTATTGTTATACTAAATTTGCCATGAAGTTTCCAAATTAAACTATTATATACCATTAAAGGATCATAAATGAAATTAAAGAACATGATGATTATAAATTCAGGAAGAGGAGATTACAGTACAAGGTTTTAATACGAGTTAATATTACCTAAGTTGTAAAAATAGCTTACTTTTCTAAGTACACTTTATATTACTATCAATAGTTTTAATTCCTATTTGCAGGGTTGTGAATTGATTTCAACTGCATTCAAAATACATTGATATTTTACACCCACACATTTTCAATGCCCATACAATTGAAATGCATACACCAACCAATAAAATGTTATTCAATAAACATGAATTTGATGAACTAAATATTAAACTCATCACACAAAGTAATCAGGATAAATAAGATAAACAACTATCGCGCCATAGTCCAAAATATCTAGATTGAAAAACTTTTAATTCCCTTATTATCAGAACCCAATCTCTCTAACATATACCAACTAACGACAATCTAAAACTGTCCGAACTTTCCTTAATTTAAAACTACAAGGGTGCTCTAAATTTTTCATTAAGTTATTGCTTAAATGCTCAAAAATTCTTCAAAGTTATAATAGGATTTTCAGCCAATATAACTCGGTTTATTCGCTGTCTCGCTCACTTTGCTGTTTACGTAAAACCGTGGAATGGTGAAAGTTTAAAATGCATTAAACGTCGTTTCGGAGAAGTGACAGTTTGTTAGTTGGCTAGTGAGAATGACAGTTTTAATGTAAATAATGAGTCATGAAAAATTACCACCGACGAGCTGCACATTTCGGTGTAATTGTCTTTTAGATGCAGTTTGAGGGCATTATTTGGCTATACCCTGTGGTATCATCAATTCACCGTTCATAAAAGAAAAAACTATTACCTATAGGAACGCTATAATTAGTAAGAGCAAGTAGCAAAAAAATATTTCCAGTTTTTTGGCACACTTTTCATTACTGCTACACTCCTTTTAGTCGTTGCGTGTTATTATATTTAGGTATCTATATCCTTCCTCAATTAATAAACTATTCAACACAAAATTATTTTATCCATTCTTCCCAGTAGTTCCTGAGATAAGCGCGTACAAACAAACAAACTATCCATCTTTACACTAACAGTATCAAACATTATCAATCTTATCCTACTGATATTATAAACGTGAAAGTTTGTATGGATGTATGGATGTTTGTTACTCTTTCACGTAAAAACTACTGGACGGGTTTTGATATAACTTTACAGTAATATAGGCTATACACCAGAATAATATAGGTACAGGGTACTTTTTACCGCGAGAAAACTTTTCACTCCCTCGGGAAACCGACTTCCGCGCGAACGGAGTCGCGGGCGGCCACTAGTCTTTACTAATATTATAAAGAGGAAAGATTTGATTTTTTGTTTGTTTGTTTGAAATGAATAGGCTCCGAAACAACTGGACCGATTTAAAAAAATCTTGCACCATTCGAAAGCTACATTATCCACGAGTAACATAGGCTATATTTTATTTAGGAAAAAATAGGGTTCCATATGATATTGCCACGGGAAAAACCATTTAGTTGCGGGTGAAACCGTAGGGCGGAAAACTTGTTTTAAATAAAGGGAGTATTAAATGCGTTTCTGAAGACTGGGGCTCATGTTTATACCTTAGAACAAACGTTTTTAATAATATAACAATACCTATGTACAAAAATATTGACGAACTCTGTGGTGCAGCGGTATACATATATGTTGCGGCTAATACCCGAAGTGCGGCTACACCTAGTTTTAGCCAGTTAGAACATCAATAGATTAGGTTAGTTAGGTTACTTTTTGATACCACCCAGAAAAAGTCCGTCGATTCATGATTGTAGCCAGTTTTTATATACATTTTTTCCATATTAAAAACACTTCTAACCGGCTAAAACTAGGTGTAGCCGCACTTCGGGTATTAGCCGTAACATATACACCGGACTGCTAAGCGGATGGTTCCAGGTTCGATCCCCGGGCCAATTTCGTAAAATGGTTTTCCGATATTGGCTCGTGTCTGGGTGTAACTAGGTTCTCCCCTAATGCAACTTACTTTAGAGCCACATAATTGGTGTGTTAAGTCTGGAGATTTATTTATCCCTACTATTAATATTATAAATGCGAAAGTAACTCTGTCTGTCTGTCTGTCTGCCTGTCTGTCTGTTACGCTTTCACGTCTAAACCACTGAACCGATTTTGATGAAATTTGGTATGAAGGAAGAACTTAACTTGGGAAAGGACATAGGGTACTTTTTACCGCGGGAAAACTTCTCATTCCCACGGGAAACCGACTTCCACGCGAACGGAGTCGTGGGTGGCCACTAGTTTATTTATAAAATGTCTCCTAGGCGGTGGAGTACCTGAAGAAGCGCACGCCTGCGCGCGCGGCGCTCATGATCGCGGCCGTGTGGGTGATGAGCGCGCTGGTCTGCATCCCGCCGCTGCTGGGCTGGCGGGTGACCCGGCCGGAGCAGCAGTTCCCGGAATGCAAGGTCAGTCGGATGAGATACTATTGGTTTGCTTTTGAAAGGTTGTAGAATTTTGTATGAAAGGTTAGAGGGGTGATTCTGTAACTCCAATTGTCGTGACCGCTATGAGATTAAACGACAAAATGTACATTTTGCTATACAAATAATGGAACTTTTGACGTTTTTTGATAGTAGTTATTGTGACTCGAAAGTTGCAGAATCACTCCGCAGTTAAGTTCTGTAAACCAAGATCGAAATGGTACGAGACTCAACGGCGTCTTTAAACATGTAAAATAAATCATAATTTCAACAAAAAAAAGGGTATGACATTCTCTGATAACTTAGAATTGGCGAGTAGGAGAGGGCGATTACAAAATCGGATCAGAAATACAATTAAATTCATCCGAATATCCAAACTCATAAACGTTTCCTTTTTATTATTTTAGACGAATTTATAGATATTTTGCGTGCAAGGTCAATGGAAGAAGAAGATTTTAAAGTGGCCCTACAAATAGGCATGTTTGGTAAAGTCTTTACTTGATGAATTAGTTTTAAATATTTTGGCGTATTGTTTTAACTCTATTCGGGATTTCGTGCGCTAATTTCTAAGAAAAAAGGTAACGTACCTCTTTGCCAGACGTTTCGACGGGGTTACACCTATTTACCACTAATTACCGCGCGAAATCCCGGATAGAGTAAAAAATGTGTTCAACGCGCGTTAGCTTAAAACAAGTTTTGGCTTATTGTATTAAAAAAGATGAGTTTTAATTGATTCTCTAACACAATAATAAATAACAGTCGCATTTTAATAGTAAACCTACTCAATATTCATTATTTTTGTATCGTCAGGAACATCACAGGCCTCACCCATAGATTTTCATGTTATCCCATCATACTTTACCTACTGACTAATTCGTTAAAGGTATACCCTTGTACCAGAGATGTTAGGGAGCTCCGTAACCGTAACCGAAATTATCGAATATCCGATATAAAAAAATATTCGTATCCGTAACCGAATCCGAAATAAAAGTTTCGGATAGTATCGGATAGGGACGGAGCCTATTTGAGTCAAGTTATGGCAAGTTGTTTTGCCGCGCGGTGGATGACAAAGGAATTTTGAAGACAAAGAAATTAAAATTCCTTAAAAATATCCGTAACTGAAATTATCCGAAACTAACGAATAATTCGAAATCATATCCGTATCCGTATCCCTATCCGGTATAATAATAATTCCAATATCCGTATCCAATCCATATCCGAAATATTATATCCATAACATCCCTGCCTTGTACTACCCTTGTTACAGGGTCAGAACGCGCCACAAGCAAAACTTCTTATCGATCGATACATAGTAACTTTGTTTTTATACATCTACAACAAAATCCTACTGCTCATACTGCTACCAAAACTAATATACAGTCCGTTTCAATCAGGCTAACTCATTTTGAACACAGTTACAGATTTTACGACAGCCCTTTGAAAGGTTATTGAAAACGCTGATTGATGCTTACGTTTTGTTCGAGTCAGCTTTGCAGTTTAGAAAAATGTTTTCAATTTTTATCTTTTTGGTTTTGGATGATTCCAATTTTGCGTGTTACTTAGTAAAAAACTATAGGACTGGATAGATGACATGGTATACATAATCTGTTCTATTGTTTTTTATGGATTCATAAGTCTAAAATGCTCTAATAAATATACGAAGCATTAACCTACTCACAATATATCGGTTTAAACCACATCCCTCCTTTAAAGGAAATAACCAAAACGATATAATAATATAAAGAAAATTATAATTTATGTTGTCAATATTTTTCTCTCAGATCTAAACACAAATATCGTTTATATTCCCCAACTAATATACGAGAAAGTTTCCTTTCATCAATAAACTTGTCGTTACGGATCATTCGGTTTATTAATTATAAGGATTAAACCAATTACACGCGTACATTAATATTTTTATGTTCTAGAAAGGGCTAAAAACGTTAAAGGTTATTTGAAATGAAGGCTAACGCTTAGGGTTCACAATCGCACCGTAAACCTACGTTAGCTAAAATATGTCTTGTCCCTGTGAAAACAACATGCTCTAATAAGTAATAATAGCTTACACTGTGTTTATATAAAAGGGGGTATAATTATACAGTAGGATTCGACTCGTGCATAGCTTAAACTTTTTCTTAAACTGTCAAGTCACTTTTACAGCATTTTTTACTGAAATAACTTAGTTAATAAGTGCGTGAACGTTTAAAACACCTTAGCGTGACCTTAACTTTATAACGTAAACATATGAAGTTCTAAGTGCGATACTACAAATAACTTATGCTTTTTATCTATTTTAAATTTTTGAGGAATTTTCTAAAGACAGCGAATCTGATTCTGGTTTATGATTCCTATTGTCTTACATTATAACCCAACAAAAGTGGTCACATTGGATTGCCAAAGACTAAAGTTAACATGATTTTACTTTAACAAGTTTGAACTGCGTTTATTAATAAGAGGGCTAGTGAATAAAGTATTTTTTATGTGTCCTTCAATTTACATTCTAACTCCTGAACGTAGGTACATTACCTATTTGCCCAGCACCTATACGTCGCCCATTTTTCAAGTCCTTGACAGCTAATTCAGTTAGTACTGTAATAAATCTAGGGATTAAAGCCGTTTTTCTACTTTGGACTCTTTTGAATTTATGAACGAGCGACAGATTCGGCCCTTGATAAATATATACGCATTTGTCATTTATGAATAAGCATAACTTTTGGAAACGATTTGATGTTTTTTAACCTTGGTGATGTATTGATTCGAGTTTTGATAAAAGAGAGCTTTTTGTTCAATCTGTTAAATACCATAAATAATATATATATATACAGAAACATAAAAGTATAAGTACAAACTTTAAATAAAAATGTTTGTTATTTTTTAATTCAAGTGTGACTAGTCAATTAAAACAAATTTAGAAACACAAAACCAACGTGTCAAAAGTTTTATTCCACCCAATACACTGTGAATAAGTGATATTTGCTTCACAAATCGCACACAATTCAACATTATCCCGGAATCATTCCAAATCTCTAGCAAATCTCTTAACATGTGGCAAGTGCAAATATTGTGCTTCCCTGATAGCCATCTTGTCTGCCAAAACCGTTTATCCATACAATATCTATGTAAAGACGGGGATTCATTTTGAAGACTCAGTCCCTTTGTAGGAGACTTTTTGTATTGATAATAAAACTGACATAACTCATGATGCTGACATAATTATTACGAAGATTTGTAAAGATGGCTTTGTCTGAACTCTTAAGTACAAAGACTTGTGTAGTGTGTATTACATACTGTCATAGCAGATTGACGCTTTTTGACGAACGTTACCTCATTGCAGTTGCAAAAAAAGTTCTTTTTATGTCACGAGACCACAAATAAATCTATGATAGTAGCCAACGCGTATAGTCTCGTGCAGTAAGCTCCACTCTCGTGGTGCACTCTCCACACTTCACATGTTCGGTCTCCGCGACACGAGCTGCCACCACTATCCTGCACGCATCACTGGAACACTACATCTAAACTGTTGCGTTTAAGCGCAAAGCTTACTAAACTTTTGGTAATTGGTATATATACAATATCTAAAAAAAATCTGACGGTAACTTTACCGAGGGAACAACTTATTAAAATATCTCATTAATAAAAATTAGTTATATAAGCTTAAGTCACCTTACCTTGCCGAAATAAATTTCGATACATTAGCACTTAAAGCAATTAATAAACTCGTTAAAATCAGTTTTTGATCTTGTAAAACTTGTTTGCACAATTATCATGAATATTGAACTTCAATTTAATGATTGGCTACGATTCAACTCATGTGATTGTTTTAACACTTCTGCTGTACGAGCACCTATCGAATATTACTTCAAATATGATTGAAGGATACATTTCATTATTAAAATAGCAATTTTTTCACTTTTATGAGAACGGATAAGCACTTTAATTTATTATGATCGATTTTTTAACTGATACTAAATTCATCAATTAGCTTTAAGAGTTCATTCAGCAGTAAGTTTTGAGGACAACGTGGATACTGTAATTACAACGAAAAATATGTTTATTTTATACATTCTTGTATAATAAGGCGATAAACATACAGTTTCACCACTGGACTATAGGTCCTTTAAGCATTAAGATTTAATTCCGTTGGATTTTACTCTATGAATAAGATGTGACCCAGAAAAAATTCAACAAGCACAAATTCTTACAAAATTACAATTCAAGTCATGAACTACCAAGAAGGTTACACAATGAAACTAACGGAACCCAATTTCCTACGTAATTCAACTTAAATTTAATCTTTCTGAAAAGCCCCAGATCAAAATATCCGTCACGCATTCGTTTTGTGAGAAACGTAATCCTTTTAATTCAGAAATTATTCATAAAGGACCGTTTTTATGTTCGTATTCGCGGATGGACGGAGGGGCACTATTCCCGGTGCAGTGATATTTTTGAGACAAAAGTTTCAACGAAATTGAAACTTATGATTATTTTTTGTTTTTTATTTATATATTTCTCTATTTTATATTTTAAAGTTTTTTTTTACTTTTTATAATAACAAAACTTATGTGAAGGCAAAACGATATAAGTTGAAATTTCAGTTGGCGAATGTTTAAAATCAGTTTAACGTCTTCATCTCTGTGACAATGACATTTAAATAAAATTTCAACTTAATGAATTATGTTAATTGTCGTTTATATTCTGTCTTTATTTAAATATTTTGGTTGCAAGATTAAATATTCTGTGTACCACTTAGTAAGTTCAGTTAAACTTTGTAAAACGTGACTCGGATATTTTATGAACTCATTCATTTAACTTTTGGATTTTACTTCAATTAATTAAGCTCCTAAACATTTTCCGCCGCAACACATAATGTAATTAGGTGCTTAGAATTTAATTTTACTTTATTTTGTTTACTTATTTTATAAGTAAATTTGTTTAAAAATACGATAACTATTCATTGATTCTTATTTGAATGTGTGTTATGTTGCATTTTCAATGGATATTTTGTTTCTTTACATTAAGAAAGCGTGCATACAACTTCTGTATCAAACCAAGACACTTTGTCAGATATTTCGTGACACTTTCATAAATATAATAAGTTATTTTATTTTTAATTTTATTTTTAATAACCTATGGATAGTTTTAATTTTTTTATTTTACTCATTCACTTTCACTTTGATCATTAATTTTTCCGTAATAAAATGTGTTTCTTCCAAAAATACAGTGCTGCCAATTATTATGGCATAAATTGTTCTACTCGATTAGGTAATTTTCTCGCTTGTGTTGCCTAATTCAGAGATTCAAATCAGGAGGCCGGTTGTCTATGAATAATTCTAATTCCCTTAGATTTAGGAACTTCACTAGTTGCCAACGCTCTTGGTACAATAATTTATATATTTATTAACAGTACAATAGCTTCTTCACTACTTAAAATGGTGAATACTCTTTGTTTAGAACATATACGCTTCAGATGAAACCCAATTATGAATCATCGATATGTATATCGCATTTCTAAATTTTCAGTTACAAAGTGAAGCAATTGTGAAGTTTTAAGAATAGCCCCTTTCGATATCATAATCTTGGTGGTCCGTTTTACAGCATTTTTCGCGCTCCTTTGGTATGAATTTTCATGATTTTCGCATATTTTATGTATCTTTCGTTGTTTTGTAAATTAATTATTACAGTAAAAGAGTTCAAGTAAGAAAAAAAACATACAACAGTAAGTAACAAAATTAAACGTATTTTAGTTTTTAGCGTGGTTTTCTATTCTATAAAAGATATTATTAGATTTCCATTGAAATGTAGTGTCGGTCTTTCAAATTACTTTACTTCTGTGAAAAAGAAAAACTTCTACCAAGGTAGCCTAAATTAAACTGTGAAAGATGTTTTTCATGGACTAAAGACCAACGATTTGAGCTTTTAAAGCAAAATGACCCTGAAATAAGGACACGCTATCTCCATTTTCAACAATAAACACAATTTTCAAACAATATTTCCACAAACAACCAACAGCGTTACAGAACGTCATAAATTCCAAAGAAAAACAATAATTATTCAAATTAAGAACAGTTATTTTGACGGTTAAGGCTTAAAATTAAATTTAAGGCACAATATTGAAGATTTAAGCCGCAATTTTAGAAAATTAGTATGTGCTTAATCAAGGCCGTTTAATAACACCCCTTGCGTAATATCGTTATATTTTATTAGACAATTTGTAGTAATAATTTGAGAAAATGTCGTTTATTGTTATAACTTTGATTTAGAACGGAATAATATTCGACGGCCTGACTGGAAGTATTTAGGCGTATAAAGCGTACCTATTAAATCCCAATAAAGAGTACCCTGTAAATAGCTTACTCAATGATATTCAATGCCAATGAATGCATGTGAACGTGTAAGATTAGCCAATCACGTCAAAATCTTTAAATTGCGATAGTAATTTCAAGATTTTGACGTGATTAACTATTACGACTTTTACCTCTCTACGCGCCATATATGGTAACTTATTTTTTAAAATCATAAATGCCGATGTTCTTTTGATTGCTTATTGTGAGTACTAAAAGCTATGAGAGTTTTAGCTACTATGTAGTAAGAACGTCGTAAGTTTGGTTTCCTAGGGGAACACAGTTTCGAAATTGGATCTAGTCTGTAATCTGGGCTTTGGTAGGTTCTCTTTCAATTCATATTGGCCTCAATTCGAAAAACATTTTGTTAACGAAACTATAAGTATTACCATAACTTTGTCATGCTTAATATTGGTATTCCATCTAAAAGTTACAATGAAAGACCTAAGACGTCTACCTACTTTTCCCTAAAAATATATAAAAAAGTGTCAAATAGGTCTATATGCCTATAAAGTATTTAAATAAATGCTTTCATATAAACGCTACCCAAATCTTTCGTCACCAAGTCAACCAATTTTCGCCGCTAACACGTAGAAAATATGGTCCAAAATTATACAGTGCAAAACCTTTTTAATTTTTTATTGGAAACTACCTCTGCCCTAACCCTAGAGCTTAGAAACGCATTCTTTGAAGAATTCCACAATTTTATTACATAAGGCCCAAGTTAAGGGCGGATACGATTTATTTTATTAAAGCCTTGAGAAAATTAAAAAACTGAGCTAGTGTAAAGGTTTTAGGTACGACTCCCACTAAGATGGATCACTAATTTAGTGTTTTTTCAATACTAATGGTGAGGGAAAAAATATGAGGAAATCCACATGGTTGGATGTTTCATCATCAATCATTGTAAATTCACCAACTGCTTTGTTGTATAAAAAAATAAATGGTATTAATAAATAAGAAAAACATGAGTACTTCTTTTCGCTTCAACATACTTTTTTGATAACACCGTCTTTAATTTTTATACAACTGTGGCGACATAGATGGCGCTTATCGTCGCCAACATTCTTTCCCGGCGGTACGCATACAAATGACACCTAAATACAAGGCCGATCCTATATCGCACTATCAAAGTGTTTACGCGGTCTTCTCAGTGACCCCGCTTGGCCCTAGACCTGTGTTCTGTCTAGCACTAGGATAACTCCCCTTTTACCGTCAAACAACCATGGAAAATAGCTCAAATTACTTCCCAACCCGCTGTATCTTTTAAACTACACCACAATACAGCTTAAATAAAAGACGGTAGGCATACCACACATACCTCTTTCTAAACGACTGGCCCAACCAACAGCGGACTAACAAGAAAAATAACTCCTATCACACTCGTTATAGAGTACAAATTCGCATGACTTCAAATATATGTTATAGACAGTTAATATAGGGGATTCAACGTGTCAGGGTGTCAAAGTTCTGCTGTTGAGTTGCAAAAGGTAATATAGTGCCTATAAGAAAATGTGGGTGAATAAGTAAGAAATGGGAAGGGAGAGCCAATGCTCCTAACTTTGTAGGTGTGTTAAGATTGTAGACGTTGCTTGTATGAGGAAACTTGCTGAGGTCGTTTGAAAAGGTATCGATGTCTTTATAAACATTCGGCAACGTAAAAATGGCAACATTTGCCGTTCCACAGTAGTATGACAAAATATTTGACGACGTTCAAAAATACATTTTTGTTGCTCAGTAGTTAGTACGGGTAGTCAGGCACCAAAATGTTTTTATCACTACACAATTGACTACTTACTTTCTGGTAAGCGGGGAGGATAGTGGTGGCAGCTCGTGTCGCGGAGACCGAACATGTGAAGTGTGTAGTGCACCACGAAGGTGGAGCTTGATTCTGCACGAGTTCCAACAGTTTGTTTGCCAATTACTTTAAAAAAATGAATTGTTACGGTAACGTTTTTTTATGCGACTAGGGTATAAAACAGAAGAACGTTCATTTTTTATAACTATGTACGTATACTTCAACGGTGTCCATACCATATAAGGGTTTTGTATTGTATTACGTTGCTGTTTCAATATTTAGCTCAAACAAGAAGCTAACTCCACTTGAGTTAGGTTATTTCTCGTGCCACTGCATTCGAGAACTCCATTATTGGTATTTTCATGAGCATGTAATTTATACATAAACTAGTAGCCGCCCGCGACTCCGTTCGCGTGGAAGTCAGTTTCCCGAGGGAATGAGAAGTTTTTCCGCGGTAAAAGTACCCTATGTGTTATTCTGATGTATAACCTATATTTCTGTAAAGTTTCATCCAAATCCGTCCAGCAGTTTTTACGTGAAAGAGTAACAAACATCCATCCATACATACTCACAAACTTTCACGTTTATAATATTAGTAGGATAGGTATATTACGGTATCATTGATAAACCCATTCTAACTGTTGCTGTCGACTTAAACTCATATCTCTACAGCCCAAATATCGAGCTCAGTCCCAATTGTAACCTCCAACCGTAAAACTCCAGCCGAAATCTGGCACTGACCTTCTCCAAGGGCGAAACCCTTAACGGAATTACGACCAAACAAAACACAATCCCACATATTCAATAAATTGCCAATAGGTCTTAAAGTGTGCTCCCTAAGATAACTGTACAACGTACGAGTGTAAAGTGATTTACGACGCACCCTTTGCAAGTAGGCTGTAGATATGAGCTTTTGGACTTGAAGAGACAAATGTTCCAGAAGTGGGATTGTAGGTTTGTAAGGATACCTATGCAAAGCGAATTGCCGAAGTTCAGTTTTTAGTTTAAGTTTTTGGCTTGATCTGTGACTTTTTATGGTCCCGAGTCTGAAAATACACCATTTTCAAACTTAGTAAAGAAAAATGTCAGCCTTGCTATATTTTGTTAAACATTATAAAATTGCACGAAATTCGCAGTACATTGAGTAGAGGATTGTTTTTTGATTTTGGATAGTATTTATAAACTAGTTAGTTGGTTTGGATAGTATTTATAAACTTAGAATCACCTAGTAGTTTAGAGAGTTACAACTTAGAATCGGCACCAATATAAAGTCAACAAAAATAACACGCCCAGAAAACGATAAACTTTTGACCATAGCCTGACTGTAGATAGAAGTTTAAAACTGCAATTCCGGACGCGACTAAGACATTAAACTTTCACTTTATTTTGATGAGTCTCCCCGTTTCTTCAGGTAGGGCCATTCATCTGTTAGAGTAATTATAAAATTAATCTCTTCTCGCAATTTGTAGAGTAATTCCGGCTCAGTTAGTAATTTGTTTAAAATACATTCAGGATTGTTTTTGGTGACAATATTGGAAGGGTCGATAGAAGAGAAAAGATGAATCAAAAAATGGTTAAGGATAACACAGTTAGCACCCAACGCTTTCAATTTTGTTTATGAAGACAAAAAAACTTGCTATTTAAATCTACAGTTTCTTAATTTTTTACCAATGCTGTAAATATACTCTCCCTTCGCGCCCAAATAAAATAGTATCTAACAAGACTCGCCAATACACCGGAAATGCGGCAACGTCCCTGATTTGACCCAATTCGGGGACACATAATCAAACAGACATTATCTATCCCAACAATTAATGCTAACTGTGCCTTGATGTCATCATTGGATCTTACTTAGGACATTAGTACCACAATTTACGGAACATGTAATGATCAGGATTCGCTTGGGACTCGTTAAATTGGTCCGACCTTTTTTGATGATGTTTCTGGTTTTTAGACACTTTGGATACAAAAATATCTTAGTGATCTTCTTCTTATTGTGAGAAGCATGGAGTTTTGCAGCAGATATTTCTCAAGTATCAGATTTCTGGAAACTACAATTTAAGATCTTCTAGTGGTTCCAGTAGGGTTTCCATACTTCTTTCAGGATTTTCAAGCCAACTTATAGACACCTGACGAGTACAAAGTGGTTTGCAATGGAAAAGTAACGAGACCGATGGCTTAACGTGCCTTTCGAAGCACGGAGAAACTCGGGATATACTTAATGGTTGCAGGCAGTAAAGTGGATAGGATCCTTATCCTACTACTCTCTTTTACGACATCTCTACTCTAATAGGGTTTTGCTTGCTCATATTTATCCATAGTTGAAAAAATAAATTTTAAAACATCGTATAGGTCCATCAAAACAATAATTGCAATTATTGCTGGTGAAATGTGTGTAACAAATAAACGAAAATATGATAAGATTACAGCCAACCTTTTCTAACTATTTAGTAACTTTGCCATCAAATTTATTGGAAATTAAATGTTAAAACACCAGCTTGGGCATAAAAATACCGTTGTTTTGACATATTTTTTTACCAATTGTCAGCAACCGAGTAACAAAACTGCAAACCCATGACGAATTTTCTAAATTAGTCATACCACATCAATAATATCTAACATGAACTTTCATCAATATTTTTTTTTTTATTTTTGTCAAAAATAAAATTTGGACCCTACCTCCGAGCACAGTGACTTTCGGAAATTAAATCTGTGCGGACTTCCGCGCGATTTTACATTTTAATGGTGCGCTGTAGCACCGCGGGCTAGTACATTTGAATAAATATACAACGGATCTATCAACAATATTTTACTATTACTAAAAAAATAGAAATTGTGTTTTATGGCAAGCAAAATTAGAATACTGTCTTAGGGCCTCCCAAAGTATCAAACTTGCCATTGAGTTATTCACTTTTGAATTGATTTACCTAAAAACAACTTGAAATTCTGAGCCATAACAACACATATACCTAACTGTTAGTAATCTCAATTCTTTCTGTATTGATAATAACTATTGTTAAAATAAAACTATACTTTATACGTTTTCTCAAATTACACGCATCGCAACGAACCCTTTCCTTAGAAAATAAAGTAGTTGTTTCATAAGAATATTTTATGCCCAAATTCCTGTCCTACAAAGACAAGCGAAGATCACAAAAAGAGAAAGAAAGCACTTTGATGCCCAAATTCCTTGGATGTCCAATAAAAATGTAGTTGCGTCGAATCAACCGTAAATCAGGGGAGTTTTTGCGAGTTAGTTTTGAGTCGGTGTTTCTGGGGATATAAAGAATATAACCGGTGGTAGTGATTGCCCGATAGCGGACAATCATCTTTATGTCATTATGGCGCTGTGTCTATTATGGCTGGACGATAATTTTCTTCATAGATTTGTCTAGTCATAGTCAGCTCTTTTTAGCAACCTTTAAAATTAGGACTAAATTGATGGTGTACGCTAAAAATATGTTAGTAAGATGTAACTGATTGCTGTTTATTATTATGCATCTTAATGCTTCGAAGTCCAAAAAGTTGATAATAACTTAAGGCATGTAAGGCACTTTCAATTGTAAGTCTTCTAATACTTTAACCAATGGACGTAAGGCTGCCAACAGTAAAACTTAAATGCTGGATGGTGGATCTTGAGCAACCAAAAAATAAGCCATTTCCTTCTAGAAGTGTTTGCCAATAACATATAAAGAAATACATTTTAAAGTTAAGTCATTCCTTTGATATCAATGAGAACTAGTTCTTAATCCACAAAACATCGGAAAATACACTTCGTCTCATGGAAACCCTACCGTGAGTGCCAGTTTCTATGATCGCCCGCGCCGCGTCCGACTCAGATTACTCCAGCCCTTGCCGTATGTACCCACTTTAGTGTAGAACTAGTAGCCGCCCGCGACTCGCTCGCGTGGAAGTCGGTTTCCCGTGGGAATGAGAAGTTTTCTTGCGGTAAAAAGGACCCTATGTGTTATTCTGATGTATAATCTATATTACTGCAAAGTTTCATCCAAATCCATCCAGTATTTTTTACGTGAAAGAGTAACAAACATCCATACTCACAAACTTTCACGTTTATAATATTAGTAGGATTAATGAAATATTTGGCGAACGTCTCGGGGAGGTGGGGTACGGGTTGGGGGGGGGGGTATAGTTGGTTATTTTGAGGTAGTGGACTAATGATCTTGTAGTATTCTTTGATATTATAAATATGTATAACGGGTGTAAAAAGACCATTTCCGAAGCCTGTTACCATGTATGCTTGAGCCTAAATAGTAACTAAATTCACTAACGGTATACCCAGAAAACTCAATTTGAAAAAAGTTTTAAGTGTGGCAAAGTGGTCATCGCTCACACATCAGCTAATGGTTCAGTTAACATAGCAAATAACACTAAAACACTATTTGCTTTGAAATAATGCGGAAATTTGATAGTTTTAATGCAATTTGGCATAATTCAGTAAAAATTTAAAGTTAATATAAGTCATAAAATGATTTCGACAAACAAGAAAACTATTAAATTTGCATGTAACACAACATATAACTTTGCATAGTTATATTTATTGCTTTGTAAAGAAAAGGTGGAAATTAAAGAAAATGTTAACCTATAATACTCCAAGGCAATGGCGCCGATTTGGAAAACACTGTCTAAACTAAATTAAAACTATCGCCGTCACTTACTGTTCAATAGTATAAGACAGAGACAGGTAATCATTTTAGTCCTGTCAAACTAAAATGTATGTGCATTGTGCATTATGATACGGTGAAGTCAAATTTAGGCTAGATCTCAGAGCATTTCGTTCAATTTTACAATGATGTGGACTAAATTTTGCGAGACCAATGTTTTTCGGTCCTATCCTATCTTTTTCTTGTTAACCTATCTTTTCCTAATACAAAGCATAGGAAAGTGACAGTGATATTTTTAGTTTAGTTTTAGAGAGTGTTTTGGGAATCGGGGCCAATGTAAACCTACAAAACCTATTCTAAATTAATTTCTTAAAACCATGGCTAAACCTTTCAAATAGTGTTAACCACAGCTTTCTTCATAAATATGTGTGCTTTAATCATCTGATACAAAGAACGTGAGGAAGCAATATGACCATTAATGATTTGCTGTTTCCGGAAGTCGCCATTATGGTGGACACGCGAGCTTCCTGTCGCCGCCGGAAATGGCCGCCGTAACCTTTTCCGGTTGCGTTTTTCAACGGAAGTGCCATTAATAGTGTTCCATTCACACATCTGATTATTAATGACTATAGTTGATTTTGGAACGTGAATATAAGGAGTTATTTTTAATGAGTATGTAATAATAGTGAGGTATTTAATATTATTAAAGTGGTCATATTTTTTGTGGTTCTATTTGAAAATGTAAAAGGCGCTTCGTTATTTTTTTATAATTTGCGTATTGAATCAGAGGGAAATGAAACTACAAGATTTTTTTATCTATAACGAAATGTTAAAAGCTACCTTTCAAGTTCAATTTTCCAAATTGGCTCAAGAACAGGTGTAGCTAAGTTCTCCCCCAGTCCATAATAAAGTAAATACTACAATATTTCCATTAATTTACGACTCCACAGTTGCGAAGTATTTATCATCCATCCATACATCCATACTCACAAACTTTCACGTTTATAATATTAGTAGGGTTCGTTAAAACTCCCTTACAGACTTAACCTCTGTTTAGTCATTCAAAGTCAGGCTCTTCGTTAGCCCAACGATGCAGAATATCAGACAAACACCGCGATTCCATACAGTGTTTACCACCCACGCACAAAAAGCGAGCGTTTATATAAAACGTAGTCAAAGAGCGATCAGTCAAGGGCCTATCAGCTCAATAACAGGTTACGGGGCAGAGAATAACACGGGGCTGTAGCCTGAGCACGAATTACTATCGATTATTAAGGTTATTATCGTAGAATTGTAAGTGGTAGAGTCTAGCTGTAGGCTCTGTCTGCAGCGATTACTGGGCTGACTCGACCGGTGAAATACCACCGTCGCACAGAAAACTGACGTGAAGTAGGGACGATGTTCCTGCGTTTCGTTCGGTGAGTGCGGTATCCGGTGCCTAATTTTAGTAGTCATGGGCGGCGGTGATCACTTACCATCAGGTGACCCACATGCTCGTTTGCTCCATATATTATTTAAAAAAAATGTATAGAATTAAGGCAGTGCCTCTAGCGGACGGAGAGATAGCTAAATCTAGCGATCACGAGTTTTCAAATTGATTTATTTTTTTTACTTTTGACTATTAATAAACGTATAAATACGACGTGGTCATGGCTTTCTTATTGACTTAACTGTAGTGGTTTGAAGGTACTTCGTAATCCCTTCTATCGTCAACCTCCGTTTTCGTATAAAGAGTTCTATACGAAATGCGATACTATGCGATTTGCAACATATTCGTGATCGAGGCACTAAATACAGACTGTTTTCTACGTGTTGTAAACGCGAAAGTTTGTTAACAGTTGATGGATGGTTAATACAAAATTTACTGGGTTTTTTCGTGTAATTGGTTAAAAATGTTTGAAGGAAGTTTTTCAAGTTCATATGTAACTTGTTTTAGTAGGAGAAGAACTTAAAAATTATCAACAAAAAAGTAGGACCTTTATTATATAAATAATTTCTTATGACTATGCTATTTCATACATATTAACAATTACCCAATCAGTAAAAAAATCGATTGTATGACGTTTTACGTGTGAAAAAAAAAAACTTTGTATTTTATTAATTTTGAAACATAATTTCGTAGGCATATTTCGTGCCTCAACATCTTAAGTGTTCTTTGCCGTAACCCTATTTCGGGGGTAAATATCACAAATCGACAGCCCTTATCACGATAGGATGGTAGCATTAAATTAGGACCCTATCGCTTTCCCGGAACCGGATGTGGCGGGGTTGGTAATAGTTGAATTTGGAATTTAGAAAGCGTATTTGATGGAAAAAAATAATGACAGGGGAGAACCTAGTTACACCCAGACACGAGCCAATTTTGAAAAAACACTAACGACATTGGCTCGACCCGGGGATCGAACCCGGAATCATCCGCTTAGCAGTCCGGTAATATACCGCTGCACCACAGAGGTCGTCAAACTGTAAATATGTTATTTTTTCATAACATTAAAAAGTCAGAAGTATGGTTAGATATAGTAGTAGTAGTATGTCTTTAGTTAAAACGATTTTTGCTCAGTTTCGGTTAAAGATAAATTATCACTATGAAAAAATAACTTTTTTTATTTTTTTTGTCAAGCGTTTTGAGACAGCTTGCTGAAATATGAGATTCCTATTCATGTTTTAAATAGTTTCTTGAGTTACTAACTAACTTAATTCTAGAACTAGAATATAAATTTATTAAATATTTTATAAAAAAATTAGTGCATAAATTACTAACTACTGTAACTTATCAAAGATATTTGAATATAAGTTTTGTAAAAAACTCTTTTAAGCAAATCTCTCCAAAAAACCTCTATAGGTGTACACTTTGTGGTATGCCAGACCATTAAATTATATATTTGTCTATAAATCGAAGGTTATTCGCAAAAAACTCTTCTATTTTTGTTTCCGTCGAGCCATTTTTTATTATAAGTCGCGACTTACGCGCCGTGGACTGTTTATTGGAAAAAGTTTTACTCTCTGTAAAGCTCGTGTTAATAACGATACGATAAGTAAGCTATGTTTGAAAATATCAGTTACTACTACAGACTCCGCTCGCGTGGAAGTCGGTTTCCCGTGGGAATGAGAAGTTTTCCCGCGGAAAAAAGTACCCAATGTGTTATTCTGATGTACAACCTATATTACTGTAAAGTTTCATCAAAATCCGTCCAGTAGTTTTTCCGTTAAAAAGTAACAAACACCCATACACACATCCATACTCACAAACTTTCACGTTTATAATATTAGGAGGATTTTAGTACATTTTCTTTTAAGCATAAAAATTCTTAAGTCACATGTTTAATTATTTATAACTAAGGCCCAATTGCAGGGAACGTTTTAACCTCGGGCTAGCTTCGGGTTAGCTAACTCAGATTTAAATGGCGCCACCATCGATTGTAATAAGAAGTGGTTAAAACGTTCCCTGCAATTGGGCCTAAGAGTATAAAAAAGAACTATTATACGAGTTAAATATTGACATGCACGAATTTAACATTCATTTATATTATAACCGAGAAGATGTTCATTAGGTTTTTAAAAAGATATGTTTTGAAGATCATTTATAAATTATTTCGAAGCTTGAGTATATTACGTACTTAAAAAAGTTTTAATAGCTTCGCATATTATAGCTTTGAAGTTTGAAGTCCAACAACCCTTATCAAAGTATATAAGAACTAACTGTACAAATAGTACATTCTTATCTATTGAATAATGGCTGTGTGGGCGAATTACAGGCATTTTCTAGCTAATATTGCGTCAAAAGAAACGGTTTGTAAGGGTACCCGTTATTTGTAACGAGATTTCTAGTAACTTATCGGTATTAACTTATGAGAAAAATAGAACTAAGAACGAATTACACGAAAATCCCTGTAACATAAATTTTCATTTTTATTAAAAACGCTTTTATAAATGGAAATTAAACCAAGGTGATTAAATGCCAACAAAAAAATTTGTATCAATAATACTAAGTATAACTAGTTGTTTCGGCAAACGACATTACTAAAGACACCATTAACACACAAAATTGAACAACACACACAAATATCAACTGTTTTCTATATACATCTATGTAAGTCCAATTTACAAATATTATTTTTATTTATCCGGCGTTCTGGTGTGACCACGTAACGTTCCGGGGTAGAATTCCGTAACGTCGGATAAATAAAAATAATATAATAAACGCGTAAATACCGTTAAAATGAGTTTAATTTCAAATAATAATGATCGCGTAAATCTAAGAATTTACATTAATTTACAAATAACTTGTTTCTCCGTATATCGTTACAAGAAACAATTGAAAACCAATATGTATTTCCTAACAGTTAATAATTCAATTGATTGAAGGATTGGCAATTAAGTGCGATGCCTTATATTAAATATCAATGATGTTCGAATCAGATTGATTAAGGAAACAAGAGGTACTATGGCAACCGTGCTAAATTAGTAATTGTATTCAAAACCGATATCAATGTCTTCACGTAGTGATTGTTTGGTGTTGGTATTAAGCTTTCCGGTGGGCGATATGACGTATAAAGTACCAACATTTAAGTGTCTAAAAGGGACCAATGTGCGTCCGTACGTTCTTATTTGCATCTTAACACGCACCATGGGAACCCACTCTAACTATTTAAAAAAGGATAATAATATATATAATCATAATGAAACTTCTAGTCAACTCTATCGGAATACATCCTAATATTATTATTAACGTGAAAGTTTGTGAGTATGGATGTATGGATGGATGTTTGTTACTCTTTCAAGTAAAAACTTCTGGACGGATTTTGATAAAACTTTACAGTAATATAGGTTATACATCAGAATAACACATAGGGTACTTTTTACCGCGGGAAAACTACTCATTCCACCGGGAAACCGACTTCCACGCGGACGGAGTCGCGGGCGGCCACTAGTTAAACAATAAAAAAACTAAATCAAAATCAGTTTAAAAGCTAGGATTACCTTAGATTACCTTAGAAGCTACATTTTAACAACGAATCCGATCCTTTTTGCAAAGCACGCCAAAAGCCTATATATTCTTTCCTAAAATAAACATACAAACGGCCCAGAAAGGGACGAGCCTGCGCCGGAATGGTAAATAAAAAAATAGGTCATATCCTATCTTAATGTCGTCATAAAGGTTAAAAGTTATGATCTTGTTACGAACAAGCAGAAAACGAAAACAGATATGTAATGGCTGGGTTTGTGCCTGTTTTACAAAAAATATTCTTCTTTTACGGCCGACACCAATATTCTACTATGGTTAAAACCTTGGTTATTGGAAACTTCTAGTTTTGTTTTTTGTACCATAGATTATTGAGACGCAAAAACATGGTTACCATAGTTACACAAACAACAAGGTGTAAAAGATTAGTAGATAATTGGTTTCGGCCGTAACTGTGCGTTACGAGAAATCTCAAGTATATAGGGAGCTTGGTGGCTCGTTGCGATTTAGAAGTTGTCGCGATCGCAGAGGTTAAGCAACCTCAGTTGTAGTCAGTTCAAGGATGGGTGACCGCTAGGGCTTTACATATAGCGTGTAAAAAGACCGCTTCCGAAAACGAAAACTTGGCATTGCTGGGTACCTACTCATTACGTTAAAAGAAAAAAAAAGATTTCTTTTAAACTTTATTTTTTTACCTAACAGTGCCAAATTGCATACAAACTATAAAATTTCCGCATTATTTCAAATTAAAAAGTGTTTTAGTTTCATTTGCTAAGTAAACCATCGCCCCTGAACTATTAATTGGTGCGTGAGTGATGACCTCAAGCAGTGAATATCACTTTTCAATCCTTATAACTTTTCAAATTGAGTTTTCCGGGTATACTGTTAGTAAATTTAAATGAAAGCTGTTTTAGCTATAACTCTTGTACTTAATAAATTAATAGAAAATACTGAATTTTACAAAGTTCATGTTTAAAACAACTGCACAGTTTAATACTTATAATAAAATACTTTTACCATGAAAATATGTGACTAACGCTTACCTATTTATAAATAAATATTCCATTTTAAAAGTAGATGAAAGATACTCGTACTTCATAAAATAAATTTATTACTTAACACTTGATATCATTTTAATAATAATTTCCAACTTTATTAGTTAGTACTGTTACTACGATAATATCTAAAGGAATTTAACGGAAAAGAGAGAAACTAAATTCCGCATACAATATTTTACCTTCCTGCCATGTTTGAAGCAGCAATATAAATTTATAGGTCTTATTTTTCTTTACCTTAGGCCCCCTTTATTGCCTAACTTATCCTAAATATATCTTTTTCATACGCACTACTACAAAACTATTGGAAGAAACAAAACATAGGATACAATGTTAGGGCGTTTATGCACTAAAAGCTCTTACTGCCTAGAAATGTTATTTTTTAGACTTTGATTGACAAAGCAACATTTTTTTGTAGAATTACGAGTATAACCAAAATAAGTGTATTGCCTTAAAGCGGATTTTGAAAATTAGGACTTCAAAAAAAGCCTTAAAGCAGATTTTGAAATCTTTGACATTAAAAGACATGAATTATTATAAATATTTTCTTTTTTTGTTTTTAAAGTAGGGCACGCTACAACTTTTATAAAGAGCCTGCATCTCGTTACACCGAGAAACCTTAAACGAGAGCGGACCAATATTTTGCTTTGTGTTATTTTATCTTTAACTAGTGGCCGCCCGCGACTCCGTTCGCGTGGAAATCAGTTTCCCGTGGGAATGAAAGTTTTCCCGCGGTAAAAAGTACCCTATGTGTTATTCTGATGTACAACCTATATTACTGTAAAGTGTAAATCCGTCCAGTAGTTTTTACGTGAAAGAGTAACAAACATCCATACATCCATACTTACAAACTTTCACGTTTATAATATTAGTAGGATAAACGCAATTTCATTTCAATTTGTGGCCCTTTTGCAGTTGTCCTTATATTTCCGTAGTTCTTATATCCTTGAAAACTTGTAAATAGATAATGGCTCGGTTTAATACAACACATACTTTATACCTAAGGAAATTACCTGTTTTTACGAGACAACCTTTTTAGCCGCAGTTTCACCTCGCAAGGCTAGTTGCCTGTATGAATTCCACAAAAGCAATAATAAAGTGGTTGTGATAGTGGAAAGAAGTCTTTATATACAGTGTCAGTACAAGTCCAAGGTTATTGGACTGGCGCCAAAATATTTGTTTTTACAAAGAGGAGCTGTGACTGACTGGGCTTGTGTAATAGAAATGTATGTTTTTCACTAAATATCAATATTATTGTTCACTAGTGGCCACCCGGGTCACCGTTCGCGTGGAAGTCGGTTTTCCGTGGTAATGAGAAGTTTTCCCGCAGTAAAAAGTACCCTATGTGTTATTCTGATGTACATCCTATATTACTGTTAAGTTTCACCAAAATCTGACCAGTAGTTTTTACGTGAAATTGTTACAAACATACATACAAACTTACAAACTTTCACTGTGAAAGTTATGTATGACGGACCATAGCCCCGAGTTTAAATGCACTCTTAATGAACTTAAATTTTGTGCCGTCATTTTTCATCCTTATTAGAATAGAAGACAAGTATTATTAGTCTTGCCAAATTTTGTCCTCATCATTTTAAAATTGGACGAAATATGTTGAGGAGGGGCTTAAACTTGCTTGAGCTAAATCGTAATGTACGCTAATCTTAGTTCGGCAGGTGCACAATAGTGCTAAAAAAATTGCCCATATTTTAATAACTTAGTATAGAGTGTCTAAGTATAGCTTAAATCTTGATTAAAAAAAAACCTTTGTAAAAAAATAATTTTAGTATAAGCAAGTAACTTTTTTAATAACTTTAAAACCTTATTACAATACATTTACCCCAAAATATTGTTTTAACCTGTTAAAACCCATTCAGTTTCCAATTTTCGTCCGCCCGTCGTGCTCTAACGGCCCGTTGATTGGAAACCGTACGCGTCGTCGACCGCAGTTAGACTTCTGTTTATATAGTGAATGTTTGGTTTCCATTTTGGGTATGGGTTTTACAGACCTTCAGGTAAGTCCATATACCGGATGTGGTGTTGTTTCAGGGTTAAATTTCGGAAGAGTTTAAATATCGTTGAATACGTTTAGGTTAAAAATTGAGAAGAAAATATATTTTTAATAATAAATCTCCAGACTAACACACCAACTGTGTGACCCTTAACTAAGCAGAGCTTGTACTAAAGGTACCACTGACTAGGGGAAAATCTAGTTACACACAGACACGAGCCAATTTAGAAAAACCATTAAGACGAAATTTGACCGACTCAGGGTTCGAGCCCGAAACCATCCGCTTAGCAGTCCGGTATACAGGGTGTCCCAAGACTACGGTACATGAAGGGAAAGTACCTTAAATATCGTAGATAGGATATTTTGCTGAAAGAAGACTTTATTTTATTTTTTAAACTTAAAAATAAGAGGCTGATATTTATAAACTTTTCAAAAATGAAAGTAAACTTGGATGCCCTCATTTGTTTTTTAAGTATGATGCCAAAAAAGATACAGATCAAACTCGTATAGCTAAATATATCGTTACTAAAATGTATTGTTTGTCATTCTATCTTAATTTTATTTTTAAATCACTAAAAACTTCAAAAAGCAGGAGAAGCAAATAAAGAAACCCAACCGACCGTTAGAATTAAAAAGTAAATAAAAAGAACCTTCATCAAATTCCACACAAAGCCATCCCTCATCCCCATATTTAACCCCATTCCTTGGGGCAATTATTATTAATATGCTTATTCCCACCCTTAAAGAAATAGGGCGGGCCACGACGTAACGTTATAATGACGTAAGTGTAAATGGGGCACATACGGCATCGCGGTATAATGACGAATCTGAAAACTGGGGCCTTGGGAATAAAATGTAGGCGGCGTGCCAAAGTGGAATAATGATATTTTTTCGCGTTGACTTATTCCGTATTTGGGTATTGTATGTTGTCTATTTTTAGCGTTTTATATTTTGAAGTTTTACGTAGATATCCGAGAAGGAAGCCCAGAGCTCAACTAGTAATATATAGGATGTGATCATTATTATTGTTGTAAACGGAATTTTAAAAGGAAAGTATTTGTGTATTTTATGCCTTGCTAGTGACCCGCCCACGCCGGGCCGACTTGTTTACAAATAATTGTATTTTAGCTAATTTAAAATAACTTTTTCTGACTGTTCTTTATTTAAAAATTTTAGTGAATAAATTACCTTACAGACAGTCAAACCCGCATTAAGATCCGTTACGTGTTTGAGGCGGAGATAGCAGACAAACATACAAACAGACAGATTTAGTGACTTGGATTTATACTATGTATTGTAATGTTAGTTTGTTGAAACGATGTTTGTTGTTAAAGATGGTTAAAAATTAATATTGTCAAATTAAATTAAAATATTTATTTATTTGTTTAAGTTATATCGAATGGAATGAGCTTACATGTTACAACCAAAATACGATAAAGTGGTTCACGACAATTTAAAACTTTTTTCACATACGACTCTCAATTTCTCACGCTTATACTTCTACAGGAACTCACTCTTCTTACCTAAAATTTAGGTAGAATTCATACAACTTTAACGAAAGAAACATACACAGTTCATAGCGCTACAGCCTTTAATATTAACTTGTTATGATTTACGCATCCACTCGCACGCAGAAACAAGATCTATGTTAATAAGCGCGAGTGAAATCTATTGTTATTGCCGAAATGGCTTTTATTTCGTACTAGTGAAGGTAAATTTCTGAATGGCCGAGCTATAAGGGAACTAAGTAGTACTTGACTATAACACTATATCTCTGAATTAGGGGATAGTGTTGGTTTAGGTCACAGGAGTCGCATTAAGATTAGTTTGTGCAAGCTGGACGTAGGTTAAAGTTTAACTGGAGTTTAGGTTTTAAGTTGGTGTGTTAAGGTTGATAGTTTAATGCAGATTTCTACTTAACTTACTACTTTATAATATTAACAGCCATTAATTTTTACAACACATAAAGTATATGAAAAATAACTTGATTGAAGAAACCCATGTTAAGTTTACCTAAGCATAATCAGCATGAATGCTAATAAAAACGAGTCTAGTAGTATTGAAATAAATAAACAAAAGATTACTAAGCCCATATTTATAAATTACTCTCAACTCTGAGGCGGAACTTTAAATTGATCTTAGATAATATGCTCTTGGTGATAAAATGTATTAATTGGTAAGGATCTTATTTCGCTACCACTTATTGAGAGCAAATCAGCTCAGATTGCTTTTGAGAGCCATTCATAAACGTGCCTTAATCAACCATCGTTAAAAATTTACATCAACACAGCTAAGGCACCTTAAAATATCTCGAAACCCCCTTTATATTTTGTCAAACTTTCTTGCAATTCACTAGGGATGTTAAAAAATATTCGATTTTTATTTTACAATAGTCGATTTTTTAGGATCGTTTTTTTTGGAATAGGTATTAATTGATTTTTAATTAATCGATTACCTAATTTACACTGATTTTTTTATTTATTTTATAGTTTTTGAGTCGATAAGTTTGTCATTTTGTTAGGATGCTCATTATTTCATTATTATTATGATAAATAAAAGGAACCTTGACTTTGATTTTTAGTTTTGAATTGGTATTTTTTTAATAATTTATTCTTTATATGAATGTGTTAGGTTCATTTTGTGAATATAAAAAGCAAGTTCTTTGAATAATACAATGAAATCGATTTTGCGAAAAATATATAAATGTAAAAAATAGTTTTTTAACAAATCGATTAATTTTTAATAAACAAAAAGATGTTTCTTTAATCGATGTTTTTTCATTAACTTCACATCCCTACAATTCACCTGACACCTGATGGTATTGACTTAATACTTTCCGCGACCACCTTACACCGAGTTGGCGCGAGTTCCTCGAACACTGAATAAGTTAAGCTTACGAGCATTCGCGACAAAACGACGGGAAACAATTAGAAATGTTTTAATGTAGGGGTAGGTAGTGGGGTGTGGTGCAAGGTAGAAGCGGAGGGTACTGTGTGTTGTGTATGGAACTGAAGAAAGGTTGAAGAGAGATTTGTTCTGTCGTTTGATAACAATAAAAGTCTCTAGACTAAAACACTAACTGTGAAGCCCTAAACTATGCAAAGCTTGTACTATAGGTACCACACAATGGACTAGAGGAGAACCTAGACACGAGATAATTTCAAAAAACCGTTTAGACGAAATTGGCCCGACCCGGGGATCGAACCCGGCATCCGCTTAGCAGTCCGGTATATCCGCTGAACCACAGAGGTCGTCGATAACATGGCTTTTGGAGATTTATCTAATGTTGGAGTTCTAGGAATCGGAGTAAAGCCTTATGAGAGGAAAATCTCTTTTTGAAAGGAAGTGTGGTCCTTTTGATCAGGTTTTTAAGCATTGGCATCATATGTGGTTTGATCGGCATTAAAATGCTTCCCAGAACCAACAACTGGTCGAGTAGTAGAAGTAGTCGATTTTTTGTAATTAGCAATGGTTTTATATGAAACATCATTGCGAATTACTTGCTTTATTATACAGCTATGTAAACCGGTATATAAGTCTCGGTTACCTAAAGAAGATCTATGGACCAAATTCAAAACTAGACGAAATTAAAAGCTTTTAAAGAAGAACTTATAAAAAATATACTTCCTGGATCTTTTTACTGTAAAATATAACGCTCCATCGTGTAAGATAAACCAAATCTAGTTAAAACGAGTTAGAACTAGTTACGCACTTAAATTGTGGCCAAACTAACCGCGTTCGTGTTGACTGCTAAATGTTAGAACTTTTGTAACACCCTGTAGATACATGGTGTATGGTAGGTACCGGCGAGGAAACAGCTGGTCGATGGGTTATTAAACATCGTTGATTAATTTTGTTTTGTAAATTTTAAATATTTGTATTTTATATGATCATCACTACGTAGTATAAAACAAAGTCGCTTCTCTGTCCCTATGTGTGCTTAAATCTTTAAAACTATGCCACGGATTTTGATGCGGTTTCTTTAATAGATAGAGTAAGGTTTATGTGTATAATAACATAGTACAGGGAAAGGAGTTTTAAAAAGGGGTAATGGCTAGTGCAAGATAAAATATTATAGAAACCAGGATAGAATATTTTTATTTAAAGTCCCATATGTGAACATTTTAAAATCCTGTTGAGGTAAAACATTATTTGTCTGTGTCTAGCTTACGAGACAGCTTTCGTAACTGACGGCACAAAACATATTTCAAATAATGTAGATTGAAAGTGCATTTACTAATGAAAGGGTAGAATATACAAGGCTTAAAGACATGTGTGATAATTATAATAACGAAATGAAATGAAATGAAATGAAATGAAGATTTTTTCATCATAATTTGCGGTGGTACATTTAATGAACGTTAGTATTTACCTATTATATTTAACTACACCCAACTTAACGCTTGTGCTATAAGTACCACACAATGGACTAGTAGAAAATCTGCTTACACCTAGGCACAAGCCACTTTTGAATAATTTTATCTTACCCACTTGAAAATCGAACTCTTGCTTTAAGTACCACTTAGTGGACTAGATGAGAACCTACACCCAGGCAAAAGCCACTTTTGCATATTTTTTACTTAAGAGGCCTTACGTTTTTTTCTCCACCGAAACGCAGTTATCGTGATTTTTCATACTTTTCGACGTTCAATTACGAGAGAATGGTTAAATTTGTACAAGTAAATATTAGCCTAAAGTATAGGAAATTTATTCATCTAATGAAGTGACAGAGAAAAAATCAGGTTATTTTCTTTTATTTTGTGTATTAACTGTTTTTTCACGTACCCTTTTCGCAGTTTAAAAATTATGGTCTTCTATGCCGTTCGATAGGTACTAAAGTGATAAACTTGAATTCAAATAAAAATATCTATTAAATTCTTCATACAGTGTTCCACTGAAGTGACAGAGAAAAATATACAAATATTTATTGTTTCATTACTAAAATAATTGAATAAAACGGTCGAAATACGTTAATAATCGTTCAACTTCATCGCGATGTTTGACATATTACAGATATTCCATAAACAATGATTTTAATATATATTATACATTAAAATATGGACAATCTAAATTGAAAATAAAAATATTGAATTAAAGTCATTATATTTTTTAACAAATACTTTCATGAGCTCCTTATTACCAAGCGCGTGAGCCGCGTGAAATCAGTCCCGGCCGAGGCCTTCAGGAGAGAGGACGTATCGCATCGTTTCCCGCGCGCCTGTTATGCATTCCGGCGTGCTTTTAAGTTATATGCGGCCTAACGTTGTTTGATACTTGGGTGAGTAAAGTAACAATTAATTAATGCATGTAACTGAACTATGATTGTCAGAAAATTAAGATAATTGTATTGTATTCAAAATAAATATTAATTAGCGTGTGCAATTATTTATTATATTGTATGTATTTAGTTTATGCTTTTTACTTCATTGAAGTTTTATGCTTGTAGGTATCAAATCAGAATCAGAATGGGCAATAAAAGAACAGAATTCAAGTTGAAAAAGAAAAAAGGGCAAATCTTGAATTTCTTAATCATGCAAGAGATATTAAAAGGTTAAAAAATTCTCATACGGATAAGCTACCAGAAAATGCCACCAACACAAACAGTATTCAAGTAAGTATGAAAATCGAAATAATAGAGAAAGATAAGGAGTTATGTAACGTCATGGAAAATAAACTGAAAAAAATCTAATTCGACTGTTTTCTCTCGACCTGAAACTATCGATTCGAGATTAGACCGGCAAATGGAAATAAAAGAGCCCGAATACATTTTAGAAGCAATCAAAAAAAGGGAAATGATTAAAAAACGAAAAGTTGACGAAGAAGAAGATAATAATATGTGAATTGTGATTATGTCATTTTTTTAGGTTTTTTTATGTTTGTTACACGTTATAAATTAATTAATCAATGCTATGTTTTATTTTCCCAATATTATTTCATTTAAAGACAAAAAGTATCCAAACTATCAAAAGATCAAAACCGTTAAATCGTACTAGACAACGACGGCTCCGAATTACGCAATGCACACACGCGTCCGAGAGCTGCTGCGTTTGTGTGGGTGCGAGTCAAATACCTATTTTGACCCGTCTCGAAAAAACGTAAGGCCTCTTAATTAGGCTGACCCGAGAATCAAAGCCGACACCTTTCACTTAGCCGTCCAGTATACAAACCACTGCGCTACAGAGGTCGTTAATTATAATTATTATATTACTTGCGTTAGGGGTAGGTTTGATTGTGTATGTTGATGTTGAGGGTGGTTATTAAACGTAT
Source organism: Emmelina monodactyla (assembly GCA_916618145.1). Taxonomy (NCBI): domain Eukaryota; kingdom Metazoa; phylum Arthropoda; class Insecta; order Lepidoptera; family Pterophoridae; genus Emmelina; species Emmelina monodactyla. Next base: position 5,963,774 of record OU745324.1, read on the forward strand.
TCGTTTATTCGTAAAGCTTTTCACCACTTAATACAACGTGCTCAATAATAAGTCTTTTTTTAGTCTTTAATAAACAGGCATTTTGGCATAATAATTATTTATAATAATAATCTCCCCAACCCCTGTTTTACTTTTTTAACTTCTTATATGTCATCTCTCAAACAATATTTATAACTTAGTATGTTTAGGCAATTACGTAAAAAAAAAGTAATCTGTAGTCATTACTGCAACAAAGATAACAGATTTTGTATATTTCCAAGCACCCTGTATGGGTTTTTTATTTGACCACAATAAAGTTTACAACGCAAGGTTTTTTTACAATGGCAATCAGGACGCGAATCGTGACTTTGTTGTTTTATTTCTAGGGCAATAAACTGTTATGTTTGACCTGATTTGTAGCAAAATAATACAGGTTAAAATAAAACTCAGTTTAAAAAAGGAAGGTTTGATTATACTGTCTTGCTAATTTTATAAATGCGAAAACTTATGTATGTGTTTGTATCTGAAATACGCAAAGACGACTGAAGAAATTTTGATGAAACTTGGTAAATAGATAAGACTAGAACCTAAAATGGCACATTGGATACTTTTTACTGCGAGCAAGTTCCTTATCCTACAAACATTGCAAACCGTAAAAAAGCTTAAAGACCCGGTACCATAGTTTCCTACTTTATATCAAGTGAAACATCGGCTAGTCACGTACATAATGAAACTTTGTTTTTGCTATTCATTAATTTCATTAGACAAAGGAACGTTGTTTGAAAAATAAATATCCACGATCGAACCGCGTGAGAGTTGGAGTAATACTCATTAATATTAGAATTCAAACATTTTAAGCGGTTTCTAGGTATAATTGTAAATTGGGAACTTTCAGAATCAATTATGACAGACTATTTGATTTCTTTTTTTTAGTGCCACCTGCAGGGAAAATACTCTAATTAATAGAAATAATAATTGTTACTCTACGGAAACATTTCATTATTTCTCAAAAGAAACTCAATTAAATTATTTTCGATTATTCGCTTGCTACTCTCCGAAATCGAGTTGACTAAAATCTGTAAAAATTCATCCTGTATTTTTTATTTTTTATTGCATCGATCTTTAGAGTCTTAATGCAGAAATCTCTCTACCATACTCAGTTTTAATGAAAAGAAAACAAAAAACCTCAAGAGCCGCGCACTACGCGCCAACAAAACAGAAACTATAGTTCCATACACATTTATAACGCACAAGGAAAACTCCCTGAAGTAACCCTGTTGGCATCATCCATCATATTCTAGCAGGCTGTTGTGTGACGGAGTGCATTAACAGGCAATCCTTCTAACTAACTGATGGAGACGTTGCTTAGCTGGTAGGATGTTGTCAATCAAACTAGGGTTAAGAAAAAATACTTTCAACGTTATTTAACAGGGGTATTGCTGTCCCTCTCTGACTGCAGTTGCATGAGAGAGACAACTGCAGTTAAGACTGAAAAAAAGACAAATGCTGTCTTCTTATTGGGCTATCTAGTTTCTTCGTATGCGTCATTTTGCTGATCCAAAATTGAAACACTTTTAATCCTACTAATATCATAACCGTGAAAGTTTGTGAGTGTGGATGTATGTATGGATGTTTGTCAATCTTTCACTTAAAAACTACTAGACGGATTTGGATGAAACTTTACAGCAATATAGGTTTTACATCAGAATAACACATCGGGTACTTTTTACCGCGGGAAAACTTCTCCTTCCCACGGGAAACCGACTTTCACGCGAACGGAGTTGCGGGCGGCCCCTAGTTACACATATTTCTAATACCCAAAACAATAGTCTAAAAATCTATTGAGCTCAATACCAGTGGTGCAGTGTCATCACTGCACAACTCGCTATAAATCTAAAATCTATCAACACTAGCTTGACAGCGTTCCACCACATCGTTATTTATACTGATTTCTACATCATATACCACAATGCAATGGAAAACTGTTGACAGTTATATTTCCTATATCCTTAGCCTTTGAAATGTTGAAATGAAATTGCTGTTCTCACCTTCACCTTTACAATACACTGTCTGTAAACGAGCTTATTTTTTTCTTCCTTTCTTTAAAAGTACATGTAAACTGACTTCACTGTTTACATTACGATATAACAAAATATAAAATATACAAAATAGAAATTATATCAACACAGCATTTACAAAGTGGACCTGCAGCTCATGGCTTATTTTAAATTTACCAATACACTTAAAATTTAGAACATATCGAAATATTCTACATGACTTTTCTATCAGCAAAATCCGAGAATAGCTGAACTTAACTCCTAGTGGTTTCCAACATAGGGTACTACAGTTTAGTCCGGTCAATCTAGACCTAAAAATGAGAGCGAAGGTACATAAATTCCCATCAAGCTGAAAATCAGTAAGATTGTTAAAAATATGATTAAAAATAAAATTTTAAAGTACCTTTCCCCTGCAATTAATTGCGTTTTGATCAACAATTTTATCTCAGATATTTTTATGATAAAACTTACCGTTTCGTTGAAAATCGTGAAAAACTCATTTTTTGACCTTATCCTTAAATAAAAAAAATCGATACAGGGGAAAGATGTGATATTATGATATGATATTTTTAACAACCTTACTGATTTTTTATAGCTTCGAATGTTTAAATTGACCGGACTAAGTTGACATTATTTTTTTACTTAAAGATAATATTTCCTTACAATGTTATTTTCCAGTTAATGCCTCATAAACTCCAACTATTGGTCATATGAATGCTGATATATTTATTTAATTTCTAAAAACGACGAACCTCCCTTTCAATTCTTCCAAAAATTACGTTAGACCTAAAACTCTCAATTTATTCATTGCTATAATAAGCGATACCTTTTGTAAAGAATCTTCTTTTGTTACGAGGGCCTATACGCATTGTTCGTTCTTTACATTACAATGTAACGATCGATCAGGTGGCGGTATTATCTGGGATATGGAATTTTGAAGGCTTTGTCTTGGAAATTTTAAGATGTTGAGTGATGTGGTAGAAACCTAGGATTGGAAAAGTAGTTATGTGATCTTTAAAGAATTCTTTGATGTTTTGTTGTACTGAAAAATAATCGTTCTGGTATAAGCCATTTCCACACACTTGCTCAGAAAGTGAGCCTTAAACACCGTTTTGAGGGCCATAAACCGACCTATTATATATTACGCACTTATATTGATAAACACACAAAATTTTGATAATAAACAGTATTTTTTTACAAAATAATTGTATTTTATCTCAAAAAGTATATTTTGAAATAGGCTGTACGGCGGCTGGTTGGCGCGTGCAAAAAAATTGAGCGTAATTTTCCGAATTCTTTATATTTTGTTTACATTGCATTTGTTGCTGTGTAGGAAACTTTTTATGCAAAATATAGTTGTATTTCCTCGCAAGTGTGTTGAAAAAGTGCGTATGGTACTCGTGAGCAACATGTTCATTATACACGAGGCTGATTATACCTCGCTGCGGCTCGGGCTGCAACCCTTGAACAAATTGCATATTTGTATCATAATATACTATAAACGCATACTTAGAGAAGCTTTGAACTGTGATTCCTGGAATTCTGACACTAGATTAATTTGTGCTCCATTCTCTTTAATTCAACTGGAAGCAAAAATAAACTATAGTACAGATAATTTAAGTGTTGTATCAATTAATTAAAATGTTTTTTTTTCGTTTTCAGGTAAGCGACTTGATTGAAAAAGCAGCTAAGTAAGAAAACACGGTAACGTAACTTTACATTTTCTTAGACAATTGTTGGTAATGTATTACTATGTTTGCTTTCCTCTAGTTGGTATACTATGTTTGCTTTCCTCTAGTTGGTAATTACTGAATACTTAATGTCTCCTACGAGGCTAGTGGGCAAAGTACTAAGAACTTGGGCTTAAAAGAATTTTAACTCAAGACAACTATGAAAGTTATGATATTACAGTTTGATCAACACTTTTAGTTTATCAACTTCAAACTTAGTCTCAAAAAACAATACAAATATTACTTATTTAAGTATTTTGTTGTTATTTTGGAGTTGCGTAATAAATACTTATTGCGTTTTTCGGAATTGACAATTTCATTTTTTTCATACTTAAGTATTCATTAAAAGAAATGGATGGTCAATTACATAAGTAAAATACTCATAACAAGGGGTAAGTGATTATCAATCGGTGGCATATTAATAAGTATAAAGGTATTAATTTCAAGTCACCTCTGGTAGCTCAAGTAATGTTTGATCAGGTTTTCTGAAATATTAAAAATATCTAAATTTAGTTACCAATCTTAGGCCAATCTCAATAATCAACTTACCAATGACCCTTGCTTGGAACGCTTTTACAATCTACAGATCGTTTATTAAAACACTTTCAAGAAAATTTAGATTCGATTGTCGATCTTAGATGTGTAAATATTTGATCGTATTTTGTGATCGGGTGCTAATTTGTTACTGTAATCTTCTTCATTCAATAAACTATAATAAACAGCTATTTATATGATAATGACAAAAATAGATAGATAAAACTTAAAAAAATATAACAAGCAGCTAGTAGACTTACTCGTAATAACTTTTAGGCATATATAGGACTCCAATAGTTAAACGAGCCTTAACCTATTAGTGGATAGCGCTTTATTAAGAAATTTGAATTAATCAAATCACTTCCAAAACCTACTACAACCTACTTTGCTATTAAAGAAAAAAAACCTTCAAAAAACCAAATGACAATGCACAAAGGGACGAAAAATAAAACTTTTACTCAATTTACAAAAAAAGTAATATCAAAATGAGAGACCGCTTCTTCAAAGGCACGCCCATCAGATATCAAGGAATTCTTTTTAGAGATCCTTGGCAGTAGGGGAAAAGTGACGTTTGTGGAACCATTCATCATTTGGAATACGGGGTACTTCCTGACCAGATACATAAAAGACTCCGGTGAACGTAATTTCATTATTATAAGAATGAGTTTTTTGAAAGAAAATTGCTTGAAAAGTAATGTGGGTTTTTATGGTTTTTTGTGGGAATGACTGTGTGCTTGTTAAATTGAGATTTTATTATTATTTTTTTATTTATATCTCCATGTTTTTAAGCCATATCCAAAGCGTTTTTAATCTTTCGAAGTAGATATTTATATATTTCATTTGACATTATTAAGCATTTGACCTATTTAAAACGTTTTTATAATTAATTAAAATACGTAAATCTGTATTGAAACTTCTTTAGTCAATACGTTGCAACTTATCTATTACGTGCATTTACCTCAGCGATGTTTGACGATCTCAAATATTAGACATATGTAATTATATTAGACACAAATATTGTATTTTGAAACGTAAATGTCACATAATATTTGCCATGTTTTTTATGAGATTAAGGACCTAATAAAAATGCAGGTCACACGATGGTAAATGATCACCGCTAAACATATACACACACAATCACATCAGTGTTACATAGCGTGATGTACCTGACCTTAACCGCACAAATTCAAACCACATAATAATCTCAATTTTCTCCTTTCTTACCCCTACAGAACTTACCCCTACAGAATTTTTTCCTTTCTTACCCCTACAGAACCCCTACCTACAACTTACCCCCGAACCCCGTCCCAAGTGAATAAATTCTCCCGATTTCGTTCTCAATACCCAGGAGGGCGCCCCTTCCTTTATAGCATTTAATCAAGATTCTTTAAAAATATCCACCAAAAAGGTGATTATCACCGAGTGACAATGGCGGGCCTGATTGAATATTATTTGTTAAATATTGCCGATGGATTCTTGGTTTTAATCAAAAATGTGTCGCAGTTGGGTTCTGGATTGATTCAGCTTTGACAAGTTTGAAGCGGATGTTTTGACTAATATAGATTTGAAATGGATTAATGAATAAGGTGGTTTTTAGATATATTGTAAATATGGCGAAGTACCTACTCAATATATGAACCCTAAATATTTGATGGCTTTGTTGACAGGAATTGTGCTACTATACCGAAGATTCTGTTTTCCCCCTCCAATAGTTTAGTCATTTTGAAATTGTATACATGCTTATCACGGACCTACTTACTATGCCTGTGATCAACTAGAGATACCTACTTTAATCTAATACGTCGATATAAAAAAATTATAAATATTAATGAAATCATGAAATCAATGTTAGTCAATAAGTAAATGAATAAAATAAATCACTGTATTTTACAAAAGGCAAACAAAAATTAAATTGATAATGCACGCTTTTATAAAAATAGAACTCGGTTTCCACAATTTTTTGTATTAAAAGTGAGTTTGCCTCAAGCTCTCGTCTTATAAATCAACTTTCTTTCTAATACACTAATAATATTTTATAAAAGTTTGCACTTGCACATCTCTTAAATCAGTCACAAAAAACCATTTTATGGCATGAGTTTAAATTCTTTTTTTTCCCACGGGAAACCGGTTTCCACGCGAAAGGAGTCGCAAGCGGCCACTAGTCATTCATAAATCAAATAGTACTAACTACTGACTAACAAAGTAAGCCATTAGAATTTCGAAAAGGAACGTTACTGGAGGCATCGGATTGTACATACATTAACTACTCGATTGGACATAAAAACTAATTGGACATAAAGAGCCTTTTACAAATTTTAAATACTTTTTATTGTACTTTTACAAATTTTAAATACTTTTTATTATTTTTAGGGTTCCGTACCTCAAAAGGAAAAAAAACGGAACCCTTATAGGATCACTTTGTTGTCCGTCCGTCCGTCTGTCAAGACCCTTTTTCTCAGGGACGCGTGGAGGTATGAAGCTGAAATTTATATCAATTACTCAGGTCTACTGTCCCTTGAAGCTGTGAAAAAATCAAACTTCTAAGCCAACGCAATCAAAAGATACAGCCGTTTATGCCGCAAATTATGCCGCAAGTCGACACTTGCAAGGGAATCAAAACCTACAGGGTGCTTCCCGTGAACTCAGAATCTTGAAATTTGGTACGAAGCAACGTCTTATAGCATAGATAAAGGAAAAATTACGAAAACCATAAATTTTTAGTTACATCACATAATATTTTTTTTTTAGTAATTTTAACCTTACTACCCATTTCCTCATAAATGCGTAGAAGTATTAAATTGAAATTCAAACCAAATACTCAGGTCTATAATACCTTTAAGCTGTAACAAAATCAAACTTCTATGTCAACGCAATCAAAAGAAACAGCATTTAAGCTGCATATTTTGAAACTCGCAAGTACTCGCAAGGGAATCAAAACCTAAAGGGTACTTCCAGTCGACCTAGAATCTTGAAATTTGGCATGAAGCAACGTTTTATAGCACACATAAAGGAAAAATTCCGAAAACCTAAAATTTTTAGTTACATTACAAAATATATTTTTTTTTAATAAATATAAACTTATAAGTTGAAATTCATATCTAATACTTAGATCTAATTGCCTTTAACCCGTGAAAAAAAAAATCTAAGTCAACGCAAAAACGCAAAACGCAAAAGTACAACCATTGATACCGCATATTTTGAAACTCGCAACTACACGCACGGGAATTAAAACCTAAAGACCACTTCCCGTTGACATAGAATCTCGAAATTTGGTAAGAAGCAATAGCTTACAGCACAGGTAACAGAAAAATTCCGAAAAGCTTAAAATTTTAAGTAGTTTTTGCAGGTTTGTACGGAACCCTCGGTGCGCGAGTCCGACTCGCACTTGGCCGGTTTTTTTTTTACCTTATTTTTAGTTTTTAACTTAAACCTCAACTATTGGTACAGCTATCTTAGAGCTTAAATTAGAGTTTTCGAATGTTCAAGGTAATTTCTCTAGCCCTGAGTCAATTATAAAAATATTTTCACCTGCAGAAACATATGTTATCAGGAAGGATAATTATAAAATAATTTTGAACTAAATCACAATAGATTTATTATTCTAACATTATTCTAAGCACCTTATTTCCATATTCGACTAAGGACTCCTAATAACAGAAGCCATCTATCTCTCTCGCACGTTGCATTCATATAATTACAACGCGCTACGGCGTAGCATCTACGATTACAGCGCTACGCCGTAGCAGCTACGAATTATAGGGTCTTAGTCTACCTTAGCGTAATGTTCTAAGCTGATGCATATATTGTCTTTTGTTGATGATAAATATTTTAATATTGCATTTAATAGCGAAAAGGGAATTAAATATTGATTAAATAATATAAATGTAATGGATTTATTTACAAGAACAGTTTTATCCCCTAAATAATATAATGATAATATCAATTTACAAAAGTATATACAGATTTTAACTAACATATTTAAAAATATTCATTTTAACAAACATTCCGAACCCTTTCTACGTTTCTATTAATTACACACTCGCTATTTATATCTATCTTTTCACGTAGTCTTTTTTACTTCTAAAGAACCCATCGAATTTGAATATGAGAGTTTGTTACTACATTTTACTACATACAATATTTTTCTAACAAATCGTAAATACCAAATTCAAAATCTATAAAACACGAAAACTAGTTCCGGCTCGTGTGTTTCCGTGAACTTTCGGCCGCGAACCGAAGGCGTTACCTGCGTCACATGACTTATCAAATCGTGACACCACCGAGATTCGAACCCGCCCTAATCCTATAAATTTAACCCGAATCACTGCAGAAACGTACTGACATTAAGCTCTGTATAAATTGGCATTGTTTACCGAAGTGGGTTAGGGCAGAAGATAAGTGGTAAGATAGGTAAAAATAATATTTGTGGTAAGTTAAATAGAATAAATTTAATTCTAACTAGTAGATAATAACGTGTTGTTTGATTGAAATTTCAGTAATTATCGTGGGAACTAAAAGTTCCTTTTTTTTTATTCTTTTTTTTATTTTTAAATTTCTAACGCGTTTACATCAGTTTAACAGAGTTTAAGTATCAGAATTCTTGAGGAAATCGAGAAATAATCATAAAAAGCAAAAGGGTTTAAGTAGGTGAAGTGTATACATTGTTTAACCAACTTCCAAAAAAGGAGGAGCTTTTCAATTCGGCCGGTATATTTTTTTTTTAACAAGATAAGAGTCACTGCAAGAAGGAAACATATAAAAAACTGTTAGATATTTGACAACAACCATTTTAAAATCAAGTATCTCATATGTTATATTATAGACATCTTTAAACCATATTATTATTAAATATCATTAACTTGTTTTTTTTAACATAAAACTTCATCTAACTCCGAAAATAATATTAATGTATTTACCATTAATATTAATTTCGGAGTTGCGTGGAAGTCGGTTTCCCGTGGGAATGTGAAGTTTTCCCGCGGTAAAAAGTACCCTTTGTATTATTCTAATGTATAACCTTTATTACTGTAAAGTTTCATCTAAATCCGTCCAGTAGTTTTTACTTGAAAGAGTAACAAACATACTTACAAACTTTCACATTCATTTTATTAGTAGGATGGTTTAAAATACGTAAACGATCATTTTGTTCTTCTGTCTGTTTATACTGCCTTGTTACACATATAGGTAACATTGGCTATGTCTTACTTGATTGCTTTCAAATAATTACTCTAAAATAGAACTGTTACACCACTCAAAGTAAATTAGTTTGATCTGTTAATTAATCACTTGCATTGTTGTTAAATAATTTATTCATTTATATTTTTCTTGAAGCAAAACATTTTATAAGCTAATAATTAGATATATTGTTTACTTTCTGCCTTCTCATTTTATAATAAAAATAAATAAATTGCTTTTGGTTCTATTTTAAAAATAGTAAAACAAAAAAAGAATATGTTTGATTTTTTTTATATGTTTTGATATATTTTGTTGTGATTTTCTGGGGTCACTATAATAATAAAAATTGCGATAGCTTAAAATTACTTTTCTTGTTTGATTGTTTACATTTTTGGTGGTTTCTCTCGCAAGGGCCTACAAAGTCAAGTCGCAGGGTCCTATCTCACAATCAGCGATAATATCGCGTCTCCGTCTAACTCGTTACAAGTCTAATCGAGATTCGATTCCGATTAATCGGTTTCCGATATCTACTCGATTTAATTTGTTTATGATTCGATTCTCATAAATGTGTAGCGACTTGGGGGGTCTAAAATTAGGATTTGAAGGTATTGGTTATTAGAGAATTGTGAATAATTTGATTTTGATGTCTTAGACTATTTGGGCATTAGTGTTATTTGGGGTAATTTAATTTTAATAACATAGCCGTGTCTGTCGTATCGTAGATACTAACATTATATGAATATATGTATAGACTATAACACTTTAGGCTAACTGCAAACAAATATACTTCGAAAACCATTTTTTTAAGTCAATAAAATATAATACGAAATCTTAATTATTGCAATCTTTCTTTTATTTTTATGGCAAATTAACTTAATCAGTATATAAAAAAACAACTAACCCGTCAATTGGCAAAAACGCAGCAATATGTCACAGCTATCTCTCAAGCCGATCACTCATTCATTCAGAACGAATGAATGGATGTGAACGAACTAATTCATCATTCGATCAATCAGGCCTCCTGTCATTTTTGTAAATTGAGTTTTTTCACGTTTTTTTATTCGTTTTAGACGTAGAAAGGCTATTGCGAGTTTTCATATCGTTTTTGTAAGTGCAAAAAATAAATTGTAGCGGCAAATGGTGAAAATAAATTGGTGCGTAAAGTTTTTTATTGTGTATGTTTGTGCAAAGTTAGTTTGAGATGAAAATGACTTCAAAACTATTAAAAAAGCTTTTAAGTATAACATAAATTCTTATTTTTTGTAAGGCTGTTTAAACATTATTGTATGTCAAACTCGAGTCAACACAAAATTTAATTGAAAAGTCAAGCATTTTTAATTTTAACCAAACAATAAACGCAAATCTGTAAACAAAATTGGTGATTTTAATTGGTCAAAAACCAACTGGGTTCCAAAACTATTTTATGTCAAACCAAACCTTTAAAAATCAAAATTATGTTTTTCTTTTAATAATAATCTTATAGATTTTGTGATTAAATTTGAAAAAAAATCCTCCTTCACATATGCCTTTTTTACATTTATTTTCTCACCACCCCGTTTTCTTCAAAATCACTTATCCAAACCCCCGACAAACATCACCCTGAAACGCCGAGTCATAATTTTTATTGAGCCCGCTTCATCCCTTATTTGAAAACACATAATAAGGACCTCAAATGACCCGGAAGTGGAAACGTAAATCTAATTTAGCCTGCATCACTTCCGGTTCAGTGACAGACAGACGGTCGACATGTCGAGTTTTATGTGGATATATTGTAAAGGTTATAGAGAAATAAAATACTTTTTATGGTGTAGTTTCATATTGGAGTTTAAAAGTAGGTTGTGATATGGGTAATTTCATAAGTTTATGAAAGTTTTACTTATTATAGAAATTAGAAATCATTTTGTAATTAATGTTCATTTTTTTCTATTTTTTTTTTTTTCTAATGCCAACTATTCAATTTAGCGACCGTATTTCCCATACAACACTATAATCAAAACATCACAAAAACACATAACAAACTTCATAAAAAAGGTCAAAAAGCATACCTTCATACCACTCAACTAAATTCCACGAAATTTGATCATTTTCTACCCCCATTCTACCCTTCTCATTTTACGTACTATCACGTGAATTGGTCACTTTGTCATTAAATATCAAACGTGTCGTAAAACGAGCCGTTTATTAACGGACAGTGTCATAAACTATCGTTTATTACACTAACTTTGTAATGGTAGGAAGTAGTGCATCGTAAGGTTTTTGACTTGATTATGACGGTACTTAAAATGTTTTATTGGGAATGCTGTTTTAATTTTAATTGGATTTTTGTTACATTATTTTATATGTTTTTGTTTTAAGTATTTGTGGTGTGTTTTAAAAAATATATATTACAGCTAATGTTCGCTTGAAATAGCTCCCTAGTCAATAAATTGGCAATAATTGCCAATGGATTTTGTAGATTTTTCGGTTACTCTTCACCCGCTCGTAGTAGCACTTATCGTTTTTCGTTATCGTTTAGTTTCTCGTATTTATCGCTTTTTTCGTAGTTTTAGTAGTTATATAGAGGTAGCTAGCTAGTATATGTTTGTGTGCGTTAAAATTGTGAAGTGGAGAGAACTGGATTCCGAGTCGGCGGACACATCACCAAACCAGAAACTTTATTTGGCCACACAGCATATATATTTATCGTCTCGCTATCGTAGTAGTTAGTTTTCGGTTATAGCATACAGTCCACCACTTAACGCCCACTAAATATCTTGAAGTTAAGGCAAAACTACTGAGTACGTAGAAAACTCTTTTTTTTGCCTTTTGTTTACATATAATTTAAAATCGAACGCCACAAAAACAAAACGAGCCGTTTTTAGTAACCGATAGTTTAACTACATACTAGAAATGTTGAGACCGGCAATTAGTTCGGTAGCAATTAATAATTAAATCTTGATATACAACTTAATAAGCCTACTAAAATTACACAACACAAAGGAAATTCCATAGTACCTATCACGGGTATGAAAAGCTATTGTAACTATCCTCGCCAAGTTATTCATCTTTATTAAATGGTATAATTTCAATAAATGATTGTTATTAAATCAAATATAATGCCTTTACAGAGCATAATAACATGGTTTGTATTGTAACGTAGTGGGTGTTGAATTACTGGCCAGTTTATCAGAAATATCAAGTTCTTAAGCCGATGTTTGTAATCGAGCTGGAAAATAAGTAGAAAGTAGGCTATTATTTAGATAGTTTAAGGGAAAAAACGGTTCGAAAATTTATTTCCAGAATTTTAGTTCCAACACTTTTTAAATCTTTTCCCAAGCTTTTATATAAACGTTTTTAAACGTGCCTGCTTTCTAAGACTTCCTTTTATAAAATACTCGTTCGGTCATAGAGTGAGTGAACGAAATGAATGGACGTGAACGAACGAAAACAATTTACTAGGAGTTCGTGACGTATCACAATGTGTTGAAAAAAAAATCATTTTTCTACTTATAACTTGGTTTACATGAAAAAAAAAATACCTAAATGCTTTTATAATGTATTTATAGTTACTATTAACGCACAGTTAAAAAAACTGAAACTTATTTCCTGTATCATTTAAGTAACCAAGCCAAATATTTACTTTACTGACATCTTTTAGTCAACAAATATGAATAAAGTTTCTCACCACTAACGTTTCGCTGTCGGTTGAATATAGCAACCTAACATGAGTTCAGAACTTTTGAAGAGAAAAGTTTGACTCATAACATGGGCCAAGAATTTTACAAAATACAACTTTAAAAGTTGACAGGACAACGTCTGTGGCGAGTCGTGTCAGCTAGTGTATTTACCACACTTTAATATACCACAACTTTCTGTTTTTCAATCAATATTCTACTATATTTAAAAATAGGTGACTGGAAACGTGTTTTTAGTTTACGATACATTTAATCTATCTTTTGCTATTATTTTCATATCAACAGCTAATTATCGAAGTTTTTTAAATGGAAAAACATGGATCAAGGTTACCATTGTAATAAAAATATTAAAATGTCACTTATATTTAGATCATTGAGATTGATCACCATATATTTGTTGTACAATCAATTATATTTTTACGAAGCATATCTAAAAAAAACTTTAAAGTTTCGCCACAAAAAAGGAATCTCGCAGTTTCACATAATCGATACAAAACCATCGCACAACGGACCCGGTACATCACTAATTCAGATAACTCAATATCGTAATCTGCCACCTGCCATGATAGACGTGTACAAATGTTCAGTTAATAAGAAATGAATTATTGTTGTAATGGTAAGAAGTGGTGGGGGTGGCTGTTGTTGAAGAGTATTAGAGTAGGGGTAGTGATGGATATGTTGAAAATGGTGGAGTTGGTTTGGAGGTGTTTTTATAATCGGTATGTTGATGATGCTCCGTGTTTTAAGTTTGTGAGGAAAGATGAAGGTTTTTTTTTTTATAAAGTAGTGTTTAGTTTTTTATAAAGCGGGTCACGTGATGGTTAGTGATCACCGCCGCCCATATACACCCACAATTACATATGCATTGAGGGTGAGTTGCTGGCCTTTAAGAAAATTGGGCACCGGATATCGCACTGACCGAACAAAACGCAGGAACATCGTCCCTACTTCACGTCGGGTTTCCGTGCGACGGTGGTATTTCACCGGTCGAGTCAGCCCAGTAATCGCTGCAGACAGAGCCTACAGCTAGACTCTACCACTCCCAAAAAATGTATGTATGTATATTTGTAATACTTCTACTCTAAATCTACTGAACGATTAGATTAAACTTGGTTCGTATGTATAGGATAGCTTTTATCTGCAAATGACATAATGTGGGTAAAAATATAATATAAACAGAAAAGAACGCTTGTGTTCATCAATATAACTCACATTGTTTGAGAAGAATTCTCCAAAAGTGATTGAAATTAGACATACAAACATTCGTAGAATCAATTTGCAAATAAAGTTTATTTTTGATTTACCTAAAATAACCTAAATAGACAAAGTAGCGTTGCAACAAAATAACTATTCTGAAGTAACAAAGTGTTACATTTTACAGCTGGTAGAATTATTATGTTCAGAAACCAGAAGCACTGTTGATAGTTACAAGTTTATATTAGTCGCGGAGTTCTGAATAGTCGCAGATAGTATATTTGAATTGTTTGAGCTTGAAAAAAGGGTGCATTTAAATTGTGGTAACTTTTAAAAGTTGGTTTTATTTTGCATGTTTTAAAGATAGAAAAAAATTCAAACCGATTTAGAAATGCATTTTAAATTTTCATTAGCTTAAACATGTTTTGCACAGAGGGTGCGTTCGGGGAGTCGCTATCCGCGCTATCTAGCGCTAAAATTTGTTCACGGAGCTCGACGGTGGTGCTATCAATCGTGTTCGTGACGTCATCAATAATGGTGTGTGACGTCATGACAATTCACTGTCAATGCAATTTTTTCCGAGGTGGTGTGATGACAGCGTCAGTGTTTGCGAACTCTGTGAACTCGAACGCTATCACTACTCATCGTGGTCCTAACCTCCTTCGTTCTTCGAGCAACCGGCATTCTGACAGCAAAATGGACAATTCCGTCGAAATGGTTTTTCAAGATCTTGATGTTAACGAAGAGTACACGTTATCGTTAAAATTCGCAAGAAATCACTACGACCCTCCATCACCTCCATGTTTCACTCAAGCACAGTGCAAAGTCCCGCGCAAATGTGTCAAGATGGCCGAAGGCGATCACGCAATCGCAACGCAAATAGCGTTCGTGGAGCTTGCAATCGCTGACACGCAATTGGCTCTCCGAACAGCAATAGTAGCGTTTGGGTTTTTAGTGCTGATAGCGACTCCCTGAACGCACCCAGAGAGTCACTCTAATGTGATAGCTTGTGTGTTAAAAGTGTCAAAACATTTTATATGGAGAATTGTATAATTCGGCAAATTTGACACTTAAAATGACTATTTTTTTTAATATCCTTTTCTCGTATAAAGTTTTTCTGTTAAACCTAAGAAAACCTAAATTAAATGGACGTATTTAACGTCAAACACAGCACATATCCAAAAATACTTCCGTCATCAACCCTTAGAAAGCAGAAACATCAACCACCGTGAATAAATCCAGATATATTTAGAAAACTTCCACTTCAACTCCCCTGAATTAGGCTTAATTCACCAAATATACGAGACACATCCGACTCCCAAGTTTATATGAAACGCTGATATCTGTCTATAACCTAAAAACAAACTCTTAAACTACCTTTTGAAGCTAACTTCTATAAAAGTACAAGAGGAAAGTATTGAAAGTGTCTCGCCATTCAATTTTGAATTCTGAGCCTATAGACATAAAGTATGTTTTGGTATATTTTTGTGACTAGTCGCATAATGTTCTTTGAATTGCCATCTTGGATTTCTTACAGAGTGAGGCAGTGTGGACGTCGATAATTTCCGATTTGTTCTCAATACTTAGGAGAAGTACAAATAAAGATGAAAAAAGTTGAATTCACTATATAGTATAAAACAAGGTCGCTTTCTCTGTCCCTATGTATGCCTAAATCTTTAAAACTACGCAACGGATTTTGATGCGCTTTTTTTATAGATAGAGTGATCAAGAGGAAGGTTTACATGATAATAACATAGTACAGAGAAAGGAGTTTTACTCCGAATATAAACGCGGGCGAAGCCGCGCGGGTAAAAGCTAGTGAGTGATAAGGTGATGATTGGATTAAAATGGTTAGTTTTCTAGATACCTTAAACCAGATGGTTAAAGAAGAATTTGATGTTTTTTTTCCCTATAAAGCATAGGTACTCAATGACGTTTTTCTATTGAGTATAAGTACTCAATACACTGCGCAATCACATTCGAATATGGTTAACTTCCCTTTTATTAAGTTTTTAGTTTTAATATAAATTCAACATTTTAACCCTTCAAATCTTTAAGATAAAAATCTTTACATACTGCACGTTGCTGTAAAAACACCGTTCTTTTCCCCTTTTATATATCTCTTCAGCTTGGTGTACTGGTATTCCCCACTGGTATCACCATTTGTAGCCCCCATTTGTATCCCCAGTGCGATCGCCCTCACTTGTATATTAGAATCCTTTCAAGAATATTCAGTGTATAATGACGCGAGCTGAATAGATAAGTACTGACGAGTACTGTGGGAGAAACTCAAGCATGCAAACTTGTTATGGATGAAACGATTTACTCGTCAGTGTAACCCTAATATGAGATGAACGTGAAAGTTTGTATAGATGTTTCGATGTTTGTTACACAATCTTTAAGTAACTAAACTTAAAGTTTAAATTTAAAAATGTGCGTAAATAGATTGTAAAATGGAATACATAAAAACAAGTTTATTTAAATTATACTTAATTGTTAAATTACTTAATAACAAATGGGGCGACGTGAAACAAAAATCAAAAATACGAAAATTATAAGCTTTCTTTGGCAAAGGTTTTTTTAGAAAATCCAATGAGTCACCCAACACATACAAACACACAAACATTACCTCTTTGTGGTATAAGTAGATATTAAGATAAGACTAACAAAATTTGTTTTGGCAGTAGTTTTCTAAGTTAGAGCAAAATAACAAAATTAAATGATTTCAATCTTTATTTGGACGAGATAAAGTGAAATAAACCGATAGGATAAGCCTTATAGACAAATGTTTCTTAGCGTGCGTATTTTAGCCCCAAAAGAGAAAATACTTTCAAGTTTTAAGAGATTTTGACAAAAAATATTAACACAACAATGTAAATTAGGGTCGGTATGTATTTTTTGGTAAACTTTTTGAGAACTGAATGAAATTGAACGAAATTAATGAAAACAGCTTACGAATTGCCTCTAAAATTTTCGAAGTCAATTCTGCTAGTTACTAAAATATTTTATTTATAAACAAATTTTAACAAATTCTTTTTTTTTAATGATAAAAATTAAATGCAACTTTCCTCGACATTAACGAATATTGTATGGATGGACGGTCAACATTTTGACTTATTTTCATACAAATTTCGGGTCTCCATACAGGTTAACGCTTTTCAATTATTTTGAAGGTTTCGGCATTAGGAAGGGACTTTTGTGTGTATTTTGAAAGGGTGTTTTGGCTTTTTGATTGTGTTTGCTATATTAGAATTAGCAATTCAAATGTAGACACTTTTTTGGTTTTCGTAATTTTTTTTTTTTGAAAAGAATAAGCACTTACAACAACTAGTGAAGAGAAGAATTATCCGAGGTTTAAATAAAAAATAAATAAATGCAGTAGAACAAAGCAGAAAAATGCTACCAAAGCAGTCTGGCTTCCCCTAACCCATTTATATACTAATAAAACATTAGAATAAATAAAGGAATTACTTTAAGCTCTCTATCCCCAAAAACTCCAATTATTAAAGTAAACACAACAATAAAAACATAAGCCAAAATTGTCATATACGCATTGCTGTTCCTAAATGTTAGTTGGAAGTCAGCCAGTTGTCCTAGGTTCGATACTGGCCTTGTCAGCATCAAGATGGAACCTCATTGGTGGACGTTAAACTACGGCCGAGAAAGATATGCGCAACTGAGAATTGTGGAACGACGGTGCTGTTCCAAAACTGCGGAACTGCAAATGGCTCGGGATATTTGGTTTTAAATGGATGTGCGATTTGTAGGCTATTGCTGACGTCTTTATAAATTGAAAAACTTATAGCTTATCCTACTAATATTATAAACGTGAAAGTTTGTGAGTATGGATGTTTGTTACTATTTCATGTAAAAACTACTCGACGGATTTGGATGAAACTTTACAGTAATATAGGTTATACATCAGAATAACACATAGGGTACTTTTACCGCGGGAAAACTTCTCATTCCCACAGGAAACCACGCGAACGGAGTCGCGTACATACGCGTTAGCTACATACGTGATGTGCCAAATGGCGGTAGCGTCAACCCTGGGGACACTAAAAAAAAATTTGGGCCTAGCTCAATACATTTTTGCCCACCCTCCTTTGTGTCTTTTAACGAACCGAGGGCCCCAATGAAAGATAATCTAGACGTTTCTTACTTAATTATTTTTGTACCTTATCCTCAATCTGTTAAAAAAGCTATGATTCAAACTATACAAAACCAGTTTCCTATAAATAAAACAGCACAAAAAGCGACCAATATTGAATATCGACACGAAACTTGGACCAAATCCAAGACATTTTAAAATTGACTCACAGCTAAGCTCATTTAACTTTGTTTCCGCAACTGCGATATTAAATTATTTTCGTACGTGTTTTCGGTTCGATTCATAAGTTTGAATACTTTGGTCAAAGTTAAAAGTCTTAGTTAACGTTAACGCTTACGATGTAACGGGAGATTTAAGGTAACTTAAGTAGTATAACTAATAGAAAGTATGTTATAAAGAGACTAGCTTTTTAGCTTTTACCCGCGCGGCTTCGCACGCGTTAAATTCGGAGTAAAACACCTTTCCCTGTACTATGTTATTATACATGTAAACCTTTCTCTTGAACCACTCTATCTATTAAAAAAAACCGCATCAAAATCTGTTGCGTAGTTTTAAAGATTTAAGCATACATAGGGACAGAGAAAGCGACTTTGTTTTATACTATGTAGTGAAGCTATTTAAGGTTAACTTTTTCCACATGTGTCAATTAATGAAAGTTAACTTTGTGAAGTTAATCCATCACACGCTCTGACTAGCGACAGTCATAAAACTACCTAGTTACACTACGCCCGAAGCCAAAAGGAGCATTTTGAACTAAAAACAAGACGTTTTGCTCTCAATGTACCATTTTTTTAAATATTTAAAATGATTCTACAAATAACGTTACAAATATAAAAATAACATAAAGTGGCTTCTAAATAATTCCAACTAACAAATGTTATCTAAAATAAAAAAGCCTTTATACGTCCTACTAGTTGGACTTAGACCTCCTTTTTCTTGGATAGGGAAAAGACTTGAGCCGTAATCCAGTGCCTAAGTGCGGGTTGTTACATGCATGTACCTTAACAACCTCTGTGGTGCAGCGGTATAAACACCGGACTGTTAAGCGGATGGTTCCGGGTTCGATCCCTGGGTCGGGCTAATTTCGTCAAAATGGGTTTTCGAAATTGGCTCGTGTCTGGGTGTAACTAGGTTCTCCCCTAGTCCATTGTGTGGTACCTATAGTACAAGCTTTGCTTAGTTTAGGGCCACACAGTTGGTGTGTTAGTCTGGAGATTTTTTATTATTATTATTAAAAAAAAACCAACATATATTTTGAAAGGAATGTTACAATATTTTTTAACTTCCATTGAGTACCTGCATAATTATTCTATTTCGATTTAGGTCTACTAAAACTTATACCTTTATTAAGGCTTTATTTGTGTTTCAAATATTAAGTCGAAGAACCCTTTGTTACGTTGAATATTTCAACAAATAAGACCTGAATAAGGTACCTGGTTTTCGTGATAATATTATGCTTAGAATGTTACTACGCACTTAGTTTAATTTAATTTTCAGGCTTATTTTAACAACGACTAGGTATTCATTTTATAATAAAACCAGGTTTTACAGGTGAATTACAGAATTTTATCAATATTTTCCTCGAAAGATATTTTTAATCGCCTACAAAAATGTCATTTTAAAAAATATTAAAGTTATTTTTAATTCGACATCTACTGCAGAAACTCCATATAGAAATACTAGTGGCCGCCAGCGACTCCGTTCGCGTGGAAGTCGGTTTTCCGCGGGAATGAAAAGTTTTTCGGCGGTAAAAAGTACTCTATGTGTTATTCTGATGATGATGTAACCTATTTTACTGTGAAGTTTCATCCAAATCCGTCCAGTAGTTTTTTCGTGAAATAGTAACAAACATCCATCCATACATCCATACTTAGAAACTTTTACGTTTATAATATTTGTAGGATTTTAAGCCTTGAGCTATCTGTATCATACGAAAGAAGAAGAACCATTACAAAAACGAAACACCTTTCAAACACACGCACCAATCCGCAGATATAAATCTTCAATACTCAAATTGCGTTAATCTATCAAACAAATTGAATATTAAACCGCACAAACGAATAGAAAGTTTCAATTTCTCTCATAAATCATTGATATAATATCAAATAAATATCCAAAACTTTCTAAGGCTTCGATCACGTGTAAGTGTGGTAACGGGGAAGTGTGAAATGTGTAAACATGGTTTAGATTCGGGAGTATTACTTTTGGTCGGTTTGTTACTGAAAATGATTTGTTATTATTTAGTAGTTCAAAATCTTAAACTGAAAGTTTTTGTGTATGTTTTGGGATCTATTTAGTACAACAAAACCTATACCAGGCAATAATATGGGAAATACACATGAATGTGGAAAAAAATAATTAATGTTTAGAATCATAGCTATGGTTCAAACGAAAAACTTTTTAAATAAGTGGTTAAAATAAGTTTTAATACTATAGACAAAAAATCGCGTTAAACTTCGATGTTTGCAGCAGATAGCTATAAATTTAAAATACTTTTATTTCTTTATTAATCAACGGTTTTTTTTTTATGTTGTTTTTGGTATATACCCCACAAAAATGCAATTCGCCAACATATTTACACCACCACGTAAAAACCTTGCTGACATTTCCCGCACCATCCCTCGCCCTCGACTATAAAAGCCTCCTATTTTACCCCCAATATTATGAGGAAGTGGGGTACGATCCCTTAAAGTTAAGGGAGGTAATAAAAGCATCAAAGAATGAAATAATAGGGTTCACGGGGGTAAGTGAAAAATCTTTGCAAAGGTGCCAAAGGGTTATTTTAATTGAAGATACTGCTCGAAGATTTCAGGTGTCCACATCAATTAGATATATAATTGGTAAAGATGGAAGAAATGGTGGGTAATAAAGGTTTATTTTGTAGTGACAAAGTAATCGAAAGGCGTTACTTTTCAGGCGGTTATTGAGAGATGAATATCGGTCTTTAATTAGTGTTAAGCAATGTTGCAATGTCTCGTGTCGTGTATATGTACGAATTGGCTAACTATGTCTGAAACTAATCAGATTTTAAGACATTTTTACAATGATAAAATGTTTGAGTTAAGATAACAAATTAAAATTAAAGACATGCAAAAAAACAAACGATAAATATAAATTATTTACTTTAAACTAAAATACCTCAAGACGAAAATAAACTAACGATGATCTGAAGATTCGACTTCAACACTCTATCAAAATTACAATATAGTTTATTTATTTATTTACAAGTTTGTGTATTTACACACAATTATACACATGAAAAGACCAACTGATAACAAAATAAAACATAAATAGAGAAAGAAATTTCTCCCAGCAGACCTGTAGTTGATGAGATGGTACGGAAAGAAAATTTTGCATGTCTACATATACATACTAACAATACATACATACCAATATAAACTAACAAATAGTTACATATTATTACTTAATCATCAATACATATAAATATGAAAAAAACATTACACAAAAACTACTACATGGAGAGATATAAACTTTTCCATTGTTTCTTAAACAAAGAAATGTATTTCAATATCGTGAGGTACTGAGTTCCAGAGCCTGACAGCATAGCTTGTATACCATCACATTTACATATACATATACGTACAACCTATTCACTCGAGCCAAACTTTATAATCCACAGTCAATCCGCATCTTTGTTTTGCCAACAAGTTTTTATGAGTTCTCAATCAAATCTTGTCTGAAACTAGAAATACAAAGCCTTTGACACAATGTTGCCAGAAGTTCCCTGAATTTCATGAATTCCGAGTTTCAGTCGAAAAGTTGCCAGCAATTTGAATGTATTTGAAAGTTTTTTTTTCCTTTTTCGACGCCTGTGTGTGGAATATGTGACGGACGGAAGGAAAATAGGCCGCGTTTTTGTAAGCTTTTGTTTTCGTATAGTTGGAATAATACAGGTTTTTATTTCATTAGTGATGATTGCAAAGGTAGTTTTTATATGTATGATTCAAAAATAAAGAGTATAAGTCGAATGAACGGACCGTAAAATGGATAATAGATTGTTGGATAGAAGTTTGTTTAATATTTCGAAGGATGTAGTTTCAGTTCCTAGAAATGTGAATCGCTAATTTGGTATATTAGTAGGTAATTTATATTACATTTATATTGAGGTATATAAAGCATTGAGGTATACAAGTCGTGTAGGTGACTATCGTTAGAATCGACTAACTTAAAATCATAAACTATCATGATTTACACCAAACTACGCTCGACAACGTATCTACCAAAATAACTACTTACTACTAAATAGAAAATCCTTTATTATTCTGAAGAAGTGGCATAAACAACAAACATCTAATCAATACAAATTTAAAAACACAACGAAGTCCCAAATAACCTGACTAAACGACATACCAATACATATTACCCACCTTCCCTGCCCCAAAATCAATAGCATTTAAAACAGTATCTATCATCAAATGCCTAAATTATAAAACTTTGGAGCGAACTCAGAAGCTTTTAAACCTTCTCCCTCCCATCAACCGATATTCCAACTTCGGCCACGGTGACAAACATAAGTTTTGAATGCCGAACGCTTTAATTTAGAGCTCGATTGGTATCGATTTTGTTTAGGTACGCTAATTTGGGTTACAATTTAACACTGTAAAGAACTAGGTAATGTAACCATAAGAAGGTAGTATAAAACTTTAACTTCGCGCAATAATAAATCTTCGTTTTGTAATATAAAAATGTAGATTAAAGAAGTCTTGGTTAAAACTAGAAAGCGTTTGCAAAAATTGCATTGTCCAGTTGACATTTTACACCACCTGAAAGTTTATCTTTTAAATGGAATATGCAAGCAAAGCATTGAATATTCCAAGTATTTTCAAGATGAGCAAAAAGAAGCATATAGCAGGCATATCAATCGTTAAAAAACGGTTTCTTTTACTCACTTAAACCTTTTCAAGCTACTAACTACGTTGTGGCGCTTTCCGTAAAAGCACAATAAAAGATATCCATATTTATATACTTTATAATAAACTAACTAACCCTGTTTTTTATTTGCAGGTAAGGCAGCTAAACAAAGCGTTTATTAACGTAAGCTTATTCTTTATACCCAAGATTTATTTATTTCAAAGTAGGTTACACAAGAAACATTTGCATCAGCGTTAAAATACTATCTCCCTATCTTGATTAAGTAAGATATTTATAGGAACAATAGTAGGAACTCTATCTCAGTCTCGCTTTAATATAAGCGTGCTTGAGAGGGCTCTCAACATTTAGATAAGTTAAAGACAAAAGCGGAACAATTATATTGAGAAATTGCAAAAAGTGGAAATACGCCCTACGATTCTTTGGCACAGAAATAAACCCAATTTGACACTTGACACATAAGAAAGTGTCAACTGTCAATCTACATAAATAGGCAAGGAGCTTGTTTTATTTGTAACCTTTATTTAAAAGAAAAACAATAATTAAGTAACTTTGAATTTTATGATATATATTTTCTTTCCGTGGTTTTACTGGTGACAAAATAAGCTTCATACGTCGGAATAACCTTCTAAATCCGGCCTTGTCATTCTTGGTTTTGAGAGTCCTACTCAGAAACTACCTTCCAGTGAAAATTTACATTTATAGGTCAAGTAGTTCTCAAGATAACGTGATTTGTCACCGAGTTCACAAATAGTTTTCGATTACTAGTAAAGGATACGTAGACAATAGTAAATGCGCTTTGTTACAAGTTGTAGTAACCGAATATGCATAAAACATATTCGGTTTACATACTTAGGTATAATTTAATTGTGTTCCACCATTGAGTTGTGTTTATTTTTTTACGCCTTGTCACGAGACTAAATAATTATTTATTTTACATACAAAGAGACTCGTTTGGGGTTTTTTCGTGCAGCACTTTTAAGATGCTAATGACATTTCCATGTGATAATTTTAACTTACCAGAATCCGAACTGTAAACACACACAAAACCTAACATATTTCACCACTGAAATATAAGCCCCAAAGGAATCCCCTACATCCATTCCAATTACTAGAAGCACTTTATTTATTTCCACAAAACTAGCTTATCATAATATGAAGTGGGTGCTGAAATTGCCGGTTTACTTCAAATATTTTTGGATTTGTGGGCTTAGCATAAGCGGCGTGATATCGAGTATTTGACATTTGTTTGTGGGAATATCTCGATTTTTTTAATTCGGTAGCAGGACTGCACACTATCTCATCGTAACTCACGGTGATCAGTGACTCACATACGTCATTTGGCTCTCACGTCGTAATCGGTAGCATGCACGCCCAAAAACACACGTTTCTTTTTTTTTAATACGAGATAATTCTCTTCCTCAAATTTTGACGACGAGAAGCTGTGAGATTGCTTTACTGAAATTGATTGTGTCGAATTGTGCTTGAATGCATCATCTATATATAGGTACTTGAGTTTAATTAGCTGATAAGTGTTAGAACTTTTAATTTTTTAAAGAATTTTTAATGTTTAAAAATTTAAAAGGTTTCAACATTGTACACAACTGTCATTGCGTCTGGCATTCGGACCGAGCCCGTTCTTGCGAGAGGGCGTTGTAGATTGAAAAATATATTGTTGTGAAACTATTTTTACTTTGTTAAATTAATAAAGAATAAAGAATTCAAGAAATATCATTTATTGCAGCATCCTGAATCTAGTATTATAACATAAGGTAAAACCGTTTGTAATTATTTGAAGTATTATGGCAGTCCCTTACTATAATCATATGAATAGTAGGTATATACTAGTGACCCGACCACGCTTCCCAATGGTGTAATTTTGGGCGACTTGTTCCCGAAACATTGAATTTTAGTTAACCCTTTGAAACCTTTTCTGAATGTTCTTTATTCAAAAATTTAAATGATAAAATACCTAAAGGAAGGTGAAAACCGCATTAAAATCCCTCAACTGGTTTAGGAGTTAGCGGCCAAACATACAAACAGACAGAATTAGCGACTTGGATTTATACTATGTAATGATGATGATGAGCAGCGGGAAAGAAGGAAAATTGAGCGTAGGATGCTGAGGGAAGTGATCCCTTGACATGGGGGATCACGAATGATGTTGAAGTACTTTTGATATCATAATATTTATTCACGAAACTACGATTACCTATCCCGCATTATTTGTTTTGTTTACTAACTCCACCCACAGACTACAGACTAGTAAGAACATACATACTTGTACTAACAATAGACAAAAATACAGTGGTGGCTATTTGTAAAAAATGAGAAATTGAATGAATGATTTATGTTATTTTTACATAAATAGCAACACTCTCTTCATCACCACGGAATCGAAACTCGACGTGAGTTTTCTTCTCTCTCACAAAGGTCATGCTACCGGTTTCGACATAAAAATAGAGATCGATTCGTTCTCCACTCCCACCCACGGAGTATCTCGATACCGGTCATGCTAGGCCTATTGCTCGCGCCTCTTTTTATATTAATAGAGATGTGACCGTGTGAGGCGCTTATCGATAATTAGAATTTGCGTGATTTTATGCGAATTTTTTCGCATGTTTTTAGATCTCTTTCAAGGTTACTATATTCAAGTTGTAAAGTAACAATTGTTATTTTTTAAATATTATCTACTAAATCATCAACAAAACAAAAAAGAATGTTTTTACTATTTTCTCCAAAAAATAACAGAAGAAACACAGTCCTAATCTTGCCAAATTCGACACAAACACCACATCGATTACCACACTCCAATCGATTCTACCATATCGATTCCCAACCTCGAACATCTTTACAAAGTACACGTATGAATTAACATTCCCATCGCGTAAGGGTTCGAACCTGGGAGGTTGTCGATCGATGACGTCATCGACTGAGCCAGCTCATTTGCATAAGCCGATATCCGCACTTACGCTCAAATACACCCGGTTATTACTACTGACGTAAAGTGATAATGGCGTATCAGGGATGTAAATAAAGGGTTTATCGCTTTTGGACTGTGAGAATAGGTTGTTTTTAATCCTTTGTTTTGAGGTTATAATAGTCTGAGATTCAATTTTTTCAGTTTCATTTACAATGAAATAAGTTGTAAAATTGTAGCTTATGCACGAAATTTGTTTACTTTTGAATAAAGTCAACCTACCGTGTTCTAAAATTATTTATAGTTTTTATATTGACTGCATTTAAAGATTTTTACCTTACAGACATGGTTACAGTAAATTGTTTATTGTTTGTGTAACAAAACTTACATTTTACTTAGGTTACTTACAATTCCCAAAATCGTGCCAACAAGACTAATTAGTTCTTACTAAAAAAAAATAAAGGTTTTATTCAATGTATCTTTCTGTTTAATCAGTATAAATTATTAATAGCTCCATTCATTTTACAAAATGAGACAACAAGGGCAAAAAGGGTCAAATACCTTGAGGTGAAATATTGGAAACTACTTTAAGACTTTCATCCTTTGTATGCTGTATGTATATTTATAACACATTATAGTGTGGTGTCAGCTTCTAAGATAGTTTATATCGAGTATACGTGTTTAGAAAAGAGATATAAGTTATTGATTTGGCGCTCGCTTTAAAAGCGGGTGAGATTTTCTTTGAAATATAAGGTGAAAATCGCAAATAATATACTATTTAAGTAGCCAAGATATTCTTTACTGAATATAAAAGATAAGATTTGTATTTTTTTGTTTTTTACAGAGCATAACTAAACTATTTTCTATACGGGGTGTAAAAGAAAGCTGCTTCCGAAAACAAAAACTAGGCATTGCTGGAGGGGTAACGGTTACGGTTTGAGCAAAAAAAATGTTTTTATGATTAACAGAAAAAAAATTACGTAATTGTACAAAGTTATACGATCAGATTTTGCGATGATTTTAAATTAAATAGGGTTTTAATTTAATTTGCAAAGTAAATAATCGCATCTGAACCGACAGTTGATGTGTGAGCGATGATTTCAAGCGGCGAATATGACGTTTCAATCCTTAACTATTTTAAATTAAGTTTTCTGGGTATACTGATAGTGAATTTAGTTACTATTGAGGTTCCAGAATACATGGTTTCAGGCTTCAAAAGTGGTCTTTTTACACCCGTTATAATCTAGATTACTTAAAAAAAATTGGCTGTGTTATTTTAATATATGTAATATTTATAATTTATATGTATAAAAACAAGCTACCACTAGCGAGCACTAGAACGTTTCTTCTTCTTGGATAGTGAAGCATGAAGAAATATTTCAAAAAATACCTAAAGCTCAATCAAAATATCCACAAATACTGCTAGGTGTGTTATCTTCAAAACCATTACCTAGTTTCCTCTGCTTTTATTTAAAAAATAAGATTCCCTTTTTATAATTAAATATAAATCATTAAATTCCCTCTCAAAAGCGTAGAATCTGACACTAAATAATTGATGACGAACGGTTGTTTACCAAAACATTAAATAAATAATTACATCTCCGAAGAAAAATTCTCGAGAAATGGGCCAGACGATTTTTTATGATTGAGTACAAGAAAATACGTTTTCAAAAAGAAATCAGGCTTTAGCCGTCTTTGCAAATTGTTTTTCTATACTAGATTTTAATAAATAAGACGGTGACCATAACTTAGAACATCCATATAAACATATTTTCATCGCTATAGTAAAATGAAAACGTAACGATTATTAGTTGCAGTTTAACTATAGTTTTGTCTTGCACTATAATTATGGTTACCCGTGGGAATGAGATGTTTTCCTGCAGGCAAAAGTACCCTATGTGTTATTCTGATGTATAAACTATATAACTTCAAATTTAAATCCAAATCCGTCCAGTAGTTTTTTCGTAAAAGAGTAACAAACATCCATCCATACATCCATACAAACTTTCACGTTTATAATATAAGTAGGACAATAGCTAATATACGTCACATAAGTTGAGCTCAAGCCGCCTTCTCGGATAGCGAGAATGATTGAGGCGTAATCCACCTCGCTGGCTCAGTGCAAGTAAAGTAAATATAAATACCAACCAAATTGTTTGTTACCTTTAGGAATTATATAATAATAATATTTATTTCAAGAAAGTCTTACTGTATTTATCTCAGTAAAACCACTTCGTTTATTTTCATGTGTTAAAATTTACCGCATCGCACTAGTATAAAATTAACTTATCGATAAAAAATATCGATATTTGCCTAACACTGCACGATCATAATATTTCTAATATACCTGTTACTGCAATGGGAATAATATGAATTTATAGGTATTGCACTGGCTTGCGATAATTCAGTTATTGAATACAGAGTAGATAATGCAGTATTACTGCTCGATTAATATTCTGTTATTTTGAATGCAAAGGCATATGTTTGAAAAATTACCGGTATAATGACAGCATATTATGCAAATGACATCTTTTATTTACGAGGCATACGTTTGCCAATTTTTTCAGGAACAAGACTCTAGGCAATTTAATTATTTTACTGCACCAACAAATCGCTTTTTGAGTTTATGTTTTTTTTTAAATAATATACCTATTCAATGCGTATTTATTTTTTAATTAAATCTTTTAAGAAACATCACCGTACCAATAAAAACTATATTTGTCTCTGTCTGTATTGGAAGCTATCTCATATGAGTGACAAGGACAAAACATATCTTCGTTTATATAGTTTCAAAAACCGTTAAGGGTTATCGTTTTTATTAGTTTTAATTCTTGTTTTCTACACTGCATACTCTCAAAGGTGCTATGAACTAGCTACACTGTAGAACACAAAATATGGCACACAAAATAATTCAGATCTATATTCCAGATAGTCTTAACGAGAAATTGAAATTATGCGCTTCCGATAGCATCCACTTGCAATTGCATTGAAGCTTTTATTTGGAATCGGCTAAGAAGATGGAGATTTTGGTATGCACTTTTAGAAAACTTGGAAACCATAATTTTATTATATTTTAATTAAATTATTATTTTTATTAGCGAGCACGTATTTAAGGCATACATATTGTATGCCATAATGAAAACCATTCATAATTGATGTGATTAAATAGTTTTACGCCTGGATTACTTTAACATCTGTAACAAAAATGAATAATTCAGTAACCCTTTTTGGATTTTTCAGGTCCGAAAAAAATGATTATTTTTTTGATATTATTATGTACTATAAAATATCATCGGTTTACAGTTTTTCTACATGACAAACAGAAAATATAACAAAATTGAGAAATAACTCTGTTTTGTCTAACAGAACATAATATAAAAACCAATAACACAATGTTATATAAATTCCTGGTAACAAATAGCAAACTAGGATGTATTTTTCAAACATCGCATAAGTTTTGTAAGCTGAAGCTACTGCTATCCAATAATAATACTTTATGGGGCAGAGTGCCAGCTTACAGCTAACGACTGGACATAGGAATGTGCGAGTGTCGAAAAAAAAATCTCGATAGTTTTGATGAAAATATCGTCAATTTTGAAGTTGGTATCGGTTACACTAAATTTATGACTAGTATTTTCGTAATTTATACAATAATAATGTGAATGATAGAAAATACTTTATAAGAGTTGGGAATATAAAATTTTATGATTACGAAAGTAGCAGAAAGTGTTTTAATTGCGGTAGTTATTATTTGTTAGAAAAATAAAACGGTTTTGTGTTTTTTAACAAAAAATTGAGGTGCTTGAACTTTATCGAAGAACATCTGTCATCATATCTGTTTTATACGAACGGTGCCCTACTTTCAATAGTATTGGTTTGTAAAATTTTGGTTTTGTTATTCTATCAATATTCAATAATCTTTTGCAAAAGGCAACGAACAGTTTAATTTTTTGACAAAGAATTGAAAGTTTAAATTTTGCTTTTGTTTTAACAACACATTTAATCGTTTTTTAGGTATCTTTTAATTCAAATATTGTTATAGTAGATATTACCAAGAAAAAAAAATGTATTTTTAAAATAAAAATAAAGTTTTTCTTTATACATTCAGTAATATTTTTATCTCTGTAATCTAACTTAAATAAAACTAGTTCGCTAGATTAATTCATTTTATAATAAATTACGCATTTTCGTCCAAAACGTCATTCCCTGTGCGAGCTTATAAACTTGAATGGACGGTGTTATGCAAGATGTGCGTAGCGACAATTTAATTATTTCCAAATGATTGATGAAGCAACTTATAAGGCCCACTTAGTTTGCTTATCGTTATTGTATTTTATGACGAATAAGAAATTAGAAATATGTCAAAATCAAAAATATTAAAATGTTATATGAGAACTTTTTAGTTTTTATTAGAAATTTTGGAAACTGCCAAAAATATTTTGACACTTTTAACACCACTTTTAGTAATACATTCAGGTGTACCTTTGAAGAGTGTGAATAATTCTGTTGCTCACAGCATCTAAGCCTGCAATATTATTAAACATATTGAATTATTAAATAAGTTTTGAAGACCCCCAAATATGTTTTAGTATTTTGAAAACTTAGGCCCAAGTAAGACAAAATTTGTTTACAATACGATTATACAAGCATTAGTAATTTTTCTTGATTAAATCTTATCCCAGCGTATCAGGTCGTGGCATGCGAAATTAGTCGGAACATAAACTACGGCATCCTTTTCAAAAGTAGGTCATAGCGCACTCAGCAAGATAAACGACGCGAAAAACTTAGGCATTATCTCATTTCCTCTATTACCCTAAAATTCTTTACGATCCCTCCTACGAAATAGCCTAATTCACCTATAACATTAACATTTTCGTTATCTCGGTACATTTTAGGTTAGAATCATGACTGGACCCCATTAATACGGGGTTGAACCTTAGGCAAACATTAATTATAAGGGTGGAACCGCAACTGAAACAAAGCTAATTCATTACTTGTCTTATTGTTGTGGAATAGCCCCTTTTCTGGTGTTCAGGAAGATGTAGCTTTGTGGAATGTATGTTGTGATGTGACGCGGGGCTTAGCGGGTTCAGACTTCATGTGCTGGTTAAAAATGCAATCTAGGTTAAGAGCAATAAAGTCTATTTTGCAACGGGATCTGGGTATAGTTCTGTTGAGCGGCCATATTGAGTTTTAGGTGATTTTTTTAAATTAATTTATAATATTTTTAGGCAGTTATTTAATACGATAATTTAATTAGATTATTTGTGGCTGTAGTTAGCGCTTTTGACTTTTCTGTAACGGTAAACAAACTACTTTTCATTATTTTCATTCCCATGTAACTGAAACCGATTAAAACAGTTTAGTCAGCAGCACGTTCTTGTTGTTACTTATCACTTTCTTAATCTAAAACTTTCCTAGATTTTATTTTAAAAAACGCGCTGAAGCTAATTTGTGTGCGAACCCTAGCACGCTATTAACATTTTTTATGACAAAACCATTGAAACAAACCATAGCATTAAAGTGTCAAAATTCTTGTTAAAAATGTGTGTAATTTAGAGCTTGGCAGAATAATAATTAAGCTCGCATCTTGGCACGCTCTTGAGCAAGAAAATGTTACATTTGTTCTTATTTAGGAAGACAGAGAAAATTTAGTTTTTGAGAAAGTTCTTTGCTCGTACTTTACAATTATTTTATGCATAAAATTTATAATAGTTAAAGACTTTAAACGTCTCACTAGTTGAACTAGCCTTGTTATTTTTTTTTGTTAAAGCCTTTAAATTATGAATATAGGTACTAATTATGTAAATAATTACGAAAAGACTACAGGAACCAAACCCAAAACCATTGCTAGCCAATTCTAACTAACTAGGCTATCACGCACTTTTATGTACATATTTTTACGCATATGTACATATTTTTTTTGAATATATTTTTATAAACACAGTCCTATTTCAAAAATGTTGCTACAAATCACTGTATTCATATTTCACAAAAAAAAACAACACAATCACCAGGTACGTTTAAATTTCATACTGTATTTATCTCTCGGCTCTGTGTTGCATAAAGCCGTCCATGTTAAATTGAAGTTATAGCCCTGAATGAGTGCTGGCTGTTTTACGTATGAATGCCTCCCAGAGACTTGTATTTTAGATGGTTTTAGTATTTCGTGTTAAATATAACTCAGATGAATATGAACTAAGGGAATTGTACATGTTTAAATGCTGGGCGTCGGTGCCTTAGAAACAAACGTCATACCCTACGGCCCTAGAAGGGAGGTAAAGATCTTTTCCACCTTCTATTTACAAACAAATGTTATGTTTGTCTGTGGATGTAAGAATGTTCTTACGTACAAAAGTATTTAAAAAAATATAAGTTTTTTTTAAATGACATGTTTTACAGCACATGCAAAATTTTTATAACGTTTCGTTTGTCTCATTAAAAAAATAACAGAATACTCAAAAAATACAAAAATACTTATTATTTTTACATTCCTCGCTCCAATATAAATGTAGTTTTATGCTTTTATAAGTAGAAACCTTTTATTATTAAAAAATAGAGTCCTTTAAAGCAAATTATCTTAACTCAATATTGAATTTTGTCTAACTACGAGAAAACAAACTTGAAAAAAAATGAGTTTTCTTTTGGATGGCATTCTCCAATGGACACTAAGTGCAGATTTTTCGATTTAAAATAAGTTTTAATAGAAATTACAGATTAAGTTGGAAAGAGTTAAATAAATAGATTTTAAGTGGTTCTTGATTTTTTTCGTACTTTAGAAATGCGTCTAGATTAAGCAAATTTTGAATCTTAAGTTGACTGAAATCAAAAAAAACCCTTGTTACTTCTCAATAGTATAGATTTGCTGTTTATTTTTAAATCGTACAAGTAAGTTACAAACTTGATACAAACTAAGATAAAAGAAATACTTAGTTTTAAATAAAAAAAACTGCAATAAAAAGTGAACGTGTATTTATATCTATTGCAATTTGACCAAGAAATTAATAAACACAATTTACTAACATCCTACTAATATTATAAACGTGAAAGTTTGTAAGTAAAAACAAAAAAGACTACTGGACGGATTTGGATGAAACTTTGCAGTAATATGAATATACAACAGAATAACACAAAAGGGACTTTTTACCGCAGGAAAACATCTCATTCCCACGGGAAAACAACTTCAACGCGAACGGAGTCGCAGGCGGCCACTGGTATTAAATAAATTACTATGGTACCCATTTCTTTCTCAGCTTTTAAAATCCTTGTTTACTTTATTCCTGTGACCTAAATTTGATTGACTCCTGAGCCTTGGCTGTAATTTTCCAAAATGGCCGCCACCCGAGATGTCAAATCTGTCAAGTGTAATAAAGGACCAATGACTATGGAAACCTATGGACGAATCACACTTTTTAAAAAAATGAAAATATACGAAAATAAATGAGGTTATAAATAAATGTTGACGGTTAGTCATTTTGGTGTACCGTTACTTGTAATTGTTAGATAAATATTTATTAATAGCCAAATTTGGGCTATTATTATCTAAAAAAAATATATTAATTCATTTACGTAACTCAATCAAAATTTTTAGTACTTAAAACATTTTGCTTAAAGATAAAAGACTATATTTTATAATTGCCTATATCCATAGGTTTATTAAGTTTTAGGGCACAGAAGGGAGAGTCATCTGACACTGTATTTTAAAAGGGACGATACAGACCCTTTGTTGTAATATTAATAATGTCAAAAACTAAGTATATTTAAGAGGCTCTTAGGATAATGAAGGCTTGAAGTTTTTTGTACCTTAATGCGTGTCAGATAAAGTTTAGTACCCAGTTTTCTTTTATCACATGAAATCATACCAGCTTTTTAGGTACGTTCTTGGATAGCACGAGAGACGGAGCCGTAATCCATCTTGTACATTGATATTCAAACAATGGATCCAACGATTTAACTCAGTTTTCTCATTACCATTTCTCTAACATGACTGCGTGATAAGTATGAAATAAATTTGCAAATATTTTAGCACACCCAAGTAGAAACCCAACCTATCTGACTAACCGCCAGTTTTCAAAATTCGGGGTTTGCAGTCGAGTCATGCTTTTAAATATTGCTTAAAAATATTTTTATGGTCAATTTTAATAAGGTCTAAATTACTGAAAGTTTGTGCTATGCCCTTTAGTTTCACCTACAGAAAAAGCTATTAAAAGTTTTTTTTATTCTTTCGTTACTTTTATACGCAGAGCACACAAGGTGCCCAATTTTCTCTAAGGCTCAGCAACACACCCCCAACACCCACAGTGTTGCGGGTAGTCATTGGCGGCGGTGATCACTTACCATCAGATGACCCGCATGCTCGTTTGCTCACTATATTATATAAAAAAAACAAGTTATTGTAATATTTATCATTGCACCGCTCCTATCAGACGTAGCGTGACTCATGTTATATAGCCTTCTTCGACAAATGGACTAAACACAAAAAATTCAGTTTGTACCAGTAATTCCTGAGATTAGCACGTTCAAATAAACCAACTCTTCAACTTTATAATATTAGTATGGATGAAACTTTACCTTGAGACATCAACGCCACCTGCTAAAATCTTGATTGTCTTACATAATTTACAAAATGATCACAAAAATGCACAAACAGATGACCCAGCGTCCTAATTTGCTGCGTATTAAAAAAACTATTTTATTTTATTTAGGTAAATAAAAAAAAACAAAAAATTGTTCATAGTACTGGCATTAAATTCTAATTTTCCCGATAGATTGTTAAACGTCATGTCAAAATAACTTTAAATCAGAAACATCTGTTAATAATTCCACGAACGTTGAGATATGAAGTTTTGGCAAATCAAAATATTTTGAAGTTAACATCCAAGAACTGTCAAAGAAAATCAACCTCAGATTTTGGAAATTAAATCTTATTGTGTCCACATTAAAGTTTGTTTTTGAGTGGTGTAATTTAATTACTGCAAACAAAGTTTATTTCAATGTCTTCAGGCGACTTCGGGTCACGTTGTGGAATCAAGAATCTTTGTTG
Source organism: Emmelina monodactyla (assembly GCA_916618145.1). Classification (NCBI taxonomy): domain Eukaryota; kingdom Metazoa; phylum Arthropoda; class Insecta; order Lepidoptera; family Pterophoridae; genus Emmelina; species Emmelina monodactyla. The sequence goes on from OU745324.1 coordinate 5,999,081, forward strand.
GAAATTTTCATTTCTGTTCATAATATGCGTAGATTTGTACCAAAATTCTTTCAATTTAAGTTTATTTTTTGAATTTGGAAAGGTTCAATAACTACAATTGTGTTCAGATACATAATTTCTTAATATTAATCAATCTTGACTTCATCTGCTATTTGGTTACGACATTGCTAGTTATTTTTTTAGGATTAATTAGAAAAAAAATCACTTAACAATGGTAGCAATTCTCGCGGTACAAATTTCTCTAAACTAAACTATAATTCTCTAAAATTAGCTTTAGTCGTCTTTGGTATTCTCAAAACACTAGACTAAACTATATTTAGGTTGACATATCTAAATTTATTTTAGTTATTCAATTTAGAGAAAAGTTATTATAACGTACAAATGTTACGTCAAAACTAGACTAAAAATCTCTAACTTAGAGAATTAAACTAAATTTAGAGGCTAACTAATTTGGTGTAGAGTAAATTAGTGAATCATCCTAAATAGCTGAAATCCAAGTTGTGAGTGGAAATAATGGAAGATTATGTTATTGCAGCGCTTGCATATTCAATTCAAAGGTAAGATAAGTCTCCAGACTAAAATAAACATAGAAAGTAAGTAAGTAAACATTAGTGTAAATTTTTATTTTATGTTGTCTTCAAGAAGTGCTTGTATTGAGTCTTTTTTTCTATCCTACTTATTTAAGGCGCCCCAGATCGAGGTATTTGCAGGACCATGCAAATCCCTTTGAAGTATCTGAGGAACGGTTCAGGAAACGAGGGAACGAATGAAATAGTTTTATTGCTATAAAACAAAATCAACATTTAATATTTAATTTGCTGGTTGCAACACAAGCCAACTCAATTTAGAGCTGTCAAAGTGGAGTCAGATGCATGCACTAATTTTAGTGGGCTGTATTTTGAGAATACGCTTAAGCGTAAATTAGTGATTCTAAAATTATAGTTTCTCTAAATTTAGACTAGTTAGGGAACGGTGAGAATCGCCACCAATGTTGTTTCGAGAAATACAAAACGATGTTCCAAATAATCAGCGTGTCAGATAAATAATAAATATCAAAAAAATAAAGCAATAAACAAAAAATATCTATATAAAAAAGAGAAATTAATTTGAAATTTAATCATTTCAAATTATGTTTGTTCTCTAAATGTAAACGGCCATAAATAACAAGGAAGTTATTAAATTAAAAACACCAGTTTCGATGAACTAATAACGAAAGCGAAATTAATTCTTGCTTTGAACTCGAGTCAATTATTATCACGAATGGTTTTAATGTTATAAGCGAATTTGCCAAGTTTGAAACACTTAAGTATTCTGAAATATGACTCTGGAGCCCTTATTTTTCGAATTACTAGGTATTTTCATTTTATATAAAGCTAGCTTTCTGTTCGCAGTCTTGTCTGCGGCTAAATGACGTTTCCCGGAGGAATTAGGTGTTATTTATCTTTAAAATTTATTGTGTTATGTATACCTATGGTAGTGGTAGACGCTAGCTGTAGGCTCTGTCTGCAGCGATTACTGGGCTGACTCGACCGGTGAAATACCACCGTCGCACAGAACATTGACGTAAAGTAGAGACGATGTTCCTGCGTTTCGTTCGGTGAGTGCGGTATCCGGTGCCCAATTATCTCAAAGGCTCAGCAACACACCCCCAACACCCACAGTGTTGCGGGGAGTCATGGGCGGCGGTGATCACTTACCATCAGGTGACCCGCATGCTCGTTTGCTTTGCTATATTATATGAAAAAAACCGGACTATTAAGCGATAAGTGTCATTCCCTGGTCGGGCCAATTGGTTAAATGGCATCTTCGTCGTCGGCTCGTGTCTGGGTGTTACTAGGTTCTCCCCTAGTACATTGTGTTGGTGCTAAAATATAAGCTTGCTGAGATACTTACTTAGTTTCGGGTTATATAACTAATTGGTGTGGCAGACTGGAGAGAATTAATGAATTTAAATTTGATTATATCTTGGCGTATTGGTGTTTACATAAAATCAGTCTTAAAATTGCTACAAAGTCGTAAAATGTATAAATTAATTTAAGGAGGCACCCGGATTATTAAGATTTGGCCAGTTTTCAAATTTTGCAGACTTAATAGTAAAAAGTAGGGCCTAAAGAAATTAAAGGTTATTTATTAAAACGTCGTTTATCCTAATAAAAATCAGTACCTACCTACTCATTTACCTCTAAAAACCTTTTGTTAAAAAAACCAACCAGAGATATATTTTTAATATATTTCCATGAAAACAATGAAATCACAAATCGGTCTTTCAATAAATATTTAATTTACACAGAAATTGGATCCATTGTGTCCTCGTAATAGCACCTTTTCAATTATTATCACAAAAAATGATTATCTTAACGAAATTAAGTTTACTTTATGAAAGGAAAATAATAAAGAAAGATATTTGATCAGGAAAATTAGATTTTTCAACAATTCCTTTTTATTATAAGCATTTCGAATCTCTTTTGGGAAATTATAAAGTTTTGAAGAGAAAAACAATATTTCATTACAAATCTCTCAAAAAAATAAAAATATATAGGTTTATTTAATTGCCTTTATTAAATATAATGATTAGTATTATTACGATAGAATCTAAATAGGACTATATATGTGGTTTAATTTTCAATGGTAGGTTTTTCTTACTTTTGATATAGGGTTCCAGTGATGCGTGCAGGATAGTGGTGGCAGCTCGTGTCGCGGAGACCGAACATGCGAAGTGTGTAGTGCACCACGAGAGTGGAGCTTACTGCTGCAGAACTTAATAAATAGTATCGTTTAAGTGCCTTAATAATCTTAAATAGATAGCTATTGAAATATAAATAACAGTAGCAGGTAAATCAAATCTAATGTGCGAGTACTAAGTATTTATGATATCATTATCCATAGTTTTCATTGGTTAAGTCACTTGTATGCACACTATGCAATGGGTCAAACAAGGCTTCCTTAATATGTATATCATAGCTCGTATGAAATTTATAAGTCTCGCAAACAAAGTAGGGTAGACAACATTTGTTATTTTACAATTATTTATAAAAAATAATTTAAATAGAAAAATATAGTTTTGAACGTTATGAAATATTTCTTACTTTCTTAGAATGAGATCTTATAGAAGCAATAGCGGCTACACTTTCCGTAAATTATTGATAAATATATTTGGTTTATTTTTATTGAAAAGGTTAGAAGTAGTAACACGAGATTTAACTATAAATCAGTGAAAATAAAGGACAGTTCCCAGAAATGTTCTGAAAGCCATTTTTAATACATTTTGATATACACATAACACGATCCTATAAAAATTAATAAAAATCGAAACAAACATTATTTGAGAACCTTATTTTTTTTTAAGCAAAATAAAAATCGCTTTCTAATAAAACCTCTTCCTTAAAGCTTATAAGTAAACAATCTTCTTTAAACCATGATCATAATCGTATATTTCATTGCCATTTTATTTCATAGCCCTAAATTTTATACAATCTAGGTCTAGAATGTAGGGCTACAACTACTGTTGTCGCCCTCGTAGCCTTAAGGCCATCTCGACTTGTGTAGTGGCTCGCCTCATTAGGACCACCCTACTACCAGAAACAAGATGGCGTTACATATGAGGTTGCTGTGTTTGAAAATATGTTTGTACTGTAATAGTTTCAGCTGTCCTATATAACTGTTTTTATTTACTTAAATTTGGTGAACCATGGCAACAAGGAAAATTTAGTTTTTTTTATTAATTTTATGGTAAAGGTTTATTATAAGACTTCCTTCACAATTTTTCAAAGATTTGAATATTTGAAAAACAAATCTCACAAGCCGGATCAAAGATAAGTAATTCTAAACAAATAAGCTTTATTATTAAGCTAAATATATAATATTTCACTATTATTAAGATCAAATTGAGGTTAACTTCTAACCTCGACATAAACTCCTATTTAATAGTCACATAAATTTACATTCGCTAAAATAATGAACAATTAATTCATAATTGCGTAGTAATTAATTAAGCACGACAAAAGCTTTACATCTATTTCTGAAAATGAAATAATTCATTTCACACTCACCGGTTGGTACCTACGTAACAGAAAAGGGACATAAATCTTTGTGACGTCACTGTATCAGTGACGTAAGCGTCGCTCTTTGAGCAAATCTACGTAGTCGTTGATTATAAATTACGTTAAGATGTTATCCTGTACTCTTAACTGTGTCCACTACCCTATTGGTACTAATAAAGATAAAAAAGATGTGCGTATGGCCGAAACCTATTTTATCATGTTAAGTCGATTACTTGTTTAATTTGAGAATTATTTTAGTAAAAGTAATGAATGTTCCTAATTGCAACTTTCAAAATAATAGCTTATATGTATATAACTTCTTAGATTTACGCGATCACTATTACTTGAAATTAAACTCATTCAATTCATGTTTATCCAACGTTTCGACATTTTTACAAATGCCGTGGTCACGGGTAGACGAAATAATGTAATAAACGCGTAGAACCCGTTAAAATAAGTTCAATTTCAAGTAGCCTTTATTTAGTTGCTGCCGAGTCGTTCACAATCGTCTTACCACTGCTTAATTAATTGAACAACATTAATAAAGCACTTCGTAGTGAAATGGAAACGTTCTATGTACCTTGTTTGGTACAAAATCGCGCTTGAGTTTGTGAGCTCAAGACAGCCAGGTGTGCTCAGTGCGTGACAAATGACTGGTTAGATTGACGATCCCTGAATATATACTATACCTATATATACTTATATATGAAGTATATATTTATATATATGATGTGAATTGTGTTGGTGATGTCAGAAGAAGGGGATATTTTAAGCAAAAAAACAATTATTTTTCTGTATAATTTTTTACCGCACTGCGGATTCACGCACAGTGAAATGGTTTGTCCCTTGCAAAAGAGCTAAGTGTATAAAAACGCTAATATAATAACGTTAAATACATAAAACCACATACAGTCACTTACGTCGTAAAAGAGTCAAATTGTCAACGTTCGTTTCACGCTTTTTGCACATCGAAGTTAATGGCTTGACACGAACGCTAGTTTATTTCAACTACTCTATCTTTTTATTTTCAAAGCTTATTTTAAAATATCACTTAAGTGTTTAAAAGTTTAAAAAAGGCGGTTGGCGGTGTCCGTGTAAGACATTTAGTTTCTAAAACAATGGAGAGGCATTCTGTACGCTTTTGTTTTATCTAGTAGTCATTTTAAGTAAGCTATAGTCTGGCCACCGAGAGATTGCGTTTGTGACACATGCCATTAGTGTTGGGGTAAAAAACAACATTGATAAATCATTTTTCAATCAACAGAAAAAAAACTTGCTTATCTTATTTATATTTTATTTATAATACCTAGTTATAAAAATAGTTTTATGTTGTTACGAGTTAAAATCTAGGTAAAATAATAAAAAACAAAATCGAAACAGTATTGTTTTATTGTAGGAACGTAAATAATTAGATTAAAGACTAGTGGCCGCTCGCGACTCCGTTCGCGTAGAAGTCGGTTTCCCGTGGGAATGCGAAGTTTTCCCGCGGTAAAAAGGTCCCTTTATTCTTATTTTTGGTTCCTAGAACCGCTTTCGCAGCGCACGCAACGGAAGCCCTCAAGGATGAATAATTTTCCCCGTTTTTTTCCCATTTTCCATTATTTCTTCGCTCCTAATAGTTGCAGCGTGATGTTATATAGCCTAAAGCCTGCCTCGATAAATGGTCTATCCGACACAAAAATAATTTTTAAATTCGAACCAGTAGTTCCTGAGATTAGTGCGTTCAAACAAACAAACTCTTCAGCTTTATAATATTAGTATAGATACTTGTATAACGTTAATTTTGAAGCTAAGCCCAAGGTCGAAAAGAACTAGCAAGAAAATCCAACTGCTGCCTTTTTACAAACGAAACTCAAAAGCATTGTATTGGCAATAATATGGTATAAGTCTCAGCACCCGATGACCGTACTGCAGAGCCAATTCATCTATTTCATATCGAACATTTGCCGATTTATTTTCTTTCACTAACCGCAATAGTTATGCTTCAAGCATATCCATATTTACGTCGATATCATGTTTTTATAACCAAGCTACTTATTCTGCTTTTTTATTAGAAATTGATTGATAACTTTAAAATTGACTGATATTTTTAGCACATCCCTACGAAAATATGATGTTGTTTACATTTTTAAAAATACATATTTTATCAGTAATTATTACCCTTACAGTAAGCCATCAGTTATAAAATTTAAAATCAGTGTGTTTTAATATCATTTTATTGCTTATTATTTGTTTGTAGGGTCAAAATAGACGACTTTTTTTTTGTTTGTTTTCGTAGACGGCCTTTCAAAGTTACCTCGTTATGTCAAACACAATGTGTCAGGAACGCATTCTCTCGGTGGCCGGACAATAATATGTGTTTGTCTTATCAAAAAATCATGTAGACGAAATATCAAACGTCACAATGACTGCGTCAATTGCAAGAACGATCATTCATATGTGGAAACTGTCATGGCATAAACTTTAACGGCCGAAACCAATATTCTACTAACCTTTGACGCCTTGTAATTTGTGTAACTATGGTAACTATTATCCATGTTTTTGCGTCACTATAAACTATTTTAGATAGCTGTTGATATGGAAACGACAGAAACATGTCACAAAAAACAAAACTAGCAGTTTCCAATTACCAAGGTTCTAGCTATAGTAGAATATTGGTTTCGGCCGTAAATGTTTTACTACTGTTTTGACAAAAAATCTGTAGGTCCCTACTCTTCATTGGTGATTAGTATACTAAAATCCAAAATATTATGGCGTACTTTACATATTATTTCAGCAAACGGTTTTTGTTTTTATTCATCCTAGCAACACAGAATACATTATTCAACACCGACATACTACAGAAATTAAGTCTTACCCAATTCTAAGAATAACAGAAGGTACTTAACCACGAAAGGTTGGAGCCCATAACATTTTGATCTATACAAGACACGGTAAAGTTATTAAAAACGTAAGCTACTTACCAGGGTTTGCAGCTTAAGGCAAATTCATTCCGCAACTTTACGCAAACATACACCTTATTTTAAACTGCGTAAGGTATAAAATGCGGTGTCGAATCGGAAAATGTACCAGCTCATTAATTTTCACACATATGAGCATGTTGGAAATCTGGGAAAAGTACGTACGGTTGTATTTGGTGTCTGTTTTTATAATGGCGGGTTTTAAAATGAGGCTTTATGCTTGTTTTCTATATAAAACTTAACGTTACTCGTCACGGCTTACTGACGGGTAAGGCAAACGGCAAAAACAATTCACCAGGTATGAGATTTCTCGATAAGTTAATATTTAAAAGAGAGAATCGCGATCTCCAATAATAAACAATAAATAGTATACTCTTTTGCAGTTTAGTAACTTTCAGTATGAAATTAGCCAATCATCAAGCTCTTTTTAAATTATGACAATCAATCGTGATTTTTACCCCTCCCCGCGTCCAAAAATTGCCCTTGTAATTCGACCAAATTATAATTGACTATTCTCTACTAATGTAGGTTTCATAACCCACATAGTATTACTAACCTTACCTATATTACCCAAAGAAGTAGAAAATAAATAAAAACATATTAAAACACACTGTCACGAAAAAGTTTGTACACAAAACATTTTATACTTCGCAAAGTATGCTTTTTAGAGACTCGTAGCTAATATCACACTTCTCACAAAAACAACTTCACGAATAAAAAGAGTGAAATCCCAACTCGCGCGAACTTCGCTCATTAACAAAACGTCATGGAGTATTTCATCTGAAACGCGGGAAAATTGAGGTTATGTTGGCGAGCGGAGCGATTTTACGCGCCATATTTTTTGGGTAGCTTAAAAGTGTTTATATAGGTTTGACTACTTATTAACACTTTGGTAGTTTGAAAGTTTTTGGTATAATAGTGACTACTTATTTAGTTACCTCGTTATTGGCCTTATATGGGGGTTTCCAGAATTTATACACGGAATATAATCTGGTAGAATATTTACAGCTGATTTCAAAAAAACAGCTAAGTTACTCGTACGTTATCCAATCCCGAAGATTTATTCTACAGGCAAACATACATTAAAAGGATAAAAATATGAAGATTTCTTTTACCTTTACATTCCTATATATCTATCTCTACCAAAATGCGTGTATACTTTTTGTACTGTTATAAAATCTAATTCACCATATCTAAAAACGCTTTTTTCATCTTATCCCATACCTAATCTCTAAGCACCTTTTTCCGAACAATACTTTACGAGTTCACCTAACACCTATAATGTAAAAGTAGCTAAACGAACGACACTCACAAAACAATAAACATTACAACTTATTACGTCATATCCGAGTTCCGAAACTCCCAAAGAATCCAACAAATGCACGTAACTTTCGTATTTCGAACACGGTGATTGTTACTCGACTTTGTAACGTATTTCGAGTTCCTAATTTAAATACGTAGGCAGTTATGCAAGTTCGAAACTTAAAATTGGCGTTTGAGTCCGCGTATTAACTCGGGGAATCTGAGAAATTGAAAATGGAACGACGGCGATGGATTATAAGATAGATTTTTAAGTAACTGAGCAGGGTTATTTGAATTTAAAAGCTGTAATAATATATATAAAGGATACGTGTCGGCAAACGCTTGCTAAAATATGTTATTATTTATGTTGAAATAAGTATTTTATGCTTAGTAATAAATAAAAACCACTTAAAGCTGAGAATACAATTCTATCATAAACCAGTCAGTTAATAGAAACTGAAGTATTTAAACTACACTATAAAAACTCATCCCGTCAAAAGAAAACTTCCCGTCTTCCAATTTCAAAACGTCCCGCTCAAAAAGGCGATAACTTTTTTCATCAGTTGCCAGTCACAAAAAAAAGTCATAGACAACCAACCGGCCTCTTCGGCTGAATTAGGCGTTTGTAAACTTACCCTAAGTTAACTTAGTTTCAATCGACGCACACTTACACTTCAAGTTACACTTACACTTCAAGTGGTATTGGTTGTGACGTGTCGTGTATCAAGTGAGAACCCGGGAAGTTGGAAGTTTTAGGAAGGGGGTAGAAGGGGGGGGGACTTGTATAGCGTGAGACAGTTTGATTATTTTTACTAGAGTAAACGTAGCTTTTGGAAGAAAAAATTTAAACGACATACGGCTGGCTTGTTATTTGTGTAACTATGGTAACTATTATCCACGTTTTTGCGTCGCAGTAAACTATAGCTTTTGATATGGAAATGACAGAAACGCGTCACAAAAAACAAAACTAGCAATTTCCAATTACCAAACTTTAACTATAGTAGAATATTGGTTTCGGCCGTTAAGGTCTTATTTTGAAATGTAATATCTACATATGTAAGTGTGATCTACAATTCCAATAGTTGATCACAGACGTCTCAGATAGCAAAAGTGATTGAGCTATAATTGGCAACATTGGCTCAGTGAGGGCTGATGAATTTATTTAAAGTGTTCATAGATTGGCTAGATTTTGCTGTCCTGGTTTATTACTTTAGTCTTAAGTAAACAACAGTGAATATTTTAACTTCTGTGACTACATATAACCCGAAAAGAATGCAAAATCTTCACAAACAAGTTTAATAACAAAATCCTTGTAAAACTTGGTTCAAATACTTGTACTTGCGTCTCAAGTTCCCAACATTTGCGCGGTTAAAGTTAACTTGTGCACAAGACAGAATAACTATGTTAAATAACGTTATAGTTATGCGGGCAGAATGTGTTAAGTATGTGTTAAGTTGCACATAACTATTATATGCAGCCTTTGGACGGGTGGAGTAAGTTACAAGCGGGAGCGGGTTGCATTGGAGAATGGATCGTTAAAGGTTCTATATGATTGGTCTGGTAAAATAACACAAAAGAGTTAGGGTCGATAAAGACCCGTTAGCCATCTTATGTGATTTATCTGATTTGTTCAGGGTCTTCTACGGTGAGTTTTTAATTTGAAGTCAATATTACGTACACTATTCTTGTGAATTATTAATGGCTTTTTGGCTCAAGACAACGCATCGTAGTCTTGATAGCCTGTCTACATGTTTATTAACCTTTCAATTACTATTTTTTACCTACAACAACGATATCTTTACTTCAAACTAGGGATGTTAAGGATAACCATATCCGTAACCGAAACTACCGGATATCCGAAATAAAAAAATATCCGTATCCGTAACCGAAACCGAAATAAATGTTTCGGATAATTTCGGATAGTGGCGGAATCTAAAAATCTAAATCGACGACAAGTTGTTTTTGGCTGCGTTCCGTAAACCGCTTACAGAACTGTGACCAAAGTGTTGGTTCTCTCTCTGAGCTCAATGTAGCGGTGTTTATGACGTCATCGTTCTCACCCACCGTCCTCCTCTTTATAAATAAAACCATTTTATTATCTATTTTTTTTGTATTACTTTTGAAATTCCTATAATCTAATATCCGTAACTGAAACTATCCGAAACTACCGGATAATCCGAAATAATTTCATATCCGTATCCGAAACCGAAACCGATATAAAAAAAAATCAATATCCTTATCCGAAACCGAAACCGAAATTCCATATCCGTAACATCCCTACTTCAAACCATATCTATATGTGCGAAAATTTAATCAATACGAGAAAAATCTTTCAGTATTTGATTAGCAACATCGTTGCGGGCTTAATGTAATCTTTACAATTAGTTAATTACTAACAATAGGTTTAAGTTTCTAAGACAATTTTTACTAACAAATATGGTCATGCATAAGTTCCGAAATAAATTATTATTATTACGACGACCTCTGTGGCGCAGCGGTAACTTTACCGGACTGTAAAGCGGGTGGTTCCGGGTTCGATCCCCGGGTCGGGCCAATATCGTAAAAAATGATTTTCGACATTGGCTCGTGTCTGGGTTCTTCTCATTGTGGTGTTTAGTCTGGAGATTTATTATTATTATTATTTATTACTAAGACAAACATTAATTTCAAAATCGCGTCATCTTATAACTCGCACCACCCCCGCTCACCACACAGATAGTTAAACCATCAGCCCGCTAGCTCGGGGCGGAACTATTTAGCTACCAGCTTCACTATTTGTAAATAATCTCTATCCTTTCTGAGAGAGGGGAAATGCTTTGTAAAATTGTTTCAGTTTGTCTTAGCGAGTTAGTGGGTGTAGACTTCCTTTGGTTGTTAGAAAAATATAAACAAATTTTATACTAGTGGCCGCCCGCGACTCCGTTCGCGTGGAAGTCGGTTTTCCGTGGGAATGAGAAGTTTTCCCGCGGTAAAAAGTACCCTCTGTGTTATTCAGATGTATAACCTATATTACTGCAAAGTTTCATCCAAATCCATCCAGTAGTTTTTACGTGAAAGGGTAACATACATCCATACTTCCATACTCACAAACTTTCACATTTATAATATTAGTAGGATGATTTGTATGGTGGTTGACCAAATAATGTAATAAATGACCTTCAATAGCAATAGGTCTAACGGCCAATAATTGTAAGCTATTGAAAAGCAAAGTGCTTGGCAGCAATGTCTTGTACATATGGTTTGGTCGCTTCCTCTGTACTATGTAGATAGACGATACGGATCAAAGTAAATCAATCCCTACTATCCCTACTAATATTATAAATGCGAAAGTAACTCTGTCTGTCTGTCTGTCTGTCTGTCTGTCTGTCTGTCTGTTACGCTTTCACGCCTAAACCACTGAACCGATTTTGATGAAATTTGGTATGAAGAAAGAACTGAACTTGGGAAAGGACATAGGGTACTTTTTACCGCGGGAAAACTTCTCATTCCCACGGGAAACCGACTTCCACGCAAACGGAGTTGCGGGCGGTCACTAGTAATAATATATTTACTTAACAACAAAACAATCTTTTCAGGTAGTTATTGTTTTAGTTTTTATGAACAACAAGGTTGCATTCACAGTGTTAAATGGCTGGGTTATGACCATATTTTATCTTAAATACGCATACCAGAATTATAACGTACTAGTGGCCGCCCGCGACTCCGTTCGCGTAGAAGTCGGTTTCCCGTGGGAATGAAAAGTTTTCTTGCGGTAAAAAGTACCCTATATTTTAATCTGATGTATAAACTATATTACTGTAAAGTTTCATCAAAATCCGTCCAGTAGTTTTTACGTGAAAGAGTAACAAACATCCATCCATCCATCCATACATCCTCACAAACTTTCACATTTATAATATTAGTAGGATATAAGCAAAATCTTCTGCTTACTTAGTCGCCGACCTCCACCATCTAGTTTCCCAGCTTATTTTCCTGGCCGTATGTAAATTCCAGGTAAAGTTCCACATTACTTCCATTTTTCTAAAACCCAGTGCGTCTAACACAAGCCTTTTCATGCCTTGTTTGCTACCCCAACTTGCACTTGACCCGGTAAACGAAGCATCAAGTCCATTTCCCGTAACTCGGTAACTCTAAAAGCGAAAATGTATCTAAATAAGTTACCCGCACCAATGTTGCTGATCCCTGCCGCCATAATTCAAAGTCAGGGGCGCACAACCTTTTTTTGTAAATTTATTAACACGTGAAGTATGTATGGGCGTAGAGCGGGCGGCAGAAAAATGCGTTGTTCGACTGAAAAGCGTTAATATTAAGGGTAACAATGTTGTTTACAGGGGGAGTTTTATCATAGCGAGCCAGGGGTCGTTTTACAGATTATCGCTAAATGGAAGTTGGTTTTTTGTATTTGTTACTATTCAGAAAGTCGATTTCGATAAGTTATTTTTAACTGCATATTCAAGTGCAACTTTAGCAACTCTTTACGAGATTAGGTATAAGTACCTACGTATATTTTAAATAAATTAATGGCTTTACAGAAACTAGCAACATTTTTAGCCCACAATAGAGCACTCTTAGGAATAACTTTAAAAAATAAAATGTTAATTTTTAGGTATTCGCAATTTATTTAATACTCGTATTTATTAAGGGCCATTTATTAGTACGAACTTGAAATTGTTGTTTTTTTACTTTAAGATATTAATAAAATTGGAATATTTTTCTTCCAACAACTAACAGATTATTTTTACATCTTTAACCTGTCCCCGTTGAATCTGACTTAATATTTCGATGTCGTCTCTTCACTAGGCAAAACTAAGTGCCAGCTAATTAAACCGAGGTTCAAATTCAGCAGTTTTAGTTAAAATAACCATGTGAGTTATTACTAATTTATGGCGCAAGTATACGTTTTAATGTTGGGTACAAGAAGCGCGGGGCTAAAATTATTTTGTTGGTAGAGACTGTTATTTATAGGGGTGGCCGACTGTTACACCGAAGGGTGTTTTTTTTACTTTATAAGAATGTTCTAGAGAATGGCATTTAGAAAGATTTTCTTCTACAAGGTTTTGCAAAATGGCTTACAATTTTTTTTCTATCAAAAGTTTTAATTACATATTTTTTTCTAAATACGTGAACGCTCGTTGAGGAAAAAAGCATGTCGTTTAAAAATGATTTTCTAAAGAAAACCAAGCTTTTAAACTATTAAGATCAAAGTAAAACCATTTCCACTATTACCACGCTTCAAGCTAACCCTCGTTTCAAGTTCTTCATAACTTCAAAAACTTTATAAAAACATTAACTATTTATTTACGGTATCCGGTGCCCAATTTTGTCAAAGGCTCAGCAACACACCCCAACACCCACAGTGTTGCGGGTAGTCATGGGCGGCGGTGATCACTTACCATCAGGTGACCCGCATGCTCGTTTTAAAAAAACGATCATAAACAAATGTAGTTATATCCCCACCATACTCTCCTACATACAGTGTAACACACGTCCATCACACAGCATTATTAATACACCTTCACACACGCGTACACACATACAAGCGATCACAAACTGCGTTGTCGGCACGTACCAACAATTAACTGCGAAGGCGCGTTGCTTTCCTACGCAACAAATAGGCTTACTCTGGTATATATGGCTCAGTTAAGAATATATGAAGGTGAGAGTAAGTCAGTGTTTTTGTAGATGGCAAATGCGTAATATTTTGTGATACGTCATTGAAATACATTCAATACTTACGGTACCATGTCGGGAAACCGAACCGTAACGAATTGGTCTATACCGGCCTTTTTTAATAACTACAAAGTAATTCATTGTAGAAACATGAATTTAGTGTCAGTATTTAGCGTATATGGTCAGCTCGCTTTCAATAAATATTTGGATACAATCTGCTTTCTTTTAATCTTGAACACTGAAAGCGACTTCATGTATAAATGTTTCACGTTAAAACAAAATGTGCAAAGCAAAAATTTTACTTCTACGTTCACATAATGCAAACGTTACCGCGAACGTTAAAATGTCTCTAAATCTGTTGATGTGAAAAATCTTATAGTAAACGCATTTGGAAATGCGGATGAAAAATTGGTAACTAAAAAGTTAAGTACTCATAAAATAGCTGTAGAGTTTTTAACGACCCATCTTTTACCGTTTATAGTCTAGTAGTATTTATAGTCACTGACATACTAAGAAAATCCTTTACAGCACCTACTCGTACATTATTTCTTTCCTATACGATTTCAAAGTGGCTTTTACCTATTGATGCTCCCGTGATTTATAAAGTAGTTTGTACAACGGGAAGTTACATTAAACATTTACAATGTCCCGGAAGTCAATGAATCGTTTTCGTACTGAATAATGTTTCAAGTCGATTTAAAGAGGTATTTCTTGGACCACTAACCATTGAAGTTAGATGTTGTGGCGCCGATTCAGAATTGATTCACTAAAAGTAGACCGAAATTTCTTTCAATTTCTATTTTGTACTTTTATTTAATGTCAATATTTTTCAAAGATTAAGCTTCAACTTTTATTTTTTATTATGTTCATTTTAAATGAAAAGCAAATATAAATGTTATGACAGAGGCATATAAGGCTGTCAAAAGGTCAATTTAAAAAGGCATAAATATAAAAGAGAGTCAACCAACCTAATTAATTCATGTTCTGAATACTAAAATTGCTTGCTTGCATTGTATCATAAAAATACGTCAAAAATGTTTTTTTGAATACAAATTACTACTTTTCTTGTTTTTCAGCACTTTTTTAACTACCTGTTTCTTTCTCTACTCACTGCGTAGTAATCAATTTAAGGGCTGATTTTTCAATAGTCAGATAAATGCTAACTGACTGATAAGAGGTATGTTTTCATTGTCACTTCATACATATGTCAAGTATTTATGTTCGACGTGCAACAAAAATATACTGAATTTCTGTCAGATAGAATTTATTTGACTATTGAAACACCGGCCCTAAGTAAAATAAAAGACGGCCTCTGTGGTGCAGCGGTATATACCGGATTGCTAAGCGGATGGTTCCGGGTTCGATCCCCGGGTCGGGCCAATTTCGTCAAAAATCCTTTTTCGATATTGGCTCGTGTCTGGGTGTAACTAGGTTATCCCCTAGTCCATTACCTATAACACAAGTGCATACTGCACTTACTTTAAGGCCATATAATTGGTGTGTCAGTCTGGAGATTTATTTAGTAATTTTAATTCTCCGAATCGCCCCATTCTTGGCATATACGTGTAAAAGCAATAAGAATGGCTCTCGGCTGTCGAGTGCGATGTAATGAGCGGGTTATATTGACGTTAAGAGCTTTGCAGTCTATTTGGAGAATTCTACGACTGATTCCGAAGTATTGGAATGGTTGCCCCTTAGGAAAGCTAGCGAGTATATAAAAGATGTTGGATGAAAAAAATGGAGTTTTGGTACATACGTTTGGTAATATTAAATCCCTTAAATTTTTAAGTTGAAAATATTATTCTGATAAAATTAATTGATTTAAGTTGTTTATTTAAGATATAAACAAATAGAAAACAAGATACCACCCTGTTTCAGATAAGCTCTTGAGATTGGTAAAACCAACAATATTTAAAAAAAAAAACCCTTGTACAAAAACATAATAAAACGCGTTATTATGTTCATTCTTATAATCAACTAGTGGCCGCCTGCGACTCCGTTCGCGTGGAAGTCGGTTTCCCGTGGGAATGAGAAGTTTTCCCGCGGTAAAAAGTACCCTATGTGTTATTCTGATGTATAACCTATATTACTGCATAGTTTCATCCAAATCCAAATCCAAACGACCAGTAGTTTTACGTGTAAGAGTAACAAACATCCATACATTTTCACATACTCACAAACCTTCACATTTATATTACTAGTAGGATGTTTTAAAAGAACAATAAGGTTATACAAGTTTTGACATTTTTTCAATACCCGATCACCGGTTAAACAGATACTCCAGCTAACCTGCTCCAATAAAAAATATCTCTTAACTCACTCCAATGGCTTCACATCACAAACTCTTTTTATTTCCAGTTGTTCTCAAAGGTAGCGTCGAATAGCAACTGGAATATATCTGGCCAATTAGTGGCAAGATGAATAAGAAAATGGCGTGGTGTGAGTGGTGACAGAGTGGTGAATTATTTTAGGCTAGGCTCAGTGATACCTTTGAAAAAAGTTGTAAGAATCTTTGAAGGTACCTGAAATATTTTATAAAACTAAAGATTTTGTCTTATGCAGGTCACATAATAAGGTAAATAAGTTATATAAAAAATATACAAAATGCAATGAAAATATTTATAAAAACATTAGCTTACTGCCCTGCGGTTTTACCCGCAGCTAAATGCCTTTTGCCGTAGGAGTAAGACTTACTCCCGAGGTAAGAAGCCTATTTTCATCCCAGGCTGTTAAACTATGTCTAATCCAAAATTCATTAAAATCGGTCCAGCCGTTTTGACGTGAAAGCGGAACATACAGACAGACAGACGTCAAATAAAAATCAATATTTTGTGATATCTTGTACCAACATGATATTCAAGCGGGTAACATGTATGTATTTTAAATTTTCTTTCTTTGTTCATACTACTATTACATACTGCAGACTTGACACAGGTTGAGAAACGCTGTTCCGTGCCTCATAGCTTCCGAACGAATGATTCCAAATACTTTTTTTGGTCTAAAAATTTGTTAAGTAAGTCTTCGTTATTATACTAATAAATTATCTATGTATTGAACAATAAATTTTATTTTTCATAAGTTAATATACATCTTGGATGCATTAACAAAAATAAAATCAATGCAATGCTGGAAAGCTATTTATTTAAGGAATACGAGCTAAGATGGTACTTTATTTCGAACGTGCACATTATCCCATCTTTTGTAAGTTGGCTATATAATTAATACTTTTGCACACATTGATATTAGTTTATTTAAATTTAAATTTCCCTCTCGCTATTGAAGTATAAGGCCTGTGCTCAACTGGTGGGCATTTAATAGGCTATATTTAAAACTAGTGGCCGCCCGCGACTCCGTTCCTGTGGAAGTCGGTTTCCCGTGGGAATGAGAAGTTTTCCCGTGGTCAAAAGTACCCTATGTTTTATTCTGATGTATAACCAATGTAACTGTAAAGTTTCATCAAAATCTCTCCAGTAGTTTTTACGTGAAAGAGTAACAAACATCTATACATCCATCCATACATCCATACTCAAAAACTTTCACGTTTATAATATTAGAAGGATATCCTTTAAATAATAATAATTCTTTTCCTCCCCACAATCAAATAAAAAGCTGTCACAGATGTCACATTTATACGTATAATTTTTAAATTCGACTTAACATAATTATCAACCAAAAAACCCCATTCACACCCTTGCTTGAACCACCCTTTTTATGCATACCAGTTCCCTGATGTTCCCTTCAAAGTAGGGCACGGAAACCTTCGGAAAAACAAATGAAAAGGGACCAAAATTAAAAAGGATTTAACCTAATTTTAATTGTTAAATCCGTACGAATCTAATTTGCTTCTAATTCAGTTAAATTGGAATATTCAAATTTGTGAAATTCGATAGGTACTTAGTAGGAGTAATTAGTACGTAAACGATTTAACAGATGCTATCAAAGGGTAAACTAAATGGGGTAAGTGCGGTTAGTAACCTCTTTCTAAGAATCTTCTTATTATATACTTTTCTGACTGACGTTTGCTTTTTGCCCCTTGACAGCCTTTTATAATAATATGACTTTCGGCTTTCTATGTATTCTTATATTTTTTGTTTATAGAGTAAAAGCAAAAGTCACTTTTCAATTCTGTATGTGCTAATAAAATACGTTAAAACACTACTTATATAATTACTATTTCTTCGATTAGAATTAAGTCACAAAAAATAAACAATCATAATAATAAATAATAAATCTCCAGACTAACAAACCAATTGTGTGGCCCTAAAGTAAGCGCAGTAAGCGTTTGTATTATAGGAACCACACAATGGACTAGAGAACCAAGTTACACAAGACACGAGCCAATATCGAAAAACCATGTCAAAGTTTTAAAAATATGACACGTCGTTTCCGCTATGAGGTAAACAAATGGCTTTCCAAATGCTCGGTAAGCCCCTCGTTCTGGGAATTTTTAAATTGGTAAGAACTTTACACGCGTCAATCTGTCAGGTGCGGATTGGTCGGATTATAAACTGATAGTAGTGGGGGCGGGCAATTTCCTATAGGAATTACGTCATAGACTTTTTTATATTTTTTGTGATGGTAGTAAAAATTTATACTCGGGTATAATAATTGTAATTTAGGATTTGTTTTCTTAATTGCCTCATTGTATGTGGTGTTAGCAAAGATATTATCAGATTTTACTTTGGTTTAATTGTGAAAAACGTTTTGATAGTTTTAAATTAGTCCTTTTTAAAATGTCATTTTATGTTTTTACTAATAAGATAAATAGAAAAATAATGTAAACTATATTGTATGAAAAAATTGATATTTCCGTTTTTTTTTTGTCTAAAATAACGTTCGTAACGCATAAGACAAAATTCAATAATAGTCCTTATATCTTATCGTGTGAAATTTGCCAAATTTAATAGGTATTATAGCTATTCATAAAGGTCCTTCAAAGTCGTGCTTCAGTTGGTAACTATCACACAAACTTACAAATAACTTAATTAACCGAACCCCGAAAATTGACTTTAAAATCAACACAGTCTATAACACAAGATAATATATGCAAAATTCAATTGTCTTAACCCAGTTACACAGCAAATTTAATCTCAAATTCACACATAAACAGCCATCAATCAAGTGAGTAACTTAACTTCAGTTAACTTAACTTATGGGGGCAAGTTAAGACGGTAACCAAAGTAAACAGGCAGTCAAAATATTGACTCAACAGATAAGCCGAAACGATAATTCCCAATCCTGTATCCGAATTGGATTTTTAACTCAATTGTGTTCGAAAGACGGTCCAAATTGCTAAAGAATTAAGTTTTTTGAAAGAAAGTTGATAAGCTTCTTGGCCTTTGAAAACAAGTGAAATTGGAATAAGTTGTTTCAGAAACAAAAGACAATTATGATCTCTATGTCGATATAAGTAAGCCTGTTTACACACATCATCATTACATAGTTTAAATCCAAGTCGCTGATTTTGTCTGTTTGTATATTTGTCCGCTAACTCCTCCTAAACGAGTTGAGGGATTTTAATGCGGTTTTCACCATCCTTTAGGTAATTTTTTCATTTAAATTTGTAAATAAAGAATAATTCGTTTTTTTTAGTTAGCTAAAAATCAATGTTTCGTGAGCAAGTCGGTCAAAATTACACAATTGCGAAGCGTGGGCGGGTCGCTAGTTGTATCTATAAATACATAACTTTTCTATACAAATCCAAAAGTACTTCAGAAATTTCCAAATAATTATTTTCAATAAACCTTTGGAATAAGTTAAGATTTTGTAAAATGCACGACAGAATTAGTAGTTACTATTGCCCACCATTGTATTATCACTTTACAGGGTGATGTCCGAATGCCCACACTAATAAAAACACTCGACACTGGGTTAAACGCACAAGTTGGCAGACAAAATACGCTGTAAAATTGTGACTTAAACAATATCCAAAAACCTTCAGCACGATATTCATTTTTACCTTCAGTGCTGTTAACACATTTCTTTCTTCTCTCCATCCCACTTTTCTTGATATAAACCCAAAGACAACATAGCCCAGTGGGGCTTTTATACTGCGAAGCACGTAAATTATTGCGAAAAAGGGAAAAAAGGTTCTTATAATGAAAATTAAATTGTACGTGACGTTTTAAAAAAACCGCCCCATTTTTGACATGAACCCTGACGAGATCCCAGGGGCAAACGCTGAAAGGTTTTTTTGAAGATCGAATAACGTTTAGAATACTTGGGTAAGATAGGATAGTTTGTAAGGAGTTTCATTGATAGGCAATGTTATTTGAATAGAGGAAAATGTAAGAGTTTCTTTCTTATATAAATCAATAATAACAATCTATGCATACGATACACTAGTAGAAAAAAGTTATACTTGTCGGATAGAGAGAGGGCCTGAGCCGTAAGCCACAGCTCCGTATGTTTTAAAAAAATGTATTTAAGGCAATTCAAAGCCTTATTTTTAACTCACTTTCTTAAAAAGTTTGTAATTGTAGGTTTTAAATCATAGTTCTTTAACCTTTAGAAGTCTAGATAATATTAGTTCTTTATCTTGGTTGTCAGTGTTTTTAGTTATGAATCGTGTTATTTTTTCTTAAAAGCACCATGCTAACAACAAGAATAATTTTTTCTTGTTAAAATTTTAAGCATAACTTATAAAATCACTCTATTGGTAGCTTTTGTCGTATAAAATACTAATTACAAATACACACTGGATACAAAACATTTTGAGTCGGGTCACAAACCTAATAATTGAGGACGCCTTATGAATATTAAATAAATATGCAAAGGATCCACACAACTATTCCACTAAGAAGTATGAAATAAAAAACGTCTTTCTGTAAAAAGTGCAATCTTCAGTCCGGTAATGGACTATGCAAATGCTTTGCTTTTTTCAAAGAATTTTACCTTTTTAACAAGAGGGATATTCGTTTTTGAAGGCACCTTAAAATTTGAAAGAACTGATCAAAAAAAGTAGCCTACTCGAAGGTCTAATCATTATGTTTTTTTTGTTTTCAAGATGAAAAAGTCATTTGTAAAAATTAAATAGAGTTATTGTAATGTTATTTATGAAGATAAAAATATTTTCTAATATAATAAAATGTATTGCGTTTCATTACTCAGCGAACTAAATAAACTCTACATTTCATTAGCATTGAAAGTACTCGAAAAAACTTTAACCTGACCTGATAAACAGAATATATGTAATTCATATAGTTATTATTACCGCAATTTTGTCCCTAATCCGACTTTGAGAACACACGCAAAGATTCCCAAAGTCTGATTACATAAAACTCATCCTACCCTCACATTTAATACTTCAAATGCGTAGCTTCGAAACTCGAAAATGTTGCTTACTTAACTTAACGCACAATTACAGGCCAACTTTGCAAGAAATGTATAATCTTTAATAATAATTACTATTATGGAACACGGTATGAGATTATGCCTACGTAATTGGGGTTTTTGTTGGGTCTTGGTTGCTAAATATATGTTTATCATATGTTATTATTGTAATTGGCTTTGAAATGGCACCAACAAAGTTTCAGGCATTCAGCTCAATAAAAAAATTGTAGGTAAACTGTCATTGCCGATCAAATACTTTTTCTATTTGCCACGGTGACGTGATTATTTGAAAGTGGATACCAAAAACACATTTTTGTTTTATTTTGCTAAAATATAAACAGTAAGTCTATGGGTGATATGAAATAGGATCACAGTAGGTATACATTATTCTTTTTCTAGAATTGAATATATAGAAACTAGTGTAATTAACACCGCCCGCGACTCCGTTCGCGTGGAAGTCGGTTTCCCGTGAGAATAAGAAGAAGACTGTAAAGAAGAAGAAGAAGAAGACTGTAAAGTTTCATCCAAATCCGTCCAGTAGTTTTTACGTGAAAGATTAACAAACATCCATCCATACATCCATACTTACAAACTTTCACGTTTATAATATTAGTAGGATATTATAACTTACCTGAACTTCCTTATTCTTTGTCCTAACACGTCTTAATACCGAAAGTCTCGTCTTTGCATGAGCATAAACAATGAGCGTATGGGCTCGGGCGAAAGTAGCTTTTTGAACTTTTTAATTTGTTGCCAAAGTTGAATCATAAAAGGAACACTCTGATTCGGCGTGTTGTGATCATAACGAAATTCCTTTTGGTTTTTATTGTGTTTTGTGATAATGGAAGTGCTTAAAAGTTTGTTTTAGAAATATGCTGTGATTTCCGGGTGTTTTTTGTAGATTTTTATATTTGTTATATTCTAATTATTTGTTGTCTGTTTTAATTTTAAGCATGTATTGCCTAAACGGTGATTTAATATTAACGCTTATTTTTATATTTTCAGGTAATGCTCGTGTACCACAAAAAATATCACATTGGGAGTAAGTCTAAAAAAAATGTAATACTATAATAGAGGAGCATTCCTTTTCAGGAGTATTATATACGATGAAAGTTAAATTCCACATTCACTTTTTAGTACTTCCCGTTCTGTACAAGTTGGCGAAACTCATTTTAAATATTAATTTATGACGTAATAATGCCACGGCCATTATATTTATGTTACAACGAAAATTGTTGTCATTTAGCAAATAACAATGTCATTATGCTTTCAAGATTAGTTTTCGGGACAATGTTGGCAATAGTTCTTTTTTAATTACATAAATATATTATTTTCTTTTTCACTTAACGTAAAAATGTATGTTGAAAAATAAATGGAATGCTATAAACGCACCTTTGCTTTCTACAAAACCAATAAAAAAACAAATGAACATGTATCCGTGCAGCCAAAACAGCGCTGCTAATCTCCGCCGGTTTAGCTGCATACATGAAAGTTGCAGCGCTTAATGCTGGAAATGTGCCAGACACACCTGTAGCGCGGGTTTTCGACGCCATTTTAAAATTCGAATTGTATTTTAAATGAGTTTCTAAATGATGGGATAGTTGTGACTTCTTAGGGTGCGTTCGGGGAGTCGCTATCCGCGCTATCTAGCGCTAAAATTTGTTCACGGAGCTCGACGGTGGTGCTATCAATCGTGTTCGTGACGTCATCAATAATGGTGTGTGACGTCATGACAATTCACTGTCAATGCAATTTTTTCCGAGGTGGTGTGATGACAGCGTCAGTGTTTGCGAACTCTGTGAACTCGAACGCTATCACTACTCATCGTGGTCCTAACCTCCTTCGTTCTTCGAGCAACCGGCATTCTGACAGCAAAATGGACAATTCCGTCGAAATGGTTTTTCAAGATCTTGATGTTAACGAAGAGTACACGTTATCGTTAAAATTCGCAAGAAATCACTACGACCCTCCATCACCTCCATGTTTCACTCAAGCACAGTGCAAAGTCCCGCGCAAATGTGTCAAGATGGCCGAAGGCGATCACGCAATCGCAACGCAAATAGCGTTCGTGGAGCTTGCAATCGCTGACACGCAATTGGCTCTCCGAACAGCAATAGTAGCGTTTGGGTTTTTAGTGCTGATAGCGACTCCCTGAACGCACCCTTAGAGGTAGACTTTAAAAATAGAGTCTTTCTCAAATTCAGGTGAATTTAAAGATGTTTTGTGAGAGATAGAGATGTTGTTTTGTTTTGCAAAACAATTATTTTAAGCTTTATCTTTTTTGAACCTGTTTTACTTTTTAACAAAGATATTGAAACAATATTGTTTAGAGATTAATGTAAGATTGTTTTGGCATGACATTATACTTATTAAAGTTCCTATAGGCATGTCAGGTGTTTTAAGGCACAATCTTAATAATTTTCCAACACATAAGAATACCTCGTTTTAAATCAAAATCAAAATCACAGTCACGTATATATTTATTTTATAGAACAAAGTTTTTTATACTTTTATTCAGCTTTTTGCCGAGCGCATAGAACACCTTTTTTTTATTCAAAGCTCGTTATAATGACATTTCGTGTTTTTGAAAAATATTTTTGCTGCAATTCAAATTCTATTAGCTCGGGGAATAGGTTTTAAAATATTTTATTTATAAAAAGGATAAGCGGGAGTTGCCATTTTAATAACGAACGAAAGAACTCGGTAGGTACCTAAGTTGATAACTTAGACAAAATTATCGATAGTTATTACCAACGTGTATAGTCGCGTGCAGTAAGCTCCACTCTCGTGGTGCACTCTACACACTTCACATGTTCGGTCTCCGTGGCACGACCTACTCTGAGAATTGATATTCAAGGTGTAAACAGGCTATTTCCAAAGCCTGAAACCATATATTGTGTAGCCTGATAGTAACTTAATTCACAGAATACCCAGAAAAGTTGATTTAAAAAATATAAAAATTGAAAAGTAATGTTGTCCGCTTAAGGTTAACGCTCTCACATCAGCTGATTGTTCACAGCATAATCATTGCAGATTATATTAACACACCATTGATTTGAAATAATCCTAAAATCCTATTGCAATAAGGAACCCTAAAAATAGTTTTTAATAAAACTCCAATAGCCTCGCCTGCCCGAGCTCACAAAAATGGTCGATGCATACGAAATGAATAACATATTTCAGTTTGTTTTATTTAAATAATAGCTTTTGCAACCAAATTCTGTGCTGATAAAATCAGAGATAGGTTTTTGTAAGCTAATATGAATTCCAAATGTAAAAGAATATCTATTTCTAATAAAAACTTATTCGATTTATTTATAAAGGGTGATTTAAAGTCAGTTTCGACCCGTGAGAAGTGAGAAACTCTCACATGACTAGCAAATGATGAGATTGGAACATGAAGATTTTTAATAAAAATAATTTTCATTGGATATAGTAGAGAACTATAGGCGCCCATATTATATATGTAGTCCCAAAACTAAATGGAAGATAATGGTTTACACATATTAAAGTTAATGCTATTATTGATTGTGACCCACTTGAGCTTAGTGCATTTTTAAGTGACATCGACTTTCAAAACTTTTGCATTTTTTAAGGTTTTTGTTTTATTTAAACGCAAAAACACACAACTTTCCTCTATTTCATCAAAATAAAAAAAAACGCCACCTAGACAAAAACAAATAAAAAGTAAATCGTAACCTAATTGCAGGCACTTCCTAAAATTAAGTTCATATACTATTTTTAATACTTCTTCCCAATTTCCAGACCTTCTATCCAACAAAAATACCTAAATCAAACAGGCCATTAGCAATCTCCCATTGTTCAAAGCGAATTTTCTTTCAGCAACCCGTTCTATCTGGTTCCAACCGGTTTCAGAGAAGGTCTTTTGACTCGTCTGGGCCACCGGAACAGGAAATGCGGGATTGTACCCGCGTTAATTAGTTAAGCGCATGAGTTTAGAGCCAGTTACCTGTAGTTGTAAGTTCGAGCTTAGTTTTAAACTATTACTTAATTTAAATGTCTTAGTTCATGGACAGTAGAATGGTCTTGTCTTTGTTTTACTGTGAAGTTATTGTATGAATAATTTGGTAAAACTATAGTGGATTTTATGTAGTTTTTTTTTAAATAATTTATTTTAGGTAAGAATATTGTTGTATTTCCTAATCTATAAAAAAACGTAAAATAAACTTTAAAAATATCGTCACCGTAGCATCGGGTTAATTTTTATCTATTAGACTTTTTACTACATTTTTCTTAGACCAAAATAACAACATAGATTCAAATTACCCATTTATTGTATCATTTAAAAAGTCACAAAAAAGGCCGCACGCACTGAAATTAAATTAAGAACACACCCCGCCAAAAACTCTGGCAAGTAATTCTCATTTTAAAATGAACCTTTCTCATTTCGAGCGAGTTTTCCACCTGGCTGGCAATAAATTAAATAAAACACAATTCAACTTTAGAATATATCACGTTTTAAGGCCTACATCCATGTAATTGTTGGTGGTAACAAAAGGGTTTGAAGCAGGATTGTAAGCGTTTGCAAGTAATCAAAATTCCTTAGCCACCATTTTAAGGTTAGGTTATATGTGTATACAGGGAATGGAATTTTGTTTATTGTTTAAGAAGTGTAAGTTATACAGGGTGGTTTTAAAGTGCAATCCAAAAGTGATAGTATAGGTAAGTCAAGAATGTACTATTTGGAATATGTTTTTTTTATTTAAGGGTTCAATTTTTTTTTTATTTCAATAGACACTTCTGTATTTTAAGAACAAGAAGGGTTTTGGATATAGGTACACAAAAGTCACATATTTTTAAGTATTATTTTTATAAGTGTACCTAAAAAATCTAAGTTAGGTACTGTTAATCACTCATAATTGTATATCTTTAAATAGAGTAAAGAATATTTTAAAAGAATTTCTTAAATTGTAAGCCATTTTTTTCCTACAACTTTACATACACACTAAGTTTATCAATCCGATTTTCACTCGGCTAATTTAAATAAAGCATTGAAATGGCTTTATATTCGTAATAAGCCGTTCCTTTGTCTTATTGTTATTTGCGGAGGCACTTTGCTGCACTATCGAGTGCATTGACTAAGCCCCGATTCAAACTGCGGTGTTATTCTGGATTTCAGGCTAAATTGATAATTGATTTAAAAAATAAACAATTTCATGAATAAGAAAAAATAAGATTTGTTACTACACTTCTGTAATAATATTTCATCCGTTTTCGTATTGTAATAAAATTAGGCCTAAATATTTGTAAATTTTAAAATCATACTAATATTATAAATGTGAAAGTTTGTAAGTATGTGAGTATGTTTGTTACTCTTTCACGTAAAATCTACGCGACGGATTTAGATGAAACTTTACAATAATATAGGTTATACATCAGATTAACACATAGGTTACTTTTTACCGTGGAAACTTCTCATTCCCACGGGAAACCGACTTCCATGCGAACGGAGTCGCGGGTGGCCACTAGTATGTTCATAAAACTTAAAACCACAACACATGAAAACACTTCCTGGTTTAAGAGGTATACTTAGGGCATCTTGCTTCTACATTAAGCTTGGCTTAAAAGATACGTTTTAAAATGTTAAGTAAAAGTAGGTACCTACTTTAATTTGTCTATAAAAAATAATTTATCAATTCAGCACAGTTATTTGTGGCTTTACTCTGCTTGAATCTGCTTCACCGGTTAAAAAAACACTCTAAGTACCTATCATGTCAAGTAGTAAAATGTCGTATGAAACCCACTTGTTACTCGTTCGTCTACTGAATAACGGAGTTAGCTAGAATACCACCACGGTAAGCCGATCCCGATCAATTTGGTTGTATAGCCAACACTATTGTCTTGTACACATCGCACCAATGTTTGTGTTGATTCATGCCCAATCCAGACGGTTATATAACCTCCTGTCTAATGTTAGGTATATAGTTTTGATATGCGAAAGTAAATCTTTAAAATTTTACCCCTTCTTTAAAAAAAAAACTTAAATTATATATGATTGAAAATTTCGTTCTTTCTGAGATAATAGCACACGATTGTTTGCTATGTGAAAAAATAATTTGCGTTAGTAAAGTTACCTAAATTATTAAAACGTGTTCTGATTTCGCTATTTAAGCTATCAAGATGGTATGATATAGAGAAAGTAAAATAATATTCATAAAACGTTTACAAATCTAATTGATAAATTAAGAAAAACAAGAAAGAAACTTTATTTATTCATTGTGCTGAAATAAAATAACATAAACGCATTTATAAGTAGCAATATTAACGCTTGTATTATAAACATCATTTATTTATTTATTTCTTTGCTTTTTTGTTTCTTCTACTCAAACGCTGTGGCCATAAACAAAACACAAGTCAAAATATTCTTAAAATTTTAAAAAATACATCAGTCTTTTAATTCAAAAATGAATCATGCTATTAATTCAAAAGCTTTGTTCCTCGTATGAAGTCAGTAACTTTTAACCCAGGAAAACATTCCTATTTTTTTATTAACCACAAAAAGTCATTTCCCATTATGAATACAATAACTCATTCTTTAACTTAATCTTTATAACTTCGCTGCGACTTAAAAGCCTTTTTAACATAAGAGTTAAGGGCGATACTTAACAGAATTAGCCGCCAAGGCCTGTGTGAAACGGGCCTTAACTAATGACGTCATCAAAATAATGACGCACCCTGTATAAGAATGGATGGGGGATATTTGTATGAATTTTAGAGTGTATGTGTATATGTATGGTAAAGTGCGTTGTGCGTAAATTGTGAGTGTAATGTAAGTAAGTAATATTGTAAATGGGGAGGATTTCCTTGTATTTTTTAAGATGTAATGCACTAGTGGCCGCCCGCGACTCTGTTCGCGTGAAAGTCGGTTTCCCGTGGGAATGAGATGTTTTTCCGCGGTAAAAAGTACCCTATGTGTTATTCTGATGTATAACCTATATTACTGCAAAGTTTTATCAAAATCTGCCCAGTAGTTTTTACGTGAAAGAGTAACAAACATCCATCCATACATACTCACAAACTTTCACGTTTATAATATTAGTAGTATTTCTAAAGTTGCTTGAAACGTGCCTCTGAACTAAAAGTATTTTTCCAATACTAGAATAAATACAAAATTAACTTTCATTTCAATTAACATGTTCTGCTTACCGACTTCAATCATACGTGAAATCTTTTCCCGATTTTTTCTTAGAATTTTCGTCTCTAGATTAGTAAAAGCCAGATTTTGCCTATATTCACCTTAAATTGCCCAAATATACATTGTCACATTTTTCTCTCTTTATTTCCCTATTACAATTTTCACCCTCTTTTATACATAGAACCCCTACAATTCCCACCCTTTCCCCTTACTTTCTTATTAAAACTTCTTTAAACTCGCGACGTTACATTCCGAGACAACTAACTAATTTAAATCTTGTACAATACGCGCCGAGTTCCATCTTAACAGCAGTTTGCAGATGTCGTCGAGTTACAGTATTTTTGTGGATGATACAAGACTCTTATTACTTGAGCAGGGTAGTGGGGCTTTGGGTGTGGTGCGAGTTAAAAGATGAAGCGGGAAGGAAAAACCATGAAATTGTATTGTGAGTTTTGAGGCAGTTTTTAACCGCAAACTGCCAAAGTGGTCCGACGTTGTACTAAATGAATTTCGAGAGTAAAAACCAATAAATAAATCTATGTAAATGAAATTGGAATAATATTCTTTATTTAGTTTAAAGAAATTGTCTTTAACCGTTTTTACAGGAAGTTTTATAGAAACCAATTAATGTGAATCTACGAAACCTACACTTAAATGCCACACAGACAAATGATGTGACACATTTTTAAAGTAAAGAAAAACCTGAAAATGGACATTACTTAGATATTTTGGCCTTCCGACAAATACCTAATTATGCATGACGGAACAACAATCATTTTTAAAACCCGATGGAATCACACATCATACAAAATAAGTTTAGTTTAATAAGACCTTTATTTCAGAACAAATAACATCTATTTTCCAATGACTTCAAAAACTCTCGCCAATCAATTGAACTTTTTAATTAGAACTGTGCTTCCAAACTAACAAGGTCTTTTCAACTTTGAAGAAACCGCCCCGCTTCCGCCCGTGGTTTAAACCTTATTTAAAGACTACCCACCGGAAGAAACTAATTCAGTTCAGATAAAACTTTATTCATCACGTCACAGACAGTTGGCGTGTGCTCGAAATAAGAACAGGATGTTCCTACTTTGAGAAACACAGGCTTATTGTTGGGAAATAGGAAAGTAAAGTTTTGGAGACTTAAATATTGTTATAGCAGGCGTTATCATCATTATCGGTTTGTATGTTTGTCCGCTAACTCCTCCTAAACCAGTTGAGGATTTTTTGTGAAAACCGCACCATTTTGTGATATTTTTTTCATTTAAATTTGTAAATAAAGAATATTTAGAAAACGTTTTTAAAATTCAATGTTTCGGGAACAAGTCGCCCAAAAATGACACCATTGCGAAGCGTGGGCGGGTCACTTGTTTTGT
This sequence comes from Emmelina monodactyla, assembly GCA_916618145.1. NCBI lineage: Eukaryota > Metazoa > Arthropoda > Insecta > Lepidoptera > Pterophoridae > Emmelina > Emmelina monodactyla. The sequence goes on from OU745324.1 coordinate 6,028,917, forward strand.
TATATGTATGTAATTAAGCGTGCCAGTTTTTTGTGAAATCAGGCTAAAAAGACGAATTTGGGTTATTTGATATAGCCTATCCGATAGACTATAGCAGCAGTAAGCTGCACTCTCGTGGTGCACTCTACCCACTTCACATGTTCGGTCTCCGCGACACGAGCTACCACCACTATCCTGCACGCATCACTGGAACAACAGACCACTGTTTAGCTGTAGAATTACGCCAAATGATGGTACTTTCAACGCTGAGTTCGGTTTAAACCTTACCGCCAGTGTTTTCAAAGGTCTCCTGTATTTATACTAATATGTGTGTTATTCAAACATTCTACCACTGCTATACTATCAAGTCACTTTAAAGTTATCTTTCCATCTAGTATGTTTATCTTCACTCCTTTGCTTATTGCCTTTTGAATATCATTACGTAAGCTTCCATAGTACTAAATAAATTATTTATCAGCCTTCCGCGTTATTTAGGCCAAACTTACCCAACGGTGAAAATAGAAAACAGTTTTTATTCCACCAATTTCCACCACGAAACTTCTATATCGTGAATATTTGGAAAGAAAATATTCCCAGATAATATTCCTTTCTGATTACCATACTCAGTACGGCTTGAAACCTATGTAAATTGTTCGTTTTCACCGTGGGGTCTTTATGCCCGGCCGTGGGGTAGTATAGACCCCAAGGGGGTTGTAGATCTATGTATCTTGTCGGGTGGTATGAAATATTATTCAAACGGACCCTAACGGACCACGAAACGGTTTAGTTGTACTTTTAGAGAGGGGATTGGTTTAAAATAACTAGTTAGCAAGCTAACTTTACGTGCTTTGTATTAATCTGATAGTTTTATCATATTTTTGAAATTTTTCATAGTAAAAGTAGTGAATTTTGTAAAATAGAATGATAAGCACCTTTTAAGCATATTTTATAGCGTATACGTTACAATTTTATTTATTTTCCGTAATATCGGAATTCGTAAAACTAACTGGCCCTTTTATTTTCTTTGTTCAGATGATTTAGCAAGATTCAATATATTTTAACCAAAGCTAGCTTTCCACCCTTCGGTTTCACCTGCAGCTAAAACGCAACTCTCTCCTAAAATTTGATCCAAATCCGTTCTGTCTTTTTTTAACGTAAGAATAACAAACACACATACTTATCTACTTTCGCATTTAAAATATAAGTAGAATTAACATCTCCAGCTATTATATTATCACTTATTGTCTTAATCTACTAATCGGCATATCAGTTTACTGTTCATCGTTTGACAAACAAAGCGATCTACTTGCACAAAGCTAAGCGTTTAAGCATTTGGTACCTACATATAATATAAGCTAAGCATTGAGATAGCTTGGATAGCTAGAAAGTAGATGCAATTTGTAGGTACCTATATTCTAGGTATTATTATTTACTAGTAGCCGCCCGCCACTCCGTCCGCGTAGAAGTCCGTTTGGGAATGAGAAATATTCCTGCGGTAAAAAGTACGCTTTGTGTTATGCTGTCGTATAACCTTTATTAATGTAAAGTTTCATCCTAATCCACCCAGGAGTTTTTACGTGAAATAGTAACAAACATCCATTAATACATCCATACTTACAAACATTCACGTTTATAATATTATAAGATAGGCTAAGTTACAGCGATATGAACCGGTATCTCGTCCATACAAAATCGTAACGTTGTTTTCTTTATACCTACAATTCCGAATGATTTTTAAACACAAAACAACATTTTTACCTTAATGAATACCGTTATGTCTGTACGTGTTATTTTATTTTTTATTAAATAATAATCCCGGATCTACTGAAAGTGGTTCAATTTTAATAATATTTACTGCAGTTATAAAAATATAAGATAATTGTAAAAATAATGAAAAAATCTAACATAGCAGTATTCATGTACGTAATATTTTTGTTACAACGTAATAATATTCTTGGCTGCAGCTGATTTAGCTGCAATATTCGTTCCATAAAATTTTGTTTTCGAAGCGAGTCCAAGTCACGTGACTGATTATGGGTTAAGCCTGAGGATTTGTTTATTTAGCTTTTTACCTTAACTTTCTATGATACATAATAAGTCTACTTAATTTTAAGATACTCTTATGAATTCTAACAACACATACGCCCGTTTTAACCAACGTTCCCTAATTTTAAGAAGGCCCTTAAAATATTTCAAAAACCTATAAATTCACTTTAAATAGCGTTGTCAATTTTAATTTAATATACCCTAGTGCATGCTCTCGTTAACCAAGAAAAAAATGGGCCAATGTATTTGAAATTAACTGTTGTTTAAAATGAGTTAGGTGACCCCTAAATTTAGGGAACGTTGGTGAAAATGGGCAATAGAAACGCGTATCCCATAACAACCTCATATTTTGATACCCAAACATACCACAACAGCTCAAAACGGTCCTTTGTAGTGCCTAATCGTCTTTATTTGGTTAAGCGGCCAAACGTACACGTCATAGTGACATAACAGACCGAAGGTTGGTCGAAGCAATCTAATTCTGACGGGTTATCGGCGCTTCTTGTATAGCTTTTGAAGAAGAATTACAATTTGTACTAGAAAGATGCTCTAAGGGTAGTAAACGAGAGCTGTTATATGCAATATTTCGTATTCACGAATTTGTGTCAACGCCATGACAGTTTGTGCAATTTAAAAAAACTGTTAATTATTATAGAAATAAGATGATAATAAATGCAAAACAAAAAAATTGGTTTTTGACATAGGATTTAAAATTTATTTTAGTTCTTTTACCTAAGTTTTGTCCATGTCTAAATTAGATTTTATTTCAGTTTTTGAACCAAAAAGGTTAAGGCGTAAAAGACAGACAGTGTTATTTTCGCATTAAAATAAAATCCATTCATGATTTAAATGTTCAAGTTATTTTATACCTTACTTAACGTAAACACGAATGCCCAATTTTAAAAGAACAATTTATCAACAATGCTTAACAATGGTTATATGTATGTAACATACTTTGCGTTACAAGTAAAACCATTTTATCGTTACATGTTAAAAATCACCGTCATGCCTCAGTTCAAAACGGTTCAGCATTAAATAGAGTTGGGGGTAGGTCGATAAAATTTATCGATAAAAAGATATTTCATCAAAATTTCAAAATGTACGTTTACACAATATTATTCAACAGGGAATGACAATCAAAGCCAATAAAAACCAGTTTAATACTTCATTTATTTTTTTCAATAGTGTTTTTCACGGGAGCCTTTGGCTTTGGTGGTCAATATAAAGTACTCTAAGAATAAACTTTTTATGTAAACATCAGCGTCATCTATTTCGCGTGGTCCTTATCTATGAATTTCTGTCCTCATTTAATCGTGACTACAGTTTTCATCATATTTTACATCCCCGTTTATAAGTTTGCTAATATTTTTGTCTTATCGACATCGACACACCTACATCCCATCCCTAAATTGCACTTCACAGCAATTTATTTAACAAATGCGTTCATACATCTACCGCACATAGGCGTGCTTATTGGCCTAATGTATATAAATTACTTCTTTTTTCGTTTTTTTTTACAGATTAAAGTAAAAGGAATCCTATGTCAGCCTACTGGTGATGGAAAAGGCTCTTTACACACTTTTATTTGTAATGACACGTATTTTTAACCTGTAAATTATGTGCGGTAGGCATTTTTCCACACGGTAGAAATTCAGCTTTAAAGTTACTTGTTTTATGACGTATTTTTTTGGTATTAAATAAAAATCTTAACACTTGTATATCCACATGCGATCCTACTAATATTATAAACTTGAAAGTTTGTGAGTACATTTTATTTTTTATAATATAGGTGGCAAACGAACATGCGGGTCACCTGATGGTAAGTGATCACCGCCGCCCATGACTACCCGCAACACTGTGGGTGTTGGGGGTGTGTTGCTGACCTTTGAGAAAATTGGGCACCGGATACCGCACTCACCGAACGAAACGCAGGAACATCGTCCCTACTTCACGTCAGTTTTCTGTGCGACGGTGGTATTTCACCGGTCGAGTCAGCCCAGTAATCGCTGCAGACAAAGCCTACAGCTAGACTCCACCACTCTAAAAACAAAAAACAACAAAGTATGTATGGATGTATGGATGGATGTTTGTTATTCTTTCACGTAAAAACTACAGGACGGATTTTTATGAATCTTTACAATAATATAGGTTATACATCAGAATAACACAGAGGGTACTTTTTAGCGCGGGAAAACTTCTCATTCCCTATGGAAACCGACTTTCACGCGAACGGAGTCGCGGGCGGCCACTAGTGATTTGATAATACGTTTCATATTAAAAAAAACAAAGTACATTCAATATGCTTTAAGTTTAATACAGAGCATTCTGAACAAGTCAGAGAAAAACACAAGTCATGTAATTGTATGCTTCAAAGCGCCGAGATCGTCTTAGAATCCCAGATTTTGGCTAAAGCACAATTGTCAAATAATTGTATGAAGTGACAATAAAAACATACCTTTTTCTGTCAGAATTTATCTGACAATTGAAAACCAGCCCTTAGAAAGTTTTTTCTATAACCTCATTCCGAAATAGTAAAATTTGGGATGAAATTTTCTATGAGGGAACATAATCGCAAGTAACTGTTTCGAATTCCAAAATGAATGTTTCTTTAAAGAAAATTTAAACGAAATTTTACGACTTTAAATATACTGAAATTAATTAAAATAAACAAATAATTTAGCTCCTGACCTAAATGTCACATCATATTTCTTTTTGTGTTCAAAGTTTAAGGTCTGGCCGAGTTAAGAAGTAAAGAAACTTGTTGGCCCGTTTTATTTATCTTATTTTGATTTGAGTGCTATCATATACAAAAATCCTGATAAATATATGTTTAACTAGTGGCCGCCCGCTCCGTTCGCATGGAAGTCGGTTTCCCGTGGGAAAGAGAAGTTTTCCCGTGGTAAAAAGTACCCTATGTGTTATTCTGATGTATAACCTATATTACTGTAAAGTTTCATCCAAATACGACCTGTAGATTTTACGTTAAAGAGTAATAAACATCCATACATTCATACATACTTACAAACTTTCAAGTTTATAATATTAGTAGGATAGGATTAACTATGATTGAATATAGGTAGAACTTAGTTAAAACTTCGTTTTAACTAACTTCTTTCGTACAGTACTATTTTATTTTTCTTTAACTTATATTATTTTTCCTTTGTCATCAATATATTTTTGCGTATGAAACCCTCAGAATCTAACGAAAGTACTCAATCCAGGATCATACAAATGGTTTAATTACCGAACATAACAGTGACAATTTGACTCCAGGCTGACCTCTTCCCGTACACATCACGGCAAAAAAAGGGACCGACCCACACATTAGGAACAAATTTCCATAGCGTTTTAGTGAAGTGTAAGTTACTTTTTCCGCCATGTGGACCCTTTTTAGTGGCCTCTAGTGGGTGTTTGATTGTGACAGATTCTCCGCTTAGAGCTACCCGTAGGGATACATACAGGGTGGTTCGGAATGGCAATATCAGTTTGCATGTAGAGCAAAGTAGTTTTCCATGGCTGTTTGAATGTATGTTCGCAAATCCTTCTGAACTACGAAATGGATATTGATATGGTGTTAACATTACAAAGACACTATTTTTAGAATGATTGGGAGCAAAGAAAATTAACAATCATATTTAAATATCATAAAAAGTTTTATAATACCATAAAATAAGAAAGTTTTATAATGCCATAAAATAAGAAAGTTTTATAATGCCATAAAATTTGACAAATATTTTTAGCTCAGATGTTGAAGTTCTTTAAAATGCATAATTAAAATCACTAACAAAACTGACTTATAATATTTAATAAACAATTTTAAATTAAATACTTGACAATACAATATTGTTTTATCTAATAGCGGATTTTTAGTAAATGTTACCAATATAAATTTACTGAAAGCATTAAATACATACCATCTCAGTTTATTTAAAATTCTGAAAAAACTTAACCGACTTACGCCTCACCCTGTATTGTAAGATTCGCAATTTCTAAAGCCTGTGAAAAAGGCTTGTGTAAAGGTAAATGGAAGGGCTAGTTTAAATAGGTGCCACCACTATTCAGCTTATTTACAAGATGTTTCTGCGCAGCACTTCGTTTTTAGGTCACAGACATAAGAAGGATAAAGGTATGAGAGAAACAGCATATAATACAGGCTTTGTGTTGTTATACACCTGAAAATAGCTTAATTTATTAGACAAAACTTTATTAAACTTAGAAAGATTTTTCTGCGGTAAAAAAACAACAAGGAGAAGATGAATCTGTGATTTCACAAAAATGTAGGGTATTTTGAAATGATACAGCAGTCAAACGATTATTGCAAAATTAAACATAATCAACACCATGTAAAAGGCTTAGTCTACTCTCAATTTCCTAGCAAATAAGTTGAAAAATACAATAACTCGTATTTATTAACCGTTTTTTTAATTAAACTTAAGCTATTACCTAAAAGAAGAACGCTGTTCTTTTTAAATGCATTATTTTAAAGCAAGAAAGCACTGGAGCTATTCCTTACACTTGCCCGTTTCCGCGTAAAGCAAAATGTAAAATAACGACCTCCCACTACGCAGTATTACATTCACAGCGAACGAACCGAGCAAAATCACGTTCCACTCCACTCAAGTTTACTCAATACAAAGTCCTGTTATCTCTTACTGATATATTTCAACGAATAAAATTAGTATTCCAAAAGCATTTTCCGAACATATTGAAAACCTTAGAAGTACGACGTACAACGTTTGAAGGCGACGCAAAAAAATGGGTCGATTTCTTTGTTGCACGCTGTACCCACCACAATAGGTGTATAGTCTATGTTGCATACAATAAATGCGGTATTCAACTCTAGAGGGCGCCTGCGATTCTCTCTCTATTCAATCGCTGTGCGGTGCGGACGTGTCTCTGGGTTGTGTGCCGACTTACTGATATTTGTATTTTATTACATACCAATTTACTTAGATACAACATTGGCGACGAGTAAAAGTGCAGTAAGTTATCCACAACTTAATTATTCTGTTTATTTTATCTGTTTACGGAATCTGGTCAACATTTTTATGTACTACCCACTATATCAGACTTAAATCAAAATGTTGCTAGTACTTGTGTGAATCAATTAGTATTGTATGAAAGGAATCAACTGTAGCTTATATTTCCCAAATTCGTATGAAAAAAAAAGAGATAAACAACAGCTCGGCGCCTAAGCGGGCCGCGCTGCATTTTTGTCGAATGAGTCATTTTGTTTTGACAGCAAATCTTTACAAGTAATAACTGATTGCAAGTATACAAGTTGTAATGTGCATAAGAAGTCTTAATTCTAGATAAATTAATGCATTCACGTAGTAGTATTTATTATAAAGGTATACCTACTTATGTTTTATTGGGTTAAGGTGCATATTTTATTAACTGTTGACCGGATCCGTTAAACAAAGTTTCTTTTGATCGAAAATTGTAAATAAAAAATGTTTTGTTCCCGATCATAAAACAGATAGCAAATATATCTGATTGTACTTCAATAAGTACATAATCTGTTCCTGTTCTATGAACATAAAATATTTCTAGATGGTTTATAAAAATTACTACCGTCGTATGGTGAACATGATAACAAATGTTCCGGTATCAGTTATCTATCATACTAAGTTCCCGCCATCTATACCTACTAGTAAAACAAAAGTTTCCTAGTCATCAATATTGGGTTTAACTAAACTGCTCCACAATAAATTTAATTTAAACTTTAAATTATAACAAAAATGATAAATGTAAATAAAAAATAATACAATATTGTTTCTTAAAAAGTGCTAATTGCAAAAATAAATAAATACATTATATAATAAATTAATATAATAATCTCATAAATATACGTTGAATTACTTACCTTATATAGTATTTTCAATACAATATTCTATAAACTTTAACTCCTATCTTTCTGTTTGTGCAGATCGTCCCAAATATGTCTCTGTACCAATCTCAATTATCTACACTAGAACCATTTGACTGCGAAGGAGACCCATTATCCATAGGCTCCAGTTGGGAAAAATGGAAACGCGCCTTAGAAATCTATTTTATAGCAACAAATACCGTGGACCAATCTAAAAAGCGTGCAATGTTACTACATTTCGCGGGAATGACTTTCCAAGACATTTATTTCAATATACCGGGCGCTCATGTAACTGACACTAGTGCAACTGATTTATACGACACTGCAATAAAAAAACTAGATGAATATTTTTCACCAAAACAAAGTTATTTGTTTGAAAGACATATTTTTCGGCTTATGAGACAAGAACCAAATGAAAAATTTGAAAAATTTCTTATCCGATTAAGACGACAAAGCAGCAAATGTAACTTTAGTAACGAAAACGAAAATCTGATTGATCAAATAACTGAGAAATGTTGTTCTACTAAATTAAGGAAAGCTATCCTATTACTTGGCGATGATGCAACTATTAATAAAATCACAGTTGAAGCAAATTCTCTTGAGACCGTAGAACGTCAATTAAATGAATTTCGTGATGGGCAGATTGGCAATCCTAATATGATGACCAACACTGTCAACAAAATTGACACAAACGTTCCTACCACTTATAATAAAAAGAATGGTAAATCATACAAGCAGCCTTCTAATGAAGCTGAAAATTCCTGCTGCCGTTGCGGCAGTAAAAATCACAAAAGTGACTATAGTGCCTGCCCTGGCATTAACGCAACATGTCTCAAGTGTGGGTTCAAGGGTCATTTCCAAAAACACTGCAGAACGAGGGCTGGTAAAAGAAGGAATTCTCACTTCTCCTCGAATAACAAAAACATATACAAAAGGGCCAAGGTGGAGAAACCCACCAATAAAGGAGAAACATCTGTTGACTATATTTTCCACATCGACGATGATGCCACAATAGATTGTCAGGTTGGTAACATTAACATAAAAATGCTAATCGATTCAGGTAGTAGATCCAACATTATAAGCAAAAAAACCTGGGATTATTTAAAACAATCTAAAGTTGTAGTTACTAACCAACAAAAATGTTCAGACAAAATTTTCATGGCCTACGGAGCCAAAGAACCTTTGAAATGCTTAGGTTCATTTGACGCAATTATAAAAATTGGTACCGAGTCCTTAAAGGCAAAATTCTACGTCATAAAAAATGAATCAAGGAATCTTTTGGGAAAAGAAACCGCTGTTTCACTTAAAGTTTTAAAACTAGGTCATGACTTGAATTCTGTTGAACAAGGGCAAATTCCCAAGTTCAAGGATGTCCAATTAGAAATTACTATAGATAAAAAAGTTCGTCCCATTTGTCAGCCCTATAGAAGGGTACCCATTCCATTAGAAGAAAAAATTAATAATAAAATAGATGAGTTAGTTAAATTGGACATCATTGAACCTGTAAGCAAACCTTCTTCTTGGGTTTCCCCGATGGTGCCGGTACTCAAGCCTGATGACGATATTCGACTTTGTATAGACATGCGATGTGCCAACAAAGCTATTATAAGGGAAAATCACCCTCTACCCACAATGGAGCAACTTCTTCCTAAATTTGGTAAGGCAAAGGTTTTTTCCAAACTTGACATAAAGAACGCATTCCATCAAATAGAAATTAAGGAAGATAGTAGAGAAATTACGACTTTCATTACTAGCAAAGGACTCTACCGTTATAAGAGACTTATGTTTGGCATATCGTGTGCACCAGAACTTTTTCAAAAGACCATAGAAAAAATGTTATTACCTTGCAAGGGAGTAATTAATTTCATTGATGATATTGTTGTTTTTGGGCATAATGAATCTGAACATAACGCTAGATTACAACATGTACTGCAAGTGCTCAAGGACAACAATGTATTGTTGAACACAAATAAATGTGTTTTTAATGTAAAAAATATTCAATTCCTTGGACATGCATTATCGTCAGAAGGCATAAAACCCCTTGATAAATACATTAAAACAATTGAGACATTCAGGCCACCGGAAACCATCGAGGAAATTCAAAGTTTTCTTGGTCTTGTCAATTTCGTTGGAAAATGGATTCCGAATTTATCTACCCTGACTGATCCAATCCGAGAATTACTCCGTAATAAAGTTCATAAAAGTTCCAATATAAGTTCACTTTGGAAAAAAGAGCAAACAAAAGCTTTTAATGATTTAAAAATCTGTCTTTCTAAAATACCTACTCTTGGCTATTATGACCCAAAAGACCGTACTCAAGTGATTGCTGATGCAAGTCTAGTCGGTCTAGGTGCTGTACTAATACAGTACGACGACAAAGGTCCTCGTATAATTGGTTTTGCTAATAAGAGTCTGACAGACGTTGAAAAGCGTTATTGTCAGACCGAAAAAGAAGCGTTAGCTCTTGTATGGGCAGTTGAACATTTCCACATGTTCCTGTACGGGAAAAGATTCGAACTCGTCACGGACCACAAGCCTCTAGAAACTATATTTGGTCCACATTCAAAACCTTGCGCACGAATAGAGCGCTGGGTTCTGCGGTTGCAAGCATACGACTTTAAAGTGCTTTATAAACCTGGCAAATCAAATATAGCTGATCCGCTATCTCGGCTGTGTACTAGTTCGCAATCAAGTCCGTTTGACAATGAATATCATGTTAACCAAATTGTCCAGTATGCACGACCTGTTGCTTTATCCCTAAAAACTATAATTGAAGCATCAAATAACGACGAAGAATTCAATTTAGTAAAAGAAGCTTTAACACGTAATAACTGGGATCCTTCAATCAATAACTACAAATTGTTTCAAAATGAATTGTGGTTACACGACGGTGTTTTGTTACGAGGTAGTAAAATAGTTATTCCAACCAAATTGCGTAAACAAATTTTAAATGCAGCTCACGAGGGCCACCCAGGTATTGTGAATATGAAAACTAGACTTCGCACTAAGGTCTGGTGGCCGAAAATAGACAAAGAAGCTGAAAACACCGTAAAAAATTGCAAAGGGTGTACTCTAGTTTCCGGTCCAAATCCTCCCGTGTCTATGAAAAGGCGAGAGCTCCCTACACAAGCCTGGGTGGATACAGCTATTGATATTTTAGGTCCATTTCCAAGTAGAGATTACCTTTTCGTGATTATAGATTACTATAGTCGGTATAAAGAGATAAAAATCATGAAATCTATCACAGCACAAGACACCGTCAAAGTATTGAAGGAGATTTTCTCTCGGACTGGGAATCCCGCAAGTATTACGGCCGACAACGGCAGACAATTTACTAGTCTTGAATTTAAAAAAATTTGTACCGAACAAGGAATTACCTTATTCAATACGATCCCGTATTGGCCACAACAAAATGGTGAGGTTGAAAGGCAGAATAGGGACATCTTGAAACGACTAAAAATTAGCCAAATAGAGAAGACAGACTGGAAAGACGACTTGTTAAAATATTTAGCTATGTATAATAGTACACCCCATGCGTCCACAGGAAGAACACCCTGCGAATTGTTCTACGGGAGACAATTTAGAGACAAACTACCTCTTTTGAGCGACCTCGAGTGCAGATATGATGATTCACAAATTAGAGATCACGACATTGAAAAAAGAGAAAAAAAATAGGATAAATGAAAATAGGAAGAGACGGGCTACTGATAGAGAATTAGAAATTGGCGAGGGAGTTTATGTGAAAAATCTAATAAAAGAAAACAAATTAGTTCCCGAATTCAATCCAACACCACATACAGTTGTTAGTTCACATGGCAGCGACATTAATATAAGGAATAATGAAACAGGCCAAGAGTACAGAAGAAATATAGTTCATTTAAAGAAAACAGAAGGCCAATGGAAGGTAGTTGATAATAAAGAAAAATCAGATTCAGCAAAAAATTAAGTAAATTATATTGATTGCGTTAGAGTTAGATAAATCTGAAATTAGTTAATAAATGTTATTGTCAAAAAATAGTATTAATAATGTTATAAACTAAATTCATATTATTATGTTAATCTAATTAAAGTAAATTATATCCTTTCAATTATATTCTTAGCTAATTATAATAATATTGTACTAGTTATTAATAAGTGATTATATTCAATGACAGTTTTATTAAATTAATGTATTAAAATAATTTATATAGTTTTGAGGAATTCTTTAAACAGTGTACTAATTATTAAATTTAAAATTATATGAAAAGAAGAGATGTTGCATACAATAAATGCGGTATTCAACTCTAGAGGGCGCCTGCGATTCTCTCTCTATTCAATCGCTGTGCGGTGCGGACGTGTCTCTGGGTTGTGTGCCGACTTACTGATATTTGTATTTTATTACATACCAATTTACTTAGATACAACAGTCTACAACACTGTGGTTGTAAAAAAAACCTTTGCGTTTGGTGTAAGTTACGTGAATGTTGTGTTTGGGGTTGTACGAAACAAAATTACGTTTGAGTGTATGATGTAGCTGTATGGAAAACGAATTACGTTTTATTTGTCGTTGCGATATCGAATAGAAATCTGTTGCCGATTCAATGTAATCGAGTTGGGGAGAGGAGAAGTCGATTTAGAGGGCTTTCAAGGTAACTTGTACGAATATCAACCTAAAGTAAAAACAAATCATGTTTTGGAGAGTCGAATGACTGACTGATTGCATTAGTATGAACAATTTGCAATATATAGGTGAACCACAGGTAAACAGTTGACTGTGTTCCACATAGAAGTGCAGGATAGTCAGAGTGTTGACATATACTAATAGGTGAACCACAGGATATTCAGGATAGTCAGAGTAATGACTGTCACCGAGACCAATATAACGACTGACACGTAAAGACTCATCGCTTTTAATGTTGCAAGGTTTCATAGGTGGTGGAAACCGCCTATTAAATGTATGTTTGACGACTTCTGTGGTGCAGCAGTTTATATACCGGACTGCTAAGCAGATGGTTCCGGATTCGATCCCCGGTTCGGGCCAATTCGTAAAAATGGTTTTTCGATTTGGGTGTAACTAGGTTCCTCGCCTAGTCCATTGTGTGGTACCTACAGTACAAGCTTTGCTTAGTTTAGGGCCACACAGTTGGTGTGTCAGTCTGGAGATTTATTATTATTATTTTGTATCAACTGTTCGGTTACACATAATGGCATGTCGTCTACTCAACGTGTTATCACGACCACGTATTTCATGCACGAAACACACATAACGAAATATCTTCTAAACTTAAGCGCGTTTTCCACTTATTCATTTGTATACCTAATATACAAAACTCTTATTTCCATCGTATAAAATAGTAAGAGTATTTTCCTTCATGTTGTATAAACCACCTTTACCGCAATTTTTAAAAACATTTCAAGCCCAATTCGGCTGATCGACATAACTTGACATGCCCAATATCCGTTGCACGTTTAAAACGATAAATTTTTAAATAATTCCATTTTTAAATTCCGTCCCAGCTTGTCGTTGTTTGCGATGTAAAATTTTAAATCCGCCGATATGACGGTAGATTGGTATGAATTAATTTGTTGCTTTTTAATTATTAATTTGCAAAGTGCTCCACGGATGAAGTAAGCATTATTATATTTGGAGCACGATTGAATTTAAAAAGGTTTGGTACGGTATTTCATTGTTAATAAGCTTTATGGATACTAGTTTTTTGCCCTGCGGTTTCACTCGCAGTTGCACAAGTGGAAATGTATTGTTTTCCGTAATAAAGAGTAAACGCTATGACATTATAGAATACTAGTGGCCGCCCGCGACTCAGTACGCGTGGAAGTCGGTTTCCCGGGGGCATGAGAAGTTTTCCCGCGGTTAAAAACACCCTATGTGTTATTCTGATGTTTAATCTATATTACTGTAACGTTTCATCCAAATCCCTTCAGTAGTTTTAACGTGAACGAGTAACAAACATCCATACATCCATCCATACATACTCACAAACTTTCACGTTTATAATATAAGTAGCATGAAGGGAATGGTGGTGACAGTATAGCTCGGCTTAAATTTTAAATTTAAGTACCCAAAAAAAGTCTGAAAAAATACACAGTTTTCAATTTGTTTATTTTTATTAACTTCAACTTCAAAAACAAGCTCCTGAACTTGCATAGAAATAATTTATTAGCAACTTGTGTATTTAATAAATTTGTTCACACTTGAAATTATTGAAAATCAAATCTTTTGTATGCTAAAGGTTCATAGTGAATAACGTAAACGCAAATAAAAATGCGTGAAAATAAACAAACTTTAATTTAGAAAACGAAATAGAAATTTGCATTTTAATGTTCGAAACACGTTCGATTCTTTATAATATACAAAACGAATAGATTAAAAAAGTAATAGGTACAATTAACAAACGTATAGAGATTTACTTACAAAAAAGAACTTAAATGTATTGAGTGTAAATCTTTATAAAATTTAAACATCTGAAAGCGACTTTAATACAAATTGAAAAATAGACAAAAGAGAAGGATTAATAAGAAATTTTACTAACTTAATTATGCAGTAGGCAATTATACATATTAATATCTTCATCCTCACACCCGATACTAGTCGGTGTAAACCTCATAATCTTCTTGTCATCGGCTATAATAAAGTTATTGTTCTGATCGAAGCTCAGCCCATGTATATTTCTTACGCCGTATACCTTTCTTACCCTCTTGCCCACACTGCGGTAAATCCCGAAGTTTGTGCAGAAGTACAAATCACCCTTGTTGTCTTCGGATATTTGCCTGATGACTACACTGTCGTCGATCAAATCGATCGTCCGATTATAGTGGTCGTAAGTGTACAAACCAGTTTTGTTAGCGTAGAATATGTTGTTGTTACTTGTCACGTGGAAATGATCGATTTCGATGCGATCGAAGTCGGTGATCGACGCGAACTTGCCTTTGATTTCGACGCGTAGTTTCTGGTCGGGGTAGCTGATGTAGAAGAGGTTCTTCTTAAAGACTAGCGACCAGATGTTGACGCCTTTCTCTTTGTAGAATTTGGCGGTTTTGGCGGACAGGCTGTAGGTGTAGATACCGTCGCTACCTCCGACGAAGATCTCGCCATTGTTTTGATCGACTGCGACCGCGCAGCCTCCGGTTATACCCTTGATGTGCTGCAGTTGCTTGACTTCCACGTGGAAATAGCTGATTTGGAAGTCGAGTCCGGAATAGGAATGTGATATTGAATGGCTGAAGAATAAGACTTTCTGTGCCTTGTGGAAGATGAGGTTGTGAGGTCTACCGAGGTTGGAGAGTAGGATCTCGCTCTTGTACCAGTTGCCGTCGACCTTCACTTTCTTGCAGGGTTCTTTGGTGGCGGGTTCCACGTGGTTCAGTATTGATAGGAGGACTATTGCCATCACTGTGGGAGCCATAGAGCTGATCATGTTTTCCTTAGGAAAATTAAAGGTGTCTTTAAAAACTGTTTCAAAATCGACTAAATTAAAAAAAACAAATATTTTATATGAAAAAAAATATGAGAATGAATTGATTAAATTTTTAGGCGCTTATATCTACTAAACAAAGATATTGTTTTAAAATATTGTTTTCATTGTCACCAAAATTAACAAATAACTGGAATGTGTAAATACCACGCAAATATCACGTCACATCTTAGTAACAGAGTTTACCTATCAAAAGCACTATAAAAATATTTTATATATAAAAAAAAAACAATTTTAAATACCTTTCGAAATCCATGAATCAAATATGAACTAGGCTCATGCCCGAACGTTAACCCAACACGAAAAATGATCTAGAACTGATACAAAAACAAAAGCACTATTCAATATGTTGTTTACAAATAAAATAAACCAGATTTGTCTGTATATCACAAACAATAAAGCGTTATTGAAAATAAATGCGTTCAGTAAACAGACGGAGTTATGACACATGTGTTTTTGTGTTATTTCATGGGTGGATATTAAAAGTTGTAGTTTATCCTATCTGGTGTTTTGTATGTTAGTTTTGTTTTTGGTTTGCTTAAGATATTCTTTTAAATATATTTTTCATGTTTAATGGTTTGTAAACTACTGTTTTGCCTAATTTATTTACATTATTGTGTAACCAATCATAATTATGTAAATACTAGTGGCCCCCCGCGACTCTGTTCGCGTGGATGTCGGTTTCCCGTAAAAATAATTTTTTTCCCGCGGTAAAAAATACTCTATATGTTATTCTGATGTATAACCTATATTATTGTAAAGTTTCATCAAAATCCGTCCAGTAGTTTTAACTTGAAAGAGTAACAAACATCCATACATTCATATATACTCACAAACTTTCACGTTTATAATGTTAGTAGGAAGTAGGATATTAAAAATCTGCATTTCCTAAACAGCCTTCGCAAACAAGTACCTTAAAAAAGGCAAAGGTGTTCTACTTCAGTAACCGTATAAGTTGGTATATAGCCCATGACTTAAAAATATAAAAAACGCATTACTTTAAGAAATCCAACAATAATAAATGAAATAATAGATAAACGTAATTTAGTTTTTACATTGATAAACAAATTTTCACCACTGGACAATAATTTACTGATTATGTTTCCGAAAACATCTAATTTTCATATTGCGCCCAGATACGTGTTAGTTGTTCAGCTAATCGGCTTGTTAAAATTCATAATTAATAATTAATTGACCGCAGTTAGCCACTGATGGGACGGTTTTTGTATACATATGTATTCTAATAAACATATTAGTAAAAAGCAAATTCCGTCAGCATAAATAGTTTTAAATACGTTTTTGAATAAAGAGAATGAAATATATTTTTTAAGGTTCATATTGATATATTTTCATTTCAGAACGATATCTTTTCATCTTGAATTAAACTTCATTCATTTTTATGCATGCATTTTATTATTACATATATATCTATTGTGACATTAAATTCTAAATAATACTGCCACAAGAAAATACCGCAGTCAATAAAAACAAATTTATTTCTGAATTACAAGGATATTAATAAAGCACTGCTTAAATTTAACAGCTGTAGCAAACGGCATAGATGCAAGTAAATTAAAAATACAATATTTAATAAACTGCAACAGCAGACCGTGTTATTTTATTAAGTTTTTGTAAAACATAACCTCTATTTTATGATGTGTCAGGGTGTTCTCAGTTAAAGTGAATAACAATTGAAACGCATTTTTCATAAACTTATAAGCATAGGGTGGTTTCTGGGTAAAGGACACATGAATTAGATTTGAAAAGTGTTTTTCATGTATCATATTTTACCGCATTGAGCCAGCGGGAAGGAGGCCTGTGCTCAACTATTGGGACTTATACAGGGTGTAAGTTTTTTTTATATCTGTAGTAGTTACGGAATAATCGCCTGTGCACACTTAACGATTACACCCTGTATAGACTATTGATATTATTATTATTTATCGTAGGTCTAAAAAATCCACAACCGGTCACCTATCCTGAATCGCAACAAGCCACCAAGAGGTTCTCAAGATGTATTCTTTATTTATTTTCAAATTAGAATTACATCCGTAGCTTCAATACTCATGCGTCTATTTCAGATTTTCGATTTGAAATACACGTGGCGTCCTTTACTTTGAGTAAAATTTTGTTTACTGTTAATCTGACATGAAATCAGGTAATTACGTTTAAT
The DNA here is from genome assembly GCA_916618145.1 of Emmelina monodactyla. Lineage (NCBI taxonomy): Eukaryota > Metazoa > Arthropoda > Insecta > Lepidoptera > Pterophoridae > Emmelina > Emmelina monodactyla. The sequence continues at coordinate 6,046,456 of OU745324.1, forward strand.
TTGAAATAGTGCATTGTGATATTTTGGGCTATAACTTATCTTTCCAAAAAAAATCTTACAAATGCAAAGTTCACCGTGATTGAGCAGACACATCCTTAATCCAAACTTTCACATCTATTATGATATTAGAATAAAATTAATAATTGCCTAAATTATTTAAAAAAGAGAAATAATCGGATATCCGATATAAAAAATATCCGCATCCGTAACCGAATCCGAAATAAAAGTTTCGGATAGTATCGGATAGGGACGGAGCCTATTTGAGTATGACATTTTGCCGCGTGGTGGATGACAAAAGAATTTTGATGACAAAGAAATTAAAATTCCTTAAAAATCTAATATACGACAACGAAATTATCCGAAACTAGCGGATAATCCGAAATTATTTCATATCCGTATCCGTATCCCTATCCGGTATAATAATAATTCTAATATCCGTATCCAATCCGTATCCGAAATTTTATATCCATAACATCCCTGATTTAAACGAAATAATAACAAACAAGTATCTCCACTGGCAACGACCCGGGAACTAATTCGCTGTTAGCAAGCGGCCACCGCGTTGAGAGAGCGAATTAGAAACACGTTGCAAGGTGGGGTTACACGCGAGCGGAGCGAAGAAATGTTTTATTGTAGAAACTTATAGCTTAAAAGTATTAGAGATAAAGATATGAAAGAAAATTATGAAGTTGAGGCTAATTTACATCAATCCTAGAGCCGGCCGACGAATTCACGTAAGTTACAAAAATGGCTTTTTTTTTATTTTACTTAATTTTTATTCATAGAACGATTTTAAATTGTTGTGTTTAACTATTTTACCTTGTAAAGTAGTCCTTATTTATAAAATGATCATAATTTCACTTTCCAAAGTATAATACATTCTTATTACATATATTTGCTTACTAAAATAAAATGAAATACTTAAATTCCGTTTTTATATAACCAAGTTCCCTTTCACGTTCCTAAATAGATTTGAACCGTGCCTCGCAGCTTTCATTAAAACATATTATAAACGTATAACACTAATTATAAAAACCTTTTTAGATTTTCTCGTTTAAACTTACTCTATGTATGTTATGATTAAGTTAAGCAAGCACTGGGTTAATATAACTTCTAAGATTTACGCGATTATTATTACTTGAAATTAAACTCATTTTAACGGGTTTTACGCGTTTATTTTATTATTTTTGATTTTCCGACGTTTCGACATTTTTACAAATGCCGTGGTCACGGGTAGACTGAGATGTTTGACGTCTTCATAGAGTTAAGTAAAAAACGATTTTTCGAATTCACCGGTGAATTCACTGACCAAGCAAGGATTTAGGGTAAATATTACCTACCTAACCCAAAGTTCCCGTCTTTGAAGACTTAGGCCTAAAATTGCTTACTGTAGTATCATGTTTTGAAGTAAATCGATGACATTTTGCCTTTTCGACTTTAGTATACATAAAATTAATAACAAATATCTTATAAAATATCTAAAGTCACTTATTATCAAAACACTATTTCATTTACTAGTTCAATGTCGCGAAAATAAACAACAATCGCGTAAAACTTATTTTACTAAAATTATTTAAGGTCTTTGGTAACTATACAGTTACTTAACATGACAAACAAAATCTATAAAAAAACAATACGCAAACAATAAAATATTCTCCTTAAACATTTAATTAAGCACAACATTATTACCATCTCGGCGTTCGTAACGAAATAAACCATAACTTTTTTACAGTCCGCAAGGGGCGTGAATTAATCAGAATTTTGACAAGTCTTCAAAAACCTTGACTCGTTCAACAGAAAATACCGTTTTTATTTCTAACCGTGATACCTCCTTTGTATTTATAATGAAAACTCAAGGCGAGTAATTTTAAATAAGCGACTTCCTGAATGAACAGACGGACTTCTTATATATTTATAGATAAACGTCAAGTTCTTCTTGTGAGTTTATTAAAAGGTTTTTTATTCCCAAGATTTTGAGTTCTTTGATGTTTAGTTTAATTTAAAAAAGATATTTTTTTGCATTTTTGACATTTCATTTGAGTTCCTATTAAATATTTCAACTGTGTGAGTAAGAATCACTGATTAGGTTGCAAAAGATCCCCTCCCGGACAAACTGCGCCAAAAAACACTTAAGGCACTTGTGAAATTATATTTGTAAGTGACATGTAATTTAAACCAATGAAATAAACATATATTCTATTCTATTGTATTCTATGCTGTTAAATAAGTTTATTTTATACAATCTGCAATCTAGTCCAAAATAGGTAATTACTGGGCAGCAGTAAGCTCCACTCTCGTGGTGCACTACACACTTCACATGTTCGGTCTCCGCGACACGAGCTGCCACCACTATCCTGCACGCATCACTGGAACACAGACCACCGTCTTAAAAACCGACAAACCTACACTATCTTTGTCAATCACAAAACCTATCAATAAATATCAATAAACTCTAATATTAAAAAGATTGTCTAGCCTTCCAATAACATGTTACCGTCGAGCATTTTCTTTGGAAAGCACTTTGCGCTTGTCGAAGCCACTCAGGCGCATATTCAGCGATTGATTAATTCTGACAGTAGCGTGGTCTTTTCCTATAATAACCATTTCAAAGGCTGTGGAAAAGTTCTAAGAATTCTGACGCATTGAACTATAAATAACATTACTTGTTATTATTAGAATAAGAGCCTGTAAAATCAAAATTAATGCTCAATATGTAATCTTATGAGTCGAAATCATTTTGTAGAGCAATTTACTTAAGTTTTTTTCTTGAATGTTATTTAAACTCAAAAATTCTCAATTGACCGGTTGACTTGTCGTTAAGACAGTTATATATTTCTCTACAAGTATTAAACCCTTTTAAATGAATTTTTCATAAAATTTTGCACATTCCTAACAAAATTCTCTCATGCTAACCTCAGACTAGTCTTCAGTTGTTAATATATATACAAGCTACGTAGCAACAATTTGACACTCGGCTGTCCCATACAAATTGTTGGTATAATTCCTAAGCTGCTACCTGGTTGTCATCGCTGTCTGCTAGCCCCTGCTGCGAAACAGAAGCAATTACACTCGCGCTCACTTGCTAGATCTAACACCGATGTGAAGTGTGGAGTTGAAGACAAGTTTATAGGCTCATGCAAGAGTTTATGCACGTTGGAAACATGCTGGGCTAACCGCTTGTTTGTCCTAACATAAAAATGTACTTATGTCAACTTCTTTAAAAAATATTTGTTTAATAAGACAGATCATAATTTGATAAAACCATCAATACTTACTAGCGCTAGAAAATAAATAATATTCAAGGGAATCTTGTAAAACAGCTAGTAAAGTAAACATTATTTGCATGGTAACATACAACGTCATTAATAACTTGATAAGATCCTACTTTAATAAACCTAAAAAAGCCGCATATCTTTACAAAAAGTTCTTCTAAAATATTAAATTCAAATTGAACCCAGCTCCTGCCACTTCCATATATCATAGTTCTGTGTCCTCTCACACACAACTATATATAAACGCGAGTGTTTGTCAAAACGCATTGCAAATTCGGTGCTCTCTGTGCGGTGGTGGGGAATTAAATTTAACAATTGTGACCCGCAGGGTTGGTACCTGGGTATATTTATGTTATAACTGATATTAATATTAAAAATGTGGAAGTTTGCAAAACTGACGAATTGATTTAGATGAAACTAGATTTGTAGATAGGTTTTTTTTTTTTGCCCGGGGAAATGCATTTACGCACCGTACCCCCCACCGGGGTGGCGGGGGGCGTGTGTGGGACTCCCACCTGGGCAACTGACACGTCGCCCAGGGGACTACCCACTAAAACACCGCGGCGCTCCGTCTTCGCCTTTGTGGTGGAGTCGTGGCGCCCGGTTTTACAATTTTAATCGCGTAAAAGTACCCGATTCCTACGGCCTGCCATGAAGCTAGGGGTTAAAGCTGTATTTTATTTATTTAAATAAAATGTCTTTCGTAATTATGCACAATTGCATGGATAGATTTTGGAATAATTCAAAACCACATAGTGTTTCGATTAAATATGAAATTTTAAATCATCGTGCCTTTATATCAGGTGATGCACGTACATTATTTATCAATCATTTATATTTGCTTTTAGATATTTTGTTTATGAACTTAGATTCTATTTAGGATCAATAATACCAGATTTTTGGTTTTTCAAATGTTTGTTAATACCTGCATACAAAAATACTGTATTTATTATTTTATTATCCATATTTGGACCCGCTACATTTTCCCTACCTTAATCTGTAAGCTTCAATGTTGTTTTGTAATTTACATACAGATGTGCTGCTAGTTAGCCGTGCGGGCTTAGTCGTTGGAAATGATAAACCAGGTTAAGCGGCCTCGGGCGCCGTCAGGAATGGGATGGGTGACCGTTTTTGGGTTGTACCATATTGTTATTTTAGAGTATGTTGTCATAATATTTTGGCCTGTTTATTGAAAATTAATATATTATTAGGTGAATAACCACCATAGTTTAGAAACAAGTATTTTTAGGCGATTTCATTTAAAAAAAAAACATTTTTGGTTGAAAAAAATAATGCTTTATATCACACACAGCCCTACACATCCTTGTTGAACCCAAATACATTTCGTCAGTCCCTTTTATTTATTCCTGTAGCGTTGTTCACTCGCGTTACTAAAAATATAACCAAAAAAAACATGAAAAGTTAGTGGTTTCATGGTTTTATATAAACTAGTTCGACGTACAAAACACAAAACGACATTTTTGATGTAGCTTTTATTTATTTCACGCGTGATAAAAGGACTAATGGATTTTTTGTAGAAGGATTACTGTTTTCGGTTTATCACTTTTTGTGGTGTTTAAATTTGACTACGCGCTACGGCGTAGCAATATTCGTAGCGCCGTAGTGAATTCGTAGACAATAATTTTTTGTTTAGTAAAACATACGGGTATGTTTAATTTCTTGTGATACAGGATTAAAGGATATCATCATTATCTGATAATAGTTATTTTATGTGAAAACAATCGTTTTTCTTTATGTTCTTTTACGATCTAACTTTTGTATACGATGAATATTATCTTTTATTTATAAGATAAGATAATTATATTGTCTTTTATTTACCTATCTATCCCGATTAGTAAGAGTATTTTCACTTTCCATACACCTTTTAATGTAAAAACGTCCCATCATATCACCTTTCACTAATAATCCCTCAAACTATTTTTCATCATCTACACATTTTTTTACTTTTCCAATTTCCATTTCAAACATTGTCTTCCTCTAACCGAAACTGCAATAGTTAAACACCCCCACATAAGTTAAAACAACGGCCCCATACAAGAATGTTTATATGACCGTAATCAGGCGCTTTCCATACAATGACCGTTTATAACTGGACTGTAGAGACATCGTGGGTATATTTATAATGCTTATAGGACCAAGTTGGATATGGTAACTAGGTATTTGAAATTTAAATATACTTTATAGACAATATACAAATGACTTTTAGGAAATAAACCGGCTTTTTAGGAAATTTTATACTGATATGGTTTTCCGATGGATGCCATTGTCTGAAGTGAACTAAATTGAAATGGAAAAACACGAAACAGCAGCTTTTAAATAAAAAAAAATCATTAAAATCCGTTAACATGAAAGTTTCCTCCATGGTTTAGCCACACAAAAGGAAGGTAACTAACACAAATTAAAAATACTGTCGAATTGTGACCCTCCACTTTTTTCGATGTCGGTTAAAGAGAAGTGTCGCAATTAAGAAATTATAAGACCCCAGTTTTAACTTACAGCTTCAAATTCACAAATAAGAAACAAAAGATTAACAACAATAGCAGGGCTAAAGAGTTTGTTTGTTTCATTTTTTGTGTAGTGAATTTTATGATTTGACATAAACATTTTTAAAGTTGACGACTTCTGTGGTGCAGCGGTATATACACCGGACTGCTAAGCGGATGGTTCCGGGTTCGATCTCCGGATCGGGCCAATTTCGTGAAAATGGACTTTCGATATTGGCTCGTGTCTGTGTGTAACAAGGTTCTCCTCTAGCCCATTATGTGGTACCTATGACACAAGTGCCTACTGCAACTTACTTTAGGGCCACATAATTGGTGTGTCAGTCTGGAAATTAATTATTATTATTACAGTAAATTAACTTCTATATTTATCAAAAACTTACAGCAAAAAATACCTAACATATAAAATGTTATATTTAATAATACGTAAAAAAAACTTATTAATTAGCACATACAACAAAGCGGCATTGTCATTCGACGCGTTTTCGTATACAATATGACTTGCCAAATCACGATTCACAGTTTTAACTTCAACAATTAAGAGTTTTGTCAACTCCCGCATTGTGTCCGTTCAAATGTTAATTAATGCTATATTTTATATTGTTTTGGTGATGTGGGATAGAATCTAGGTAGTTTTGTAAAAAGTGAGGCTTGTGTTATTTTAAACTCTCGCGCTTTTTATTTATTACTTTTTAATAACTTCGGGGCTTACACGCGGTCATTTGGTATTTAGACACTGACTAAATCACTTTTCGTACAAAAATATGGATAAGTACATATAGGTCTGTTTTAGGTTTTACAGCTACTATCATATTCCTTATTTTCACAAATTTTCAAAATGCTGATAGCATTCGAACGAAATAATGCAAACGAAACAATTGCCAACCGCCGCAGTATAAACTTTTAATTAATTATAATTATGTAAATTAATTTAAGTATATTTGAATACACGGCCGAGTTTAACAAATAACGGTTCAACCAATTAGCGCGTCAATAATGTCGTTTATAATGAGGTGAGTTGTGTTAGCATTCAGTTAAACTTTACCAGTGGTAAATTAATGTTTCTTTAACCTAAGTTGGTGGTATCAAATGTACAAACTTTTTAAATATGGGTTTCTTATTAAAAGTGTTCATTTAAAATTATAATATTTAGCGCATGATTTATAAATCAGTGAAATGAACGTTAGTGTGTTTTATTTTAAAAAGTTTGGTGTAAAAGAGGTATCAAATCACAGTATTAAAGAATAGCTATTTAAAATGGTTTTTGTCAGCCGCTAAGCAAAAACTTTAATTAATCTTTAGATGTACTACTTGACCCTACTAAGATATGCAAGAAAATAGCACACTCACTATTTAGATTTGTAATAAAAAGTAAACTCACTCAGTAAATATTGAGATAACTCAAATACATATTCAATAACACGCATACATATGTGACATGACGTCACTTCCAGATATTGAATATTGTCACATTATTTAGGGACCACTGGAATATATGGAAGATATATTTTAACATAGTACGTTGTAGGTACGTTTAAACTTATTTGCAGCAAATGGTTATAGTAAATTGATGTAAACCTGCCTAGGCACTCGGCTTTATTCTAAACTAGCTTATGCCCGGGGCTTCGCACGCATTAATTTCGGAGTAAAACTCCTTCCCTGTACTATGTTATTATACATGTAAACCTTCCTCCTGAATAACTCTATCTATTAAAAAACTGCATCAAAATCTGTTGCGTAGTTTTAAAGATTTAAGCATACATATGGACAGAGAAAGCAACTTTGTTTTATACTATGGAGTGATGTTAAGAGTTAAATTCTTTATGAAGTTCACAATAGGTACCAATTTGGCATTTTCCATACTTATCACGCACTAACGGTAATCTTAATATGTTGTGATTTATCCGTCATGGATATACGAATGTGAAACATCTACAAAAACTGAACCAGAATGGTGGATTACGGCTTAATCTATCAGGTTAAAATAGGTTCTGCTCATTGTTAAAAACTTAAAGTATGGGTCTAAACGAATCAACGTTTTTTATTTTATAATAATTATTTTGTATGTAGCTGAAAAAACAAAACTAAGCCCATACATTTTCACTCAAAACTATGAATAAATCACATAAAACCGAAACAAACATTACTCCATTATGAACACTAGTGATGGGAAGTTATTGATAGCATTAATTTCAAGTTGACAGTAAAAACATCGATACTAAACAACTTTTGAAGAAAAAAAAAATATTCATTTAAAAAATTTGGCTAACCTAAACAACATTTTTCCTTTACCAAGATACATGAAAAAAATGCAACATAATTATTATTAAAATTAAAGAATATGAGAATTTATCATCAAAAAATAGCTTTAACATAAAAGTTACGAATTAAAAGTGCTTTATGTTTCTTTGTACTGTTCTTCTATACAGGGTGTAAAAAGACTGCTTCCGAAAATAAAAACTGGGCATTGCTGGAGGGGTACAAAAACGTTTTGAGCAAAAAATTATTTTTTTATAATTAGTTGTCCAAAATTGCGTTTATACTATCAGATTTTGCAATGATTTCAAATTAAATAGTTTTTAAATTAAATTTGCTATGTAAATAATCGCACCAAAACCAGCAGTTGATGTGTGAGTGATGGCAAATATGGCTTTTCAATCTTTAATAACTATTTTTAATTCAGTTTTCTGCGTATACTCTTAGTGAAATTAGTGACTATTGAAGCTCAAGAATACATGGTTTCAGGCTTCGGAAGTGGTCTTTTCACTCCCGTTATATATAAAGTAACTAAATAATTTATATTTACCATTCTTCAAACCGAATCAATCGATATAATACTATCGACAAGTACCCATCACTAGCTTATACTTCACAAGCGACGGCGCTAATGGAAACTCATATTGCGCTAACAGTTTTTATCGGCCTCTCCGCGTTTTTATGAAGCTGACGTTAGGGTGAGGCCTAAGGTAAGCGGAGCGATTTTAAACTTAAAACATAGATATTTTAAACTTAAAATTGAGATCATATTTGCCAACCTTAAGATTCAGTTTAAACTTAACAAAGTTGTTTATGTAGTAAACTGAATTTAGCAAAATGCTAAGAAAAACTTTAAATGTCTTAACGCAGGCAGTAGCTAAGTTTTAAATCTTTAACGTATTATATTATGCTGCCACCGAATAATAATAAAAAAATGATAAAAAATCTTTTTTGCACATTAAAACAATATTTTACAGGAGTCAGTAAAAAAAAGCAAAAGGTGGCCTTATTGCTCTGAGCAATCTCTACCAGTCAATTCTTTCAATTAACAATAGAAGACAAAGAATATGTTTATTTTACCAAAAATCGCTTCGCTTATCACCGTATCACCACAGCAATCGCTATAAAGTGTTAGGTAAATGCTTTTATTTGAATATTGCCGTATTGGCTCTGTACGCTTTCTCATTCACTATTATTTACTTGTTCGATTAAAATAAGGTCACGAAGCTGGTTCAAGGTAAAATATACCTACTGTGTAGTATTTTAGTTCGATATTGCGATGACAAAGTTTAAATTATTTTGAGAGTTTTATAAGAAACTTGTAACTTAATTTATTATTATTATTCTCTATATAACTAAAAAAGAATTAAAATATAGATAGTATATATCCCTGATCCAAAAAAACAAATTATTTGTGATTGTCTGTATTTATTGAAGACTAGTGGCCGCCCGCGACTCCGTTCGCGTGGAAGTCGGTTTCCGTGGGAATGAGAAGTGTTTCTGCGGTAAAAAGTACCCTATAGTATTCTAATGTATAACCTATATCTCTGTAAAATTTCATCAAAATCCGTCCAGTAGTTTTTACGTGAAAGAGTAACAAACATCCATCCATACATCTAAACATACTCACAAACTTTCACGTTTATAATATTAGTAGGATGTTAAGTGTTATGTTCTTTTTATTTTTACGATACAAATATCTTAATCTATAATAAGTATTTTAATCCCTTAAGAATATTTGCCTCTTAAATATATCATTAACTGATAGCTCTAACAAATAACACAAATGAACCATGCTCCCTCGAGACAGATATCAAATTAGAGTATTGATAGTTCTCTCGTAATATTATTAGGGAATTGCGGGTAGTTGTTGATTTCTTTCGTCTGTTGTATTTACGTTTGAAGACAGCCCCCAGGGTTTGTTGCAGAACCTTTATACTGTGGTGAAAAATATATTTTTATTTCTTTGACTACAGTTTCAGACTAAGACATAGCAAAATGTGTAATAAAAGTTTTACTGATTTATATACAAACGTTGCATATGAAGATGATGATTAAGAAAATAAGTTTTTATGCTGCCGAGTGCTCCACTAGTTTATTGTGTTAATCCTACTAATATTATAAACGTGAAAGTTTGTGAGTATGTATGGATATTTGTTTTTCTTTCTTTGGTCAGATTATCGCAAAGGGTACTTCTTACCGCGGGAAAACTTCTCATTCCCACGGGAAACTGACTTCCACGCGAACAGAGACGCGAGCGGCCACTAGTTCTATAATATTTCCGACGGTGAAGTATTTTGATTGTAATAAAACACTTATTAGTTCTAATATTATCGTAATAACTTAATACAGATGAACCCTTAAGTAGGATCTGAATAAATTAACCGACTTGTACTACATGGATCTTACAACTTTTTACGATATAAGAATTGTATGTCAATTTTTTTCACAACTTATGTTTTCGTTGGCATTCTATTTTCTCCCAAAACTTACATTTCCCTATTTATAAAACGTACGGACAATTTCCTTATCCAAAATAGACATGATAGTTTCCACTATTATCCTACACACGCACTTTTATACAAAAACAAGTCAATACCATAATTTTATATGAAACGTCCACAGCCTAAAAGACCAGGATAATATTACCATAAGGGATTCGGGAGCAGTTTTTCAAAATTACACCAAAAAGGTCTCAATTCGAACAACCATCTTGGATAACATTATTTTTTATTGTTCAAGGTTGGAATTGAATTTCTTTGTTAATCGGGTAACACTGAATTCTCTAAGGCATTGTTTTAGATCGGAGTTTTAATATTTATTTTCGTGTAGGCATTTAGTTTGGTTAATTAGGGTTGAATTTTGAGAAGGACTGGTGTGTATGTCAATATGTGTGCTTGTATTGTTTTTTTATCTGAAGGGTTGATGGGGAACTTATATTAAATCAGATATGTTGTAATTTAAGGCCTGTTTTTAATTGACTAGCTTCCCGCTGCCAGCCGCTCTACATGCGTTAGAAATACAGCATCTACTTGATATTGTTTTTTAGTTTGCACAAAATATTAGTAAAATAGATTGTATTATATCGTTACACAGGGAAACCTAAAACGAGAGCGGACTAATATTTTGTTTTGTGTTAATTTACTTATAATAAACGCATTTCATTTAAAAAAACACATTTCATTTCATTTCATTATCTGTTAAAAGTAGGGGTTTGTATAAACTATACTTAAGTGCCAACCTATACAGTATATCTATGTTTTTTTCGTTTATATATGCCATTACGCTTTTTATTTCAAAAAATAATCATACATGTAACCTTTTTTGGAAATCTGTATAACCTATGTTAAACATAAGTTGTTTACATATTGGCGAGAACGATAAACAATGAATTCCTCTTTCACCATCTCATTAGAGACACTCAATAGCCATCATGAGACCCAAAACAAAAACAACTTTAATACCAAAAGCAATTACATCCGATATCTCTCTTGACATAATTAAAGCGAACAACCTTTTCATTTTAAAAAGAGGCCTACTTATAACCCCTCGACCGAAATTACTTTCCAAGAGTGTACTTTTTCTATAGTAAGGAAATTAAAAACATTAACCCGTTAGCTACTGCCAAACACAAAAACTGATGACAAAATCTTCAAACGGCGGCGAAATGATCCGTGAGGCTCCTGAAATACTTTCAAGACCACACTCAGAGAGATATAAACCTTAATAGCAAGATTTTACGGTCTAGTTTTGTTTGGAGGACGGCAGCTTTATTTTACATTTTACTAATGGTCGAGCATAGTGTCCTCTTTAAGTTTTAAAGGACGAAGAAGGGTAACGTTTAGATGTGTTCAGATGAAATTGGGCTCAAAAGGTTTATTTGATTCTATTTTGTTTAAATAGATATTATTTTTTTAACGTACCTTTTTATCAGATTACTTTTTTAATAGAAATGTGGGCTACTTTTGTTAAGTTTATAATTGAACTCAAAATAACCAAAAATCCACACATTCTACTTTGCAAATTATACTTGAAATCCGACATACGTTTCTTTCAGTCACTTAAAAAAGGTAGTCACATTTCGACTGGCCGTCCGTTCCAAAAACGGGTCAAAATGACTAGTCTATCCACCATCACCGCTGGACGTGCCTTCACAGGGTTAAATTGCTCTGCGAACTACATTTCTTCTAGCATTACCTATGAAGGGTTAAGTACAGTCAACGATAAAAAGGTTTGTGTACAATTGGGGAGAGTGGGGGTGTGTGTTTGGGTTATACTACGGGTAAATGGGGTTGAGAAAGGGAAATGAGGGTAATAGTTGGGTATTTCTTTTAAAAAAAAATAATGCTATGCTATAGTCATTTAGTAGGGAGATCAAGCCGGTAAATACCACGTGTAGCAAGGTAGAGGTAGGTGGCTATCGACTTCCATCAATTTAAACTAAAATAGAATGTCGTGTTACACACGTTATTAAATGTGTGTCAATATTGTCTTTTGATATTGCTTAAATGTGACTTGCAAATATTCTATAGTGTAATTTATTAGTAGTATCAAATAAGTGTGTAACTTCTTAGACTTACGCGATTATTATTATTTGAATTTAAACTCATTTTAACGGGTTTTACGCGTTTATTAAACTTTTTTTATTCATCCGACTTTTCGGCATTTTACAAATGTCAGTCTACCCGTGACCACGGCATTTGTAAAATTGCCGAAACGTCGTATAAATAAAAATAATTTAATAAACGCGTAAGCCCGTTTAAATGATTAAATTTGAAAAATAAGTGTGTGTTTTCTATAAGAGATCTTTTTATAAGAACTTAAAAAGTTCAAATTCAACGTTTTCTCCGACGCAAAACAGAAAGTATAAAAATATGCATAATTTAGCGATCCAGCATTTAATTAACTTTGTATATTTTGACAAACAAAGCGAAGCAATAAAAAAAGGCGCGTAGTTCCATTCCGGCAAAATGGCCGACGCTCAAATCTTAGTAATGCGGTAACCATGTTCTGTTACTTCTTATTGGTCGCCAAATGTGGGTAGATTAACATTTATTTTTGTTGGGCCAGTAAAGTAAATGGCGTTGAATGTAAGCCGCTCAAATGTTTGCGTTATTTTGACCTAGCTTTGGTTGGTTGGTATTTTTTTGGATTTCTTTATTTTCAATGCGGTTAAAATGCTGGTTATTGTTGATAGTGGGGTATTAGACTATAAAGCGAATAATATAAGGTTCAAATACAGAACAAATATAGTTTAAGGTTAGTTTTAATTAGGTTTTTGAATTTGAAACAAACTTGCCTACTCATTAATAAAATTTAAGTGGAAACTATAATTTATGTAAAAAAGGGGTCGTTGACTTTTCGGACACAAAAAACTCGGACACCTTGGCCAAATTGTGGTTTTTCAATTTTAATATTATTTTTTACCAAGGTGTCCGAGTTTTTTGTGTTCGAATCCAGCATTTAACGACCTTTACGTTGTGTTAAGCACGGTTTAGAATAATTGCAATTCGTCCACCGTTTCAAAAAAAACGCAACGTCGTATATTTATATTGTAAAGTGTTCAAAATACAATGACAAAATGCGGCCTAAAATTATTTTAAATACCAAATAATAACCGATTTAAAAACAAATTCCACAAATAAATCACTACCAAATTTAATCTCTTATGAAATAACTATAAAACACATCCAACGGGTTAAATTTTACAGTAATTTGTGTCGTAAATAATTCCATCCCGAAATTATTATCAATTCATTGTAAAATTTAATTAAAACTGAACCGACACATGAGGTGGCAAAATATTATCTTTCAATTTGTATTTGGGGGCATGTATTTTTATGAAAGGTTTATTTAAAAACTCCCCATGAAGTATTTAAAAGACCTCTGTACAGTAATTGGATATGTATTTTTATAAGGAAATCATTTAAAAACAGACAAAATACTCGATTTTATTTACTTTTACTGTACCAATATTTAAGAATAAAATAATATTTTAATTGGATTGTGAAAATATAATTACTTTTATGTCCACTTGTTGTCTAAACTTCATTATTTTTTGTACGATGATTTTACAATTACTATTCGATAGTTTTTCGTGATAAGGCCTCAATTTACAAAGGGCGTCTTCTAAAAGATTTTCGTTTAATTAACGCTAACCTAACAGGGCCATCAATAGAATCACAATAAAGATTCTCAATTAAGACGCCAAAATTGAATTTCCCTTCACAAAAGGGACATCGCGTTTGTTAAATCTACAGAATATGATTGTGTTTGAACACGATTTCCTAATTTCTTTTATTATTTGTAAGCTCATTATGAGGGTTATTATTATCTTGCATAAATTCTTGTGTACAAGAAGAGATGAAATTATAAAAAATGTACGTATAAGACGAATCAAATAAGAATCTCGCAAACTTAAGCCTAGCTTAGTAACCTTCAAAAAAACCTACTTAAAACTTACATTTTAAAAACCCTACCTAAACCTACCATGAGACATCCTAAGATAGCGAATAAAAATGTACCCACATTTTTTAGCTCGAAAAACAAAATTGTATAAAGAAAGTTATAAGTGCCCCTCTTGTCGTCGAGCGTGAAAGCCTGATAAACAAAGATTCAGGCTTCTAAGAGGAATCTTAAATCTTTTAAAAAGATAACTGGAATGAGGTTGAAGCGAAGCGCAGCGCTTTTCGCTGGATGGAAGCGCTGAGCGATTTTGAACTTGCGTTTTGATTGTGGAATAGTGATTGATTGGAAATTGTTGATCGATTAATTGTTGCTGAGGATTAGGCAACGGTATACTTATTTTGAGTCTATAGTAGAATTAAGAAAAAAATTATTCTTATTATTTTTAATCTTTATTAGGTTAAATATCAGTGGTATATATGATAGCGACGCATATCAAAGTAATTTAAATATTACATTGAAAACGCACAATTATATTTATATCCTTAAATAACCGAGTTTTATAGGACAAAACTAAAATAAATTTACCCTACTAATATATTATTATATACTACTAGCGACCCGCCCACGCTTCGTAATGGTGTAATTTTGGCCGACTTGCTCACGAAACATAGATATTTAGCTAACTTAAAAAAACTTTTTCCGATTGTTCTTTATTTACAAATTTAAATGAAAAAAATACCTAAAGGATGGTGGAAACCGCATTAAAATCCCTCAACTGGTTTAGGAGGAGTTAGCGACCAAACATACAAACAGACAGAGTTAGCGACTTGGATTTATACTATGTAATGATATATACTAAGACGACCTCTCTGGTGCAGCGGTATAAGTACCGGACTCCTAAGCGGATGGTTCCGGGTTAGATCCCCGGGTCGGGCCAATTCCGTCAAAATGGTTTTTCGAAATTGGCTCGTGTCTGGGTGTAACTAGGTTCTCCCCTAGTCCATTGTGTGGTACCTATAGTACAAACTTTGCTTAGTTTAGGGCCACACAGTTGGTGTGGTAGTCTGGAGTTTTTTTTTTTAACCTAAACTGTCCCACTGCTGGGCAAAGGTCTCCCCTTATGGATTTCCACCGTGTCTGGTTTTTAGCATCGTTCAGCCAATCTGTGGAGAATTCGGTTAGGTCGTCACGCCATCGTTTTCTTGGCCTGCCACGACCTCGACGCCCATCCTCTGGCATCCACTGTGTGTGGAGATTTATTATTATTATTATTATTTATTAATTACACTATATTGCCCCCAGGTATCCGACGACATCGGCTACGTGCTGTACTCCTCGCTGGGCAGTTTCTACATCCCGTCGTGCATCATGGTGTTCGTGTACATCCGGATATACTTCGCAGCCAAGGCCCGGGCGAGGCGGGGGATCAGGAAAAACCCTAGGCCTAGACCGGTATGCACCAGTTTGTAGAATCCCTTGTTCCTACTAATATTATAAATGTGAAAGTATGTGAGTATGTATGGATGTGAGGATGTACGGATGTGAGGATGTATGGATATGAGGATGTATGGATGTATGGATGTTTGTTACTCTTTCACGCAAAAACGACTGAATGGATTTGGATGAAACTTTGCAGTAACATAGATCAGAATAACACAAAGGGTAGGTACTTTTTACCGCGGGAAAACTTCTCTTTCCCAAGGGAAACCGACTTTCACGCGAACGGAGTCGCAGGCGGCCACTAGTAATAAATATAAGGTTCTTGCTACATTAGCCTCTATGATCAACATCAAGGTTTTCATCATCAATCAGGGTATAATTAGTGTAAAAGAGAACTTTGGTCTCAAAATCCCGTAAGATGAAAATATAACAACTGCCTATCCTAGATAGGTATACCTACTAGCAATACCTTTCTGATCTTCAACATTTGTCAAGTTTTAACTACAGCTACCATAAAAGATTTAAAGAAAACCTTCAAACACCTGTATACAAGCCAGTGTAAAACTTATAATTCCCCAAATTACCCCGATCCAGGGATCAATAACTGAACCTTCTGCTTAACTATAAAATAGCTGACAGTTTTCTATCAGTAGTTTCCTCACACCTGACTCTGAAACTTCCTTCTATCGTATCTTCTAACTCTATTTAGAAATTATCTTCAGTCCATGCAGTATCACATGGTACTTCCATCCTTCCAAGTCTACTAATAATCATCATCATCCTACTAATATTATAAACGTGAAAGTTTGTGAGTATGTATGGATGTTTGTTACTCTTTCACGTAAAAACTACTGGACGAATTTTGATGAAACTTTACAGTAATAGAGGTTACACATCAGAATAACATATAGGGAATTTTTACCGCGGAAAAACTTCTCATTCCCACGAGAAACCCACTCCCACGCGAACGGCCACTGGACATTATTATACTTTTTGTTTGCCTCAATTGCCAGCAATAGCAACAACCAAAAGCTTCCTCCCTCCAAGTCTACTCACACTTTCTGATTGCTTCTTTGTTTCTAGTCTAGTCTTCAGACCTCTAATTCTCTCTCTTCCTCCAGAACGAGCAGCAGACCAGCTTCAGCAGCGCGCCGCGCGGCACGCGGCCCATGCCGTCTGATTGCTTCTTCCTTGTTTCTAGTCTAGTCTTCAGACCTCTAATTCTCTCTCTTCCTCCAGAACGAGCAACAACCAAAAGCTTCCTCCCTCCAAGTCTACTCACACTTTCTGATTGCTTCTTTGTTTCTAGTCTAGTCTTCAGACCTCTAATTCTCTCTCTTCCTCCAGAACGAGCAGCAGACCAGCTTCAGCAGCGCGCCGCGCGGCACGCGGCCCATGCCGTCGTCCTCGCTGCCGATGCCGCCGGGCGTTGATGCTGCCAACTCTAACAATAATAGGTAGGTGGACTTAAACAACAAATAGTAGTATATTTTTGCGAGAGATATTTAGGTAGGCGCACTCTGACTACAAAAGTACAAACAGTAGTCTATTTTTATGAGAGATATTTAGGTAGGTGCACTCTGACTACTGTTTGGAGACTATTTTTACGAGAGTTTTTTTTTTATTTGAAAATACTGTGGGTAGATGGACCAAAATTTTTTTTCAATAGGAGAAATAAGGTAGAATTTGGCACTTCTTATACACTATTAAATTAAAATCAGTATTATGTAAGATACTTTTTAATACAGTTGCTCAAAAAGTGGCGTATTGCAGGGACGTATAGCGTTCGGGATGTGGGCTATTACACACGCGTGCTTTTTTTTTACCTTTCCCGCACTCGTGCGTTCTCTTTCCCAACTGTCAAAATAATGTCTATTAAAAAGAAAAATTAACCAACCATGAAGTTTTTACTAAAAAAAAAAACAAAGAAGTTTTTATGATTCATTTTAATACTTACGTAGCGTAGGTATATTTCTAAAAAAAAGCTACTAGTTTGTTTCGATATCAGATTTAATGTTTTTTTTGAATTAGTGTGGTTGGT
Organism: Emmelina monodactyla; assembly: GCA_916618145.1. Taxonomy (NCBI): domain Eukaryota; kingdom Metazoa; phylum Arthropoda; class Insecta; order Lepidoptera; family Pterophoridae; genus Emmelina; species Emmelina monodactyla. The sequence goes on from OU745324.1 coordinate 6,064,395, forward strand.
TTCATTTCATTTTATCTCATTAAATTTCATATCAATAAAAAAAATCTACTGAAGACTTGGCTGTATGGGCATAGTAACCTTTGCCTACCAAACGGGTGAAGAAAAAATAGCGCCATTTTCAAAATGAGTAATTTCGACATTTACGATCCTAATTTTTTATTTTATTAAATTGCTTAATTTTTTCGCAACTGTATTAAAAATAGTCGTTCATTACACGTGCGGAACCGTCATTGCAACTCGTCCCGCCTGTCAACCCTCGCCTTCGGCTGTGCCTCGGCTCGGGCAGACATTGGTCGGAACTCGTTGTAATGACAGCCTTTCCACACTTGTATTGAAATATACTATTTAAATCATACGCGTTATGGTTTCCTATGGTTTTTTGGTATTTATACTAAACCGTGAGACCGTAAAATTATATTCTTTATTTTACATGCAAATTAAAGTACTGTGTTCAGTTTTTGTTCTTGACTGAAGTCGAAGCCTCTAAGTTTTCCCGGCTCTAAAAATGTAGGAATATCTATACCCGACCAAGTTAAATAGCTTTGCAAAGAAACCATTTACTTAATAAGCAAAGCTTCGCTCAATAGCTCGTTATAAAATTCTTGTTAAAGGTTACATGTTCCTACTAATAACGTAATAAACTTACCTTACTACAATATCAAAGATAAAAACCTTTTCCTAGTATAAACGTATTAATAACGCAAAACTGTAGGTATTACCCTAGTCGACGAACCAATATTTCAATATTATCACTTACAATCCATAACTTAGCTAAGCGTATTATCCCTGAACTTAACTCTATTATTTTTCCTCTCTATATAGACCCTTATATAATATAGATATATAACTAGTATAGTCATATAGTATTCTATCGGGAACAGTACGACTGGCACGATAAGCAAAACACTCACTGCGATAATCAAGTTTCGTTGAATTGTGTATATAATATATGTCAGGGCTGTCACTTCTAAGTTATATAACGCGGGGTAATAGAGTTTTGCATATATTGCTATGAATTGCGATGTATAGTAGCGTTGTTGAGGTTTTTGGTGTTGAAAGTAAGTCTAAGAGATGACATTTAAATAATTCTGAGTCACTGAAGTGAATATTTAGGAATATAAACTAAACGAATCAAATCAATCAAATCAAAAAAGTGTCTCTATGTTCTCCCTTACGTTAATAGCAATAATATCATACTCTCGCGTAAAACGTACTCTGTAACTTAGTCAATTACATACTAAAACTAGATTAAGTAAAGCCTTGGACATAATATACCCAATAACTCATCGGCAGCCCTACCCAATTCCCGAGTGGCCTCAAATTGAATACACAGTTTCTTCAGTTGACAAGTCCCAACAAACTTGTACGCCTCCGTACCATGTCGCAGATAGTTTCTATTGATGTGTGTTTTAATTGAAAGTTTGCGAGTTACGTGCGGACTTGTGCGAGCTATCGATGCATCAAGGAAACCGGGAGTTTGGGCTGTCAACTGATAGATGGCGTTGTTTGAATTATGTCACTTTGTTGTAGGTTGAGTTTAGATTTTATAGTTATTTATGGGTGTTTACTGCGAGAAATAATACCTAAAGAAGTTTTTTGGCCTTATATGAAAGCTGTGAACATACGCTGTATTTAAAAAAAAACCATTGCTTTATGCAATTTTAAATTCATACAAGAAATTAAGCTTTAATAAAAGGATCAATAGTATTCTTTGGTACAGTTTTCGTTTGCAGAGTGAAAACTTAAGACTTCTGGAAATATTTCTACTCAAACATTTGTTGCCACCATTAATTTAAGTTTCTGACGTGTGAATAAGTCAAGCTACAACAATCCATTGGGAACAGACATCCAGAGACGACCTCTGTGGTGCAGCGGTATATATACCAGACTGCTAAGCGTATGGTTCCGGGTTCGATCCCCGGGTCAGGCCAATTCCGTCAAAACGGTTTTTCGAAATTGGCTCGTGTCTGGGTGTAACGAGGTTCTCCCCTAGTCCATTGCGTGGTACCTATAGTACAAGCTTTGCTTAGTTTAGAGCCACACAGTTGGTGTGTTATTCTGGAGATTTATTATTATTTTATTTGTTCCCAGGGAAAGCCAAATATCCACAATAGAGCAGAAGGTGCCAACTATACCTACCGTGACGTGCGACTTCGCCTCCGATGTCTCCACGAGCGAGGCTGGTGATATGCCTCAGATGGAGGAGCGGAAAGACACGCTAAAGGTAGTTTGCAACTTTGTATCGGTGTTTGCCCTGTGACTGCACAGTTGATAGGACCTTAAATTTGTATCGTTACAATATCAAGTGACCATCTGAACTTGTGTAGTTATAACTCTAAACGTAGAGCACGATTGATCAAAAAATTTTTTGGAATTGTCAAGAGACTGGGTTTAATCTATTTTTTTCTACTGTATAATTTTATAATGCAAATAACATAAAAAACATATACGTAAACTGAGATTCCTAATTTACGTCTCACTATATTTAAACTCTAGCCTAAACTTCCACACTATGTATTCTTTTTCTCTTTAATATTTGAGTCACAGAATATCCCTACCCGTCTAATTCAGTTCCGCAACCTGCAGGTGATGCACTCTGGTCAGGTGACGAAGAACCCCCTCGCGACCTGTCCCCTGCGAGCGTCATCACTCTCCATCAACGGAGAACTCCAGAAGGAACGAGGAAGAGCCCCCAGCGTCGCCATCGACAACGACATGGTGTCAGAACTGGAGCCTTCCTCCTCCGACTCAGGGGTCGTCAGCCGCTGCGGGGGAGTCAAACCCCTGAAACTCCGCATCTTCAAGAAGTCAGACTCCTCCAGAAAGCACGAGAAGTCGCAACCCCATAAGTCAGAACTGGAACCTGCTCTGCCCAAACCACACAAACCGAGAGACCCGGAAAGAGAGAAGAAGAGGTTAGCAAGAAAAAAGGAGAAGAGAGCTACGTTAATATTAGGTTTAATAATGGGCAGCTTCATAGCTTGTTGGCTGCCGTTCTTCTTTCTGTACATCCTGAAAGCCGCTTGTAGAGCCTGCGTGATTCCGGGCAGCGCGTTCGCGATAGCTTTCTGGTTAGGGTATATGAATTCGGTGTTAAATCCTGTTATTTATACGATATTCAATAAGGACTTCCGACGTGCATTCAGGAGGATACTGTTCAAGTGATGTTTGGCCTACCTGTGCTGCTATAGGTGCGTCGCCAACAGAATCATGTTGGCCCAGCGACGCGCAGCGCCAGGTCTTTACAATGTTCGATGAAACTACTAGAAGTCTATCTTGTTGCCCGAAAACTATGTCTAGAGTGTCTTACGTCTACGGTCATTGATGGAAGCGAAATGAGAGCATTTTAAAAAGAAAGATAGTACTATTGTGGGACCATCTTGCAGGTATACGTTAAGAAAACAAGAATGCAAATCAATGTAATGTAATTATGAAGATATTCTTAAAAGCTTTTTTTATTGAGATTATTCAATTATTTTACAAGAATTCTATTAGATTTGGTACTAAATATACACTTTTAACACTCGTTCTACTATCAGTTAAAGCCATGAGTTAAAGCTTAACTGCCAGTCTTTTTAATTGCTTTCATCAATGACCATAGAAATTGTGAAAACTAATAAAGAAAAGTTTCTAAAATACTAAAACCTCATCAGGATAAGTACTTAAGATGCCACTAAACTAGGATAACTTATGAAATTATACTTGAAGATAATATTATTGAATCTTTAAATATATGGCAGTTCTTAGATATTCAACATTTTTGTTTAATTATTTAAATTCATATGTCAGTTAAAGTAACCTACGTAATGGCTTGAAAACCTATGGACTCGACAGGAATATTAAGATTAACACTGCCTCCTATAAAATACATACAGCACTCCCAAATTAAAATGCAAATAAACTTTCAGAAATGAACTGCTGTTATAAAGCTATTTATGCATACTAAGAACCTAAATCATACCCACAGCTTTATTTAACCATTGTACCAATATCTAACTTTTCATCAAGTTAATCCCATCATAGTAGAAACAACAGCATTCGCTACCAGGAAGGGAGTACCTTCCTATCTTTCACAACATTTGTAAGACATCCATCATGAACCTCTTGTCTTATTGCCCTTCCCAATCAGGGATTAACGCGACGAGTATTGACAGCAACAAACTTAGACAAAAGGGCTTTGACAGCGATTAGGAAGGGAGCGTTTTCATTGTAGCTACGGGAATATTGTCGGTTTGAAAAGCTGGTATGAAAATGTAGCATGAAAATTGACAATGTCCAACTAAATTGAAGTTAGGTTAAATTTTAACCAATTATTTATTGATGGGTAACTTTCAAAGCATAGTAAATAGATATTAATAACTAAAACCTATACTTTTTGGATTTAATTTGGTACCTGTTTATTAAAAGACAAATGAAGAAATTAAAAATTATCGCATAGTAAAAAAAAGATATTTGTCGTGAGTGCAATGGAAACGCGTCCTCAGACGTTTGTAATTAGTCTTACTCCAAATGAAACAGAACTTTCAATTTATTAGACAGAGAGATAAAACATTCTGTCACAAATAGATTTATTCTATAGATCTCGCTCCATAATAGGCTTTCTGTGTACAACATGAAACTGTAATCAATTAAACAAAAGTGTAATGGAAACGGATTCAAATGAAATTGTAATTACTTTTTAATTAAAATATTATTTTTGTAATTAGTTTTTTTTATTAGTTTTATTGATTATTATACAATAAAAAAATGTTTTTATAAGTGTATGATTGATAATCACTGTACAAAAATAAAATTCAATACATCTTCATAGTATGGAATTGTATAATTACTAAGTAATCCAGAATTGTGTAGATTTTTTTATAAGTAGCAACAATAGTAATTTAATTATAAATAAATAAAACTGCAATAACACTAATGGATTTGAAAACCGTAGAATGTATAATAGAAAATCGTGTTTAAATATTTTATGCTTAGATTTCTCCATAGCTTTAAATATAGACCCATAAGCATTACCCAATGTAATATACATTATTAAAAAAAAACAATATGAAAAACACGATACCTAGAGGTTATTATAAATATTGTCAAACAGACCTCATTAAAAAAACTAAAGTTCTTCAAAAATATGAGTAAACAAATCCTATTTTTTGTTAAATTTTAAAGATTTGTTTTCACATACATTTAATAACGAAAAATAAAAATAATATTAATTTTTTTAAAGACCGACATTCCCAAATAATAACATATATAGAATTTCATATAAATATGCACTATTGTATACTTATACGCTTATACAACGTACAAAATACCTTATAATTAAATGTATTTTAAATCAAAATCATCCTGAAGTTTTAAGTATTTATCATTCTTTAGGCAAATATTTCAAAATCTTAAGTACTTCAGTTTAAATAAAGACACCTTGTTTATAAACCAAAAATAAATAGGTTTGTAAAATCAATTGAAATATTTCTTAAGATGTTTCTATCTCCAAAATGTAATCGTAAAAACCCTAGTTATTACTTAAAATCTAAATTAAAAACATTGTAAAGATTTGGGGTGAAAAGCGAAAGTTCATTTTGTTAGTTAAAAAATATATCCATGGCAATAAGCAGAATTAAACTAACGATAACAATAATAATTTGTCGAAAAAAATAGTAAAAACAGATTTTTAACTTTTAATTACAATAAAAACATAAAAAAATTTAATCTAACAAAATGAACTATTCGTTTGTAGTTATAAAAACTATTTTAAATAAATAAAAATAATGACTGTGCCTCCGTGCCTATCGAACAAGCACTACTCTACAATAAAATGCACTTTTTAATATTATTTTGTAATTAATTTACATCAAATTGGTAACTTTACATTATTGCCTAAAAAAATAATGTCAGGATACGAATTTGTCTTAAAGATACAATTTTAATTAAAAGCGCTGGCCGCCGTTTTGATTTTACTTAACACAATGTAAATACTGTACTTAATTAAGTTCTAAGATAGAAACTAAACAGACTTAGTTAATTAATTAGTCTAGAAATTAATACCAAAAAGAACACCAATAAAAACCTATTTAATTATTTATAATCTTATGAAGTTACCTTTCCATAGTAAGTGTTGTATAAACTATTATTTATTTTAAGTTATCTACGTAATTTTATATGTTTTGTGTATAGTTTATATAAAAACTTATGATTAGAATATACAAATATAATTGTTGTAATATAATTTTAGTGAAATTTATCAATTTACCTACGACTGATGGTAGTTTGTACCTTTTCAAACCTTCGTGTAAATAGTTATATAACTACATAATTATAACTACAACTTTATATAAAAGAACAACAACGACAATTTAATTCTAAATAAATGTGTAAAATAGTTAACTGTTTTAGATTATAAGTATAATAGTGACACAACACCATTGAATATTAATAAATAGTTCTTTTTTAAGTTGTATAATCAATAGCGACTTTGTGAATCTCAATTCGGTTGATGTGTTGTCTAAATATAATTATATATATAGTCTTCCAAAGTGTTTGTGATCTAAAGATGTAACAGTAGGCACCCATCTCTCTCCTGCTCCATTAAATAAACACCAAACTGATATATTACTGCATATTCATCTCATGACATTAGAAAATATATATAAAGTTCATATACATTTTGACTTTTTTTTCTAAGACGCGGATAGACATTAAAACCTTTTTTCTAGAACCTCACAAATGTGCAGAGAGCCCTTGCCTTTTGTGATCGTTCTATTAAAAAAAACTATTGATTTTGAATAGAGAATAAGCGTTCACCTAACAATTTTACATTAAAAATGTTATTTGAACTATTTCATAAAAATTTTCTTAGATGAATTGTATGGAATGCAATAATTTTTATTATATTGTGTAGAATTTAAAAATAAGTGTGAATCAAAGTTTTCATAAAACAGTTTTGTACAGTTTTGAATAATAATTGAAATTTGAATTTTCTTATATAGTGTAAAAAAATGTTTCAAGTTAATTGTAATAATTACCTACTTAGGTGGCTATACATATATATTATATAGTATATGAATAAATTAGACACTTGTTCAATAAAATTGATCTAAATTTATATACCTGCTAAACATTATACTATAACCTATACTATAGTGATTTGTTAAATATATTTTTATTTAAAGTTCAATATGTTATGTTTGTAATGTACTTTATTAAGTAATATGTTAAATAAAATTAAAACTTCTATGATTATACGACAATTATTATAATTCTTATCGACTCAAGATGTAAATGAGAAATTATACGAAGTACCAAATTATACAAATTCTAATCTTTGTTAGACTTTTATTTATTAGGGCTTAAACCATTTTATTTATCTTTACTTTATAACGATCTTTCTACTTTATTATTCTGGAAAAAAAGAAGGAAATTATGAAAACTAGTAAGTAGGTACAAGAATAGACTGAATTAGCATATAGATTAGCAAAAGCTTGCTGATAAATTTAATTGATTTGAAGAAGTTAACGTGGGCATAATGTAATTATTATAGATTAAAAATTGATACTCACGCGCTCTTACGAGTAAAGATACGGCCCCACTGTTACGATGGGAAAAAAAAAAGTATTCCGAAAATCTGGTATAACAATATTTTAGTATCTTAGTAGGATTATGGGAAACATAAAAATACATTTTGAAAATTTGGTTTTAGTGTAGGTATCTAGAAATTGATTCATCTGGAAAAATAATAGAGGAATTTTAAAAAGTTGTCATTCATTATATCTGGCTTTTAAAAGTTCTACCAACCATTTTCGGGGTTTTAAGATACGGATAACAGAAATTCGATATTTCAATCGGTTACCATTCCTTCGTCCTTTATTGATTTGCCATATGTAAAAACAGTAAATAACTATAGTGGACGGCGAGTGGTGGCGCTAGTGTTGCATCTCGTGGACAGATTGGAGACGTTTTGTAGTCTATGTGCATTTTTGTGTTAGATTTAGGAGATTTTTCTGGATTCACTTTTTCCAACCTCGAATCTGTCAAGTTTAATTAATTAAATCATCGTGTTTGTGTGTTTCTTTAAAGTTAAATTGTGAATACACGTTTATAGAACCGCTTTTGTAAGAAAAGTCGTTGTTTTACTGCCTGAGTATCCATGATGAGCTCTGAAGAAGAAGCGACTGTCGCTGTGCCCAAGGAACCTTATCATATTCATTATAGTCATCATCATTATCTTAACATAGTATAAATCCAAGTCGCTAACTCTGTCTGTTTGTATGTTTGTCCGCTAGCACCTCCTAAACTACGTAACAGATTTATCTGTAGTTTTCTTCATCTTTTAGGAAATTTATTCATTTAAATTTGTAAAGAACATTTAGAAAAAATATTTTTAAATGAACCAAAATTTTATTTATTATGAACAATAAGCGGGTCACTAGTATTGTATATTAGTAAGAAGTAAACATGTTATGATAATATGTATGTTTCAAATATGGCACGTAATTTTCATGACAAATCAAATTTTTATTCAACACGTGCAGTAAAAAAACGTCTTAAAAAATACAAATAAATCTTGATAAAGCCCCACAAACTTGCGCACTACTAAATAACTTCAAACTTTTCCTGCTTTCCCCAAACGTTGGCAGCTACATATACTTGATATTCTACCATAGTACTCTTACAAAGGCAAGTGTACTTTGCGGTACAAAGAAAGTTGTTAGCAATCAGGGTGAAGTTTGTTGCACAATTATTGTATAAACAAAATTACTGGTTGCGGACACACGGTTGGTAAGTTTGACGAACATGCATATAAAGTTTGAAAAGTGTTTTTTTTTTTGTAATTCAATGTGATGTTAATTTGCATTTGGATATTTTTTTTAAGATAGTAGAACTTAAATATGATTAGGATAATGGAGTTACTGATGACATTTAAGCTCGGTCTTAATTATTGACATAGATTCAGTTCTTCACAATAACGTATAATGAAGTAGATGTATTATTTGATTTATTCAAAAGTACTTTAATCAGAAAAACCGACCAAGTGCGAGTCGGACTCGCGCTCGAAGGGTTCCGTACCCTTGATTTTCTACATGTTTATTAAGATCGAGTAAAAATTGCTTAATTTTTTTTATTATTTATATTTTTCATTATTTAATTATTTATTTTGAAAGGTAATATACAAGTAAATATTCTGTGAAAATTTGAAGCATCAACCTGTAACCGTTTTTAATATTGAGCAAAAAAATACGAAAAAAACACATTTATTGTATAGAGACACCCCTTAATATTTTTATTTTTAGTATTTGTTGATAAAACGGCAACGGAAATACATCATTTGTGAAAATTTCAAATTACAATCCATCACGGTTTATGAGATACAGCCTGGAGACAGACAGCGGAGGCTTAGAAATATATATAATAAAAAATGAGAATTTGTATGCATTATGTTTTGTACCTATAGCAAATTTTTTATTCACCTATGTAAAAATAATTTAAAAGTCAACTTGACACACTAAGAAAACGAGTATCTCATTAGTCATTCCACATAATTATGAACCAAATATTTTGTATGTTCAGATACCGGGCGTTCTTAATCTTGAATTAAGCATGAGGTATATTAATAATAACTATAACTAGTTCACCAAACTCACTATCCGTGTGTCGCCGTCTTAATTCAACTCGGCAAAGCCGAAGCCACGGGGGAAATGTCCTGTTTAACTTACACCTAACATAATTGAAAATGCGATTTCAAATTTATGTCCCGCAATACCCAAACCGCCCTGAGTAACTAATATCGAGCCAAATTAGACTCTATCGCAAGGGGTTACGGAAGTTTTTAGTTAGCAGGAAACTATTGAAAAGTGGTGGGTGCGGTCATAGTAAATGGGCTTCATAAATAGATATATAGATATGGGCCATTTGATTAAGCTAATGAAGGGAATAATGAGTAGATTTTGGCTATGAAAAATGCCGTTTAAGGTTTACTTTATGAAAGTTTGTGACAATGCTCGTAGCAGTGCTCGTAGCAGTAGCACTAAATAATAAATCTCTAGTCTAAACACACCAATTATGTGGCCTTATGGCAATTAGGTTAATTATGTATTAGCATTACTAAAGTGAGACGTTAGTCAACCACAACCTTATTTTAAGATTTTAATACACCCTTTTACGCACCATGTTCCAGTTTTTAAACTCATACTGCCTCATGCATCTATACTAATATTATAAAGCTGAAGAGTTTGTTTGTTTGTTTGTTTGAACGCTCTAATCTCAGGAACTACTGGTTTGATTTTAAAAATTCTTTTTGTGTTGAATAGACCATTTATCGAGGCAGGCTTTAGGCTATATAACATCACGTTGCAACTATAAAGAGCGAAGAAATAATGGAAAATGTGAAAGAAACGGGGAAAATTATTCATCCTAGCTATTCACTTTTTTTGAGTGGTAGAGTCTAGCTGTAGGCTCTGTCTGCAGCGATTGCTGGGCTGACTCGACCGGTGAAATACCACCGTCGCACAGGAAACCGACGTGAAGTAGGAACGATGTTTCTGCGTTTCGTTCGGTGAGTGCGGTATCCGGTGCCCAATTTTATTTATTTATTTATATATTTTCTTAAAGGTCAGCAACACACCCCCAACACCTACAGTGTTGAGGGTAGTCATGGGCGGCGGTGATCACTTACCATCAGGTGACCCGCATGCTCGTTTGCTACCTATATTACATAAAAAAAAAAAAAAAAAAAAAAAAAAAATCCTTGAGAGCTTCCGTTGCGTGCGCTGCCAAAAACGGTTCTAGATACCAAAAATATATGTATGAAAGACTTAAGGAAACTTTTTACCGCGGGAAAACTTCGCATTCCCACGGGAAACCAACTTCTACGCGAACGGAGTCGCGCGCGGCCCCTAGTTTCTTATATTGTGATGACCAACGTGTATAGTCTCGTGCAGTAAGCTCCACTCTCGTGGTGCACTCTCCACACTTCACATGTTCGGTCTCCGCGACACGAGCTGCCACCACTATCCTGCACGCATCACTGGAACACAAACTACTGTTTAGCTGAAGATATAAGCAGGACGATCAAATGAAAATGAAATCCTACTAATGTTATAAGCTTGAAAGTTCTTAAGTATGTATGGATGTTTGTTACTCTTTCACGTAAAAATACTGGACGGACTTTATGAAACTTTTCAGTAATATAAGTCATCAGAATAACACAAAAGGTACTTTTTACCAAGGGAAAATTTCTCATTTCCACGGAAAACGACTTTCACGCGAACTGAGTCGCGGGCGGCAACTAATTAGACATAAATAGCCTAAATATAATATTTTATCGAAATAATGTTAGTATGAAAAGATTTCTTTTGAAGTTTATTGGTATTTTTTCAATGATTATGGTACTAAGCCCATTCGATTAGTTTAACATCGATAACACAAACAAAACAATGGTAAAATCGTAAATCTGTTCTGCATTTTGCTCAAATGTCTGTCAGTTGTTTATAATTAAACAATTTGTAAAACTAATTACGACTTAAGAGGGGGTATACAGGTAAATTTCCAGTCGTAATTTGTATTTTTACCCTAGAAAACAAAGCACAAATTACCCGAAAAAAATACCATAGATATTAAAGCATATTTCCAAGGGACTCATCAGAGTGAAAACATAAAAAAATAAAATTTTCTCGATAAAAAAAAATCACGAAGTTAGCTCTAATTTTCAACTATTATTCATTTATTTCCAATATTATGCATACTATTGAGCCAATATTTTAATACATACTATCAAATTATATTACCCAGCGACCCTACTAGCGATTTTAGAAAATAATGTATACTTTACGAGTTATTACATTAAAACTTATTCGGCGCTTACTACGTTTTTATTTCGCGCAGAACGCTTTCGTCTGTCGCACCTGTCCTGGGATCTAAGGCATGTTTTGTTTCATGGTTTAGTTGTGATCGCTCCGTTGAGACAAGAGGACTGTGTTTCTGTGCTCCGGGGCCGAAAAAATCTTTGTTTTAATTTCTAATTCTTGTTTGACTATGAAAAAAACTTTAAAATATGGCTAGCAAAAAAAAGCAGCAAAAGAGTATTTTAGAAATTAAAAATTTATCTCATGGCTAATTTAAATAGATTTTAATGGCTTTTAAGACAAGTTACAATGAATAGATCTACAATAAATATATATAACTATATTATTGCAATTTCTTTCTGTCTGTGCTTTGCAGTACAGATACAAGACACCGCATTTTGAAAAAAAGGTCATTGTATAAAGCACATAGTAAAAAAAACATTATTATAAATCAATTATTATATTACATACTTACCTTTGAGAATTATTTACCACCAGCAAAAAGTGCAGTACAGTCAGCATCATATTCTTCGTGACGACTACTGTAGCCAAATAGTTGATAACACCCAGTCATCATTTTCAGAGTATCAAAAAGTGTCATCACATTTAATCGGGACATCCACGTTGTACTAATTTATCGAAGCGTCCAGAAAGTCTTATAGAAAGTTGCATTCAATTACGCATCAACCAAAGCGCCATCGATATCGAAGCGCCCAGCGAAATATAAAAATACGCTTTCTTCTTCTAATCGACAAAAATTAAACCAGGAACGCACAAGTGTGTAAGAACCTATGTTTTCAAACTTCAAAAACTTTCTAGCTTTTGTTTTCCGGTTCCAAGCTTTCAGGTAAAAGTCACAGTCGGCGCCGAACAATCAATTTTATGTACTAGCATTTCATGTTAAAACGTTTTAGCAAGTGAGCCTTGGAATAGTGAAATTAAACTAATTTTAACGGGTTTTTACGCGTTTTATTAAATTAATTTTTCATTTTCCGACGTTTCGGCCTTTTTACAAATGCCGTGGTCAATGGTAGACTGAGATTGATGTCTTCATAGAGTATAGTAAAAAACGATTTTTAGAATTCACCGCCATCTGTTTCGTAATTTTCTCGCATAGTTGTTCGGGTTCACGCAATAGACGCTGACAGTGTCTTGGTGTTTCTGCTTATTTGTCTGCTGGTTGTTCTTTTTTATTTTGCTAAGTATTGGATCCCACGTTGGTGATAGCATCCAACCATCTTCTCTATTGAAGTTAAGGTGTTTTATAATTTCAATAGTTTCTCTTACCAACCTAGGAATAAAATGTTTCTCTTTTGCTAGGATTTTAACGGTATCAAATCTTAGATAGTGGTTGGGCTTATCCATGAAATGCTCACAGACTGCAGGTTTTGTATAGCGACGCTTACAGTTTAATTTCAAGTAATAACAATCGCGTAAATCTAAGAAGTTACATAGAATAGTTAGTTCAGTTAACATTCTAACTTTTTACTAGACACATTTTTATTCCAAAATTTTTAAATATTTTTTGTTTGAAATTTGAACCTTCTTCAAAGAAGTTTCATATTTTACACATCAGATACCTATCATTTCTTGACGTATAATTAAGCAAGGGCCAGAAGCAACAACTTTCCTTAAAATAAATATTTACCGCGCGTAAATAAGTCATAATTTCCGATCATAAAATTGTTATTAGGGTTATTGAATCCTACTATAAATTATTTTTCAGGTAGGTATCCTAACATTGGTATTCAAAATAAAATATAAATTCGTGGACAAGTAGGAACAGCAAGGACTAATAAATCCTATATTGATACACGTATAATGAAACAGAATTAAAACTTTAACTTGTTCTTATTTTATTTACTTATGAACATCCGGCTCCTTAACTAGAATGTTCATGTGACATATTGATTTTTACAATAAGTATTTATCTACTTATTTTATTTCATGTTAGCCTATAAAAATAGTACTTTGATTTTAAAAATAAACTAGAGACCAGTCCCGCGTTTGCATGTTGCACTTTTAATGCTCTCCGTTAACAAAGAAAGATGCAAAAGGTTTATCAGAGGTATCGATGAACCGATTTGTGGAATATTTGAGAATGTTGTTTGTAAGGTTTCGTACCCAAAGAATAAAATCGGGACACAAATACTAATTTTCCGCTGTCTGTGCGTTTGCACATCAGTTTGTATCTTATAGGCCGTGAGAGCTAGACAGTTGAAATTTTCACATAATATATTTTCGTTGCCGATAGAGCAACAAATATTTAAACCAATATAGATAATGATATGGAACGTTTCACCCGCGAGTCTGACTCAATTTAATATCTTAGAAAAAAACATGGCAACTTCTTTATAAATGTTTAAGTTTCAACTGAGTAATTTCAGTAAATATTTATGACAACGAGGGTCAAAATTAATATAGTAATGAAATCAAATATTTACATGAAACAGATAAAAACTAAAATAATTTAAATATTTTTACTATATATGTTACGGCTAATACCCGAAGTGCGGCTACACCTAGTTTTAGCCGGTTAGAAGTGTTTTTAATATGGAAAACTGTAAAAAAATATATATATTAATGTATATAAAAACTGGCTTGAATCATGAGTCGACGGAGTCCCGCTGCGCGGGACTCCTTTTCCTGGGTTGTATCAAAAAAGTAACCTAACTAACCTAACCTATTGATGTTTCTAGCCGGCTTAAACTAGGTGTAGCCGCACTTCGGGTATTAGCCGTAACATATGCATAAAAAAACGTACGTTGCATGTTCCTTCGGATCCTCATTTATTGCAACTACTGATACTCTTACTACCTCTTGACAATTTATGATATTCTAGTATGTGTTTATTATTTAAACGATTTAAAATGGTATCTTTGAATTGAAATGCAATTTGATCATCTTTCTGAATGGTGATGATAATTTAAATTGCTTGATGAAAATAAAATGTTGTTTCAGTTTTCATAAAAAATGATTTTTAATAATAAAATCATTGCAAGTCATCTTTTGGACCAAAAAAAAAAGTAGGTCATTTCAATTCTCAAAAAGACTGCTTAAACTTGGAATGAATCGTCTATCGGATGCCACAGCCCTGACACCATCGCTGCTAGCTAGAAGTAAACAAACTAAGCTACATGCTTTACATTTTCACTAAAACTTAAAAAAGACTTCAATCTGTAAAACAGAATCTAAAATTAAATTCTCGTATCTTAGATCAGTGGATAATTTTGTTGACTCTTTCTTACTTATGAAAACCTAGTAACATATTTATTTAAACACATATGGATACCATTCAATTCAGACGTAGGTATTACGTATGTATTAAAGCATGCCTTTACAAACAAAATATCTTCTTTATAAAACTGGGAGCCCAGTAGTTAAGACCCCGTCTTATTCTATATCTCATAAATACATTTTTTTAATCAAATAAAGTTTTCTGTCATAACAGTTTCATCTAGACACGCTGCCTGTCAAGCAAAGTACACCTCTATTACATGAAGCATAAAGTTGTTTTCTTACTTTGTACCGAAGATTGTGAATACCCTGAGCGCTACGTTACTGATGGCGCTTTGGTTGATACGGGATTGAATGCGACTTTCTATAAGGCTTCCTGCACGCTACGATAAATTAGAGCAACCTGAATGTTCTGATGAATGTGATGACACTGGCTGATTCGCTGAAAGAGAGGACTCTGGTTGTTTTCAAGTATTTGACTACATTGGATGTTACAAACTATATGGTGCTGACTGTACAGGTACAAATCAGTCAACGAATTCTGAACAAAAAAATATAAGTAAATGTAAATAAAGCACATTCTAAAAACAACATTACAAAAAAATATATTATACACTTACTTGCCTTTGCGTATTATTTACTACAAGCAAAAAGTATTTTTAGCGTTTCAAATAACAGCTAGGTGATCCGGCACTTACTTAGCCGGTATTTATCTGATTATTTTAGGCATAATGTGCGCGATCGCTCTAAACACGTGAAGCATCGGAGTCACCGGACGACGGGACGAGAGAGGGGCGTGTGCGGCGCGCGGGTGAAATTCGATTTTTTTCTAGGTTTATGCGCGCTCTTAATTTAGGAATTAATTCACGAACAATTAAGTCAGTTTAAGGAGGTGGTTACAAAGCAGTGTTAGGCGGTGTTAAATAAAATAATAGTCATACCTACACTTTTGAATGTATATTAATATTATTAATTGTAGATTTTCATGGAATTTCAATTTACAGCAGTGATGGCAGTTTACATAAGTAAATGATAATAATAATTATTTACAACTAATAAAAATAAAAAATGCTAATAATTTCAATTTACATTCAGTTAATTACTGTTAAGTATATTTCAAAGTGCCGTTGCCTTATTATCTTCTGTGACGTTTTCATTATGTTTTTTAAATAAACTACACCTCCTCACTAAAATTACGCTCTTTCATATTGTTCACTATGCAGAGGCAAACTATACATTTAATTAATTTAAAACCTCTGTAAAAACACCAAAACCCTCGCCACTCGTCACCATGCGATGTGACTTATCAGAAATGTCTCCAAACTCCGAGTTTCCAACAAACGGCGAAGTTTGTTTAGTTTAAATCCACGGATTACGAGGCGACTTGTATTCGTCCAATTGTTCATAAACAGGCTGGATTCACTTGATTTTGTTTTTAATTCGATTTTCTAAAACCGCATTTCAAAAAAAAGGGGCTACAAAGTTTTAAAAAGCAAAAGTTTTTTTTTCTTATATAATCCAGAGGTCTACAGCACCCTTAGTTAAATGTGCTTACGCTAAAAAACTAAAGCACTTATCTTACAGGTAACACACTATTGTGACTAGCGGAGAACCTAGTCACACCCATACACGAAACAATTTAGACATACAATTTTCTGAATTGGCCCGACCCAAGAATCGAATCCGGGTTATTTCAATAAACCGAGGTACATACCTCTACAATGCATAGGTCGTTAAATTGGGTGGTTTACGTTAAAACACATCAAGGTGCACTTAAAAATAAAAAAAACAATATCCCTCCTAACACTTCTGTCTGTAGCATAAAAAAGGTAACCGCGTTATCCTTGATCTTATCCTACCATCCTACTAATATCATAAATGTGAAAGTTGTGAGTATGTATGGATGTTTGTTACTCTTTCACATAAAAACTACTTGTGGGATTTAGATGAAACTTTGCAGTAATATAGGTTATACATCAGAATAACACATAGGGTACTTTTTACCGCGCGAAAACTTCTCATTCCCACGGGAAACCGATTTCCACGCGAACGGAGTCGCGGGCGGCCACTAGTTTTTAATATTTTTTGTCTCTTTTAGGTATAAAAACTGTGTCATAACCCTCTCTGTCCATAACAGTCATAACAGTATCTTCGTGTCAATGTGATAAGCTATTCATTATTTCAAACAGCTTAACAGTTACTTCAATAATAAGTACAGGATAGTGGTGGTAGCTCGTGTCGCGGAGACCGAACATGTGAAGTTTGGAGAGTGCACCACGAGAGTGGAGCTTAATGCTGCATGAATCTATTCACGATATAACCACTATAGACACATTTCGCATCTGGTTCCGAATTGTGGTGCGAGAAGTTTCCTTAATTAGTTCATACTAGCACTTTAAGATATTTTTTAACTTTTATAGTGTTAAGCGGGCAGGTACGAGAAAATAATTTATATGTTCACTGAATGTACACGTTTTAAATTCTAAATTGTATGATTTCCGATATTCCTGATTCCGAATTGTGGTGCGGGAAGAAGTCCTTAATTAGTTCGTACTAGCAGTTTTATTTATTATTATTTTTTTACTTTTATAGTGTTGAGTTGAGGTACGAGAAAATAATTTATATGTTCACCGAATGTACACGTTATGATTGTATAATTTCCGAAAAGAGTGCTGGGATTTTTTTGCCGCCGGCATTTTCTCTCGGTCTACGGTTAGGTAAAGTCGAAGTTTGTAACATTGACGTTCTTTAAGTATATGTTACATATCAATGATGAATAAAAGTTTTTTTTTTAAAAGGCAACTACTTGCTTGACGACTTAAAACATAAACTTCAACAAATTATTGCCACTCAGAAGCACACCACACTTCAACAAACAAACACACAATTAGACAATATATAAACATGAAAGTAAAGTTAATAATGAATTACCTTCCCTTTGCGGAACTTTAGTCATTAGATAGGTACATGAGTGCCACAGAAGCGAGGCTTTTAGACGAAGTCAGGTTTTAACAATCGATTAAGCGGGGATGTGTAGCAGATTTTGTCGATAGAAATACTTTGAAGGTTGTTGTAATAGAAATATTTTTATGATTTTGATTTTAAATGATGCTACGCCTGTAAATTTTGATATTTTGCTAGGTTTTTTTTTTGATTGGCATACCAATCGCATCGTAATAAACGCACTTTAATTATATTAAGCCTAAGTACATCACTTTATTTATAATTTATCTCTACTTCATATACTTGTCTCAGTGAAAACATATTTTAGTTAATGTATTTTAAAGATCGATCACGTTCAGAAAACGAAGGTAAATGTTTGGTACCCGCTCCGCTTTACAAAACGCCAAGTCTCCGCTCCGCTTCTACGGAAGGTAGTCGTGATGGTATGAGAAACAAAGAAATTCAAAGTAAGTACAGAAGCAAAGGGCAGCGTTGGTTAAGCTTTAATTTCCCTTAAGAATAGCGGCACTGCATTACCGGCTAGAGATGGGTAAGTGTCGATAGAAATAAAACTATTGATTTATTTATACGTTTTCGTAGTTATTACTTTTTTTTCTAGTTTTTAAGTGTACCTATTAGTTTGGATTTTTGTTGACTTAATAACGCAAAATCAAAGACTAGATTAAGAATATATAAATACCAAGAATATATATAATATAAATACCAAGAAAGCCAAGTTATCTCCAGTAAACAAAATTTATATAACTTAAATCAAAGGGCAGAAAGTTGTTAAGTAGGTAAATACTTAATAAAAACATTGAACGATTGTATCATTCAATCTTGAAGCTTTTATATTAAAAGTTTCATGATTCTTTTGAATACTTACAGATTTTTAGACTAAATTGAACGACTTAATTAATTCATTTTAAATACTATTTTATTATTAATTAACTTTTATTTTGACTTGTAACTAACTATATGTATAAAAAATATTGACAAGCTTAAATTTAATGGTATCCTTTATTTTTCGTTATATTTTTTTCCAAAAGCATGAATTATAAACGCTCAAATAATTTTATTTCATATAAAACAAATAAACTAAATTCCACACAAATGACGATAAAAGAAATACCATCGACAATTTTTAAAAATACAAAACAACCTCACTATATCGTTCGCCACGCATTTAATTTGTAAATACCCTCTTTTGCTTCGTTCCTTTGTATTTATAATAAAATTTTCTTTTTCTCTTGCACAGGACGTTTAAAGTTTCCTGTTTTCCTTTTAGTTTGTTACAGTTAACTCTTAGTGCAACTATTAGTTAAGTGTTTGGAATTAAAAGTATTTTGTTGGGTTAAATAACTACACTTCATTACCATTACGTAGTATAAATCCAAGTCGCTAATTCTGTCTGTTTGTATGTTCGTCCGCTATCTCCTCCTAAACCACTTAACGGATTTTAATGCGGTTTTCACCATCCTTTAGGTAATTTTTTTCATTTAAATTTGTAAACAAAGAAAATTCAGAAAAGTTATTTTAAAGTAAGCCAAAATTCGATGTTTCGTATACAAGTCGGCCAAAATTACACCATTGCGAAACGTGGGCGGATCGCTAGTTGAACCTAAAGTAGGTGACTAATTCACTTAAAAGCAAAAGTACTTAGGCCAGTTTCACGGGAAATAAATAGTCAACCAAACGTTTGTATATTCTATAGGCTTCATATTTTCTACTAGTGGCCGCTCGCGACTCCGTTCGCGTAGAAGTCGGTTTCCCGTGGGAATGCGAAGTTTTCCCGCGGTAAAAAGTTCCCTTAATTCTTCCATACATATATTTTTGGTATCTAGAACCGCTTTCGCAGCGCACGCAATGGAAGCCCTCAAGGATGAACAATTTTCCCCGTTTTTTTCATATTTTCCATTGCTTCTTCGCTCCTTATAGTTGCAGCGTGATGTTATAAAGCCTAAAGCCTGCCTCGATAAATGTTCTATTCAACACAAAAATAATTTTTAAATTCGAACCAGTAGTTCCTGAGATTAGCGCGTTCAAACAAACAAACAAACTCTTCAGCTTTATAATATTAGTATAGATAGGAATGGAATTTGTTCATTAATCAAGCAAAAGTAAAAAAAAAAAAATTTGAACTGAAATTTTTTAGACAACCTATTCGCAATATATTTTTTGCCATATTTTATTTGATAAAAAATATCTTTCAACCATTAACCAGCTAGGTGAAGGTCGTTCTATAGCGGGATCCTATACTATAAAATCGCAAGTCTTAAACAATGCATCTTATCGAAGCGCCATCTATAAGAAACTTAACGAACTAACTAAGGTAAGTAAGAACTTAGCTTGCAGTGTGCGATGGTCGTAAATTTGCTACGGACATACAATCCATTTCAGATATTATTAGTTGGTGTGAACAGCGTTAAGCTCTTGGATAAGATATACGTAGTCAGTACAGGTGGAAACAGAAGTGTTTTAAAATTAGATTATTAAAAGTTACTAGTAGGATTTACTTTACCAAGTAAAATCATTGTATTTGTGGATCAGCTAGAATCTAGAATCTAGCTGCTAGATAAATATAGGTCTTCATACCTAGTGCCAACTTTAGGTTGCTAATTTAATGTACAAAATAAACTCTTGTTATTTCTTAGCATAGTTACAAGGTTCCTGCATGAATAAAGAGCCACTTTTTTCAATTTTTGATAATCACTTACCTACCAGATTATTTATCTTAGAACGTAAATTACAAAGAGTAAAAGTCATAGACTCATTTTATTACTTAACAGTCTTTATTGCTCATATCAATAACTTTTTCCTTTGGCAAAGATATCCATCTCTAATTTCATCCAAATCCTTTCAGGCGTTTTTACTTGATTTAATTATTAATAAATAGCGATGACTAATAAAGAGTTTTTAAAGTAACGAACGATTGCAGAGCTGTGTAATCACTTCAAACTTAATTAAAATAGTTTTTGGAGTGGTAGAGTCTAGCTGTAGGCTCTGTCTGCAGCGATTACTGGGCTGACTCGACCGGTGAAATACCACCGTCGCACAGAAAACCGACGTGAAGTAGGGACTATTTTCCTGCGTTTAGTTCGGTGAGTGCGGTATCCGGTGCCTAATTTTGTCAGAGGCTCAGCATCACACCCCCAACACCCACAGTGTTGCGGGTAGTCATGGGCGGCGGTGATCACTTACCATCAGGTGACCCGCATGCTCGTTTGCTTTGCTATTATTACCTATATTGAAAAAAAACGTTTCAAAACATTTCCATGCCCACCAGTATTACTAGACCGAACACTTATACAGATTCTGTCTCCCGCGAACCCTGACATGTAAAACTTATTAAACTTTAACGAAGGAACCTTAAAGTTTGAGCACTCGCTCACTAAACTATCATGGAGTTGGTATATCAACTATGTTTAATAGTTAAGTGAGTTTAATTTGCGATTTTGGTTGCCGCTAAGTATGGAGTTATGATGTTAGTTGGGATTTGAAGATAAAGATTGTGGGTTAGTTTTAATGTTTTATGATCTGTACAGTAAATTTATTAAACCTTACATAATTCTTTTTAAACTTGCGTAAGGGCATTCGTGGATAGTACTGGTTAAAATCGTTTTCTGTATGTTTTCCAGCTGTTTTTACCTCAACAATGACTGCATACGGAACACTGACAGCTTCTAGATACTACGACCTTCCTGGAGCGCGACCAATAGAAAATGTTACTGATAAAGACGCGCCAATTATTTACTTTGTAAGTCGTATTGGCGCCTGGTTAATCTTAGCACAGTTAAAGATGCAATTGTTAACTGTGGCTCAGCTGGGCCTTGTAAAAGCTTTTTTGTTTTTTTACGTGCTCGCTTTTCTCTTTTGTCTTTTACTCCAAATAAAACACAATCTAAATAGTTTACAAAAGTGTTTATTAAGCTGTAATACAATTACAAACAATTGATTAAAATACCTTATAAGTTGAAAATAAAGAACACAATTCATTTTATTTCAATAAAGGATCTATTTTGATGTAGGATGAATACAGAAAAACACATTCAAATATCTCTTTATTTTGTAGCCTTAAGAAGGCTACAAAATACAAGGCTTACTTACCGAGTTTTTTTTTATAAGTATTAGGTACTGAAAATATCTTTATGTGAATGTTCTTGTAAAGTTATTTATTTTTAGAAGGAGTCACCTACATTTCCAACAATAGTCAAACCATTTTATTATTTTAACTGTTTTTTTTATTAAATGGCTTGGCGTTTGAATTCAACAACACATATTTCCCTCTGCTTTTATAAACTTTTCTTCTTCACTGATCTTCTTCCCTTCTCTTCGTTCTAAAACATCACCACCACCAGAAGCAATCTTTTTGGCATCTCCATATTCTTTTAACTTAATTTCACTGTCCTTTTCTTTTATTTCTTTAATCTTCTTCTCCATTGGCGTGGTATCATCATTGAGTAACGAAAAGCAATTTAGGAGACAGGGACATAGTAGAGGGTAACAGCTTATCATTGGCAAAACACAAATAGGACACGATAATTGCATTCCAAAATGCCTAGAGAACAATATGTTGAAAATACCTCGTTGAAACATTTAGGATGGAGTCTGTACTTTATCTGAGTGCAAATCAATGAGAAATTTAATAGTTAGTGCAATAAAAATAAAAAGTATTCGTAAAAATAATTCTGTACGATGTTTCATGACACTTTGTGACAATCTGAGAACCACGGATTAAAAAGAGATACTCAAGAGTGTTTTCTTCTACGCATCTTCGGAATAATTTGTAGAGGTCATAAGTAGAGGTAGGTATTTTTAAAATCTACTATGTGCAAATGACATACTTATAAAAATTTTCCATAAAAGAAGAAAACTGCCTGGAAAAACTTGTTCCATATTTTTTCTTCTATTAAAATTTATTCTTTGATACCATCTTTAATTTATTACACCCAATTTTAGACAAAACGCTGCCTAATCGGCTAGTTTCATTAAAATGTTGACAAAATCGAGTGAGCCTTTTAATTACGAGTAAGTTTGATAACTTTAGTTCCTTCGTAAAATCAAAATGGCCGACACCAAACAGCTGATCGGCCCGCCATGATGAACTGGCATGTTGCCACACCGCATCATCTACGAAAAACTCCGTCCATACATAACACATAAAAGCTCAAAAGCTTCTCTGTACCACAGAACTCAGACTTCAAGATAAACTTATTTCGAACTACCCAACTTCTGCTACAAGATGTGAACAAGTAGACTGCGCTTCGATACGAAAATTGTTTCTTAAAATACTTTCAAAATTAAACCATGACCTTGCTTATAATAGGTTTGAAAGTTTGTGAGTATGTAAGTATGTGTTTTTTATTCTCTCACAATAACTACGGATTTGGAGAACACTTGGTATATGAATAGAAATACCTGGAATAACACATGGGATATTTTTTCCCTCGGAAAAGGAAGCCATTCGATTTTTTTATAAACAATTCACTTACACGAAATTAGGTATGTAAAAATTCAGCCATTACGCTTGTTTGCTCTAAGATCATTAGTCTTTTAGTGTGCTCAATAATAATATGGATAGATAAAGCATTTATTTTTATAACGAGTAAGTTTTGTATGTTCTTACCTACTTATACTCGTAGATAAATAATCCTACCTATGTAAATATTTAACTACCCTTTACATTAGAATATTCAAAACGGACTTCACCCGCCGGTGGATAGCGTAATAAAAGTTAGGTTTTTCTTTGTAATATTTTATGTGCTGATGCCTAATAAAATGAGATCTTAAAACTTGGAGGGACTCAATAAAGACATCAAGCTATAAAACAAGAGACACTATAACAGCATATCAATATTTGTTCACATGTTACAAAGGTTCTAGAAATTTTCATAACATTTTATGTAGAAACATGTATAATGGGTATGCACTAGTGTTTTCTATTTTGAACTATCTTGAAAGAAATTTTAAATAGATTCCTATAGTACAAGGAAGGCCCAGCCAAGTTGTGCCTAGAGCCCTTTCCAATTTAACCTAACTTAATGTTTTATACCGGGCCGATTCTGTAGACTCTAGGATATTTGTTATGGTTTAAGACACAATTGACTTTAAAGTGGCCTAATTTTCATATATTCCCATAGAAACTGCCCTCATCTCAGGCTAAAATATTATCGAACCTCAATGAGAAATTAGGTTAATACCTACCATGGTAACCAACTTTACCACTTTCTCTACCCTAGTGACCTTACCAACTTCCAAGGTTCTATCACACTCATATTACATTTTTACACGCCTACTTTCGCAACATAAATAAACCACACGACCAGAGCATGCTAGATTAAATTCGCAGATGTTTTATTATGACACACGTCAGCCATTTTGTTTTGCCGCGCGCTCCCGCCAAAAGTTATTAAGTTCGTGTCTTATTTGGTAGAGACGTGACCCGTAGGCGCCTAGTAAAGATTGCTTGTTCCAATGATGTTTCATTCAAGGCTAGTTATTTATATATTTGAAATAATGAAATCAACTTTGCACGCAGTGAGATTGTTGTTCGTAAACTAATTTCAAAATGTTGAATGTGCCATTGGAAAAAATGTTTTTAGTAAGTAAGTATCTACATACGTTTAGCAGTAAGTATGGCTTTTAGACTTATAAATATTTTTTACATCGGTAAGATAGTTAAAAAGGTATGGTAATTTTTTTATCTGAAAAAAAAAAACTTAAAAAAACATGTTTTACATAGATTTTTGTTTAGGCTTTCGATTAACATTTTTGTTCAAGTATATCTGAGTTAGTATCTACGTACAGTGTGGGATTAACACGATTTGCATGTAAATGAGGGTGTACAGTTTTGAAGCTGATAAGATCACAAGCTGAAATATAGGGACCAAAGCAATAAAAATATTTATTATTCATACACTATGAATGTTTGATCTGGTTTTATGTTGCTGCCTTCAGTTTGGTCAGCTAGTTTAACTTACTACTGGGTTTTGCTTACGGGAACTTTATAAGATTCTTCATGTTTATAAGTTTATTCGATTTTACAACTATTTTAAGAGTTATAAAGTTACAAATCACAAATTTATCTGACAGAGTGCTGATATACCATGAGAGTTTTAGTAAAGTGTTAGGCAAATTCATATTCTTTGTTTTCGTCTATTCTTTCCATGCTAAAAAGCTAACAAACTTTTCACTCAGTAGAGTTTTTAAGACTAGCCGTAGTAAAAAAATGTAAAAGCGAATATAATATCTGTAGGTACTGTAAAAAAACAACACAAAAATACCTACGTGATACCCATTCATTCTATCTAGATATAATGTCAAAGAAAAACCCTTTTGTCAGAAATCGAGCCTGCCTTTCAGTGGCGTCCTTTGCCGATTTTATCTTTTTTTACACGGAAAAGTTTTGAGAAAAAAGTGTTTTAGCAAGTTTAGGTGGGACGATGTTGCCAGAGTGGTAAAGTTTGTATCCTGCCAGGAATTCCTTGGTTATTGAACCTTTTTTGTGTTTAACTTTTTTGTTGTTATGTTTTTTATTAGAACGGTTGGATCGAATGACATGTAACTATTCGAAGTTTTTGTTACCTATTTAAAGTTAACGGTATTTTTTGTGAGCTTTATTTTTAGGATGAAAATTGTTTCTGAATGGCACTAATGAAAAACTTGAGGCCTCTTCAAATTTAAATTGGTGTCTGTATTTAAGAAGATGAAATCGTCACGGTTTTTAATTGCTATCCCAAACACTACGTTATCTATACTACTAAGATATAAGCTAGCCAAGCATTGCGACATTGTTCTTTTTATCGTTAACGACTCTAACAAGGCGGGCCGTCACTTTGACATATCGAGAATTTTATTGTAACGAACGCGGGAAATAAGTGACGTAAACCTCGTTGTTGAGTAAATAAAATATATCTAACAGTAGGTATGACATAGATTTATTATTGGTCTTCGCTCTCGCTCCTTCTAGATGGAGCACTGGTACTCGTAAAATACTGCATAAAAAAGGGTGCCGAATTCGGCATCCTCGAACCTAACCGAGCTAGTGTCTTTGACTACGTAACTTTTATGCAGGGGCGTAGCCGCCGTATCAATTATTTGGGCCGAGCTACAGGGGCCCCAAAAATATGTAAACTAAAAAGACTGTATTTTTTAAATTTTTAACCCTAGAAACGTGTATAGTTAAACCCATAAATGAATAAACAAAAGGTAAAATAATCCTTATAATGTCCATAATTTGTGCTTTTACCTCACTCACGCATTTTACGAGTACTATGGGCGAGGAGTAATTGCAAGCATCTATGTTTAAATATTTTTTTCTTATAGGGCCCTTAAAAAAAATTGTAACATGTTCTAACTTCTACGCCCCTGTTTTTATATGACATAATATTTAAAATAAACCCTTAACCACCTAGCATCAATTCCATTCCATTCGATTGCATTCGATTCGATTTTCCTAATTTTCCTCAATTTCATCAATATCTCGTTTTCCACACTTTCCCCATTTTCATCAATATCTCATGTTCCTCATTTTCCCCATTTTCTTCGTTTTCTTCATTAACATCAATATCATCATTTTCCTCAATTTCATCGATATCTCAGTTTCATCATTTTCCTCATTTTGTTTATTTCAATCAATATCTCATTTCATCATTTTCCAAATTTTCTTCAATGTCTCATGTTCCCCATTTTCCCAATTTTCCTAATTTTCCAAATTTTCCCAATTTTCCTCAATTTCCTCATTTTCCCCATTTTCCCCATTTCCCTCTTTTTCCACATTTTCCCCAATATCTCATTTTCCCCATTTTCCCGATTTTCCGATTTTCCCAATTTCTCCCATTTTCCCCATTTCTCCCATTTCTCCCGATTTTCCCATTTTCCCAATTTCTCCCATTTTCCCCATTTTCCCCATTTCTCCCATTTCTCCCATTTTCCCCATTTTCCCCAACTTCCAGCATTTGTTTTTTTTTTAATGATATAGGGAGCAAACGAGCATGCGGGGAACCTGATGGTAAGTGTTCACCGCCACCTATGACTACCCGCAACACTGGGTGTTGGGGGTGTGTTGCTGAGCCTTTGAGAAAATTGAGACCGGATACCGCACTTACCGAACGAAACGCAGGAACATCGTCCCTACTTCAAGTCGGTTTTCTGTGCGACGGTGGTATTTCACCGGTCGAGTCAGCCCATTAATTGCTGCAGTCAAAGCCTACAGTTAGAATCTACCACTACGAATAATTGATTTTATAAACATCTCTATAAAAACTAAATAATGATTGATGTCATTTGTATAATTATTAACACACAGAGAACTTAGCGCAAAGACAAGAAATATTATAACCTGTACTATTCTTCCCAAGGTGCCTATAAGTTGTTGGTAAGTTAGTCACGCAAGCAATTATTTTTATTGTTGTCGTGATATAATTAAGTACACCTACAATAATTATGTTAATACCATACAATTACAAAAAAAACATATTTTAAAGACAAAAACATGATTAAGAACCATAAATTATGAACACTAAATAATAATGACTACGATACCGTAGTACGTGTTAAGCTACGCCGTAGCATTGGTAATATACATTTTTGGTTGGCGTTTCATATTTTCTAAAACATTGTGGTTTTTTAATTACTTACCGAATTTTATAGTATTAGGATCCCGTTATAGAACGACCTTCACCGAGCTGGTTAAATGGATGAAAGATGTTTTTTATCAAATAAAATATGACAAAAAATATATTGCGAATAGGTTGTCTATAAATTTGAGGCCGAAAAAAATTTTTTTTTTTTAATTTTGCTTGATTATTGAACAAATTCCATTCCAATAGAAAATATGAAGCCTTTAGAGTATACAAACGTTTGGTTGACTATTTATATATAAACAAATGATACAAATTGCAAAAATATTTATAGTACCAAAGTAGTAAGTAAAAAGGGATTCGTATTATTTTACTAATCAATATAAGTTAGTATTGATACGAGTTATATTCCTTATTTCTGTTGTTTGTATGGGTACCTTGATTGTTTTCCCTAATTTTTTAAAATTTTATAGGAGATCTTCTTTGCTTTCTCCTTTCTTTTTTGGTATATTCTTCAGCTCTAGACTAGAAATGCGCTTTTGTTTATCGTATTCCACTCTTTCATCCAGCTGTTCAATTAGCTTACGGTCCACTTTTTTATCTCTCTCACGTTTCTATTTTACACAAAAATGTATCGTAGGTACGTTGCCTAGATAAAATCAACTGTTTTTTTAATTCTGTATTTTGGGCTTTGAGTTCATTCATTGCGCTGGCGAGTTTAGTGAACTGGACCTCCTGTTGCGATTGAAAACTATTAAACATCTCTTCTACCATCCGCTTGAGTTCAAAAGAGTTATCCTCCACATCACTACCACTCCTCTTCCTTTTGCAGCGGAGACCCACTTGATGTACACTATCTGAACTAGCCCGCGTGGAAATATAAGGTTCAGAGGGGTAGTGAGGTGATAGCGTAACTGGTGCTGAACGTTGTAGCGGCATTATGCGGAGAAGCAAAAGTAGCAGACAGTTGTCAGTAGTAACTAGGATCACAGCGTCTGTGTAGAGGTAGGTCCAGGCACGGTATTACGGCGAGGGACATTAAGTAAGTAAGAACGAGAAGTTTGCAAGTGAAGGATGCAAATATAGCGTCTGCCTGATTTATCTTTCCGTTTTTAACGGTATTAAGGGCAGATGGTGGAGTAATAGCTACCAGGAATATAGCGATGGAGTGGGGGTCGGCGACTTGTACGAAAGAGAGAGATTATGTTCAACGTACTATCCTGGCCAAACTATGGATTTTCAAGTCCGAGTTTTTTGTGTCCGAAAAGTCATCGACCCGAATCACAAATTGCAATCCCTTTCAAAGGCTAACTTCACATAAAACTTTTAAAATTATTGCGATCAGTGTTTGTCTAAGGGACTGTCAGCAGTTTTCTATCAAAAGATCTTATAAAACACAGAAAATAACTAACAGTTTCAAAATAAAATAAAACAAACACTTTACTCTTTCATTTTTATTGTTGAAATTTCGAATACATACGTTTGTTAAACACTATTTAGACATTATTATTAAAAATGTTTATTTAAATGCTTTTAGACTGGTTTGTAGTCCAGTTTGCTCTCTAGTTTCTTATTGTCCGCTACTTTTCTCACTGCTTTCATTAAGTCCTCCTGTAGGCAGAAAAAACATATTTAGTGCTTTTAATTGATATTGAAATTGCAATTTTTTTTTATCTAATATCATAAACGAGTCTTTATTTGTTACTTTTTGAAATTACTGAAGCAATTTGGTAAAAATATTGTATACATTGTAACTCTGAACATTTGTTGTCTTTTTAATTTTAGAAATGTTTATGTTTGTATTTCAAAAATTACTTAATTTTACAAACTTTTCCATCCAGAATCTAGTGCACAAATAAAACATGAATAAATGTCAAAAATACATTATTATTAACCCACCTGTATAATATACTCCCTCTCCTGCCTAATAGCAAACAATCCTGCCTCGGTGCATACATTCCTCAGATCTGCTCCGTTGAATGTGTCCGACAACTTCACAACGGCTTCATAGTCCATCTCACCGTGCTTGGCTATCGGGGCTGCATGGATCTTCAGGATTTCTAGTCTGCGGGGTGAATTTGAGTTTTTAGGGAGTGTTGATTACAGTTTTCGGAGTTTAACTAACTATAAATGTAAGTGATTAAGAGATTGAGATAACTTTTTTTTATTAAAAAGTAGTGTTATAATAAATGTTTGCCGTAGGTAACTATTTTTATTACAATAAAAAACACTTCATTTTATTATAAAGCTTTCGCAACTAATTCAATAATACCTCAACAAAAAAGGCAAATACAGGGTGGCGCAATAGAACGTGCATATTGCGTCATCATTTTTCGCGGGGTCAACGGTGCGCGGGCGGGGGGAGCCTAGCGTGGTTAGATAGTGGCACTCGTGGAGTTTTAGTAGCCATGAGTCACTTCGACGGGAAGCGTCGCGCTTTTTGTGTTCGCACGTTTTACGAGAACGGTCGTTCATACATCTCTAAAAGGCGACTGTATTGTTCTGAATATGGATTAACACACATTAATGAAGCTCCGAGTGCAAATTTAATTAAAATATGGATAAAGCGTTTTGAAGAGACCGGTTCCACGTTTAAACCACCAGCAAAAGGTCGTCCAAGAACGTCTAGGGCCAGTGACAATATTGAGAGGGTGAAGGAGTCAGTACGAAAAAATCCGCAAGTGTCTACTCGGAAGCGATCTGCGGCTTTAAACTTGTCGCGACGAAGTTTACAGCGAATTTTGAAGTTGGATCTTAAACTGCATCCTTATAAGCTCCAGTTAACACAGGAATTAAAAGATTCCGACTTCGGAGCAAGGTTGGCATTTGCTGAAGAAATGCTTAGTCGATTTTCCACTTTTGACAACATCCTTTTTTCTGACGAGGCTCATTTCCATTTAAATGGGTTCGTAAACCGACAAAATTGTCGTTATTGGACGGACGAGAATCCAAAAATGAAACATCAAAAACCACTGCATAGTCCGAAAGTAACGGTATGGGCAGCAATCTCAAGCAAAGGAATTATTGGCCCTTTCTTCTTTGAAGATTCACGAGGACGAAACATCATCGTTAACACCGACCGCTATGTTGCGATGTTAGAGGGATATTTGACTCCAGAACTTGCGAGATCAAGAATAGCGAATACGAGGACTTGGTTCCAACAAGACGGAGCGACCTGTCACACATCAAATGACTCTATGGCGGTTGTGAGACAGATGTTCCCTGCAAGACTAATTTCCAAAAGAGGTGATATCCCTTGGCCCCCACGTAGCCCTGACTTGACGCCTCCAGACTTTTTTTTATGGGGATATCTCAAACATAAAGTCTACATGAACAATCCGAGGAACATCAGTCAGCTAAAGGAAAATATCCGTGGCGAAATGGCAGCAATCACCCCAGTTTTATTGACAAAAGTTTTCACAAATCTGCGTTCGCGTTTAGAGGAGTGCCGTCTTCGAGAGGGCCGTCATTTAGATGATGTTATTTTTAAAAAATAAACTACATTTAATTACCTAATCATCCTGTCTTTTATTTCAACTATACCTTTTGTATTTATTTTTTTAGCCTATACTTAATAAATGCACGTTCTATGGCGCCACCCTGTATAACAAGACATTTTTAACAAGTGTATTCTTGTCTCACTCAATACAAAATCAAAATGTAACTAGCATTAACACTTTTTTTAATTACAATAATTTGTGTAAGTATAATTTTCTTTTTCAATCTTACCTAGCCTGTTCATTAGGCAGCGGAATCTCAATCTTCCTGTCCAACCTCCCCGGTCTCAACAAAGCCGGATCCAAAGTGTCCGGTCTGTTCGTTGCCATTATGATCTTGACTTGCCCGAGCGAGTCGAAGCCATCCATCTGGTTGAGGAGTTCCATGAGTGTTCGCTGGATCTCCCGGTCGGCTGATGTGCCTTCGGAGAAACGACGGCCACCTAGTGGGAAAAAATATCCTTTATAAGTATAAGAAATTGTATTATATAAACAACTAGTGGCCGCCCGCGACTCCGTTCGCGTGGAAGTCGGTTTCCCGTGGGAATGAGAAGTTTTCCCGCGGTAAAAAGTACCCTATGTCCTTTCCCAAGTTCAGTTCTTTCTTCATATCAAATTTCATCAAAATCGGTTCAGTGGTTTAGGCGTGAAAGCGTAACAGACAGACAGACAGACAGACAGTTACTTTCGCATTTATAATATTAAGTAAGGATTTAAAATAAAAATTGTAAATAAGGCTTTTGGGTGGGCACCATCAAAACTTATTTGGAGGCATTTTTTTATTATTAAGTTTATGTAAATTTTTCTAAAAACTTATATCAAGAAACCTAAATGATGGTGAAACGCGTATTAAAATTTGTTTTGTAGTTAATATAAACAAAGTTTAGTCCATACTTTTAAATAGACTGTAAACAGATAGCTTGACATTATTTTAATACAATTACGACTTTTTTATTATAAAAATCACCAAAAAGCTACTCCAATCGAAAACTATATGGGTTGTAAAAGACCCCTTCCGAAAACGCCATAATAATTCTCTAATTTCTTTTCAGTAAATAATAAAATATGAATGTTTTTAGTAAAAAAAAAATATTAAAACCACCTACCAATAGCATCAATCTCATCCATGAATATGATGCAAGGCTGGTGATCCCGAGCGTAGTTGAACATTTCCCTGATGAGACGAGCTGACTCCCCGATGTACTTGTCTACGATGGCTGATGATACCACCTGGGGGAACATAGTGTGTAGTTTTAGTGTATAAAGAGATAAGTAATGAATGAGTATAAAGGGATTTGAGGTAATGCCAATTGGGGTAAGATATTAAAAACACTGATGTAAAAATTAAGCTTATCATTGATTCCTTTTTATTTACTAGCATTCAAAGGCAGACCATTTTAAATAGTGATTCATGTAGGTCCTGGACCCAGCCCAGGCAAGGGGGAGATCCCCCCTGGATCCCTTGCTAGCGGCTAGAAGTTGGTATCTGTCACAAGTGGTAATATTTGGCAGCTTATACCTACCATTTGTGGATAAAGAAAAAACTTGGTGCTACATGTTTCATAAAATAAAACTTACTTTTAAGAAGTTGGCATCCAACTGGCTGGCCACTGCTCTGGCCAGAAGAGTCTTGCCCGTACCAGGAGGTCCGTATAGCAAACAACCTTTAGGCGGAGTGATACCAACACGGACAAATAACTCAGGATTCATTAGGGGCAGCTCAATCACCTATAGAATAATTAAAATATAATGTATGTTAGAAACACAAAGAGTGACTGTTATTTACAAAATTTTATTGCCATCTCAATAATTTATTTATATAAAAATAGAAGTAATAATGCCTTTGAATTGTTCTATATACAAAATAGATTTTGCTCAGTATTTGCTATTGAATTCCTAATTAACTAATTTTTAAAAACAATGTTTGACACTAATAAATCCTTAACTCTACTTTAATCTTTAGCTATTTAGGGTATCTTATGTTAAATGAAATTTAATATTACCTCTCTCAGTTGACGGATCTGTTCTTGCAGACCACCAATAGCGGAGTATGTGACATCGCCAGGGTCCTCATGACTCATGTTGTATACCAGGGGGTCAACCTATACAAAATTATGACAACATTCAATATAAACAGTGTTGGTTGCTTTAGAAGTCTATGTCCAACTGTGGCCATCTTATAGCTTGATGCTTAATGTAGACATACATTGAGATTTACTAATAGTTTTGCATTTAAAATGCTAATTTATTAATTTTGAAGTTATAGATACTTGAAAAAGTATAGCTCAGTGGTCAGAGCATTAGATCTGTTGTCTAAAGATACTGGTTTCAATTCCAAGTCGCACAATGCTCGAAGCCCCACATTCCATTTTCAGTATCTATAACTTCAAAATTAGCATACATATTTGAAAAATCAAGCGAAATTTTAATAACACAGATTTAGAAGTTCTTAGCTTTATACATACCTCTCTTGGTAAATGCCTCATGATAGTGAGTGTGGTCATGTCAAGAGCAACACGGGTGCCTCCCTTTAGCTTGTTTTTGTCGATCTGGCGTCTGCAGCCAACCACATAACGAGGACCATTTGTAGCTTTAACTATAACTAGAATTTAAAATACATATAAATTAGCTAGTTAAGGCCTAAAACCAAAGAAGTTGAAATGATTTGTGCAAGTTATATTAGAATACTTACACTTTTCTTCAGTCAACTGTTTGAGCACTTCCCCAACAATCTGACCAACACTCTGCAGGGCTTTCAAGTCGTTCTCACTCTTATCGTACTGTTTGGTTAGGTCTTTTAACTGTTCTCGCACTAAAATATAGAAATTTGTAGTTATTGAAAGTAACTATACTAACCTAGATAAAAGTTAGTTATTGGTGGTAATGTTATGTTTTAATGGACTATAAATTAATATCATACGTTTTCCTTAGCTTGTTATGTGAAAATAAATAAAAATATAATGTAAAACAACAAAATACTGATGATGATTCGGCAGAAATCAACAACCCAAACAAGATACTCACTGTCTTTGAGTCTAGATTCAACCTCTTTGTGTTCCATGAGCTTCTTACGATAGTCTTGGAAAGCCTTTTCCCTTAAGGGATCCGTCGTTGAGGGTCCAGCAGGCATAATTATTGTTATTTAAAACTGAATTTAATATATTTCTATAACAATCCCTCACAACTCACAATGATTTTCAATTTGTTTGAAGTTGTTGACATTTGACAGTACATGACAGTGACAGACTACTTTTTTTTTAATTACAGACACTGGAATTGCAATAAAAGGATTCCATTTAAAAAAAAAGTATTTTTATCCAAAGTGAGACAACTATTATGTGAGTACTTTAACTTACAACGGATAGTTTTGAACAATAAGCATGAAAATAAGAGTGTATGAAAGAAAGTATTGAAAATATCATGAGAGCTCACCCTTATATTCAACTTGTGTACGTACGTCTCCAAGACTAGCATACTGTATTGATAGCATTATTCTTCAAGCATGGAATAAAGTTACTTCACCATGGCTTCTAATTCATTCGCTTTTAAAATTTCACCTAGACAATCCAGCTGACCTCAATGAAATTATTAGATTTGCAAATTATCATTATGATTTAGTAGCCCATTGTTTTATAAATAAAACTCTGCATTTCCCCATCGCTCGGCCGCAATAATTAGAACTACAGTTTTTAGCTCCACAGGGACTACTTTGAGTTTTCACTTTTACTTTTTACTACATAAAATGTAAGATAGGTAATTACAAGTACCTACTATTAGTTGTTGTGAAGAAAAGTTTTTTGCGTCCATTGCCTAGGACAATTTGATGTCATGTGAATATATTACATGAAAATAACAATTATAATAATCTGTTATCTTTAAGCTATGACTGGTTATCGTTATCGATTCAAAAAAACACATCATTTTACAATAAATAATTTATTTGTCAAAAAATCTCATGTTTATCAATAATACTATTTATTTACTACTTTCATTATATAAGGCATAAAAAGGCACGCACGCTCTACAAATATTTATTTTATAAAACTAGGTAGCGTTCCGTTTTTCCTAGCTTTCGCCACATTTTCATAATAGCATGTAAAATCGACATAACCCTTTATTTTCCTATCCCTATCAAACGGTCTCCCACTCGGATAGATATCCGAACTCGATTCCATCGATCGATTTGTATCGACATTCGAATTAGTTTCGACATTCGAATTCGTCGAATACTCGGAATCGAGTTCATTCAATAGCGTATTCGATTTTGACTGCACTATTGGATTGAATCTGACAGATGGATTTTGATTTTTCAGCGCCAAATTCTTAACCTCTTCGTCGTCTTCGATGTTTATGAAATTGAAATTGCGAATTAGTAATGTCATGTGCGTGTTTGATTTTGGTGTTAAGTTTTTTCTCATACAGTATGACAAGAAATCATCTTCTATTTCTTCGAGGACGGCTTGACTGACTTTCTTGAAGTCGGTTTGTTTTCGAAAGTTCTCAACTATTATTTGGGCGAGCTGTTTGTTTGTTTGTTCGAAACTGCCTTTGACTTCTTGAATGCGTTTGTAGACTGACGCGCTGACTAGAACTAGGAACCTGAAACAATATATTATATAAATTGAATATAAGTACCTATCAATTGACTCAAAAAGGCATAGATATAATAGCTTGACTCCTACAAAGATTATATATTCATGAAAGATTCATTCACATTATTTAATAAAACAAAACCGTCTGTGCAAATAAAATGGCCATTCAAATAGACACCTTTGGATATAAACCTAATACGTATTTGAAATTAAACTCATTGTAACGGGTTTTACGCGTTTATTAATTTATTTTTATTTATCCGACATTTCGGCATTTTTACAAATGCCGTGGTCACGGGTAATAAAACCCGTTAAAATGAGTTTAATTACAAATAATAATGATCGCGTAAATCTAAGAAGTTACATAAACCTAATATGTTTAGGTATACTACAAACTTGCAAAAAATATATGTATAATTAGCAAACCGCCAAGGCAGTCTAAACTTTAGACGCGTTTTATTTGTAAACCTGTCATGTCCATAGGACCTATGGACATAAGTTTATAAAGTCCTAGTCTAGTCTATACTTCAACCTTTTTTCCAAATGGTGACATTACCTGCAAGATTCATCCAATAACAATGGACTTTGTATTTCTGGTGTTGCAATTATTGGCTCGGCAATCGCCGAACTAAGGGCTGGGAAGGCTCGATGTAAACCCTGGAAAAGATTTTTCCTGATTTTAGTTTAAAATTTCTTGAATTATAAATAGTAAATTTTATACACATATTTCAGCAGTTTTACAAATATATTCATATTATATATTATAATTCATATTATGTACATGTGTTTCGTATTAATTTATTAAGTTTAAATCATTAAACCTTGACTAAATAATTGCCGACACACCGCGTGCCCGTCTGGTTGCCGAGGTATTGCGCTGAAAAAACAAAATTCCAATTTAAACCATATTTATAATAGCTTCATCATCATCATTATTATTACATAGTATAAATCCAAGTCGCTATTTTTATGTGTTTGTATGTTTGGCTGCTAACTCCTCCTAAATCACACAACGGATTTTAATGCGGTTTTCGCCATCTTTTAGGGAATTTATTCAATTACATTTGTAAATAAAGAACAATCAGAAAAGGTTTTTTTTAAGTTAGCCAAAATTCAATATTTCGTGAGCAGGTCGGCCAAAATTACACCATTGCGAAGCGAGGGCGGGTCGCTTGTATTTTAATATTCTTAATATTTTTAATATACATTTTAAAATGCAATTAGAAGAACTTTTATATAATTTTTTTCTAATATGGGAAGATTACAGCATTGCGAATGCGGTTCACGGGTATGTCGTCGTGACTAAAAACTTGCATATTTTGACATATTTGACTTTCGTATATAAATTATTTATTATTGTGTATTACCATTTCTCAATTTATTAACATCTAAGCCCAGCTGTGACAACCGCAGCAGCTCATCTTCGTTGTTGAGGCTGTGGTCTACTGTTAACTGCACTACCCTGAAATGGAAAAAAAATGCATGATGTACCTACCTACGGCAAAAAATACATAACAAACATTTGCTGGGACATTATGTAAGACCATGAGATTTGAAATTTATATTTAAGATAACTTAGTATAAAGATAAACACTAATGAAAATATTTAAGTTTTTGAGCTAAATAGGTAGAGAGAATCATGGTCGCCACGCCAATGCATTGGACATCAATCTTCGTAGATTAGTTTCCTTAGTTATGTGGAAAATAAAAATACACAAAGAGTGGATATTGGCCCCGATTCTGAAAACACTCTCTAAACTAAATTAAAACTATCGCCGTCACTTACTGTTCAATAGTATAAAACAGAGACAGGTAATCATTTTAGTTTGATAGGATAGTCCTATCAAACTAAAATGTACGTACATTATGATACGGCGAAGGCAATTTTAGGCTGGTCCTTAGCGCATTTCGTTCAATTTTACAATGATGTGGACTAAATTTAGTGAAACCAATGTACCTGTCCTTTTCTTTTACGAAGCTTGAGAAAGTGACAGCGATATTTTTAATTTAGTTTTAGCATGGATGAAGAAGTAAAAGGATGGACAATAGCCATACAAAATAGCGTATACTTTTTTTTAGTTCTCAAACTTTCGATAGATGTCATTACTAGTCTCAAAACACAAATTTTAGTTATAATACACCCGCTAGATGGCGTTGTAGTAAAACTATTTTGCTTTACACATTAAAATATTAAATCAATTGTTTATTTAAGACCAATAAATGTCGATTTAAACCAAAAATTATAAATACAAAATTTATGATTTAAGTCGATTTTTTTTACTGGCATGAACAGAACTTGATAAAAGTGAAACTGACAAATTTCAGTCTACTTTTGCAAATGTCTACCGCCTGCAGTGTTCCAGTTCCAGTGTGTTATTTGATATCGTTCTAGGCATAAAATAATAGTAGGTACCTACGGTTGTGAACACTGGGCCGCCCGGCCGGCCAGCCATACGTTTTCTGAACCGATACAAATTTATAAACGCGTAATAGGTTTTTGTATACTTTAAATACCCACCGATTTTTAGTAGACAATGATAATAGAATGAATGGTTATATACTTACTAGGTGTATCAAAATAAGTATAATGATTAAAATTGGGGAAGGCTAAGCTAAAAATAATACCAGACATCTTATTTTTTGAATGTGGTCTATTACAATTCCCAGAAAACTTAGCCAGGATAATCTAAATGTGACCATTTAACACATAGCATGTTAAACATACAGTGAATGTACATTTTTTTATGAATAGAAACGTTATCTATAACAAAATTGATATTTGATTAAGCCCTAAAATATTTCTACACAAAAGTAGGTACGGTAAGCTGCAAGAGTCCATAATATAGGTAGTTCACATAGTTGAAAAACATTATTGCATCCAGTGTTCATATTCACACACACTAACGTTAATAAACTATTATTTTATTACTTCTTTCTTAATATCAACCTTAACTCGACAGTTTTAAAGCTCAATATATTTTTATAAATTTTTGTGGTTGTTGCAACATTTTCTTAAAAACGAAGATGTGTTTTTCGGATCTCCTACACTCTAACCGACACCATTCTCAACCTTAATTTGAGAGACTTAAGGGCCAGCACTATTCTATAAAATATTGTGGTTGTTGTTTTATCTATACTAATATTATAAAGCTGAAGAGTTTGTTTGTTCGTTTGTTTGTTTGTTTGAACGCGCTAATCTCAGGAACTACTGGTTCGAATTTAAAAATTCTTTTTGTGTTGGATAGATCATTTATCGAGACAGGCTTTAGGCTATAAAACATCACGCTGCAACTATTAGGAGCGAAGAAATAATGGAAAATGGGAAAACAACGGGGAAAATTATTCATCCTTGAGGGCTTCCGTTGCGTGCGCTGCGAAAACGGTTCTAGAAACCAAAATTATATGTATGAAAGAATTAAGGGAACTTTTACCGCGGGAAAACTTCGCATTCCCACGGGAAACCGACTTCTACGCGAACGGAGTCGCGAGCGGCCACATTATTATTGGATACTGTTATGCAGAAAGGTGTTAAGTGCTTTTTTGTCATTTTTCGCTAGACGCGATTTAAGATTTTTGACATCAGCTGGTTTTTCAAAACGTGTAGCTGCGAAACTAATAAATGTTATTTTATAAAAATTTGTTTACACATATAAAAAAGTATTGTTTATATGACAACATAAGCATTTTTGAATAGAAATTCTAATTTTGATAAATAATCATGAAAATACCACTTAACACCTTTTTGTTTAATGCTCTATGTTTCGAAATATGTTTCTTAAAAGCATTAAGTCACTTTGAATCGCTTTTGCAAATTACTTTACGAAGATAAAAAGATAGAGAAAAATATAAATCTCATTAATCCTTACTTTTAAATTAAGTTTTACGTTTAAAAAAACCCCGTATATAGGAAGATTAAAAGTTATTTATGAAAAAAATAACCAAACTTGAACTTCCAAACAATTTTAAATGGATAGGTAATATTTTTTTCTTTCGTGTTCACTCGCTTTTTGTACTATTATTGTGTATAAACTTATAACAATTAAAAATAATTAAAGAAAATCATATTACTACGCTAATTTCGCGGTGGGACCCAAAATTGAATTTTACAGAAAGATTGGTTTTGACTATGTTGGAAATAAGGAAATCTTAACTAACTAATAATTTTCTTGTCTTCAATTTAATCTTATTATGTCAAAACTCCGGTTAAGTGCAAGTCGGACTCGTACACGAAGGGTTCCGTACCTTTATCGATTAAAAACGGTAAAAATAACGTTTTTTTGTATATAATTATATAGGTAAGCATTATTGTTTAATTTTTATTGGGTATCCCAGTTATTTAAAAAACGAGTTATTTATTTATTTAAAGTGAATATTTAAGACGTCTACCAGTTGTCTTTACTAATTCGAGAACAATATAGCATAAAAACTGTGTTGTATGGGCGCACCTCTTATTAACTATTTTATAATGTTTTTTGATATTCGTCTGTGCAAATTTCACAGCTACCACGGTTCATGAGATACAGCTTGGTTACAGATAGATAGACAGACAGGATGGACGTACGGACGGACGAAACCCAAGAATCAACCTCAATCCAAACTCACGAAACCACAATTCGCACCACAGCAGATGTTTTCTGTTTTGTTTGGGGCCCAATATTGCCCAATATTCTGCCGGCTCTCGACAACGGTGGCCACACCAGCGGCTGCAAGACGGGCAGTTGTCTTTTATGTTGCCATAACGAGCGTGTCTTCGGCGTCACAGATCAAGATTAAGCCCCTGAGGAGTGCGCCTCGAGGAACCCAATCATACCTGACGTTCCACAAGAGTAGCTCGAAACTGAGATGTGCATCTGCATTGAGTGTTCTGTGGAAAGCAGCAGGTCATGGGTACCACATTTCTTTTCCATGTCGCCAATGATGTGTTAGACGATAGACCGTGGCGAAATCCGTATCCGTTGAAAGATAACTGACCTTTTCTAACAACCGTAAAATACTAAAGAATGTCTCGTCCTCACAGAGTTAATGTGAAGCTAGTCACAAAAATCATTAGGATAGCTAGCAGAGGGCTATCTGACCACTGTGAAAATTTGAAACTTTATTTTTCGTCTTTGTTAAAGCTATCAGACAGTTCAATATTGACCATTTTATTTGTTTATTAAAAACCGGCTCTAACACGGGTAAAAAAGACCAAAACGTCTATAATAATATTACAACGTACGTATTTGGTAACACCGACAAGCCAAGTGTGCTTCTCGGTGGCGCAGGAAGCAATTAAACAAAAGGTGTCAATTTACTTTTAATTACCTAAGTCCAATCTTTCTTTTTTGATTCCGTACCCATAGGGTAAAAACTGGACCCTATTACTAAGCCTCCTTATGAACCGTGATAGCTAGAAAGTTCTTCACACATGTTTTATTTATGTTGCCGCTATAATAATAAACACTAACAATTAAATAAAGTTAAAATATTTAGGAGGAATCCCATACACCAAGCGT
The DNA here is from genome assembly GCA_916618145.1 of Emmelina monodactyla. Classification (NCBI taxonomy): domain Eukaryota; kingdom Metazoa; phylum Arthropoda; class Insecta; order Lepidoptera; family Pterophoridae; genus Emmelina; species Emmelina monodactyla. The sequence continues at coordinate 6,105,574 of OU745324.1, forward strand.
GTCTTCTTATTAATGACAACTGATAGACGTTTGAAATATTCACAAAATATTCAGTTTTATATTCACTGTAAAAATGAATTATTTCATTTCAATAACATTCATATTAAAGGGTGGCACCAAATCAAAACATTTTGTTTTTTAACGTTTTTATACATAAAAATAGTACGGAACCCTTCGTGCACGTGTCAGACTCGCACTTGGCAATTTTTTTAAGGAATTTATTGCAAAAATGAGATTAAGTTATGAACATTTTCTTAAAGGTTTTGCACTTGAATCTTACTATAAATCAGGCTTCCAACGTATGCAGAACTGAACTTTTTGACATAACACTGTTTTGCAAAATTCAAAAGGTGGAGTAATGAAATTTGCAAAACCTATTTTTTGTAAATAACACAAAATATATAACATTTGGAGAGTTAATTTTTTGCGTACAATTAGATTATATGTTTACAAAAACAGTGGTATACTTAACTCAAAATCCGATTTTTGGCACTTAACACCTTTCTGCTTAACAGGGTCTATATAGCCTAAAGCCTGCCTCGATTAATGGTCTATTCAACACAAAAAGAATTTTTAAACTCGATCCAGTGGTTCCTGAGATTAGCGCGTTCAAACAAACAAACAAACAAACTCTTCAGCTTTATAATATTATAGTATAGATTGAGTCACAAGTATATGATAAATAGCTTTCCGCCCTGCGTTTTCACGGTAAGGTAAATAGCTTTTCCCGTGGGAATGAGGCTATTTCCCGAAGTAAAGTTATCCTATTTTCTTCCCTGAGTGTCGAACTATCTCTATTCCAAAATCAAGACAATCGGTTCAACCGTTTTTACGTGAAGCGAACATACCAACAGACAGACTTACACATTTTCACATTTAAAATATTATATTTAGTAAGGATAGACATGAAAAAAATACCTAAAAGATGGCAAAAACCGCATTAAAATCCATTACGTGGTTTATCCACTTACCACGCTATCTCCTTAGCGGACAAACATACTTACAACAGACAAAATTGGATTTATACTATTATAATATAATGATTATATGCATTTCGATAATACGCATTCTGTCCTGCATACTTATATTAGCTTGCATACTTATTATAAAACTTAGAAATCAACTTTATCAATCTCAACATAGGCGAACCACAAAGTATGAAACAAATGATTCAATCATTGTAGGATTTGGTTATTTTCGTTTTACACTCAATGTTCAACATGTTTTCATAGTTAACTCGCATTTCAACTAATGTATTTAAAAATGTTAAGGTTGACAAAAGTAAATAAGTTGTTACAAATTATACCTACATTTATTGTCAATGTGTGTGTAATTTGTAGACCTTACATTCTATAATGGACTATAGCATATAGGTACGTATAGATGTAGATGCGGCGACAAAGAAAGAGAAGCACTCGACAAAATCTAATTTTTAAACGTCACCTATCAACTTTGTGCAGCTGATTGTTTTTTTTAATGGCATCACTGGAATTTCGTAGAAAATGTTTATTGTATTAGCGCCATCTAGTTAATTTAGATTTATTTTTTCTACAAAACTAAATTGACCTATTTTAATGACAAATTGCTAGCGCCATCTAACCTTATAAATTGAAATGTATAGCGCCATCTAGATTTATACTACTTTTTTTCATATACGCTACTTTGTATGGCTATTGTCTATCCTTTTACTCCTTCATCCATGGTTTTAGTAAGTGTTTTCGGAATCGGGGCCATTATTGAAATCGGAACTTTTTTTTCTATATTTTAACACCTTACAAAGTTAAAAAAGACTGATATATAATTCTTTACGATAAATACCCAGCAACTATTATGTAAGTAATGGGAATGTACGTAATGAAAATCGTATGGACAATAGAAATAAATAAATAATTAATTCATTCAATAGCCCAGCAGATGCAAGTGAAGTTGGTGAATTTCTGCAAAATGAAGACTCCCGCCGCTTAAATACTATGTTAGAAAATACAGATTGTTACGTTCCTCTTTTTAAATACCTTTGAAACATTATAAAAGAAACAAGAAGATTCAAGAAAAGGCTTAAAGGACTAGAATCCAGGCTTGTAAAAACGATATTAAAAAAAAATAAAAAAAATAGCCCAGCGGTTGACTCCTCACCTAAGCACAGAGTTGTCATCAGTCCGCCCCAGCAGCGCCCTGGTTTCCCCCACATTGGCCACAAACAGCTTGTTTCTAATCACCAGCGCGACCACCACGGTGGCGCCGCCGGACAGATGCTGGTCGATCTCCTTGAGACGAGCGAGGATGCTGTCGCAGTTTTGTGATATCTTTGATAATAATATACATTATTAGTGGCCACTCGCGTGGAAGTCGGTTTCCCGTGGGAATGAGAAGTTTTCCCGCGGTAAAAAGTATGCTTTGTGTTATTCTGATGTATAACCTATAATACTGCAAAGTTTCATCCAAATCCGTCCAGTAGTTTGTACGTGAAAGAGTAACAAATATCCAAACATCCTCACATACTCACAAACTTTCACGTTTATAATATTAGTAAGATTATACTTTAATAGTAGTAATAAATGTAGAAATTAATAATATTGCAATGTTAGTAGCAATATGGTGTAAGTAAAGAACTAGCGTTGACAAATTAACCAATCGATTAATTTAATAAATAATCACTTTATGTGAGTATTGTAGTAAGGTAGAAAGTTTGTAGGGATGGTATGTCAAAGTCAGTCAGTATTTAAAAGTTTAATTATGTATAAGTACTTACTACCTATTGCGATCAGGACAACAAAAATATTACTTCACTGTAATCTTACTTTAGCAGTTAATATTTTTGACATTTAGAGCCTTTTACCCACCTGATTTTCATTTAAGGTCTGCAGTTGGTACTGAAGGCTGGTTCTCTCAGCAATCATACCATCATAGTTTTCAATATATGCCTTTTCTACTGATGTGAATGCATTCCTGCAAAACATACAAGTACTTAGGAAAAATGTATTTACAAAATTGATAGATGCAAAACCATTTTGCAATAAATATAAATTGTGAATTTATTAATAAATTTAAAACAAATAAAAAGAATAACATGTGATATGGTTTTATTAGTTACACAGTATGTAATTTTACTAATATTCACACTCAATAAAACCACTATATATACAAATATGCAATAATTACTAGCAAGATATAAATCTGAACAAAAAATTGTGGTGAAAAGAGAAGAAGTGTGTCAATGGACTAAATCTCACCTTAATCTATCTCTAACTTCTTCATCAGTGCTGTTCGCCGGTGGTGGTGGAAACAGCAGTTCCGCAGCCATTCTCTGCATGATGAACCTCGCAGCCTCCAAGCCATTATGTGGCTCAAATACTCCATATAGGCACCTGTTTGTTTTGTATACAATTTAATTAGCTGAGAAATAGAATTGTCAGTGTTGACAGTAAATGTAAAAAGAGCACATTTTTGCGGTACATGCAGCTCGTAGATTAAACTTACAGGACTAATGGCTCATTAAGATTAAAATAATTTTGGTATCACACCAAAAAGTTTTGTCTCTTCTGTTGACAAGTGATAAGTATTATAAGGAACATGTTATTTTAATAAGTAATACTTACGAATTGTCTTCAGTTTTGCAGTAGAAGCAAAGGTAATCATCTGAATTGCTGGGATTGCCAACAACTTTTGTAAACTGCGATGCAACACTTGTGTTTCTACATTTAGGCAAATCGTCAGTCCAGGGCCTAGCGATCATTTTGGGTTAAATTACTAATTGTTTTGAAGAAGGTAGGTTTTTAAACAACAAATAATATTACATTCAATATGCTTTTTATTTTTGTTTACAATTTTAACCACTCCATTTCAGTCAGCCAGCCAGATGACTGATGACTTGACTTGACATTGACAAACTGTCATGACAGATTGACGGCACTCATTTGATAAAAAAACTGGTAAAGAATAACTGCCTACTACAGCCTACTTTTATTTCATTTTTTAAAACAGAGGCGGATTCCAAATCCGTTAGACCTTTAAGTATTATTTAAATTCTATGTAACATGTAATCGCGTCACATTTAAACTTTGAGTATTTAGCCAACATTGAAACTGAACTATTTCACTTGGTATTTTTCTATAAGTTAGTCCATAAATGTGACGATACTTACTTACCTTTTTTACCACACACCTAACCATGGGTAGGTATTTTAAAATTTGTGCCGATCAAAACGTTCAAACATAATTGTTTGTACTCAGGATCAATCCTTCACTTTATCCTACTAATATTATAAATGTGAAAGTTTGTGAGGATGGATGTTTGTAACTCTTTCACATAAAAACTACTGGACAGATTTGGATGAAACTTAGCAGTAATATACTAAGGTTATATATACATCAGAATAACACAAACATCTCATTCCCAAGGGAAACCGACTTCCACGCGAACGGAGTCGCAGGCGGCCACTAGTTATTGCATATTTGGTACCATAAAACATAGGTGTACTTCACATGCTACTTACATGTTTTTTTGCAAAGCTGTTTAACACAGCAGCTGTGCTCACATTACGAACATAATAAATTAATAGTTACCTACTTACACTATACGTACCTACGTATAAAAAATAGAAATACAGGGGGTTCCACGATTGCAGTAAATAATTTTAACGTTCAAGATTGGTTCACCAAAGGAGACTGTTCTTCTTCTTGCTTGTAATAAATATCATGGACACTATGTAGGTACATATGTAATCTATCTCCTAATCGAAACGAACCAACAGATAATTGCGGTTTTCTTCATCGCCATATTCCCACCGTTTTTATGACTCAATTAGTTGCCTTTTCAATATACTACATGCCTACTTTTTACCCTAGGTATTATGGTTTAAGTACTTAGACCCTGACCCTAGGTTGTGTGACCTTTGATTCGATAGTTTACGGAAATTATCAGTTGGTGTAGTAGGCAATTAAGTCTTAAAATCTTTGATATTTGCTTGTTTGAATTTAAGTCCAACTTTAAAAGGGAAAATTGAAAATCAATAAAAATACCAATAGTCGATCAAAGTTTTAATGCCATGCTTGCACAATACCAAAACTCCAATCTTTATACATTTTGCAATTTTTATGTTTTTATTATACATGTATGCTCCATTAGCCTACGGAGCTATTATCTGTGACTAAAGTTCCATTTTTAAATCTATTCTGTTAATTTTATTTTAAATTGAGAAAGCAATAAACTTGACCAGATTTAAAAAACCAATGAATTTAGAAAATATCAAAAAATATTGTGAGGTGTAACATTTATACCTCATACTATACAATAAGACCCTACAATACCGTTTGTCAATATAGTGTAATATTTTTTCTTATTTTGCCAATAATATCTCAACAATAGGTATTATACAACACTTAACTAAGGCCTATTCCGAGAAATTCGGCGTTAAGTCATTATGCAGAAGTTAATTAACTGTTAGTTATAAGAAACATTAAGCTTTTGTATAGAGCTGGATGGCTGGTCAATCATAAGATTTCCAAAGCTGTGAGTCGCCAAAAATCCTACACCCATACACACAACACTATTACAAACAAGAAATTGACATGATTTCAAGTCAATACATTTATTTAGGAACACAAAATAACTAAATCAACAAATTAAAATTATTTTGAGACACAACTCTATAGCTTTGGAAATCCTGTATCACTTCATTTGGGCGAGCAGAATTAAAACTAAACAGTTTCAAGCCCCCAGGTGGATCTAATCAGTTTTCTTGTCAGCGGCTTTGGTTTCTGGCTCTGGTTTCTTATCTTTCTCTTCTTTCTTATCCTTTTCCTTGCTTCCCTCAGCGGGGACATCCTTGGACTCTTGTTTGGACGCTTCATCGAAATTGCCTACTAGGTTAGGTACTTCATCATCTTCGTCCAACGTCTTGGGCGCTGCCACGCTTGACGCAATCCTCTTCAGCTGGTTCAGACCGTCGGGCCCCAGTTGGCTGAGGATGCCTGGAAGCATCTCGGCGATCTGTTTATTCTCCCCATGACCGGTGATGGCAAATGTGTTCGCTGCGAGCGAGGCCTGCGCTTTCGGGTTATTGAAATGAATCACTGTGCCGTCATCTTTGATCATATTCACTTCCTCGATGCCAGGAATGGTATTTACTGACAATTTTTTGAGGGAAGACTGCAATTTCTTATCATCTGTGGCGGCAGTAGCGTGAACAACCTTCTTCTTGCGCCTCGGTGTGCCCTTACCGCCGATGCGGACTTGTGATTGCAATTTCTTCAGCTTTTCGGTGTTCATTTTGGTTTCTCAACAAGTCACACCTGTCGAACTAAACACGGCACACTTTTAATTAAGTATTTGAGCTAGAATTATTTGCGATAACGCGAGTTTTCTATACAACTTCTAAGTACGCACGTGTTTTGAACACCGGTTTGCTACAAAGGGAAGGAAAATGGTGGATCGGCGACAGACAAGTTATTTCTGACTTCACTTTGTTCCTTTTTTAATAATGGCAATCTTACTATATCGTTAACTTTTCTAAAAAGTAAACATAAAGCTTTTAGAAGTTAATAATGGTTATTTAAACAAAATAATTTTATTTTTAAAAAAAATATTGTAACATTTTTAATACAATTAATACCAACAAATAAAACAGAAACTTTTATTATAAAACTCATAGATGGCGCTGACTAAGCACCTAGTGTATTCATGTTGACATAGATGTCGCTAGTTGTATCATACAATAGAAATTTGTGCATAGTTGTTGATCGCATGACAATAACCAAGTGCGAGTCGGACACGAGAGCGAAGGGTTCCGTTTCCGTACCATCATCATTGAGTAAAAATTGCATAAAAATTGCCTTTGTTGCATGGGAGCTTCCTTTTAGATAATATTTACTTTATTTTTATAGGTATAATTATTTATTTTGAAAGATAGTATGAATGAAGTATAATATACCTACTTACTTACAACTAAATATTCTGTGAAAATTTAAACCTACCTGTAACCGTTATTATTACTGAGCAACAAAAAACGAAAAGAACACGTTTATTGTATGAAGGTGAGTGTGTTTTATTGCTAGATGGAATAATGGATTACAACACAGGAAACAAAGCTATCCAGTGTTACGTACTGAACGTGAATTTTGTTTCTTTAAAATAAAAATACTTAGACGGAAAAGTAATTAAAAAAAACTTTGTAACCTTACATTTGACCTTACATTTTTCTTGACAAAACCAAACACCATACTAACCTAACCTAACAATTACCTACTAATTGTAAAAAATAAGCCTGACAGACCTAGCGCTCTATTACGGTGCTCTTGTCGGTGTTAAACTGTTGATCTATGTACAATGTACGGTACATAGTACATAGGTAAAATAGAAAGGTATAGAAATAATATACCTAGTACAATGTAGGTACCTATCTATTATTCCTTCGCAATTAAGGATAGCACCGTTAAAATGCCAGAACGATAGTAACGATGGCCTATTATGCAGTTTCCGTCATCATGGCTATGGCAGATAAACGGCACTAAAGATGTGTTAAACATAAGTTTACTTTAGTCATATTATAAAGCGTGATATTTTGATATGGGTGGTAATTAAACCGACTTCTTTTTAATAGCATTTTCCGCCTCTAAAAATCCACATTGCCTTCTTACTAACAAAGTCAGCCACAATGAACACCCTTCGAAATAATCCTATCTTAGCCACTAGTTATTCTCTATGTAAGACACTCTAAATACAACTCAGCCTGATAGTTATTTCTTAGCATCAAAATAATATGTAAGTTTTCAAGCAGTAAACTTCTTTAATAAATGTCACCAAAGAGTAGTTCAAATCAGCTTCTAATTTTATTACTTAGTAAATACCAAAGTACTTCCGTTTAAAAAAAAATGCGACCTATTTCAATTTTTTTAACGGCAGAAAGTAACATCAACCTAACACGCTTACCTAAATTTGCTTACCCTAATGGTTCTTATCCACTAGCTAATTAAATAAATAAAAAAAATTGAAGGTCCTCACCGTAAACTGAAGATGAGTTGTAAAATCTGTGGCTGAGTTAGTAAATTAGGGTGACAATAGATGAAGGCGGTGTAAAGAATACGAATTATTTTATTAGAAGCAATCTTTTTTTCCGATGCTTATTATTATTATATAAAAATAGATTTTTCAGCATGTGGAAAAGAAACATTCTGCGGCTTGACTTTATTTTATATTCAGAATATTATTAACAATGACTTTAATAATTGCTAGACACTGACACGCTCTGCTGTCCTCAGCAAGAACAAATTCCTGCTACTGGAAACAATGTTTTACAAGTATAACGGGTGTAAAAAGACCACTTCCGAAGCCTGAAACCACGTATTCTTGAGCCTCAATAGTAACTAAATTCACTAACAGTATACCCAGAAAACTTAATTTCAAAAAGTTATTAATGATTGAAAAGTCATATTCGCCGCTTGAAATCATCGCTCTCACATCAACTGTTGGTTCAGGTGCGATTTACATTGCAAATTAAATGAAAACTCTATTTAATTTGAAATCATTGAGAAATCTGATAAGAAGCATAAATGTAATTGAGTACAATTAGGTATTGATTTTTTATCATTAAAAAAGTTTTTTGCTCATAACGAAACGAGTTAGTTTTAGTTTTCAGAAGCAGTCTTTTTCACTCTGTACATCAAAAATCTTGTAGGTATAACTTGAAAATATAACTATCACCTACGCAGATGGGTTGGTAGGTATAGAAGAAGTTTTATTCCTTCTGTTGGCAGATATCTTATAGTAAATAACTTTTTATTTTCTAACTTAAAAATAACTACAAAACACCATCATTTCGCTAAGTGCATAAATAAACAGTTGTTATTCATCACGTCATAACTCGATTTATCTTTACGATAAATATTTATCTACATTTACCAAATGGACTCCAAAATGGCGCCTCATTTAACTGTCAACACGCCATCTTTTCGCGGCATATTTGACGCAATTTGACAGCTATTAATAATTTTTAGGCGTCTGTAACTTTTTAATGGTGTTTCAATATTTTTCTACAATGTTTTAATCTCGGTACTGTGTAAGTAGGTGTTAAATAATTCATTTTTTTTGTTTGAGTTCCAGTCAGTTTGAGTTCCCTTTTTCAGTTTTATTAAGTTTTCACCTCTACTCAATTTATTATGTACATACCTAAGTAGGTATTATTTACTTGTACTTATTAAGGTAGGTTTATGCTACTCATTTTTTTTCCCTTAAATATTTCGATTATTGCCTTTCAGACAAAATAAAATTTAAACACACAAAACCATGCACTGAGTGTAGTAATATCTTTACCGTGAACGCACCCGCTAAAAGGTTCTAAATTTGAATCGGGCGCGCTTACGCTCACTTATCGAGCGCGTTGATAGATCTTGCGATTGGTTGAACTACCGATGAGAAAAGTGTTATGGCTTTTGTTTGAAGAATAATAAATTACAAATACAACAAAAAAAAATTATAAATCAGGCGTTACTTTGCGGAAATCTTTTTTGATGACACTTTTAGTAAAATTTATAGCGGATTTGCACAGTAATTATTAAAAGTGTCATCAAAAATACAACAACCTTTCGCCCGTTGGTTACATAATGCAGATTGTCTATAGCACTAATTTATTCGGACGACAGTTGAGTAAAACTAGTGCCTAGAGTAAATAAATATCTTTCTAGAAATTTATAGAAGGCGCTTAAATTTTGTCATTTTTCGCAACGACTGTACGGAAAATGACTAATAAACTAATGCACTTACATTTAGGTCATATGAAGTGTTTATTGATTTTTTATGTACAACATATTTCAAAGATGGTTCGATCGAGTTAGGCATAAACAAAATCATTACTCGTTATGATTAACAATATTCCAATAATAAATAAGGGCGCTAAATATATCCAAGAATCTATTTCGTAATGCTTTAATGTGTATCATATTTTCCACTATCTTAAGGTAATATATATTAAACCAGAATAGTTTATTTCAAGCAGTAAACTAGTATAAAAAGAAGAGACTTTTAAAGCATTAGTTCGTCGCGTTCCAATTTATCAATTCCAATTTGGAAGCTTTCTGTCATTTACGCAATTACGCGGGAACATTATCAAACTGTCAAACTGTAAAAAAGTTTCCCGGAAGGCACAGGAATAGACATCGGCGCAGCCAAATTTAGAGCAATTTACTTGACTATATTTTTTTGTTTCTTCCCAATTTTAAGCCCTATTACTTTTGATTCCAATAAGAACATAGGAAAGATTAACTTTAATCGTGCTGAGACATTTCAGTGTCATATTACTACGTCGGTTTAATCTTCATTTTTATTTTTTGTTACCGTGGATTAGTTTAACAAGGTAGATAATTCCTTAAATAACATGTTGCAGCGATAAAGAGGTCGAAGAGTGCTCATTAGTTATCTAAACAGGTCGGATTAGAAGGATTATTTATGAACGCGACCACCCGTAAGCGTGACATTTGTGACAGCTGCCAAATATTGGCGGGAACCTGTTTTTTGCAGTCTTACTTCGTTTTGCCAGATAGTTGCTGTTAGGTGTGTACAAAATATTCAAAATATGAGCTCTAATTTAGGTGTTAACGTGTGAGACTTACTGTCTGTGGCTTATTTACATAATTATTCTTGACATTTAATGGAGAATGTTACCAAATTTTGATTATTATCTCTTCGTATTCTCTGTCAAAAATAAAAAATACTGGTGAAAGAATTATTTCGATGCGTCAATTAGTTTCCGATTTATAAGTAAAATAAGTTGCTACCGCACGACGTGGGCTGCCGGTGGCGGTGTGACGTCACACCACAACTGGCTCGGTCTGGCTCACTCAGTACGCTCGCGGTCGCGCGCACTTGTCGTCTCAATTAAACCTAAATACTTTTAAAAATGACTAATCTAACTACTAGGAAATCATGGGTTGTGCCTAAATGTAAAAATACAACTCAACTCAACAAAATATCAATTCGCCGGAAAAGTTGTTTTTTACAGTTCCAAAGGATACATACATACATCACCAAATCTTTTAACTTGAACATAACCAATACCATTAAACAATTAGTTAGTAAAAATACAAATAAATAAAAGAGGTTTAGTTCATATCATCTACATTTGCAATAAAAAATAAATTAAATTACTAAAATAAAATAGTAAAGGTAAAGTGCATCTGTAACGTTCAACTACCTACATCTAGATCGTATAGGTATCCTACTTCCTAGTAATATAATAAACGCGGAAGATTGTGTTAGTGTTTGTTATCTTTCACACAAAAAGTACGGAACTGATCTGGACGAAGACTGAAATAATCCATAGGCTTCTTTTAATCCTGGGAAAATGTGCAGTTCCCGAGGGAAACGCGGGCGAAGCTGCTAACTAAAGCTAGTTAGTACTAAATCAATGCATGTATTTATTTAAATTTACTGATAAGAGCGGTATCTTTGTATACATACTAGTGGCCGCCCGCGACTCCGTTCACGTAGAAGTCGGTTTCCGTGGGAATGAGAAGATTTCCCGCGGTAAAAAGTACCCTATGTGTCATTCTGATGTGTAACCTACTGCAAAGTTTCATCCAAATCCGTCCAGCCCCCCAAGTCAAGTGGCAAGTGATATTTGCGATAGCAAGTGAATAGAATAAATTTTTGACAAGCTTGCAATTTGACAGTTTCATACATATTTTTTCTATTCACTCGCTATCGCAAATATCACTTGCCACTTGACTTGGGGGGCAGTAGTTTTTACGTGTAAGAGTAACAAACATTCATACATCCAAACTCACAAACTTTCACATTTATAATATTAGAAGGACGTACCTACCTATAGCTACAAAACTATGATACATGATTTGTTGTCTTTAACGTAAAAAAAATATAGAAAGGTAGGTAGGTACATACTTCTACTATTGGACTCGCATTCTTCCATTCGTATTTTTATTATATTGGTTATTTTGTTTTGATAAAACAGTTTAGAACATATCAAACATTTCGGCGGCAACAGAATCACTATTTCTTGATAAATAATGCGCAGCCATTAATTCATCTACTTTAGATAGATTACACGATTACCTTTTTTCGAAACCTATACCCAATTTATTAATAGAATAATATTTACTATAACGTATAATAACGAATAATATTTATATTTACTAATACGCGACCGAAAACACAAAAAAATTATACATTAAATGTTAAATAAATAAAAAAATAAAATAAAATACTGTGCCAGCTATATGCGCCACCGCTGGCGCGTTGTGGTAAGACGTCACAAGCGGTCACGTGACTGTTAGCGGGACTCGATATTTTTCGAAACTTTGAATGCCTATAAAATCAAAACTACTGGGTATTTTTGATTACAACAAAAACTAGTGTATTTGTATGCATACAGGCTTTACTGAGACAAAATTTCAAGCGATTTGGAATACCTAGTAACATTCTCCATTATGTTGTCTCCTTAGTCCAGCAAGTTAATATAGTAGGTACATAGAAGCCATAAAAATATTACTTGAACTATTGTTTGTTCGAAAAGTTGTATCCACTTACTCGTTTATTTTATATTGTAAAATGTTATACCGTACAATTTAAGTTGAAGCTTAGAATAATAGCTTCATACGACGTTATAAAAAACCTTGTAACTTAATTATACTTCACCATACCAAACCGAAAAACCATGTTATTTTTTGTGACATAACTCAGACCTAATTCAACGACAAATTAGTTTTAAGAATAGGGGCGACCGGGTGTTGAAATAAAAAAATAAAAGACTTTTAGGAATAATGATGTATCGATGAGTGGCAACATTTAAAAAAGTAAAAATAGGCAAAATCAGAAGTGCAGTTTAGTGACTCTTAATGCAATGGCGATGACGTAATAATGATTGTTATACCTTCTAGTAATACGACTAAATTCCAAAAAGTTTGTAATTGTTTTTAATGATATGCTAAAGAACGGGCGAGTTGATTACATGATAGTAAGTGATCACCGTCTCTCATAGGTATAGTTTTTTTTTAAATATAATATAGCAAAGCAAGTGATCACCGCCGCCCTTGACTACCCGCAACACTGTGGGTGTTGGAGGTGTGTTGCTGAGCCTTTGAGAAAATTAGGCACCGGATACCGCACTCACCGAACGAAACGCAGGAACATAGTCCCTACTTCACTTCACCGGTCGAGTCAGCCCACTAATCGCTGCAGACAGAGCCTAGACTCTACCACTTCAGATAAGTACAATCACATTGTTATTAAGATTTCTTAGCTTGTCGCGATTTTTTTCTGTGCGACGGTGGTATTTCACTGGTCAAGTCATTCTTTAAATCGCTGAAACCTATGACTACAGCTAGACTCTACCACTTCTTGAGAGTAATTTCGCGCACCGTGGTAACAGTGCCGAATTTTGTTCGCTCCCCAATCTTTAGCAAGTCGTATTCTCACTACATAACCGATGTAAAGCAACACCCGATTATAAACAATGTAACTTGACACAGCCAATTCTCGTTTATAGTACAGAATCCAATTTTCTACCGACGCAATAAATCCTAAATCGATAGGTTTTGTCCTCGAAAGAATCGACTTCTATATTTGACTGGTGTTTTGGACTTTTTACTTAAAAATTTTGTGTTAAAATCATTTTGTGGAATAATGTTTGGTTATAAGTTAAAATACGTGATCTAACTAAGGAGAGAAAAGGCATGGTAATATATTTTTTTACTTTGAAATTAATCTTAGATATATTGGCCATGTTTAGTGTCAAGTGAAATAGTGAATTAGGATAACAAGCAGCCTCCGAATTTTGTTAACCAACTCCAGCGATAATGGCGACATAATGCCATTTCTTTCATTATATTTGATCGCCGAAAAGCGTTTAAGCTTACGTGAATTTCTCTGGTAGGTACCCCCTGAACTTAGTTAAAATCTAAATTAAAATTGGACGAAGAACGATAACTAGGTTTAACAAATCCATTTTCACAAAAGATAATGTTATCGAGAAAAAACACTTAAATACGATGCAAATATTGTAAAACATTCATTAAAACCAGTCTAGAGAATAGAAATAGAAACAACTTGCTATTGAGCTAGCTCACTACCAATAAAAAATAGTTATAATAAAGTTTTGACAAATAACAAAACTGAAAAACTTAAAAAAGCCTTAAGTGGAATTTCCCTCCAATTCTATTCAATATGGCGGATGCACCCGTAAAAGAAAATACACTGAAAGAACAAATAAAAATTTCATCCCACACTGTAAACACTTTATTGTAAAAGTGTTTTTCCTTAAGGAAAATAACATTTATCCTGTTTTATTTTTACTTGGATATTGCTTTCTGTTTTCATTGGAGGTGTTAGGAAAACTTATAAGCATTTAAATAGGTAAGTAGGTATACCTTACATTAAAGATCAAAACTGTGTAAGAAGGTACTTTAGTTAACGATATACGTACGTTTTTGATCTGGTAGCTTAGCTTACAAATTTAATACTCTATTTTTCTTTACAAGATTAAAGTAAGCAAGCAAAAGTTTGTCACCTACCGAATTAAGTCCTATTTTAATAAAACTTACGAGCTGCCAAAACAACAAACACCTAGAATATTTCTTTTATTTTACGGGATAGCCATAAAATAAATTAAACTAACCAACAACTCGATATAGTGGTCCTTAAACCCATTTGAAAACCTTAACCGTGTTATATTTTCCAATGTTTTATCCCAAAATTGTACCCAGCGGATCGTTTGGGCGAAACGACAAAAGATTTTCGCCTCGGAAAAAAATAAATTTGAACGCAGCCAAAATACTGGGACACCTTCGAAATTTAAAAAAGTCCACGCCAAAAAGGTCGCATATCGATGGTCGTGTCGCTGGCAGGTTGTAAAAAAGGTTGGCAATATTGTTTTTACAAATTGTTCCCGCCTTTTTTGCGGGCCGAGTGGAGATTGCCAGATTGAAATTTTGTTCCGTTATACAAGGACTTTTTATTTCATTTGGTTGTTCGCGTGAATAGAGACGGGATTCCGTTTATTTTGATACAATTCCGAAAACCCGAGGTTTTGCGTCGATTTAGGACTGAAAAGGTTTCGGAGGTAAGGACCCAGAACTATTTATGTAATAGTACATCATCGTTAACTACAATGTGTTAACTATTAGCATTAAGTCTATTCTTAACCCTTTGAATAACTAATTAGTTAAAAACTGAATAAAAAACTAATGAGAAATCTCTGCTTAATATCCCGCGGTGAAATTATCCATAGTTATTCCAATGTAAGTTAAGTTAGACTAAGTTCTAACTTTAGTTAGATCATTTTGTTTTTGTGATAAAGATTAATAAAACATAGCAACATACTCAAACTTTCCCTTTCTTAACAGTCATTATTCATAATATTAGTAGGATTTAGAATATGTAGATTATTCGTTGAATTATTAATGGGTAAATATAATTTTCTTGATTAGGTACTTTTAAATTTTCGCTAGTTCATGTAAAATACGGGCAATGGAAGGAAGTAACCTCGACCTCACTTGAAGTGGCAGGAAGATGATGAGATAGGTTATGTAAATTCTACTTTTATTATAAACGTGAAAGTTTGTGAGGATATATGGATGTATGGATGTTTATTACTCTTTCACGTAAAAACTACTGGACGGATTCGAATTCATCAAATTTTCAACTTTGCAGTAGTATAGGTTAAACATCAGAAAAACACATAGGGTACTTTTTACCGCGGGAAAACTTCTCATTCCCACGGGAAACCGACTTCAAAGCGAACGGAGTCGCGAGCGGCCACTAGTAGAAAATATTATAGGTTGTAAAAGTTTAAAGTAGGTACAGTAGTGCCTTTATAATACAAGTAATCGGTCTCGGATGAGTAACTGTATAGTCCTTCAGATAGTTATGTATAGTGCAAAGCGCTTGCTGTTACTGAACTCGATAATTATGTATTCGGATAGCTTTAGAGGAAGAACGGGTACTCCGTCAACCAATGACGTCATCTTCACAGTGCAAAAACCTTTTTCAAAGCCGATATTCGAACCTAAACCCATAGAATTAGGTACGATCATGAATTTTGGGGTTAGCTTTATCCTTAGTAGCCAAAGTGAGTACCTACGTGTTGGAGGCTAAAACTAAGTATGTGTTGTTAGGTTTACTCAACGACAATTAATACCGATTCTTCACGCATACTTCCTACTAATATTATAAACGTGAAAGTTTTTTTATTTATTTATTTATTTATAATTTCTGCATTTACACAATGACAAGAAAAAGTTAAAAGAAAAACAGATAAACAAGAGTAAATACAAAGGGCAAATGCTGTGTTGCTGCGAATGAAACCGCGGGGCGAAAAAATTGTATCATTTTAATATATCTACGTAATATTAGGTACCTACATGTGTTTCTCGTAATTGTCTTTGTGTTTGTGTAAAAGTTAAATGGCGTTATTAAACTTGGCAGATAGCATTTATGTACAGCGTGGTCACAAACATTGGTAATTGATAGGAGAAAAATATTTTTTTCAGTAACCTTTTAATTTATTTATCAAAGAAAGACATTAAAGCGAACTATTGGCAATATTTCAATGGTAAAATTTGTCTGCCGCCTGCGACTTTCAATGACCCACGGTTTCAGTGATAAGTAGCTGACGATAATCTTTGATGATCACGTTACTTAAATTTACCGCGTATTTTTACAAGAATTTCAGATTATTCACCAAAATATGTATTGACAGTCTTCCCAACAGTCAGAATCAAAACACAGTTTAGTTATTACTTTTAAATTTAAAAATGTCTTTATGAAAAGGCTGTCGTATATTTCGCAAATCGATATCCAACACAATCGCAATATTCGCGCCATTTAAAAAGTCAAACCGTTTCCTCCAATCGATTTCAAATCCCGAACACCCTGAACGCTCTACGATCTGCATAACGTAACTTCCTCACGCACACACACACATCAACCAATCACGTCCCATTTATACAAGTGTGCGTGCAATAGCTGTACGGGGGTGTCACTTAGGGGTGGTATCCCCATTTCACGAACAATTAAACTAACAATTAGAAGGAGATTTTCAAGTTGTTTTATTGTAGTTAGGGGTATGAAACATTATGAATGTTTGCTTTTAATCGAGTGAAGAGTTTTCGCTGTTTGTGTAGCGATGACAGCTGGGAAATGGCGGGTTGGTTCGAATTTGGAACTGTTTGTTTTGATGAGTGTTTCGGGAGGTTTAGTAATGGTTTTTGGGTTGCGAGATAGAACATCTAAGTAGTTTTATTTGATTTGTATAAAGATTATATCATAGTTATTGAAAAAAATATGTTTTTCTATGAAATAAGTTTGGTTTTAGGTGATTATGCAAATTTAGGTTTATTAGGTTACAAACAAGATTCTTCCAGATCCAAAACAAATAATTTCAGTAGATTTTCATTAGCATTGGCGACATCTTTAGAAACCATCAACTAATAGGCCTACCTAATATTCGTTACATACCTGTAATTAATACTATAGTTAAATTTAACCGTAGCCTGCATAGGAAACAAAAAAGTATTTAGAAATAGATTCTGCCTCCAAAAAAAACATGATAAAATACGTCTTTAAGGAAAGAATCTATCCAGTTCTTGAACCTCTGTAGAAAAACAAGATAATATTAAAACCACACCCAATATTTTTCCATTTATTTTATAGGCTTAATAAAAAGCCTATTTGCTCTCAAAACTTTTTATATCCTTCGAAATTGTATTATCTTCAGGCAGGCTCTTAGGCTGATCTGTTCTAAGAGAAAATCAATAGAGCCTCCGGGAGAAAGAGACAAATGCAACACTCGGTATACGAGTGACAGAGACGAATATAAAGCTATCTTTTCCACTTTGGCGGGGGAAATTATGCTACAGTTTTACTGCGGGGCCTAGCCGTTGAATTTTCCATTTTCTTACGAGGTTTTTAGATTCAAATTTCAATGCAGCGTCGGGGAAGATACTGTAACAGTCAAATATAGACTTAAAATACTAGTCATAGAGTGTGTTTTTGTTTGCTTGGAGTACAAAAGCAATTTTCTTGTAATTGGCAACATTTCATAATGGTGATCAATATAGACTTAATCATTTTAATTTGAGTGGGAAGGGAACACTTAATTAAGTTTTATTAGTGTTGAATGAATGAACAAAATGGAGGATTATTCTCGGTTTTGGTAGGGGGGTTCAAAGGGAGGGTTTTTGTATTAATTATAAAACTGATTGGTAAATAGATTAGGTGTTTGAAGGTGTATTTGGGTTTTACGTACATATATATCTCATGTAAACTCTTTTCAGTATGGGTCGGACCTCAATTAAAAAAATGGAATATCTTATAGTGGTTATGTACTTACTCCAATTATCATTCGAATACAGGAGTAATTTTTTAATGAATGATGTAGGGTAATTACCCCTGCAAATTGCTTGAATAGCAAGAAGTTGACTTTTGTGACTTTTGAGCGACAACGACAATATCTACAGTTAACTGACTTCTGCAGCCTTACAAGCTCCTATAGAGCTTATCTTTCTTAAATTGGCCTCTTATTTTGCAAGTCATAAGAAAGCTTGTCTGTAACAGCAAGGAATTGAAAAGGATTTTAAGGATTTTGAAGGCTTGTAGGGCAGGCAGTGTTTAGAAGGACAGTTGTAGTATAACTGATGTAATACACGGAAGACAAAAGTGTCGTCTTTTCTCAAACTTTACTTACAGATTTCTAGGTTGGCTTCATGATAGTGTGTAGCTTACCTATTTATAAAGCACTAGTACATTTATTAACAGGTCTCTTACATTGAAGTTATAGACACTGGAAAAAGGAACGCGGGTCTCTGAGTATTGCGCTGGGAATCTAACCCAGGACCTTTAGATAAGCCGGTTATCTAAAGGTACTGGGTTCTATTTATATTATTTATATCGTTTCGATTTATTTATTTTACAGTTGTGCAATGCTCGGAGACCCGCGTTCCTTTTTCCAGTAGGTATCTATAACTTCAAAATTAATAAATAAGCATTTTAAATGCAAAACTAAAAGTTAAATCTCAGGTCTCTTACCTTTTTATTGAGTTTTAAACGTCGTCAGTTCAGATTTAGATGAAAGAAACGTGGAATACAAAGACACTATTTTGTATGAACGAAATATTGGTTCATATTCCTTTAAAAGTTAAAGGAATTTTAAAACAAGAATATTTAATATTAAAAGATTTAATTGCTATCATTTGTCCTAATACAACAATGCGGGAGAAATCTCTGTTCATGAAATTAACGAAATCTTATCATTATGGGGATCACGTCAATTCATTACTCAGTAATGTGTCTATTTATTACTATATGAGGGTAGATTCATATCAAGATAGTCTATTAAGTAATCCAAAACAGATCGACACTTTATTTTGATTTACAAATTTAAGCTGCGTTCCCACGGCACTTAAAACTAAGTACATATAGGCCTCTAATTTTTGTTGAGTAGTTAAAAACATAGTTATTTTAATAATAGGAAATTGATCTAAGTAAACCAAAGAAATTTTTTAACAAAGTTCTCACTCTTGCTGCAAAACGCAATAATCTTAAACTCTACATTTATCTAAATAGCTAGTATAAAACTAAGTGACCACCTGTGTCTGTTTGACCTGTTTGTATCTTATTTATATAAGCTAATGGCATATAGTAACGAATTTGACGCGGCGTTACAGGTTAGTAGATCATTGAGATTGGTTGTAATCCACATACCACGTAACGGATTTCGAAATGGTCATTGCAATTGAAATTTCCATGCGAGATCCTACTGCTAACTAGCCTACCATTCGCCATTTTAAAACTTATGTCACCTGTCAAAATGCCGTTCCACCCAACTATCGAACTAATCCGCGACTTAACCAGCCAGTTATCATATAAAAAAATCTTGTCAAAGTCCCGCAGCCGATTTCCATTAGTCGTTTATTTGTGTTTACACGTCGCTCGGTGACGGATGTCAATTCTGCGCGCGATTGTTTTCAAATACGCCCAATATGGAGACGCGAACGCAGCCTGCTTATAAGGTTAGGCTGCTTTTATATGGTAGGGGGTTTTTGAAAAAATCCTACTAATATTATAAACGTGAAAGTTTGTAAGTATGTATGGATGTTTGTTACTCTTTTACTTAAAAACTACTGGACGGATTTGGATGAAACTTTACAGTTATATAGGTTATACATCAGAATAACAGATAGGGTACTTTTTACCGCGGGAAAACTTCTGATTCCCACGGGAAACTGACTTCCACGCGAACGGAGTCGCGGGCGGCCACTAGTTATTTTATATATCGGACGGTAGATTTAAGGTGACGGTGTTCCAGTTATTCTAAATTGTAACGCCTCAAAGGAAAAAATGTTCTATTAGGTTTTCTGTGAGATGTTTCCCAGTTAGAAATGTCGGATAGTCAGGACGTATTCTTAAAATCCAGGTATATTTATAAAAGGGATTCATAACCTACTGTCCTATTGATCAGCTCAAAAAAAACACTGAAACACACAAATTGGTTGGTCATTTGAACGATTGACGAATCAAGCCATTTAATAAAGGAGATTCATTGAGAACCATGAAATGGGTAAGAATATTACTTCATTTAGTCGACCCCTGACACAATTTTAAAATAAAACCCTAGAAAACCAAACCAAAACCCCATATACCCACACCCCAATACCGTTGTAAACTCAACTTTTAACCAAATCAGTCGTGTTTTTGCGCGATAGCTATCACCCGCGTTAGTGTTGCGTTGGAAGGTAGGACGTCAGTATTTGCGAGTCAAATGCGCGAGATAGCCTTCGCCGCGGGCGTAACTTGGAATGGTGCGCTCGCTGGATGATTTGCAAGGTGGAAACACACGGGGAAGAAGTTGGATGGAGGTTGATAGTGTGGTTGGTATTTTGTTTGTTTTTTTAATTTTCATTAGAATGGTATTTAATGAGAATGGTTTAAAACTAGCGCCGTTTCGAAGATTAAAAGGCGGTTTGCACAAGCCAGATAAAGTCATAATGTGCAAATCGTGCACGCTTTTAATAGTTGTAGTAACATTTAAATATTAAAAAGTCTATATCAAAAATTTATTTAGATTGTTATCAATAAGAAGCTAGCTTTTATTCTCCACAATAACGTCATGAAACTTTTACCTTTATCTTTCCAATTCTACAAATGGTGTGGTAATAATCCAAATGACGTTCAACAGCGTCCCCCAATCCGCCCCCGTACATCCCCACCCATTACCATCCTCCGAACAAGCTCTGTTTTTGGTCGATATAACGATTCGCATTTGTTTACTACCAGTGGTTTGATTGAACAACGGCCAGTATGAAAATACACGTAATTTGAACTCGGAATCGTAAGTTTGGTTGGGAATAATGAATGCGGCCCGGGAGCATGCATATTGTATGGTAAAGGTGTCAATTGTGAGGTTTTTCTTTTTTTTTGGGTTAGTTTAAGGGATTTGAGCTGAAGGTCTTGTTTATTTTGTTTTGAATTGCAATGTTAATTTATATTTTATTTCACTTGTGTTTGTTAGGTTTTTCAACTCTATGAAAAATAAATGAGGCTATAAAAATAAATCATATTTTTACATTATCATTAAAATAAAACTTCTTAAACTATGTTTAGTTGGTACCTACGGACATATTCTTAAGATCAAACTGTTTTGCTTAGGTAAAGGCAAGAGCAACAATCTACAGCCAATTTGAACAATTTAACATCTCAAAATAATATAATCTATGTGTCTAGTAGGTGCTATGTTATTGTAGCATGTCGAATATAAATATTTGAAGTGGGTTCGGATGTAATGCCAATAATAAATAAATAATAATAAATATCCAGACTAACACACCAATTATATGGCCTTAAGTAAGTTGCAGTAAGCACTTGTGTTACAGGTACCACATAATGAACTACGGGAGAACCTAGTTACACCCAGACACGAGCCAATATCGAAAAAAGCATTTTACGAAATTGGCCAACCCGGGGATCGCACCCGGAACCATCCGCTTAGCAGTCCGGTATATATACCACTGCACCACAGAGGTCTACAATACCTACATACTAACACATACTCCGTACTTATCAGTCGAATAGAATGAATCTACCGACCCATTTACAGCAAAACATCATACCTTAACCCGAAATACGACACCGACCAACGCAATCTTTCTAACCCATAACCTCTTATAAAAATCTGATATCATACCCGTAGTTAACTATAACTACTCCTAAGGGGTGAGTTAGGGTAACGCGAGGGGTAGAAACAACCCCCTGCGGGTTTTGACACGGTTATCCGTACGGGGGATGAACTACCCTTAAGTTTGATGAATTGATGGTGTATCGTGATGTTATTTACACTGTGTGTAGAGGGGGATCATGAAATATTAGGTTATCAGACTCGATAGATACGTTTATTGTAATAATTTAGTCATTTGTAAGTATGGTATGTGGATTTGGTTTGCGATCCAAGTGTTTTTAATAACGTTGATACAATTGGCATATAAGTAGGATGAAAAGAAATGTAGGCTTCGAATCGAAATACTTCGAAAAATGTAGATCATTTAAACAAGTAAGCTTATACACTATAACTCCCAATTCCCGAATTATTCTAAAACATATTTACAACCGAATCGCCGCCGCCGTTACACTGACCTGCACAAATCGCGAATATCTCTGCACTCGCACAAAAACTCGTCTCGATCCTCATAAATCTATCCAATGACTTATAAAAGTATGTGCGGAGTATAATTTAACAAATGTTCCGTCGCCATTAGGGTGTGTATTCACGGGTTTTTGCCGAGATTTGTAGACGCGACAGCGAGACAGCGCGGCTTGGTTGACGCGCGTTGACAGCGGGACGGGGCAGGGAAAATGGCGGGAAAATGTCAAAAAATGGCGGGTAAATGTCAAAGATTTTCAGTGTGGCTTGATTTTTTTTTATTAAGCAAAATAGATATAAGGAAAGTGGTTGCAAAGTAAATTGTTATAGAAAGTAGCAACATTTCATTTTATGTTTAAAATTTTATTTTCTACTCTCTTACGTAACCTAGCAAGTAAAAAGTTCCACGTTTTTTTTATGTCAATTAAAAATAAGGGTACAAATCGGTATGAACTTTTGTAGTAGGTATGTGAAGAAACCTTAAGTAATTATCAATAGGTAATAGAAAAACTTATGGTGAACCTATATACCTAATAAAAAGTTCCGCTACCACTTTCTCCTTGCTCCACCCGTGATATATCATTTATTTATGAGACGCGCGTTGCGCGTTTGTGCCGCAGCGTTTTTTTCTCAGGTGTATAATGTCCTTTAGTTCCAATGCTGATATCGGCTACACAATAGTACCGATATCAAACGCCTTAAAAACTGATCTAAGTTAAGAGATGAGTGAAAAACGAGGTAAGCTATGCAGCTATGATCGGGATGATAGGGATAGAAGATAGGTACACATAAAAATAGTCTAAGTAAGTAGTGATCTATTACCAATGCCTAGTGCAGTGATAGACCCATCATCTCCGTGAGCAACTAGTTTATATTATTATAATTTTGGTTCCTACCCAAAATGATTCAGTACATTTAAATATTACGAATTTATATTATAATGGTCAGTAAATCCGGGGTTTACCTTGAGTATTAACTATTTTATTGAATCAACTACAGATTTTTTTTAAACCTACAGAAATTGACCTTAGGTGTCTTCAAAAACAATTATGCCTATCAATGAATTAGATGTAAACACTTAAAAAGCTTAACCAAACCTTAATACATCATCGCCAATGACATATATAACTATATCGGTTAAACATCTGCGTAGTTATCTGTTTGTTATATCACAGGACTGCACTTCTGAGAAATCTTATGTTGTCTTTTATTTTAATACCAAAGTACAAATTAAGTTAATCGGAGAAATTGGTCTATATTCCAAATACACTGTCTTAGCTTAACTAACAGAAATCCCTTCTACATAAAAATCTGGGTTATCAACAAGTGTTATTTATTTCAAAATAAAAGCCTTGAATTTCGTTACAATTACTAAAATTTACAAAACAAGAATAACTTATTTAATTCTTAAGTACAGTCTAATGTCTATTTATAAACTTCATTCCCATTCTTATCTCAAAAACCTAAATTGAGTCATTAAACTCTACGAATATATTAGATCAATAAATAAACTTAAATAGCATACTAAAATGCTAGTGTGTAACATGATAATTCTATCGCGTCTTATCAGTCAATCAGTGAGTTTTTATTGAATGATCCGAATTCCGAACATGGCTAATTAGTGTTTGTCAAACGCTGTCAGAAATGTCGTTGGGCAGTGTTGCCTGTTTAGAGGAATTTCATACCTTTGATCTATGTGAAGATTAATGTAGTTATTAAATTTTACGTTTTTTGTAGAACCATTTATATAAAAATAAAAAGACGAATATTGAAATGAAGATTCAGTCGAATTAAATATCTTATTAAAAATAATTTAAAAAAGACTCCGTCAGAATATACGCCTTTTTTATTTCCTCGCGCTTCAAAATAAAACATTACCTTGGCAACCCCGAGTACACTTGAGACTGAGAGTCTACCACTGGGGTTCCCAAGCCCGTGTCATTGGAAAATAAATTAATTGAAACATTTGGAGAGTCGATAACATCGGGTCTTTACGCCTCGGCTTAACGAGCGGTTGATGTGTTAAATTGATTGTGTAGGTTAGGACAAGGAGGTTTGTGTGTTTGTTTGTTTGGAATGTAAGAGGGAATTTGCAGGAAGTTTATTTTAAGTTCAAAAGTAGCTTTTATACTTCTCCTGCCCTTTTTTAACTTTCAACCTTTCAACATTCCTAGGAGGTTATTTTGATAGCTTTGCCATTTAAAGTCGGCAGTAGTTAGTGACTTACAACGTTTTCATCAAGAAAACATATTTTACTTTCTAGCCATTTAAAAAAAACCTTACAAGCGTTACTTAGCATGATTAAGTAGGAGACAAAAATCTGACAAGCAAACCCTCGGTCTTCCCCCAGTGCTGCCAACTAAAGCGCCCAATTAGTTTATTGTAGTGTATTTTTCTGGGAACACGTGATACCATCACCAGGTGGGTTCTACTCGGCATCATTACTCAGACACTTTGGTTTAAAGTATTTCTACTAAGGAACCATGTTTTTTTATTGAATATAGATAAGGGTACAATACAGCTATAGCTAAGACAAAACCAATGTTGCTACTTTTAAAGTATTTTTATATATTTACAGACGCAAACGTTTCTTAAGAGAAAAACTTTTCAATCACCCTAAACGTAGCATTACATGGTATAAACTTAATTAAAATCACTACCAAAACACATAAAACCAAACATAATTACAGCCGAAAACAAATGCTAATCAATTTATTAAAAAAAAAACGAAACCGTAATTCCTAATACCCCTTTGCCGCAATAATAATCATTTTAAAAGATTGCATTTTAAAAACCGAACCATGTGATACCCAATTAATAAAAAAGATACCTTTCGTTCCTTTTTTGTTTTTTAAAAATGTTTTGTTAAACATCTAAATTTGGTTTTGTTAAAAAAAACATTAGCTTGTTAAGCAGACCTCGGGTTTTATTTATTTTGACATGGGCCGTAAATTCTAGAAGTTTTTGTGGTGCGGTAAGATTAATCACCTATTATTTCGGTAATTTTAATAGAGGGAGGTGTCGGGTGTTTTAGGGATCCACAAATGTTTTTTAATCTAAGTAGGCAACAATATTTAAAAATATAAAACTATTTTTTATGTTGGTACACAAAACAAATGCATACACATCATGCATTCACACTAAATTATTTAAAAGAAAATAAAAAAAGATTAAAACCGAAAAATTTAAATGTTTAAAAATGAAATGTTATCCAATTTTGGTGTCGTGTTTCGTGCAAAATATCGTAGTGTGCGACAAAAACTAACAAACGACTAGCTGCTTAATCGTCAAAAAATTTAGTAGTCAAAATAATTACGAACTTAAAAGCAAATAGTCTATAAGGTACATTACACAAATTTTCCTATTTATATACTTTTAGTAGTTTTTAGTTTGTTACTAACAGAATGACACCCAATACTCAATTCATAATAAATAACATTGCTAAAGTTAAGACGGAACTCTCTACGTAATTTTGACTCAGCTTTATTTTTCTTCTAGCTCACAGTTTAGGGCAGTAGTAACTGGCCAGCAATATTTGTTCCGGTGACCATAGAGAATGTGGCAACGAGGTTCGATGAAATCGGAGTTCTTATTAACTAGACGTGGTCTAAGATACGAGCGACAGTTATTAAAAAAAAAAAATTATTATATAAAATAAGTAAATTGTTATAACAATATCTGTTTCTAACTTTAAGTAGGTATGCCATTTTAGATGTTGGGTTTCAATTAAGAAAAGTAAAGTAAACCTTTATATAACTTGAGTAAAATAGGGCCTGGCTTTGTTAAGTAAGTTGAGAACTTTCCTACATTTAGTTATATTTATTTCGATAACAGAATGAGAGGCAAAAATATCCATAATCTCAACATTTTTCACAACAACTTTTACAAACCTTGAAATTAATCGCCAATTAAACCTATATTACTTTTAATTAACTCCATATAAAATATTATCTCAATTTGTACCACAGCGCCCCTTGCTATCAATATAAACCATTACAGCATTCAAGTTTGTTAATTCGATCCCAAGTGAGAAGTAATATAATCGATTCTGATCATAATTAATCGATTCATACATTGGTGCATCCGATTTAAATATTGGAACAGTGTTGATTTATTTGAATATGGCAACTTTAAATAAATGAAAGTAGTTATTGTTAATAAATCATGGGATGGAATTAAAGTTTTTTTGGTATGAGATCCGGGCTCTGATCATGATTTTAAAAGGATGGTTATAATATTATTAAGAATATTAATCAAATGTGGATATAAGGCTGGTAGAGAAAAGCTTAGGTGATAATTAAGTACATATATTTGAGGTTTAAAACATTTATTTTGTTCAAAGGGATTCAAGCAAATTTCAAATTAGAAATTAAATTTTCGTGTTTTATAACTAAGCCATCTAAAAGTTAAAATAGAAAGTGCCTTTATAGAAACTTACTAAAAATATAATTTATAATAAAACGTAGGTAAAACACCAGAGCAATTCGTTTCTTAATGAGATGTACCTAATAGGATAAAACCATGATAAAACTTATTAACACCAAAAGTTTTTTTTTAATTTATGAGGCAATTACCCATTTGATACAGCTTTAACACGAATTCGAGATGAACACATAAAAATATTTGTTAAGCCTTTTTTAATATAATTATAAGATGTTTTCGGAATTTTTATGATACCAGATTCTTATTAATGATAATTTTTATTATCTACAGTAGATCTGTCATTAAGACACGACGCTTTTTTTAATTGACCATTTTGATTGCTCTCGACTCCTTAAATTAAGATTTTTTTATGGTATTGTCAAATGGTTATGTTACTGGTGCCATGTTTTTGCGTTTTAATTAAAATTTCTGGTGTTTTTAAAAGTCTGAGTTGTAAATGCTGGCAATTTGTAAACGTGTGGTTTTTAAGAATGGTTTTCAATTAAGGTTTTAGTATGGACATTCCTTTTGATTTTATAGCTTGATATTATGGTTGTTTATTGAGTGGATTGTTAATTATAATGTTTCAGGGCTTTATTAAATATGTTGGAGTTAATTGTTCCGGGAAGATATCATAAAAAAGTGTTAACAACGTGTATAGACTCGTGGAGTAAGCTCCACTCTCGTGGTGCACTCTACACGCTTCACATGTTCGGTCTCCGCGACACGAGCTGCCACCACTATCCTGCACGCATCACTACAACACAGACTACTGTTTAGCTGTAGATATGGGCGGTAGGTACGATAGTATTATGTAGAGAAGTCGATATCATCGGCCCATTCCGCTCACTGCTATACAAAACTAAAACCATTAAGGTTCATATTTACAATTATTAACATAAATATTTCCTACTACTGGCCGCCCGCGACTCCGTTCGCGTGGAAGTCGGTTTCCCGTGGGAATGAGATGTTTTCCCGCGGTATAATGTACCTATGTGTTATTCTGATGTTTAAGCTATATTACTGCAAAGTTTCATCCAAATCCATCCAGTAGTTTTTACGTGAAAGAGTAACAAACATCCATCCATATTCACAAACTTTCACATTTATAATATTCATTAGTAGGACTAATAATCTAAACTTATAAAGTTATAAGTCCTGACTGACTGAATGATTGACTGATTTACCATTGCCGGGCGTAGATTATTAAAGTTAGGACCATGAAATTTGCTAAAGGCGTTCCTATTATAATGTAAGTGAGCATTAAGAAAATATTTTTAGAAATGCACACGGGAAAAGCAATTTCGTTACGGGTGAAACCACGGGGCGGAAAACTAGTAATGACATAAAAGTAACTATTTTACTGTCTACAAATTTCACCGCAATTTCTTCACTTTTGTCACATGTGGCGCCAATGTTAATCAATCATTTAAATTATAGGCAAATTGTTACCTAACGTTACTCTTAATGTTCTGATAAGAATCCTCAGCAATTAAATGGGCCTTTTAATTTTACTTAAATTTCTTGCGAGAGCTTTATGTTTCCTAATTAGGTTCATTCTGCTTTTAAATGTGTTAAGATTTGAGATAAACAGTAGAGTAATCTTGTTAGAAAGGAAGTTAATAATAAGATGACATATAAGATATAATATTCTATTATCTTTGTAGATTAATCTTAACAGTTTCATTTTCTTTTATAAAGTAATGAGATGAGTATTTAAGAACTTTATAACAACATTATTGTCACCGTGATGGTGAAAAGTTAAAGTTTTTTGTTCCTATAATAATTATTTTGGGGTTACAGAAGGTTTATATTGGTTATTTGGCCGCTTGCAAATTCCTGCCAGTAGAGTGGTCACTATACTTAGAAGCCTGAATGGGTCCCAACTTTGACACAAGATACGTAATTATAATTACAGCCTATTAATAAATAAATTTAAATGTACTGCCTAAGAATATGATAGTTTTTTTACTAAATACGTTTTATACCAAGTACTAAAACTTTCCTGAAATGTGTACAGAGGAATCACACAAGATTAAAAAACAAATAAGTGTGTATTCAAAATATACAGCCTTCTTAGTAAAAAGGTTGGTAACAAAAATTTAAATATATCAGATAGTGAAAACAAAAATCTAAAAATGTGTGGGTTAAAAGACTAAGCGAATATACGAAAGGATACAAATGTCGACTTTACCGACTTTATGAAAAGATAAAGAATACGTAGTCTTATTAAAATACAATAAAGAGTTGTACTTACCTAATTAGTAATAAACCAGTCAGTTACAGAATGACATCTTGACTGATGTTATAATTGAAAGCCTTAAGGCATCATATAGGTATAAATCGTTGGTATAATGGTGTGTCTGTTTGTTTTAAATATTTAAAATTACTTTCCAACTAAAAACTTTTTAAAACTTATTTAAATCAATTTAAAATGTGAAAATATTTGCTATAGCAACGAATTCATAGTTAGTACATTAAGAAATAGTAAATAAAATATTAGTTTTGATTACAAAACGGATTTTTTTTAAAATGAATAATAACTGTGATAGTAAATTCGATTTTAATCGAAAAAGGTTTATTGCATTTTTAAATATGATTTGATTAAAGATGTTTAAAACTATAATCAAAAACCATCGCATACTGTAGACATTCATCAAGCATATATTACGTTAAAACAGAACTTAAATAAATAACTATTATTCAAATAAAACCAAGATCCAAAGCATTACTTAACTTATAGAATTGTCTGAATATAGCCTGAAGGGGTATAGGAAATGAGATATCTAACTTAACAGAACAGTTAACATACCAGTTAAGTCTACGACTGTAAACTAATTGTGTGTAGTTAGTTAATTGCGAAGATTAACGGACAGGTTAATCTTGCTGTTAAATGACTATAAGGATAACAGTTGAATTATTTTTTGAGTCTTTAAAAAGTCTTCCTAGATTTTTATATAAAGTACTACCACATACTTCGCACGCGTTAAATTTGGAGTAAAACTCCTTTCCCTGTACTATGTTATTATAAATGTAAACCTTCCTCTTGAATCACTCTATCTATTAAAAAAACTGCATCAAAATCCGTTGCGTAGTTTTAAATATTTAAGCATACAAAGGGACATAAGGACAGAGAAAGCGACTTTGTTTCATACTATGTAATGACTAGTGGCCGCTCGCGACTCCGTTCGCGTATAACTCGGTTTCCCGTGGGAATGCGAAGTTTTCCCGCGGTAAAGTTCCCTTAATGCTTTCATGCATATATTTTTGGTTTCTAGAACCGTTTTCGCAGCGCACGCAACGGAAGACCTCAAGGATGAATAATTTCCCCCAATTTTTTCCCATTTTCCATTATTTCTTCGCTCCTAATAGTTGCAGCGTGATGTTATATAAAGCCTAAAGCCTAAGCCTAAAGACCTAAAGCCTGCCTCGATAAATGGTCTATCCAACACAAAAAGAATTTTTCAAATCGAACCAGTAGTTCCTGAGATTAGCGTGTTCAAACAAACAAATAAACAAACAAACAAACAAACTCTTCAGCTTTATAATATTATAGTATAGATTAAAAATGTTTGGCGATGATAGTTTAGTTCATTCTATGTATATCAGGCAAGGTGCTTCGCACAAACCGAAGGCTCCTTACAATCATGTCCTCACCCGTACGTTTTTTGATAAAATTTATTTTTTTCCAAGTTACTTGTGCCACGGTCCACGGAAAATAGTACTTTATACGTTTTTAAATAACTAAAGAATATAAAACATTTTTTTTTTCAAATGATTTTTTTAACAACATACGGAGATTGCAGATTGTATTTGATATTAATTTCAAGTTGATTCGTTCACACGTTCCCAAAAAAAAGGGTGGTGACAGACAAACAGACCGGCGGACAGACCGACAACAAAGTAATGCTATAAGAATCCTTTATACGTAACTTCTTAGATTTACGCAATTATTATTACTTTAAATTAAACTCATTTGAAGGTAAGAACCCCTCAAAACAGTCCTGGTGATACCAACTCAATAATTATTTACCATTTAAAACGCTTATCATCATAAACCCATCAATTATTTAAAAACAAAACCTTTCTCAATATTAATAGTAGCAAATACTTCACAATCAATGTGATAGTAATTAATCATGGGATAGTAAACATTATGATGTATCGTATTCAGGAGCTGTTTAAATGCAAGTCATGTGCGATGAATAACCCTGTATATATGACTAGTGGCCGCCCGCGACTGTTCGCGTGGAAGTCGGTTTCCCGTGGGAATGAGAAGTTTTCCCGCGGTAAAAAGTACCCTATGTGTTATTCTGATGTATAACCTATATTACTGTAAAGTTTTATTCAAATCCGTCCAGTAGTTTATACGTGAAAGAGTAACAAATATCCATCCATATATCCATACTTTCAAACTTTCACGTTTATAATATTAGTAGGGTTTAAAGATTTGGAGTAGGTTCTTCATAGATTTTAAAGTTGAAACTTTAAAAGTCATTTCCTAGAGTATCCTTTAGCATTATTTGTTATATTTTATTCAAATTCAGATTTTTGCTTACAATTTCGCCGGCAATAACTCTGTAATTAACGCAATAAAATAGGTATACGTAATTAAAATTAATCAAATTAATGAAATTGTCAGAATAATAAACGGTGAAATAATTAAAGCTTGTGTATTAATTTATGCAGTAATTTTAATTAAATTCTTGTTTACATATTTGTTAATTGATCGTTCAATTTTATAAATAAGAACTCGAATATTTTTAACCAACAATTTAACTTATAACTGATTTATCAATATCCTAAATTTATTTCTACCAATTTTGCAAACTGTTGAGCCCCAAAAGCTCATTTCCAGTTAATTTCATCAGGTAGGTAGTTAAATGTGAAATGTCACTGACGTCACATTTAGAACAGAGTGGCGCGAGTCATTAGACATCATTACCTCACTGATGCCAGTCGTTAATCATGATTGACTGAAGAATAGGGAATTGCAGATGGAACATTACTTTGAAGCGTACCTACTCAGTGTATGTAACATTGACGTTCATTAAGTATATGTTACATATCTATGATGAATAAAAGAATTTAGTTTTTTTTTCATTTTTAGATTTTTTTTGTCGGTTTTTTTATTGAGAATTTGACTTTGTGAAAATAGTTTGAGAGCCTGCTGTTAAAGTGTAAGTTACCAAACAAAAAAATGAGGAAGTTACACTCAAGTACTAATTTAATGTGAATTCTCTATCAATTTCAAACCTCAGAAGAAGAAAATACAAGCAAATATGTGTCGTCGAACAATTACTGCCTACAATCGAGACAATCGTTTTCTGAAAATCAGTAATATGAAGTATTTAAGCGTATTAATAAATGTAATTTATTTATTTATTTTGATTTTATTTATTTATTTTAAACGTATACGTACTATTTATTTAAGACTTAAAGGAAACATTGTTGTAATGGCTATAAATTTTGTGTGCGTTGACCGCCTTAACTCTCTACTTGAATTCGTTGAACTCAAGTTAACCATTTGCACCATCTGTTTAAACACATATTCTTTGCCCTTCTACCTCTCAGATCATTATCAATATTAGAATTATGGTTCCACAGATTTGTCAACTCATCGTATTTAGTGAGATTTAAGTGTATTTATTTATTTATTGTGGCCAATCAGAGCAGGGATCTATTGTGACGTCTGCGATGGACTGATTAGCTTTTTAATAGAGTTTTGAGATGGAAAAAGCAAAGGTTGGACTTATAAGGTCTTTTTGAATAAGAAAGTGCATTATTGTGCATGTATTTTAGATAGGGAAATTTGTCATCGTTTCTTTTACCGCCCTTGTACCTACTTGTTGTTTTCAGAATTAGTCTAAAATTAATAATGAAAAACAATTTGAAGATATCTCTTCCACTTATTTGCTTGTAAACTGCCACCATTTGGATTAGTATTATAATTCATCTTATTTGTGGTCTATTTTTATTATTTTAGGTTTAATTTTCACGCAATTGGGTAAAAAACAACTATTTCTTATATATCTCAGTTCTTCTAACCTATAATACTAACCGGCGTTTAGTTTAGGGTCACACAATCAGTATAGTAGTCTGAATATTTATCACTACTCTTTCTCTTACCTTCACACCTGCCTTTACTACATCTCTCACTTCTAGATGGCGTTGTATCTATATTAAATCGCACTCACGACGTTACTCACTACATATAAAAAACTAGACTATCCTCTTGATTATACTTAATAGCTAAAATAAACAAGATTAATTAACACATATTTACCAGCAATAACCAACCTTTATACCCTATTTTCCTATGTTAGAACCACAAAAATCCTGACCCATCCATACCCAAATGAAGAGGTCCATATCCGAAAGATCAGCACCCAGCACTATCAGATCTCAGCCCCGGCGCGACGACCTCGCAACTAATCACACGACACGAAAACAAGTAACACAACTTAATAATTCAACGTGTCAGGGGGTGAGGCGAGGGTGCGGCGGAGCGGGGGGTTATAAGTTGTATTTAAATGTAGTAATGTTGTTTTGGATTGATATCATTATTGGAGTAAGGTTTTTGGAGAATAGGTTTCGAATTTGCAGTTCTTTTTTTAAATGTCCTAAAATTTATGTAAAAAAGGCTATTTGAGATTTTCTTTTGAGTTTAATTGCGTCTACGATAACTATGGGATTAGTTTATGACAAGTTTAACACAATTAACGGTTGTATTCAGAACCGTAGGTCTTCAGAAACACGCTGTATCCGCCTTATTGTGCATAATTTATTTGTTATAATATTTTCATTTTATCTAACAAGTCCTTTTTAAAAAAACAATATGTATCCACTCTCATCTTCTATTCTAACCTCATCTACACTTTATAAGAAAAAAATAATAATATACACTTATATCACTTAATATACACTTATAACACTTAGTATACACTTATAACACTCGTGGAAAAGTAGGGAAAGGCCTTTGCTCAGTGTTGGGATATTGTTGGCTCTGAATAATAATAAAAATAACACTTATAAACAAAAACTAAAAATATCTTCCCCGCTTCGCTCCTCCCCGTGTGTCCGCAACGTTAGCGTTAAATAAACACTCCAAAGCGTGACTTTTAATATCTTTATCCGTTTTAAAATATCAAATTATAATATTAAACATTCCAAGAGCGTCCATTTATCTGGTCACTACAATGGCACCACGCTGCGATGCAGGGAAAAGGCGCTAAATCGTGGCTACCTTCGATTGAGATTGTCTGTTTGTCGAGGTTTTTATGTATATAAATAAATGGAGTGATCGCTCAATTGAGAAGGGTTTGAGATGGAAATGTTGTATGTGTGGTTTACGGGTTTTTGATGGGTTGAAACTATGGTTTAAACTACGGTGTAAAATTAGTGATGTAATTTTGACGTGTGTTAGTCTGTTTCAAAACGCATGAACTAGAATCTAATTAAGTTATGTTATTTAACTGTTACTTAACCAAGTGTCCAGAATCTAGTATTTTTTTATTTTTTATACAAAATGAAGACATTTTTAAATTATTGGAAAATCTGTCTAACATAATTACGATAAAAACTTCTAACACGCAACTCAATCGAGACGTATACTAAGTTGGCTTACGGCTCACCCCCTACTGTTCGCCATTATCACTCATTCTCTTACCAATAGCCACAAAACCATTAAATATAAGCTGTCAATACATATAGCTTGTTACTTTACTCAATTATCTTATACAACGTGATTCTAAAATAGCTTTCGATCGTAATATGTAGATAGTTTGCGTCTGATGGAAGATTACTAATAAAAAAACATACAAACTTTTCGTTAAATTAATATTTTATGTAAGTTTTTATGGAACCAAAATAACTCATTTATGCTTTTATACATAAAAGCTTCATAAGATACATTTCAAATGTTTCTATTTAAATGAATTATCACAGAATTCAAATTTTGAAATTTCAAATCCCGAAATCCATATTTTTCCGGTGAACAAAATCTATTCTGCCAATGTTATCTACACAATTTCAAGTCAAATTCAAATAAAGAACCATCTCGTATAGAATCCAATCACATACTTACAGCTAACAAAAGAGGTTTTGACTTTTAACCTCATTCTTTCATTAGTCATATAGTGATGGGCCACAATTGTTGGAATAAAAAAGTGCTACCGTGGCGTAGAGATAGCTACAGCATCATTAAGAAGAACCATTTAGTATAAAAGCAAATAACTAGTAAGATTATACCTTATTACGGTAGGGTGAGCATGATTTTGGTGTAAAATATAATCATTAATAAAAATACAATGAATTTACGAGCACCTTTACGATGAGTTTGTTCTCTTTAACTTTATAGCATTGAGTTTTCTTTCAAATTGATATACAGGAAATTAGTCGTTCGAGTCAATTAGTGTAATATAGTTTTCACTGTTTTTTTGCAAGAAGCTTATTAAGTTTGTAGTTTTTAAAAAGTTTTTATAATAAAAATAATGTTTCTGTTAAACGGATAAATGTGTTATTTCTCTAGGCCAAATTTTTTTTCAAAAGTCCTTAAAAGCCTACAGACAATATATTTTTCTCATAATCCCCAAAAATACACCAGCATGGTCACCCCGACGTAACTGCTTGAATAAACATCGTTAACAGTGATAGATATGGGTAGTTATGAAAATAAACCAAAACTGAGTCTTAACGAGCCTCCCCAATACACTCACACCTTCGAAGCCCAACACCAAAAAATTCGAACACCATTGCGCGTTTTACACCACTCAAATATTTACACTCCAAAGAAAAACAGCAATGGAAGTCAAACACAGAGTTATGGACGCCAGAAGTTATGATTAAGTTATGAAATACTGGTAAAGCGAGAAGATGCCCCGCTGTGACGTAATAATTTTCTCTCCGTCCTTGTCAAGTGTATTGAAATGAGGTAGTGCTGTCTCCGTCACACGTTGACAAACAGTTTCGTAGCATGATTGCGTGTAGAGTTACGACGGGGTAGAAGAGATGAATTTATTTTTGAATTATAATTTAGTTGTGAAACATTTTTGAAACTTTTTTACTTCGTTTTTGGTGGGTAAAGTAAGAGTATTTTTATTTGATTTTGGCTAGACTGAGAAATATTATATCCTAAATATATTCGCAGAGTACCTTCTGTGTGAACCTCATTCACACTGGTCAATATATACACCTTGGTGTACTTATATATTCATTTATGTGTATCATCATTACATAGTATAAATCCAAGTCGCAAATTCTGTCTGTTTGTATGTTTGGCTGCTAACTCCTCCTAAACCAGTTGAGGGATTTTAATGCGGTTTTCACCATACCTTAGGTATTTTATTCATTTAAATTTGTAAGTAAAGAACACTCAGAAAAAGATTTTTTAAGTTAGTCAAAATTCAACATTTCGGGAACAAGTCGTCACATGAGCGGTTCACTAGTAGATTATAAGAATGGATCTGATACTTTTACACAAATTGAATGCTAAAATAGTAAAATTTAATAACATATTTATAACTCAAACAGATGTTTTATAAAAATAATTAAGAAAATATATTTTTTTAAATTTATGTTTTTGTTTCTTTTATATAAATCTGAATCGTCATATTGATAACCAAACCGAGCCGCGTAAATAATAATTAAAATATCAGATCTACCCCTTCATAACTCTACCAACATTATTATGACCAAGCGTTATGGCGCGAAGCGAAAATATATGAATTAATTACATAAACACATTAATTATCGCTAAATAATATATTTTACAATTATTATCTTCAATTGTATAGCTTAGCGTGCGGCGATAAATTATATCTTTCACTGGAAGGCTAGCTGGGAGGCTTTTAAGATAGAAGTCTAGGTTTATAAGCGTTCTCGAATGATAAAATAGGTTTATTGTTACGATGAAGACTAAATTGAACACAATGGCAATCTTTAGTGTTAGGTTTTGAGTATGAATGATGAAATTGTATGAAACTGGTACGTTTATTGTTTTAAACTAACTATATATTTTAAAACAAAGTTACTGTCGTTAAATTTTAACTTCTTCATAACCACGAATCTTACTTATTTCTAGTGTTATAAATGTGGTAGTCTGTTTGTTTAGTTTTCTGAATGTTTGTTTCTCAATCACGGGAATACGGCGTTTTAATTAAATATATTTCGATGAAATTCTGTGAATAGATAGATGATATATAGGGACCCAGTATACACGCAATAATTATAATACTTAGCATTTTAAATATTCATAATAATCAAATATTAATCTAAATAGAGGGATATAAAAGTGAAAATAAGTGGAAGCGAAGCTGCGGGTGATATATAGGTTTCTATATTAGTACCTATCCATAATCAGTACATAGGATAAAACAAAGTCGCTTTCTCTGTCCCTATGTATGCTTAAATCTTTAAAACTACGCAACGGATAAAGATGCGGTTTTTAATAGATAGAGTGATTCAAGAGGAAGGTTTATATGTACAATAACAAAACTAGTACCTACAGGGAAAGGAGTTTTACTCCGAATTCAACGCGTGCGAAGCCGCGCGGGTAAAAGTTTATAATAAATTATTTCATAACGCATAAGGAATCAAAAAAACAATACTGAATTAAATTTTAAATCAATGCTTGTTTTATTTTCTACTCCTATTAAGAACTCTAAGACCAAGACCTCGATATCAAGTCTAAAAGGTGACCAAAGTGGAACGCTGAAGGGGTAAAGTAAACATATAGGTACCTAAATTAAGTTATAATAACTACTAGCGACCCGCCCACGCTTCGCAATGGTGTAATTTTGTCCGACTTATTCACGAAACATTGAATTTCGGCTGATCTAAGAAAACTTTTTCCAATTTTTTTTTATTTAAATGAAAAAATTACATTAAAATCTGTTCAGTTTATTCGGAGGAGTTAGCGGACAAACATACAAACAGGCAGAATTATCTAATGATGATGATGATACCTATTACATCTTTATACTAAAACCTACTCCTAGTTAGGTTTTAGTAAAGGCTCTAGGCAAAATCATTTTACACATATCTGTGCGAATAAAAAGTATTAAAAAAAATATGCATCTATTAATACCCTAGACTAGAGACCATCCCTTTTTAACGATACGTAAATAACGATAAAAAACATTCAGACAGACACACTCACAGCTCGTTTGGTGTATAGTCGATGACTGGGTTATTATTTAAAGATGCGAGTACATATAAATTATTGTGGGGAAACAGCGCCACGCCCCATACCCGCCGCGGGGGATAGGCATGGGAAGAGGTCGATGAAATTTGTCGATGAATGTCGAGAAACTCGATGATTTGAATTAAGGTTAACAATGTGTCATTGTGTGAGTTGAAATAGGTTATGGAGTCAAAGTATATAGGTCAACCGGGTTTTTAGACTTTTATTTAATGAAATCAGAGAAAATAATGTGTATGCATTTACTTTTTAGCAAAACATAGATACATTTCAGTAACAATCGACTTTAATTATAAATAACTAGAAATACATTGTTTTGTTTGTACAAAAGTAAGGATTATTGTTATGATAATGTAAATTATTGATATAAATCGATATTTTTACATCCTTACTCGGTAACGAGGCAGACATTCGATACTTTCCAGTGATTAACCATTATTATACAAAATAAATTCAATAATAGCTTCGCGCGAAAGCAATGTTTACTGAGACCAGAGCCTGCGAACATTATGTTATGCGAATATCAAACTTATAACATATGAACTATGACTCAAAATACTATTTCTGTACATCATTTCTACATATGGGTTTACAATTTTGAACTTTATGAGCAAAGGCGTTAAAGTTGAAATTGTTTAAGCAGATTTTAGGTGGTGTTGGCGTTATTCGCAAATTACCAACATAAAAGATAATTTTAAAAGATTTCAGTGTTACGTGTGTTTAACGTGCAGAAGTTGAATTAATGCAAATTTGTGTCGTTTTCGACAACGTGAGGGAAAATTAATTTCCCTAATAACCTTTTGGAGGTTAATTGCAACTCTTATTGAGCATGTTCGGGGAAATAACCTTAATTTTCATTTAAATAATACGGACACGATTTTTGACCAAAACAACATCGTCCAACTGAAAAAAAGTGGTGAAGCAATTTGTAAAAAATTAAACTAAGGTTTAAAAAATGATAACATGATATAATATCAAACCTCTACTTTATTAATTCCGTTTTTTAAACTACTTTGCATTTAGTATTCATGTTTAAAACGAAATAAATTCAACGTTCATATACAGAACACTAAAAATATTTATCTACCTCTTGCATAGACCCCTACGATTATCTTGTCGTGACTCATTCGATAATTTTATCGATAATTGCACTCCATTGAGCATTTTTTTATCGATAATTGTCACTTCTCTCATACATTACAAATAACAGTCGTGCATACCAATTGTAAAAGAAATATTTTTAACAAAATGCAAGGAATTTAGGCTAATTGGTGAAATACTTCAAGGAACTCCTTATTTGTAAGGCTTTTGGTTGTATTGTCATATTTGAATTGTTATGAAAACCTTTCTCATAGTCGCCTAGGGGTTAAAATAATTTAAAATGAAAAAAGTGATAAATATACCAACTCGTGTTAGTAAAATAATGAAGTGTCAAATAACTTAAGCAAAAAACCAATATGGCGTCCAAAAGTCGAGTTTCAATAACAGTTTCAACCTTCGATATTATTTATAATATTAATAACGACTAATTATACGTTTAAAAGATATATTTTATACTTAATGACATGATATAAATCTCGCCGAGTTAAGTAGGGATGAGAAACATCGATGTAATGCGACGATGATTTGTAATCGATGATTATTTTATCGACTAAGTAGTTATAATTATAGTACCTATTTATTGTAACCTGTCATTTTATGTTGTTCATAATATTACACTTAACTTCTTTTACAGGTTCTTACATTTTAATAGAAATGTACCTATAACACATTGGGAGTAACACTATTCCCAAAGACGTAGTTTAATGTTTAATCAGTTACTTATATGTTCAGTACCAGTAAGCGATGTTTTAGCTCTTCAAATCATTAAAAACCCTTCGTTACAAATCTCACAACCAGCCTACGCCGATGGAATCAAAAACTATTAACAATATACATTTCATCTCAGCATTTTCAATAAACCATTTCTCAAAACAAGACGCCTACTCAACACTCAATGCGCAAATAAACTGCCAATATCAAAAACGTGTTCAACGGTGCAAAAATATAAAACAAATACTTCTCGGAACCGAGACTTTCATAACTTCACCAAATTGACACCTTGTTCAGTCTGTGGCAATTCAACACAATTTGCAGGGCCCGTAAGTGGGCTATTATAAATTTACAAACTTAATTTTTCAGTCTCAACACTAGGAAAATCAACCTTAAGTTGAGGGTGATAAGGTCGATTGAGGTGGCAAGGTTTAAAGAGCTTGTCGACACAGCTCTCGAGCATCGAAGGCAGCGTACGCTATACATCTCATCGACAATCGTTTTATCCTTTTTTCCCATCACGAATATCAATGAAAATTTGTTCTTCACCAATTATGCGGATACTAGAGTTCGCTTGTGAGTTTGTTTGTTACGTTTTTTTCTAAATGCTTACGTACGTACGTTTTTTAAGTTTTATCATATTGACAGTAGTAAGACATTTTATTTGAAAACTGATATGATATTGTAGATACTGGTTTAATAATTGACAACATAGGTACGTGTGTTAATTTAACCATTATTTATACTTCGGTTAAATATAAAAAAAAACTACTTAAGCTAAATATTCCATCATTAAGAATATGAATATTCCATCATAAATAATATGTATATTCCATCATAAATAAATGAATCAGTATCAATAAAAATTGCTATTATTATTATTATCAATAAACTGCTTCAAAACGAATAGACAGACCTCTTTATAAAGTGAAGTTAGGCGCAAAACGTGTTTTTTTCTCCTAAAACTGCTTTACGATTTTAAAACTATATAATAATTTGAATTTTGTTGTAACGAAGCCCAAATTTATAGTCATTTGATATGCTGTTAAAATATTTTGCATCTTAAACGTGTATAATGAGACTGTGTTATACAGCGGGTTGCGAACTATTGTCATATTTATGCTAGTATTGAAATAGAGTTATAAATCTCTATGTCGGAATAAATTTATTTAATATTGACATTTAACGTTAATTATACAGATATTTATTGGTGTTTTTTGGTATGTTTATTAGCTGTGACTAGATCATTAAGGAGAAAAAGAAAATTGAGTCTTAGTTCCTGAATGCGTTTTTTGGGAAGACGATACTTGCCATCTTGGAATCTATGATCATGGATCTTATGACAATTTGC
Source organism: Emmelina monodactyla (assembly GCA_916618145.1). Classification (NCBI taxonomy): domain Eukaryota; kingdom Metazoa; phylum Arthropoda; class Insecta; order Lepidoptera; family Pterophoridae; genus Emmelina; species Emmelina monodactyla. Next base: position 6,146,995 of record OU745324.1, read on the forward strand.
ATCACAAGTTGACAGCTTCAAAAATGACACATGACACATTTTTTTTAAATATGTTTTATTAGAAGGGATAAATTGAAGAGGAGGTTTAATTATAGCCTTAACGTCAAAGTGGTAATTACACCTACTACTAGGTACCTGCATAAAAATGGCAGTTATCATGCTGTAAAACAAGATTTTCATTAACCAATAAAATAAATATCCAAACATTTATTAAAAACATTTATTTATTCATTTAATTACGAATGACATGTCAAATAATATAATAAACACCTAGATAGATAATTAAATCTAAGAATGGCATCTAAACAACTCACAATTTAATAAAACTTACGTTTTGCGAAATATGTTATCTATTAATTTATTTTATGATAACTTATAAAAGCAGTTTCAAGTAAATTTATCTCTTAATTTAAGTATAGTTTATTACACGCTGTATAAAAGTCTTTATATGACCCCAGCAATAAAATAAAATAAAAAGACACGGCGTATCTAAATTCTAACTTCTGTGTACAACTGAGTTTTTTCATTTACCAATTAATTATAAATTTAATTAATTTTGAATACGCAGTGTTAATCTTAATTAATAATATTTTTCAATAAACGACTTCTGACTGTTTTTAAATTAACATTTAGATTTACAATTTAATTTGATGTGAGTTATGCAAATTGGCTTTTTCTTGTCGAATATATTCATTTTTTTAATAAAAACGTTACTTTATTTAATTAATAGCAGTTTACCTAACATAGTTAGCAAGCATCGTAATGATCGGTAATAAAATCAAATGAATTGTCATGAAAATCAAATTCAGCAGTAAATTATGTTTAAACGCACAACAGCACAAATCACGATGTAGTATTTTTCGTGGAAAGGTTCGTTAATTGGTTTGATATTGGCCCAAATAATAGGTTATGAGCCCAAAATTTGGGCTCCATAAAATAATGATCTAAAAATGCCTGGGGCGTAACTTTTTTAACAAATTTTCGAGTTCCCGATTGGTGTTATTAAATTTGGTATTTAAATAAGAGTAGGTAGCCGGAACATTATAGGATTAAATTAATAGGTTTAGAAGTCATTAAGGCATTTTAATAAGTTTTCGTTTGGGTATAAATCATGGATTGATGAGGTATGTGGTGTAATGACCTTTTGTGGTTCGTGATATGTTAAGTTAGGATTGTTAGAGGCTTAGGTTTGTTTTTTTTAATTAAGAAATAGTATTGAACTTAAATTATTTAACGATAGTCAAGTGACCTTTGTGTTACTCTTTCTTATTATAAATAGGTAATTAAAAAAAAAATCAGTCAAACAATATGATTTTACTTCTTCCAAAAACATGTTAGTCATGTCAATGTAAATAAATAAATAAATAAATAAATAAATCTGAAATTCACCCTTTTGTTCGTCTATTTAAAAATTAATTATTACTACGTATTCTTTTTTATATTTTTCTATTTTTGCCAAAAGTAGGTACCACTACCTACACAAACCCAAATACTAACTGAACCTAAAACATGCCCTTTTTAACCGTGCCCAAATCTAATAAGCCTCTATCGCTGTAAGTTAAACGGGTACTTAGCAAGCCCCGACGGCTCAGTGGCCCGCGGCCCGGGTTCGAAGCCAGTCCCGGCTGGATTTGTTGGTTGTTAACTCATTTAATTTATTGCTGTTGAAACGATGCAGTTAAATTGTTATATTGATGGCATCGCTGGTTTGATGTTAGGGCTGGTAGCATTTTTTTAGAAGAAGAAGTTTTTATACAAAAATATTAAACGAAATAAAGATAAACAGGATTGATGGAAGCATTAGGTACAAGAAATAGCTAGTTATCAAGCAGTAATGCCTGTTTTTTTACTATGTGGTCTCCATCGCAACAATCAGGCTTTTTAAATCAACACTTGCAATAATGTGAACCAAAACCTTATTAGAAAAAAAAAGGATTAAAACAAATTTGTACAAAAAAAAAGTTACGTACAAATCTTTATTCGTAATTCTGAAACCGATACCAAACCAAACCTATTTTTCCTCACCAATGGGTAACAAGTTAGAAAAATACCAATACTATTTTATCAACGCTCAGCCCTAACCCTTCGCCCCGCCTATTAGCTCACGCTTCCCGCTCAGAGGCGCAGAGGGAGCCAATTTGAGCTCAACACCGCACACACACACACGCGTGTACACACACGCGGCGGAGTGTGCGTGTGTTGGTATTGTGAGAGAAAATGCTAGGGAGGGACGGAACACGAGTTTTTTGAGGAATGTGCAGGCTACGGTAGCTGCTGTTTGCATTTTACAGGTGAACGTTGTTCTGTCTTATTGTTGTGTTGGTATGCACCTTTTTATAATGAGGCACATGGATAATCATAGAATCATAGGCTTTTCATGGCAAACCTTGAAACTTTTTTTTGGCTTTCAAGGTGGATATTGAAAAATAGTTCGTAGTTTAAAAAGTTGATTCCGTATTAAATACGAGTTCTTAGTTTTCTATCAATTGTCAAATTTTAAATACTTTTTCACACATACACAATAAATTAATAACCCGTTAACGTAACCTCAAATAAAAAAGGCAAAACCTCGTTTCCCTTTGCTTTTTTCTCTTGTATTAGGAGTAGAAATAATCACGTTAAATTAATTCATAATTTTGTTTCATTAAAATTAAGTTTGAACATGTTTAATTTCAAAACATCATTGCCAGCAACAAAAAGTATGATTGAGGTGATTGAACGTCAAGTGTCAGATTGACATCATCAATCCATTCCTGGCGGTTGAAGACGTGCGGTGTACTTTTTGAAAAATAAAGAAATCTATTTTAATCTGCCACAGAAGATAAGTATTTAATAATTTTAACATCGTAATTGTATTAATTAAAGTTGTAGGCTTAAATTATCTTAATATTGTTTAGTTTTGTCAGTAACAAAGTAATGTTGTAGTTTCCAAGGTTTTTCTTGTCTTGAACATAAATTATACCATGTTAAACCTCTCTCATGTTTTATTTAACTTACCTAATAGGATATTTCTTAACATTTCAGAAGTGGGATCACCACTATGCCGAAACGAGGTCGTGAGATGAAGAGGAACGATTTCGTAGTTGAAGATTTGTCTGCCGATGCCCCGGACCCCAAACGCTGGCGGCCATGGCGTTCTAAGGAAACAACAGCGGAGCCGAATGACGACTATGCAACAGGAATAGTTTCTGAATCCTATATTGTACCACAAGTTTCCGGTAAGACGGTTCCACATAATTTTTTTGATAGTTCTCTGGCGAAGGCTGATATAATACCCTTGTTCGACCCCGAGCAATCTGATATGTTTGCTAAGCAGTGGATAAATAAAATTGATCAGTTAGCTGCCATCCATAACTGGCCCGAAAACACAAGGAGTCTTTATATGCAGTCCCGGTTGAGTGGCATGGCACGAGTTTGGCATTCTTCATTACAAAACTATAATTTATCGTGGGACGAATGGAAGCGAGAACTTTTCGTTGCTTTTCCTCAAAACTTAGATTACGCAGAATCTCTTCGCGACATGCTATCTAGAAAGAAAGGTATTAATGAAACGATGGCTCAATATTTTTACCAAAAGAATGCCATGCTCACCAAACTAGACATAACGGGTGAAAAAGCTGTAGCTTGTTTAATCGACGGACTTCCAATGTTCATGAAAGCTCCAGCCCGAGCAGGAAACTTTCCTACTCCCAGTGATTTATTTTCTAAATTTCTTGCCATGATGGAAGACAAACAAAAAACAAATCAAGTTATTCGGGTACGGCCCGAGCAAATAAAACTTGACCCAAACCCTAACAACCCTAGGGATTTAAGAAGAACGTTTAATTGTTTTTTATGCGGCGAGCAAGGACATGCCGTTAGACGATGTCCGAAAAATGCTTCAAGGCCCATTTGTAGCCACTGCAATAAAACTGGCCATACAATTGATAATTGCTGGAATAAAGCTACAACATCAACAGTGTCAGACAAGCAGGCATCGAACAACACGTCCGTCAGTATGGTATTGCCTCAGGTAGATGAAACTTATTTTATGCTAGTCACTTTAAATGAAGTACCTGTCCGAGCCTATTTTGATTCTGGTGCAAAGATAAACGTTGCTAATACGAATGTCTCTAAACGATTAGGTTGCCAACTTACTCCATGCAATTACGTTGTTGGTGGATTTGGGGGTAGCTGCGCCAAGGCCATAGGCCAACATAACGTAACTTTAAAATTTAATGATATAAATTTAAACACAATTATCGTTATTGTCGACTATGGGAGTAGTCATCCCGAGCTTATACTAGGACAACCGGTTATAAATGACCCTCTTATTAAGTTCACTGTCACAGGAAATATCATGCGTGTGGAAAAACAACAATCGCCCTCAAGCGATGTACTTACAGATCTTTTGTCTATTGGTGAAATATATCCACGTGAAAAATCCGTTAAAATTCTTTGCTTGGAGACAGTTTCTATTCCGCCCTTAAGTGCCATGATTATACCCGTGGCGTGTGAAGGTCTTAGTTCGGATCACGCGATTTTCATAAATGAATGTCATCGGTTTTTTGACGATAAAGACTATCACATCCCAGCAACAGTTATATCCCCTGAGCATGGATTATTGAAAATAACGAATTCGACCAAAACTTCACTATTAATAGAACGCAATACACTAATAACTAGAGGTACAGCGGCACTAGATGTAGTTAATGAATCCGCGAGTAATAAAATAGAACCCGTTAGCGAAATATTTTCTATTGATGTTAATGAAATTCAATGCGAGTCTACTAACCCCAACGTAATTATGAAATTAAAAGAGTTACTTTTAGAATACGCTGATTGTTTTTCTTCAAATACGGGAGAGTTAGGCTGCACAAATAAAATTAAAATGAAAATAGATCTTAATTCTGAGAAACCGGTTTGTTATAGACCTTATAGGCTTTCGGAAGCAGAAAAGTTAGTTGTTAGAAACAAAATAGGAGATTTATTGCGAAACAACATAATTCGCGAATCCAACTCGCCATTTGCCAGCCCTATAGTATTAGTGCGCAAAAAGGATGGCGATTATCGCCTTTGTGTCGATTTCCGTAAATTAAACAACGTAACAGTAAAAGACCGATACCCTTTACCAATCATAGAGGAACAAGTAGAAAAGCTAGGCGGAAAACGTTATTTCACTTCCCTAGATATGTCCCAGGGGTTCTACCAAATTCCCCTTGAAGATGACTCAATCCCTAAAACCGGCTTTATTACACCTGAGGGGCATTATGAGTTTCTACGTATGCCCTTCGGCCTAGCTAATTCTCCCAGCGTTTATCAGAGGCTCATGGACAAAATTTTAGGATCACTACGTTACGACAAAGTTTTACCTTACATGGACGATCTATTGATTGCTTCTACAACAGAGCTTGATGGGTTGGATACACTACGTACCGTTTTGGATATTATTAGAGACGCAAATCTGACATTAAATATTTCCAAATGTAAATTCCTTCAACGTGAAATCCAATATCTGGGATATGATATTAGTGAATCCGGTATTCGTCCTGGGTCAAAAAAGATTGAAGCGGTATTGAGGTTTCGCGAACCTAGTAATATACATGAGTTGCGTATGTTCTTAGGCCTTACTAGCTATTTTAGAAAATTTGTAAAAGGGTACGCTCTAATTGCTCATGACCTGTACAAGCTTTTAAAAAAGGATTCGTTATGGACTTGGGGCGACGAACAACGCTTAGCATTTAACAAACTCAAAGACATCCTCACGTCGCGACCAATATTATCCTTGTATAATCCGAACGCGGATACGGAAGTGCATACGGATGCATCAAGTAAAGGCATTGCGGGCATTTTACTTCAGCGTGACGGTAATGAATTGAAGCCTGTGTTGCATATTTTAGTAGAAAGACTTCAAAAGAAGAAGTTTTTTTACCATTCCTATGAACTAGAATGCCTTGCGGTTGTAGAGTCACTTAAAAGGTTCCGTATTTATCTGGCGGGAATCGAATTCAAGGTTGTAACCGATTGCACGGCTGTAAGACAAACATTCGAAAAACGCGATTTATTACCAAGAATTGCTCGTTGGTGGCTAAGTATACAAGAGTACAATTTCACGGTAGTCCATCGTCCTGGCTCCATGCATAAACATGTAGATGCCCTTAGTCGTGCCCCTATAGAAAACTATGAGTCAACTATACTCGTTCTGGACCTTCTCGATTGGGTCGTTTGCATGCAAAATCAAGATCCACGTATTTGCGTTATTAGGGATAAGTTAGAGAACAATATAAATGATCCAGATATTCAGAATAATTATATATTAAAAGAAAACAAAGTCTATCGTAAATGCTTTAATAATCAGTACCGGCTTGTCATTCCTAAATATTGCAAATGGAATATTATGCGGAAGTATCACGATGACATAGGTCATCCTGGGTTAAAGAAATGCGATAAACTTATTAAAGAACATTGTTGGTTTCCCGGGATGACCAGGTTTATACGAAAATACGTAGACGCTTGTATGGATTGTGCATTTAAAAGAGGCCAATATGGAAAAAAAGAAGGTGAATTACACCCAATCGAAAAGATTGACATAACCATGGACACTTTACACATAGATCACGTTGGACCGTTCTGCAAAAGCCGTAAAGGTCATTCTTACTTGCTTGTGGTAGTAGACTCGTTCACCAAGTTTGTTTGGGCCAAGGCTTGTAAAACCACAAAGTCAGTCGAAGCAATAGAGAAGCTTCAAGCTATATTTAGCGAATTTGGATACCCACGAAGAATCGTATCGGACCGTGGAACTGCTTTCACGAGTAAGACATTCCGTGAATTTTGTTTGAATAATAAAATCAAACATGTAATGAATGCTGTTGCCTGCCCGCGCTCCAACGGACAGACTGAAAGATATAACCGTACGATTATTGAGGCAATAAATAAAAGTACCACTGATGAGGTGAAATGGGATCTATGCTTAGAAAAAGTTATATGGGGTATGAACAACACCATAAATGCCACCACCGGATTTCCGCCATATAGAGTTATGTTCAAGGCCAGTCGAAGCCATGTGCAGGGCGTCGGGAACGACACTATTGATTCGGAAGAGACTACTAAAGATATTACGGAAAAAGTAAATGATAATATTAAAAAGACAGCAATGGAGATGAAGAAACGGTTTGATGCAAAAAGGAAACCTCCTATGAAGTATAAAGAGAAGGATCTTGTATTGTGGGAAAAATCTGAAGCTGGTAATAAGGATGCGAGACGGAAACTTAAAGAAAAATTCAGTGGACCTTATATGATTCAGAAATGTCTTGGCAACGACAGATATGTCATAACTGCTCTAAAGGGTGTCAAGGGCTATAAAAAGTTTACAGCCGTGGTATCATCAGATGCACTTCGGAGATTTGCTAGCGATACTGATAGCGAAAGTGGATCAAGCGATTCGGTAGCCGATAGTACTGAGGAGTTAATAGACCTACTAGAAGGATAAAATAACGCGGCAATAATATCTTGAATGGTAATTTATTAGATTTGGTAAAGTACCTATTGAAGGAAGGAAGTTCTGCAATGGAACGAAATTCGTTGGGTGAAATTTTAATTGCGGGACATAACATGTCAAGTTGATTCTGAATGAGGGCCGTAATCTGTTAAATAGATTGCGAATGAGGGCCGTAATCTGTTATATAGATTGCGAATGAGGGCCGTAATCTGTTATATAGATTGCGAATGAGGGCCGTAATCTGTTATATAGATTGCGAATGAGGGCCGTAATCCGCTGATTACGATTGAATAGAATTGGGCCGTGATCGATTGGCTGTCCCTTTATCTATATTGCACTTTAAAATAACAGGATGTAAGCCAATGGATTACGATTGAAATACGACGACGAATAATGATAATTGTGTCTGTTATGTTTATGTATGATCTGTGTATATACCTATGTGGTTGTAAGCGTATGTGTGTCTATATATTAATATTTTGATACGTGTAAATATTTGTGTATATAATGTGTGTATGTGTGTACATATGTGTATATGTGTGTATATGCGTGTATGTATATGTATATATGTGTATCTATATATATATGTATATGCACATGGGCCGTTGCTAGCTGGTTAATCCTATTAAAGATTAATTAAGTTGGCAGCGATTGAAATGATTGAAGGCTGTCTACGATTGTTGTCGAATAATTATTGTTTCCTAATTATTATTATTTTTTCATTTGCAGGGACGCAAATGAGGGTCAGGATGGACGATTATTAGGAGTAGAAATAATCACGTTAAATTAATTCATAATTTTGTTTCATTAAAATTAAGTTTGAACATGTTTAATTTCAAAACATCATTGCCAGCAACAAAAAGTATGATTGAGGTGATTGAACGTCAAGTGTCAGATTGACATCATCAATCCATTCCTGGCGGTTGAAGACGTGCGGTGTACTTTTTGAAAAATAAAGAAATCTATTTTAATCTGCCACAGAAGATAAGTATTTAATAATTTTAACATCGTAATTGTATTAATTAAAGTTGTAGGCTTAAATTATCTTAATATTGTTTAGTTTTGTCAGTAACAAAGTAATGTTGTAGTTTCCAAGGTTTTTCTTGTCTTGAACATAAATTATACCATGTTAAACCTCTCTCATGTTTTATTTAACTTACCTAATAGGATATTTCTTAACACTTGTTTCTGTAGCGAACATTTAAATTACAAATATCAGTTTCAATCAAGTTTGGTATTAAATGCACATGATAGGTTCAGTGGTCATTGAGTGGCTCATTGGCTCATTGATTTCGCGGGTTGTCGGCTCAATCCTGCGAACGGGTTAAAGTGTTGACGAAATGTGTTTACTTCTTTTGTTTTTTGGATGTTATCAACGTTTTGATGGATTCGCGTTTATTAAACGATGATGTAAGATTTTGTATTTGTGTTTTTGGATTTTGTAAGAAACTATAGAAGGATGTTGAGTGAAGGTTAATTATTTATGGAAACAAAGAAACAGAGCTTACGTAGTATCTACTAGTAATTGCATATATAGATGTTTAGAAAAAACTTTTCTGCCTTTTAATAATACGATTCAAAAATAAAATAGTGGAAGTAACAATCTAAAAGGATAGGTTTTGAAATTTATTCAGGAAAAGATGATTTAAGCCTTACCTTCATAACTCTAGTCACATAACTCCTACAGCAAAGTCGACTCAAAAACCTTAGATAAATCTGGGTACCTACTTTCCAAAATATGCAATCCTACATTAACTGATGTAAAAAATATAATTTTAGCCTTAGTATTATTTTCCTAACACCGTTTTAACCTTTCGTCCGCCATACGAGTTCCGACGCGAACGTAATTGATTCCGACTCAACTGCCCATAAAGTTGGAACTACCCGCGAAATCAAATACCGACGCGATAACTAATTAAAAGTTGTAAATAATTGAGACACGCCCCGCTGGCGAGGGCTGTTACCAGTTCGGTTATTATTTATTAAAAAAATCAAGAAAAAAAAAATGCTGGTGTACTTAAAAATTCAAGAAAAAACAGAAAAAAATGAACAGTGGTCATAGACTGTTCTAGTAGTGGTCTAGTTCCTTATAAACGAAAAAGGTCAGAAAGTCAAAGTTGTCAGACGCGTTAAAGTATTCTTCGTGAATTTGAATAAATAAGTGGACTGCGTAACTTGAAGAGTTTTTGTATTCCGGTATGATTTTCTCTCAAACCGTTATAAAACATTACAAACTGTTGTAGCTACAGTAAGCTGTCAATTGTACATTTTTTTGGTATTAAACAACTTCAGGTGCTATATGTCCAAGCATGGGTTAGTTGGAACTGTGGCGACATAGATGGCGCTTATTGTTATTGTCACCAACATTCTTTCCCGGCGGTAAACATACAAATGACACCTAAATACAGAGCTGATACTAGATCGGACTGTTGAAGTGTTTACGCGGTTAAGTATGACTTCCGAAATCTTTTCAGAGGCCCCGCTTGGCCGTAGACCTGTATTCTGTCTAATTATGAGAGGTCACCCCATATACCGTCAAAGAACCTTCGTGCTTTCAAAGGGATTTTGAAGCCATTTGTTTTGATTCCCAGCATTTTCACTGATAAGCTCTTTGTAAAGTTAAGTTGGCTGCTCATTTGGTGGTGAGAATACAGAGAGAGTGTTATAACACATTTTAAGTTGATGTTGTGTTGGTATAGATATTACCTGATCACAAGATTACATTATTTGGTCCTAATATCCTACTAATATTATAAACTAGAAAGTTTGTGAGTATGTTTGTTACTCTTTCACGTAAAAACTACTGGATGTATTTGACTGAAACTTTACAGTAATATAGGTTTTACGACAGAATAACATATAGGGTACTTTTTACCGCGGGAAAACTTCTCATTCCCACGGGAAACCGACTTCCACTAGTGAAGTCATAAAGTAAATTTCTGTGCTATTAATTAACGTACCTATACCTGCATTTTTAATTAAGTAGAGTAAGTAATTAAGAGTTATCATATATTTGACAACGTTATTTTGTCTATGTTTTTAGTAATTAGTCTGCGTCATTTATTGTCATTAGATACTTTAACATGAAATGTCTTGCTTTACGGCCGAAACCAATATTCTACTTTAGTTAAAACCTTGGTAATTGGAAACTGTTAGTTTTGTTTTTTGTGACGTGTTTCTGTCATTTCCATATCAACAGCTATCTACCGTAGTTTGTTGAGACGCAAAACATGGATAATAGTTACCATAGTTACTCAAATAACAACGCGTCAAAGGTTAGTAGAATATTGGTTTCGGCCGTTAGTCAGTTAAAACCCACTCGTATGGTAAAACGACTATAGTTTCTGCTATGTAACAGCGAGGCCCCACGGTGCGCAACTCGGTGGATAAAGTACCTAAACTTTAGTTATTAATAGCTAAACTAGATTACAAGCGTCCATCTGCAGGCGTTGCGCGGTTTTCCGTATAGTGGGACCGCCTGAAAACAATTTTCTCAAAAACTTTATTACATTACTTATACCACAATAGAAACACCCCATCTAAGATCTCACAGTAATAAAATACTAGCTTTAATATCGTTTCCTCACCACCCAACAATGCAATAATGATCAGCTATTAAATCTACTTCTAATAGTAATTAACTGTGCTTTATATTTATTTATACGGTTTATAATTGTATTAGACGTTAAGGTCTTGAAGATTTTTGCGTGATTATGCTTTAAAGTTGTATTTTAAGTCTGATTTGGTTTTTGTGCTTACTTTTAGGTTAACTTATTCAATTGTATAGGAATATATGGCGATTCGCTGTTTAGATGGTATAGATAAATCATATGTATAATTTATGTGACTCCTGAGATAATTTACTGACCAAAATAAAGATTTATAAGAGAGTGGGTGTAACTAGGTTCTCCCCTAGTCGATTGTGAGGTACCTATAGTACAAGTTCTGATTAGTTTAGGGCCACACAGTTGGTGTGTTAGTCTGGAGATTTATTTATTTATTTATCACTGCTTTCTTTGTGTTTCTTTGTCTATTAACTTTTCTTTAATTCCTCAATAGATTTTTACTTAGGTTTCACCACCGTTAAGGTATTCTTTTGGATGTTTTCGTAAGTAAGGTACATTATTTATTTTAGTTTTATTAATGACAAAAAAGTATACATAAGTTTACCCTATGCCCTCCAAAGCCGTTTGACTTGACTGGGGGATATAGCGATATAGGCTCAGTAAACATTGTCTAACTATATAGTTATATATCTAAATTGTAATCCAAATATCTATATAAAATATTTTTCATTATTAAGTTTTATTATTTACGTTATCAAATTTGTAATGGCATTTGTAATGGCATTAGTTTATGGTCTGCGGATTTTAAGTTGGCATAATTAATATTTTAATAACAAAAGCATCTAAATACAAAGCGAAAGTACTGTATTTATATTTTAATTACAATTCTGAAGGAATGCTACACTTCGCTACCCATTTTAATGAATGCAGAAAACCAATTCCGAGTGAAAATAAATAATTTGCAGTTTAATTGGCAAAAATTATGGTTATAAAAGTGAAAATGATATTAGATTTGTAATAATTAATCTACAGTTAAATATAACTGTTAGGAATTTTAACTAGTATTTAGTTTAGTGTTATACTATTTCCGTATGGGAAAATTTCATTTAAGATGTAGTTGGACTTCAATAAAAACGGTTATCAATTTATTGTATTAGATTTTTTCCTGTATCAATTGATAGAAAGTTATGATTGTTTTTATAAATATTTAAAACTTAACAATAATATATAGGCAATAAAGCAAGCAAAAGATCTGATTAGAATACTTCGTACATAAGAGTAGATGCAATTATGTGTACCTACCATTTGAATTTGCAGTAAAATAGTTATTTATCGAAAAATAAGGAAATCTATAAAATACCAAATGCCATACTAACATAAGTATTTGTAAACCTTTAATATTTAAGTTTCGGGAAAGCGAAGCGACTCGTAATTCAAGGTCCATTCTGAGTAATTCTTTTACAATCATTTATTCATCGTGTGATGAATAAGGCTTTGCACGTACCTACTCTTCTAGTATCAGAGATTTGGGTTCCGCCTTTTAAGATCTCTGAAATGGTTCCTGTAGGGTAAATAAAGTAGATCACGCTTTTCATTAAACAATGATGACCTGCAACTCATCTTTGCTCTCGTCATAATGTGTGCGTTAAGATTAAACCTTTAGACAGTTTGCATGTAGCTCAGAAGAACCAGAAATATTGCATGTATACTATCATCATTATCACTCACTAGTACCTAGTAAGTCAGAGTGGAGGATTAAAGCTTTGCCTTCGCTTAGAATTAAAATCTCTAACAACTTCGTATGTGCTTTGAAGATATAAAAACACTTAAAACGGGGGATAAAAGACTGCTTCCGGAAACAAAAAAGGGAACAAAAATTTACGCACTTGTACAAAATTGCATCAGATTTTGCGATGATTTCAAATGAAATAGTGTTTTAATTTAATTTACAATGCCAATCATCGCACCTGAACCATTAGCTGATGGGTGAGTGTTGATCTCAGGCGGCGAATATAACTTTTCAAACCCTGATAAAATTGAAGTTGAGTTTTCTTGGTATTTTATTAGTGCATTTAGTTACTATTGAGGCTCAAGAATACATGGTTTCAGGCTTCGGAAGTGGTCTTTTTACACCCAGTATATCAGAAATTAATAAAAAAATATCTTGTTAAATTCCAATACTTACTCGTATAAGTAAAAGTAAGTCAGCGTGGTGGCTTACGGCTCAAAACCCCTCGATATCTAACTAATGAGACGTATTCATACAGGCTGTTACGTTATTTTTATAACGATATAATTTCTGTAAACATAATCCTAATTAATTAAAATGAGTAAGTTAACCTTTTGTTATTTTTTTTTATTAAATACTAAAAATTTATATTGCAACTACCCATGAAGCTTCAGTTTTATAGGTAACCGACAGCTGAAGTTAATATAAGCTATAATTTAATTAAACATACATTAGTTGGTTAAAGTTTAATTAAATGAACTAAATTGGCATTATTAAGCAATAATAAAAATCCTACTAATATAATAAACGTGAAAGTTTGTAAGTATGGATGGATGTTTGTTACTCTTTCACGTAAAAACTACTGGACAGATTTGGATGAAACTTTACAGTAATATAGGTTATATATCAGAATAACATATGGGGTAGTTTTTAAACCGACTTCCTCGCGAATGGAGTCGCGGGCGGCCACTAGTACAACAATATTTGACAAAATGTTCACCTAAAATGGCTAAAAAGTATAAAAACTTTTTTTTACATTGTGGTTGCAGTGTGTAATTTAAAAATAAAAATGACTATGTTTTCATTGTATATGTGGCCAGTTGTATTTGAATAAAAGGTTATGTTAATAAAGCACCTATAAATGTAAAGCTTTATTTAAAACTTTTTTATAATTACAGTTTAATCTTGCATTTTTTGCGAAAACTGTTACAACCGTGCTTTCATTATATTGTATGCCCATTATTATATTAATTTAAAAAATGGCCTAGGTTTTATTAATAACTAGCTTTGCTCGCGCGGCTTCGCACGCGTTTATATTCGGAGTATAACTCCTTCACTGTACTATATTATTATGCATGTAAACCTTCCTCTTAATTCACTCTATCTATCAAAAAAACCGCATCAAAATCCGTTGCGTAGTTTTCAAGATTTAAGAATAATTAGGGACATAGGGACAGAGAAAGCGACTTTGTTTTATACTATGTAGTGATAAAGTGAGATATCTGATAGAGTAGTAATTGCAACACTATTATTATTTAAAAAAAAACATAGTAAGTAAGTTAAAACCTCGAACGATTCTTCAAAAAATGTTTTCCCTTTACATAATTTATTTTAACTTAACCAAATAAATTAATAAAAACAAACAATTCAGTATGAAATCTTCTCACAGAGCCTACCGCGGAAGCCTTCGTCTTTTGAACAAATATTTTAGGAACCACTTGAAATGTGCTCAGTACTTCCTGTCATGTAGTTCTGAAAGTGAAATACAGTCAGCTGCTAAAACGTTTTCTTTAAATTTTTACAATAATAAAACACGACTGTGTGTAGTTTTGAAAAAATGATATGTAAGTACCTACACGTTACATTTATATGACGCGAGATATTTGACTATGTAAAAAAAAAAACATGAGAACCACAATACCTATATATATTTTTTACTATAAAATATTTCTGTTGAGCCGTTTCAGTTACTTAATCTTTTTTAAGGGTTTTTTTAAGTGGTCGTTTTAAAAATGAATAATTGATTAATAGAAAGATTTAATTAGCACAAATGTTGTTGTGCAAAGCACATGTTATTAAGCTAAAAAAATCATGAATAGGTACTTTACAAGTTGAAGCATTTGATTACAACCTAAATGAAATGTGGCTGACTGTCCCTACAACGATTAGTCTGGTCAAGATAAATATTTTTAAAAGTTTTAAACAAACATTAAAGTTTTACCTTTCTCAGGCCAATAACAGGTACCTACCGATTTAACTCAAATTAACCTTAGTTAATTTAGTAGTGTTTTTGGTTTCTCAAGATTTTCTGTAAATAAGAAATGTTTTTTTTTCAAAGATATTTTATAAAAACCAAAGTATAATCATAAAAACATTAGAGTTATAAAGTTAAGTCGCTATACGTGTCTAACTCCTACTAAACTACGCAATGGATTTTTATATGGTTTTCACCATAAGTTAGTTTATTTACCCGAAAATCCTCTTAAGGAAGTTTACATATATTCCACAATATTTTTCTGTCAAAATTGCCCACCCCACACTACAAAAGCATTTACTAGAACCGTATCACAAAACAGAATCCAAAGTAACCTTTTAAATCTATACGCTCTTTACCTTTTTCACCAACCATTGGACGAGGCAAAGGTAAAAGGAAGAGTTTCTTTTTCTTTTTTTTCTTCATAAAGAAAGAGTTGCTCGTGTGACAATCTCACAGATCTTAATTGGGGTGGCCAGTATGCGAGGAATTCAGCAGACGCGCGGTTTAAATTTGTTCTTTATTTCTTTCTTTGTTTGTTTTGTTTGAATCTGTGTTTCGAAGGCGCGAGATCGGACTGATCAATCAATTGTGTTTTTTAAAGGTTTTGTGATTGAGGTTGTTACAATGATTTAATTAGAGGGGGAATTTGTTGTGGTTTGTTAAACGATTGTCAATTGATACTGTTGTTTAAGGATTCGAAATTTAAATCTTTTCAAGGCATAACTCTGGATTAATTAATTTTCTTTGGGACTTCTTCTTTATTACACGCTTCATAATATTATGTACCTACCTATTATTTAGAAACCAAAAATAAACTACAAGCAGAATTAGCCAAAATCAATGCCCTCCAAAAAGAGCAACAACGACCTACCGAATATTTTACACATATTCTTATGTTGGTACCGTTGGCTTTTTTACCACGTTGATTGTGTTGGCAGCCACCTCAGTCTGTCAATGTCACATCGGCGTCCGTCTGTCTGTTCTGCCGCCATTTTACTTTCAAATCTGTTTACGCGGTTCGAGAATGTTCGAGCGGAATTTTTGACGGATATTTGAAAAAGGAATGGGTAGAGTTATAATTGTGTGGGAAAGGACTGATTGGGGTATTAGAGATAATGGTAATGGAAACAGATTGTCAGGTACCTAAGTACTTAATTATAAAAACATTGACTGTGTATGCATAATATTTTAAAATATAAGATTTTTAAGGTTTACTTTATAACAATATGCTAAATAATGTACACGTTCACTTTCGTTATAATAGTCACCAATATCATATTTTATCACTTTTTTTAATTATCACGGCCTATCCCTACTATCTCTACTCGCACCTAGACAAAAATGGGAAGTTATTTTAAGAATTCTCTTTTGTTATCAGTTTGTCCTTTTATGTGTATACTCGTGTGTAAATACATATTTTTGTAAATAAATAAAACTCCACTGGTTATTGTGGCGTTCAAACAAACAAACAAATTCTACAGCTTTAGATAATTATTTCCTATCCATATTATCTATATAACAAAATTTTCTTCATAATTAAAAATAATAATATGTATATGTCCCACAGTTGAGCACAGGCTACCTTCTCGGCTAGCGAGAGGGTTTGAGCCGTAATCCACCACGCTGGCTCGGTGCGGGTTGGTGGATAACATGAACATTAATCCAGTCATGTGTGTCAATTAAAATCAAATAAGAACTGGAAAAATTACAGTAAACCATATCACATCAATTGCGTACTCCATTTAATTATGACAATTGTTTGGAGTATTAACAAGTAACTCGACGTTAACAAGGCGCTATACCGGTGGTTAGTTTGTGATTAACTAATGGTTAACTACTATAAACTGCGGGTTAACGGATCGTTCGTGGAATCCGGCCGTAGATGGAAGGTGTTGGGTAAGCGGGAAACGGGGCGTTGTCGAGGGTTCTGTAGGTTTTTTTGATGTTTTTTACATTGGTTGATTACCAATAAAGTCGATTAAAATTAAAATTAATTCTAAGGCGTTTCTGAAGATAATTAATTAGTACTATAGAAGAGGCTTTTGGAAGCTGGGGAATGTATAATAAAAGGTTATGATGAAGGTATAAAAACAGCTATATAGCCAAAAAGATTCCCTAAGAACTTATCGTTTAAGAAAAGACATCAACGCGTTTACTTACTTTATTACTGGCATTTAGGTTATAAAAAGTTAAATTATTTGTATCTTGTATTACAAATTATATGCCCCAACTTTTTCATTTAGGCGTATAAATAAAACCTCCGACCACGGAACCCTAAACTCCAATATTATAAGGTGTAATTAAAAATTGGGTTGTAAAGTTAATAGTGGTGAGCTGAAGGGCCAGTTAGTTAATCACGATTTAGCTTGTTTGTTAACGATCCCTTTACAAATGATTTAAGTGGCCCTTAAACGGACCTTATACAGGGTGTTAAGGATTTAGAGGGTAAAGAGCGTGGTTTAGCTTAGGATAACTACGGAAGTTGTATAAATAATTGTACCGAAGCCGTGAAGAAATTTTAATAGCGCGATCTAGGATTGACTGTATCGGAGAATGTTGGCGTCGACACATAGATGGCGCAATATTGTATTGAAATAAAGTAAAGATCAACACTTAACACAAATATCAATTGATTTGTAATGAGTTGTCATTAGTAGAGACTCAAAAGGATATGGCATATATTTAGAATCGTTTTCATCCGTTTTTTTCTATTCAGGTACAGTTTTTCATTTTCTATCGTTTGTTGAATATGACTTTATTATCAGGCATCTTATAAGAGCCGAGCTCCAAGTTATTTGAATCCTTAAGTTCCTGAAATGAAAAAAAGTGTAGGGTATTTAAACTATATTATTTTGTTCCAACTGTAATTTAAATTTCAGTAGATTTGAGACTTCTCTTTTATACTCAGTGATATAACAAAATATCAAGAACACCCTGTATAGTTATATAATTTTAACCAGAGTGCAAGGTGATATTAATCCTGGTGAGAGTTATTTCGGATTTTTTATATAGTTACCTATATAATTAGAATATAATACTTTATTTTATTTAGTTTTATAATAGTGTTATATGAGGTTAAATATTTTATTGAATTTAAGGCGTTAGTTAAAAAGATAATGCTATTGATATGTTTTAGTAATATTATCCTTTTCTGTTGTTATTTTATTATTTTATAATGCTGAAGCTAAAACGATTAAATTTATTTTAAACTCGAATCGGTCATAGCCTAGTAGTTTTTTCTTTTCAGGTGTTAAAAACATATTTTTTAAGAATAATTTAAATATTACTAAAACAGAGCTAAAATTAGGTTAGTTGTAAAGAAAAATGGATTTAGTTTCGGGATCATATAAATAAATATAGCTTGAAATACTTATATTATTTATCTTAATGAATCTAGATGGCGTTGCATGTATTTTGAATCGCTTACATTTGCGTTTTAAAAATGTAGGTAAAAAGTTTTGTAATGCTCGTTCTTTCTAATATTGGTTTATAGGTACTCGTATAAGTTGTTTTTTTTTATAGTATGGACAAACAATCGAATCATCCCTAAAAAAGTATAACAAATGTAGATATATTTATCGGATCCACAATCATAATACACAAATCTAGAGATGTACCCATTTAAGTACAAATAATAAACTTTCCTTCAATGTGTGCCTGTAATAGAATCGCAGCTTTCAAAACGGATGAGCCGATTTTGATTAAATTTATTTTTTGTTTAAGCAGACCTTGATCGTGAGTATTCTAAAGATTTTACATATCGTTTTAAAATGGTCAGAAAGTAGTTAACATTTTAAATTCATCTTAAAACCGTGCAAAACTCTTCGCTCATGCAAAAATCTCACCATAAAATATTCATAATAAACTCAATAATTATATCTCGTTAACTTAGCAAGTAGCCAACAAAAAAACATCGAAATTGACGTCCTAAACACATACCCACGTTGAAATTAACCGCCAAATAATACCGAATTCACAAACAAACAATTCCACGGACTTTCACCAACTCGTACGCATCTTACCAATAATTTGTGTTGGCGTCTCGCTCGCTCGTATAGCGCTGTCTCACTCTCTCGTCATTAGGTTATTAAGGCCTGGTTGTACATGAAGAGCCGTGATTAGCAGGTGATTAAGGGCCATTCAACATAATCATGTAATTATTTATTTATGTTTTAAAGGCGAGTATGTTTTATAAGTGTATAGGCGGATTGGGCAGATGAATTCGCTAATAAGATGGAGAGGTAACTTGGTCTTATTGGGTTATAAATATAACGTCTTTAGTAGTTACATTTAAAACTTCCCTGTTTTTGAGATGTATGTTTTGTCTTGTAACAAATATTTTTTAAGGATCACCACAAAAGCTTTGACATGAAAACGAGCGCCATTTAACCCTGAATTACTGTTAAATAAACATTAACAGTTTATTTCCTACTAAAATACTCAAATTAAGCTAATTCTCATAATTTTTCTTTCTTTTTTTCTGCAAAATTGATCTCTACACACTCATAAATCGGTATAAAAACATATTAAACCTTTTCAACAATGGTTTCATCTGCAAACCCCGCACATACTGCGCTGGCAGTTCGCTCCACGCAATAACGATATCAGCTCACGATCGCTAATGAAATGAGCGGGAACATTCGCTAGTTGTGCGACACACACGGGAGGGGCGCGCGGCGAGCGGGGGGCGCGGGGACTTTGAGGTTAGAAAATTAAAACACAACAGAGATAAGTAAGTTTTGGGAGTGGTAGAGTCTAGCTGTAGGCTCTGTCTGCAGCGATTACTGGGCTGACTCGACCGGTGAAATACCACCGTCGCACAGAAAACCGACGTGAAGTAGGGACGATGTTCCTGCGTTTCGTTCGGTGAGTGCGGTATCCGGTGCCCAATTTTCTTAAAGGCCAGCAACGCACCCTCAATGCATATGTAATGGTGCGTGTATACGGGCGGCGGTGATCACTTACCATCACGTGACCCGCTTGCTCGTTTGCTAGGTTCTCTTATAAAAAAAAACTTCTTCTTCATCGTGTGGTGAATATGCACTTTGCAGCACATATTCATCTAGTGTCAGAGTTTTTAGGAACAGCCTTTTAAGGGCCTCTGACGTGGTTCCTGTAGGGTAGTGGCCACCCTACTGTCAGTATTTTTCAAGCCGCCTGCCTAAATAGGCACCTGACTTGAAAAAAATAAATCATAACAGAGATAAGTAATATAGAAGTTATTTTACTTACAATTAAAACCATAAAATGAATAGTTAAGTAATAATAATTAAAAAAAATTTTCTATAAAATCTGATGATTGCTGGGTTGTGAGTTCAATTTTACCTATTAACAAAAAAAGAAGCGTTGAAAGTGTGGCGTGTGTTAATCATTTCAATCAAGTTAACAAATTAAATTTTTATTCCATTGTAACGCTTCAACAGATAAGTAGATGATTATTATTAAATTCTTTATTTTTATAAAGATGTATGACAATTCTAAATAATTGAATCATTCTCTGAATTTAGAAACATGCATTAGCTGTTTCATTACAGAAAAAAATCGAAAGATATTAAAAAAAACTCATGCAAAATCTTACACATTCATTTTCAATGCCTTTTTTAATACCTTTAACTTTATCTATGTAAATTCTAATAGTAAGAGTTTAAAATCCTTTCACAAATATTTTACCACAGCATTGAATGTTCATTTCATTATTGTTCACCAAACTATCGACCCGTGTGTCTCAATGTTAAGAACAGCATAATTTCAACCTTAAAATAAATTTTGAAACGGAAACCAAACATATTATCTAGTTCATTACTATAATTTATAATATTACAAATAACTTTCCATTTGTTTGTTCATTTGTACTCACCAATTACTGTACTTAGACAACTTCGATATAAATTGGTTTAATAGTAGTAGAATTCAAAAAGTAAAGTAATCATTATTGGAAACGGAAATTTCATTTTGATTAATATAGTTAAACTAGCGGCCTGTTCTCAAAACATTGTTTTTTCGCTAACTCGAAATAACTTTTTCTAAATATTCTTTATTTACAAATTTAAATGAGAAAATATCCTTAAAGATAGCGAAACCCGCATTTAAATCCTTTTAGAGGTTTAGGAGGAGTTAGTGGACAAACATACAAACAGACAGAATTAACTACTTATATTACTATGTAATGTAATAAAGTCAGGTACCCACCTACACAGATTTAATTAATAAAATTAATTTGAAAATTTACTTAAAAATACTTACATGAACATATTTTATTATTGATCTGCTACCTGGATATTAGACAAAACTTAGTACCTACCTACTTATAAGTTCATCAAAAGTTAAAGCATAGTTTACTGAAATCTTGCGTTGAGCCAGCATATTAGATTACGGCTCAGAACCTCTTTCTATGTGAGCTACTAGTGGGACATGAAATATTACATAAATAATATATTTAGTTTTACTAAGTGGCTAAGGTGATAAAATTACTCTTTTTTTTAATTCTTAGCTAAATACTATTTTTATTACATATATTTATTCGTAAAATACAATCATCACGGACATAACCTAAAAAAACACTCTTTTCCTACAACTGATCGCACAAACACTACATTTCTATGCCATCATCAATTTTTCTTATTAAAACACATAAAAAGTGACATTAAGTATTCAAAAAGCGATTAGTCCTGCTTCTAATGTACTACCACTTATTCTAAGTAAGCGTGCTTAGATTTATTAAGTTTAACTTAAGTGATGTAATAGGACGGTTAAGGCAGAACCGTTTTTTAACTGGAAATTTTGCTTGTATTACGTCATAGGAAATTCAATAGGAAATTACTACTGGGCGGATTTGGATGAAACTTTGCAGTAATATAGGTTATATATCAGATTAACACATAGAGTACTTTTTACCGCAGGAAAACTTCTTATTCCCACGGGAAACCGACTTCCTCGAACGGTGTCGCGGGCGGCCACTAGTAAAAGATATTTTGGTTATTCCGTCACTTGTAGAAAGCGACATTGTCAGGGAGTTACATCAGTTAGGTATTTTTTATCCTCGCGAGTGAAGTCGCGGGTGGAAGACTACTATTTATATGAAAGCTGAAATAATGTAAAATAACCTTTTGAACTGCAAATAAGATACTGCTCGATGTTTGTTGAACATTTTTTTTTATATAAACATGCTACACTTTTAATTAATTTAATTTAGATACCAGACTCTACTTAAATAAAATTGAAGCAATAAGTTTGGTAAGAGAATTTCTACCTTATGTCTATTTGGTGCTTTTTTATTTATTTATTCACATGGCATCTGTCTATAAACCCAGTTTTTTTTTGTTTCCTTTATCTTCCTTTCCTGTATCTTAGGTATAAATAAGACGGTGGACCTCATCCAAATGAATATGATATTCAATTCTTCATAACACTATACAACTTAATCTCAATTAAATATTTAAAATAAACCAAAGCGCATATTACCTATGCAGAGCGCCATCTTGAATCAAGAATTCTTGACGCATGCGCGCAACGCTACATGCAGGATACGCGCTGCAGCGACCAATAACTGATTAAATAAAACTACTAACGCATATTTAGTAGGAAACATTATTTGTTCTGTCATGTTTAAAAAAACAGGTTTATTTTATAGACAATAAACTTTAAAAATAGGTTCCCAATTGTCAAATGGCAGCTACCCGTAGGTACGTTTTTAACTTTTGCAGGAAGTAAAATAATGAACTTAAAGACAAAGAACCAAATTAGCATTAGATAATTAATAACTATAGCAAAGCTAAAATAATCCATTTTTAATTCTGCCTAACACCTGTCACAAATATTTGTAGGTGTCAGAATTATAAACGGGCGCGCCAAAACAACTTTTTAAAGCCAGCTGTCAAATTGGGAGCACGCGTTCGAATTTCGAATCAAAATTCAAAACGCACGGCGCTTATTAGATATGTTTAAATGCATTCTAGCAGTGCGCAATGCATATCTATTCACTTCTTGGCCACACGGGCTGTTCCTGTTAAGTTTAGAATTGAATGCACTCTTATTTATTGCTCGATTGCATCCGGAATTTAAACAATAGCTCCATTGCTTTTTTCTGACATAGACGATTTTTTTTCTATACGCAAGGCTAAGGTAATTCTATACAGCCTTATGAAAAACGATGTAAATGACAGCGACTCGTTGTTTGTTGATTAGCAAACATAATAATGGTTATTGTAAGTGATAAATTTTGTTATCGACTGGGTAATTACATTGCACAGACAGTCATGCATGACTAAATTGTTATTAAAGGGGCTATCATCTCATATCTTAGTCAAAGTTGTCAGGTTGGAGCGTGGTAATTATATTTTAATAAAATGGAGTCGTGCAGAAGTAATGCAAATTGAATACGATCGTATATAAAGGTAATATGAGAAATGGGATTAAACGAATTATGGGAAAAACATACGAGGACAGTTTGTCATTGTCGACAACCTTTTTTTGTAATTCAATTTACATATTTTAAATAATATTATGAAAAATATCTCATACCTATACTTCAATTAAGGGAAGCTAGTTTAAATCATTATAGAAAATATTTCCGGACACAATACTAAACGACTAAATCCTACTAATATTATAAATGTGAAAGTTTGTGAGTATGTGAGGATGTATGGATGTTTGTTATTCTTTCACGTAAAAACTACTGGATGGGTTTGGATGAAACTTTGCAGTAATATTGGTTATACATCAGAATAACACCCAGGGTACTTTTTACCGCGGGAAAACTTCTCATTCACACGGGAAACCGACTTCTACGCGAACGGAGTCGCGGGCGGTCACTAGTAAATATATATAAGTGACTATGGTTCCTTAATATTTGTGTTTGTACTGTCATTGAACTATGATCTAAATGATAGTAATTTGGCGGTAAAGTAAAAACCGTATTATAATCCGTTAGGTATGTGGTTTGGTAGCAGTAAGCAGACATGAATTGCATATTTACTTAGTATTTGCTATTTACTGTGTATAGAAAGATATCACCAATTGTTTTTTTTCTAACACTACCTACAGTAGCCAAAGCCAACAGACAAGGACCTCCTACTTCAAACTCTATACGATTACCTCCAAATCTAAATCAGTATTCCAAGCAAATCCCTGCCCAAGTACTTACGTGCAATCAGCCTCTACACTCCGGCCCCACATATCTATCACTTTGTAGTTATCTCTCACAGATCTATAAAACCAATTAAATTGACAACCAAAACAAATAACAAACATATTCCCAACCTTACTACTGAAGACATAGAGGCCAAAGTAAATGATGACGGTGATTAAGATTCATAGAAAGATGTGATTGTTGATATTGATCAACCGTAAAACCAATAAGCTGGTCATGTGTGAAACTCATAAAATCCGACCCTGATGGAATCGCTTCCTAGAAAATGAGTCAATTCCGAAATTCGTGAAGGAGCCATTGTTGTTATTGACGTGAGGGTTTCCGATTTAAATATTGATTCTTGAAACACATTAGAATGAAACACGAATGATGTAAAAGTATTTGGTAACAAATTTGATAGTTGTTTAAGAAAAATAAGGGAAAAAGAAGATATTTTAAAAGATGACGTAGAAGTAAAAATATGTAAATTTCATTTTAAGGTTAATTCAAACGCCAATTAGATAATTTGAATCTATTCAAAAACAGATTGTTCGAACCAATAAACTTAGTTCAAACGACAAAAAAAACCAAACGATATCATAATAAACTCAAAAGAATTGAATTTGACAGTTTCATATGGTATTCACAAGAAACTGACAAAAATATTAATTTTACATTAACAGACCCGTGAAAAGGCATTGACACATCGGCTGTATCGTTTTCCACTTCATCTATGCGCCATTATTCTAATTCCTTTCATAGCTAACCAAAATCTATTTGAACCACACTTCAGTTTGTGTGACTCTTTTTGAAAAGCTATAGAGCTCAAATTCGAAAACCAAATGCTAAAGCATCCGAATAAAATTTATTAAAATTTAAAATGTCAAATAGCTACAAAAGAAACGAAAGGGACGGAATCTTACGAGTGACAGAGAAGTAATTATCCCTTTTTTGCGTCACGCTGTGACCAACTGTCAGCTTCCAAGAAGGTGTAAAGTGGTCCCTATTTTGTGTTATTTGTTATTTTTATTTCATTATATTGTTAATAAGCATGGGAAGGGGGATGGTTGCCGCTTTGTAAACTATTATTAAATGCTTATTTGGAACTAAATAGAATATAATGGCCGTGGATAATGCGTTCAATGGGGACTTGGTAATCAATCGGTCATTGTTGAAATTGACTTGACGTATTCATTGGTATTGACAGGTAAACCTCAGATTCGATGTAATTTCTATTGCTCGAGAATAGAGGATATATCAGCCTGAATTTGATTTTCTGCTTGACAGATGTTAGGATTTTATTGGAATCCAATATAGGCGCCTTCGGAGAAGATTGTTAAATAATTTGTAGCGATTTTTTTTCGTTTATAACCTCGTTTGTGATGGTTTCGCTTTTATTGCAACTGACAATAAAATTTGATGGTTTCAAGTGTGTGAAGACGTCAGTGGCACTCGAGAAGATTTAAAACATATTCAGAATCTTTTGTTGAAATCTTTTGAACTAAATGCGACTGTTTGACTTACTTTTATATCATTGATTGAGGTTCGTGCACATGTAAATAACTATGACTCAATTAAATGTCAAATCAAATGATGTCTTTATAAGATAAAAATTAAAGACAATATCTAAGGCAACTTTAAAATGAAATCTAACAAACATTAAGTGCCTCATCCCGATTAAATAGAAGTTAGGAATAAATCAGTCAGTCCATTGTTATTTGGGAACACTGACTACAATAAATTAATCAATGCAACACGCGCGGGGCACGCTCGACTACATCCCCCATTGACCGCGGACAAAACAGTCATTAAACCACTAGATGTCCTTTCTAAAACTATTGTTCACATTATTGATGAAGATAACGTTTTAGTTTTACGGTTTGAAACTAATGTTTTAATATGACATTTAAATTTGAAACGTTAGTTTATTAGTTTGGCAACAATTTAAAGCTTTGCCATTTATATAGGTTTGTATGTATATCCGCTTACTCCTTAATTAAGTCATTATTTAAAAGAGACTAAAACCAAATGAAGTTTTATGGTTACATTAACCGTAATTTTAATAAATAAATAAACATTCCCCTTCATTATCAATTTAAATTGTTTGCCAAACTCTCATAGAACTCGCAAAAGCGTTTAATATGTTTGACAAGACAAAAGATGGTCCATTTGTGGCCATTGACATACCATTAAAAGGCCATAACTTAGAACCGTAACCATAATACAGTCGGGGGCCTATTATTTTCCAATAATTAGCAGAAAAAAGTATAAGGGATATTTAGGATTGTTGTATCGAGCGGGCGTACTACAGGGAGGTACTCAGGGTCGCTTTCTTTTCAATGTGTTTTTATTTTAGTGCTTTTGAGTGATTTTAATTAATCACATGTTTATGGTAATTCTTTAAGTTATGAATTAGGATGCTCTAAATCTTTTTCTTAAAAACAAAGACATGGTATCAATCTAAAACTCTTTTTAACACCTTTTAAGCTAAATTCAAAGTATCCCTTACACTTCTAATACGTCCCAGCCGCTATTACAAGCAGCAGCCGGCCCAGCAAGCCCAGCGGGGGGCAGCCCCGACGTCTGACGTCAGAATGGCTGCGTTCTGGAATAGAAGAGAAAAA
Organism: Emmelina monodactyla; assembly: GCA_916618145.1. NCBI lineage: Eukaryota > Metazoa > Arthropoda > Insecta > Lepidoptera > Pterophoridae > Emmelina > Emmelina monodactyla. The sequence goes on from OU745324.1 coordinate 6,173,775, forward strand.
ATGTGGGTGTGTTGGCTAAATTAGCCTTTGAGGGTTGTAGTCGGTGGGTCTATGATGTGAAAGATGTTAATTTTGTAAGTTGAATAATTGTGAAGAATTAGTTTAGCGAACTATTTTAAATTGCATAGTATATTCCTTGTCAGAACTTAAATTTTTGTCATCTGATACAGAATACTCCAGTACATGACCAATGTTTCTAACGATTCACGTTAGTAAGAAAGAAAAAAATAGAAAAACGAATTTGTTTGTCAAGGTGAAACTGCGTTCTGCCCCAGTCCTTTGTGGGTCTATAACACAAGCTATGTTAGTTTTTATTTAAATTTGGTTATTAACTATACAATGTATTGAATATTCTAAACATTTTCACTTCTATTTTATATCATTCTTATCTAAATACAAGTTGTTCTCGTAAATGAAGTGTGTATTTTAAACCCTTGACATTCAACTTGAAGATAAAAATAAACTCCTCCACTTTTCTTATCTTAACTAGCACACAAAAGCTTATTTCCTCTTTTTAGAGATGCAACCAAACTGGTTGTATCTTTAAAAAGAATAGAGACATCACAGTACTGTAATAATTTATTTAAATGACCCGTAACATGATACTTTACCCTACAGCATGTGCGTGCTCGATCTAAAGATTCTTGTCAACTTTGGGTGTTTTATAACTTTACCTTTTTATTCATTTTTTAACTTCGGATACATGGCGCTCTGCGGTTGATTTATGCTTGTTTTTTTTCCGAGTTATTAGCCCGGGAATGTGGGCTTTCTGTCAAATGTGTATTGTTAGGTGTTATTTGTGTAATGGCATTACTAAATTGGATAATTTATGTGTCCTATTATTTCTAAAGGTGTGGGATTATCACCCACAATCAGCTGAGGATATTTATTAAATTAAAAGACGTTATTATTCTTAACGATCTTTCGTATATGATTTGTTGCTTCGAAAATGGAGAGTTTGCAAATATGATGGTAATTTATTGTCGTTGTCCTTATTTCACGGTAATTTGTAGGTATACTTTATTGTTATTACTTTTTAAGACCATACAAACATTTAAATGTTTCAAGATCAAGCAAATTATTACTGTTTTTTTTATCTAATAAAATGGAGTAACCTCTTACATTTATGGCCAATAACTACTATCACACCCACCTCTATAACATACACATTTTATTCAATCAACCCAAATTATTAATAACCGAATACAAAATACAGGTGTCCATTTATTGTTAACAAACGTCACATTTCAAATATCGAATTGAAATTATTTTAAAATTATTCAAATTCTCCGAAATGACAGTGACATCCCGCGGTTTAACAACTTTTTTATTTCCTTTCATTCATTGTTAGGTAGCAAAGGTAGTAGCTTCATACAGCCTGGTGTGTATAGAGATATTTTAATTTAAGAAATATAATTTAGAATAATAAAAGTTGGATGGTCAATTTGGGATTTTATTGGTGATAATTTTCGTTTGGAATTTTTTCTTTATAAACGTACCCACTATTGAAGCTTCTTTCTAAAATTTGTCTCTCCCGTTTGTTCTAGAAATTGTTAGAACTCCCCAGAGAATGACACGCAAAAATCTTCAATAACACCAATTAAAATCTAAAAGCGATATTTCACCAACAAAATGACACAGTGACTTCAGTGTTGCCGACTAACGACCAGAAAATACTTGTCATTACACCAATTTTTCCGGCTATTCAGTAATAGTTATAAACCAATTTGGTGTGTCCAAAATTGTATGGGACCGGTGTGATGTGCTTTTAAAAGTTGTGTAATAAAGGCACAAAGGTTTGTCACACCTGGTTTAAAAAAAATAAGACAAGCTGGACAAACACAAGGATCTTTGACGCGCGTCGTTTGATTAATTTTATTGTTATTTTAGGTGAATCATATACAAAGATGTTAACTTAAGGTTTAAATGGTCGTGTCAACCGTTAGATATTTTATATTATTGAGCTTTGGTTTGTACCTATTTGGTTATTAATGTAAACTATGTAGGTAACATATTCTCACTTATTTCTTCTTTATGCTAGATTTTACTAGGTGAATAAGAGAGTTTTAGGTAATATTCTTAAGTATTATGAAGGTGTGCTTTATAAAGAACACAGTTCTTTAAATTCAGAGTAAGTTTAAAAAATACCATATTTCAAGCGCTGTTCAGTGTGCGTAGTAGGTACCTTCTAGCGGACCGTTATCTTACATTTTTTTATTATAACAATAATTTCAATAGTTTTTAAGATGTTTCTAGGCATTATTGGACTAAGTACATTTCATGTTATGAACTTAAAAGTCAACACAAAATCATCATACAATAATTATCCTTACAATTTTTTTACTATTACAAAATCATTTAACAAACAATTACCCTAATCAATCAACCAGTAACCACGCCTAACCATTTCGGTGTTACCAATTTAAAAACTACAAACCGGCCAAGTACCTCTATACAAAAAAAAACACCCTATCAATTTCGAATGTTAAAAAAAACTACTTGACCATGAGAAGAAACTTACAAACAAGCACAATAGATGTAAAATTGAAATCAACACTTCAACAAAAAGGTAAACCTACCGAATGAAGGCAAAAAATGTTGTGCACATCTGCTACAGATTGTTATGGCGGCTGGGTAGGATATACGGTTAATAATGGTGCATAGCATAGAAATTTATCTAAACCAAGTATATTTGTTTTTTTGGTGATTACGTAAAATACAAATTTCTAGGGTTATAATGATATTTAAAAACTTATTCAGGTACAGTTTCGGAGTTCAAAACTCTCCTCAGAAATGGATAGTTATTAATTTTAGGTCTTCTATATCTACCTAGAGGTAAGACAACGCTCGTCCTTATCGGAGTCCTTCAAATTTTAACCATGATTCGGACTAAACTATGTGATAAGAACGTATTTTTAACCAACTTCCAAAAAAGGAGGAGGTTTTCAATTCGGCCGGTATGTTTTTTTTATGTATGTACATCGATTATTAAAATTATCTAAGATAAAACTGAATCAGTGCCAGTGCAAAGGAACTTTAAATTAAGCACTTACATTGAAAACTCTAAGTAAAGAAAAAACTTTAATAAAGAAAGAACGCACCAACATTTAACTTATTGACTGTACCCATTTGACTAGTATAATATGTAACCAATTGAGCATAAATTGAGCAGAACTGTTTCTGGGTAAAGTCATTGATGTGTCGCCGATAATATGAGTGGGTAACACCCTAAATAGATTAAATACTAGTTTAAGTAGAAAAGGTAACTTATTTAAAAATTATTAGGTAAGGTTAGTTTTGTTGAAATTACTCAGTCGAGTAGAAAAGTATTTTTATTGTGTTCCTATTTATTGAAGTTAAAAGATTGAAACATACAATAAATCTGCAGACTTCAAACACAATGGACTAGGGGCAAACAGACTTATTCTCAGACTTGAGCCAATTATGATTTTTATAAACTATTATTTCAATAAAAAAGAGTCGGTAAACAAACCCCGAAGCTTCCACTAGTCTAGTATACCAAAAATCTAATGTTTTCTTTCTCTTCTTCTAGTCTTTTACCAATTTTCGGTAATTGTGCCTACATATTTACTGTTAGCTGTAAAATAAAAGTAATCGGTAACTGGACATCCCTAGCATTCGATGGACATCACTGGTTGGCGTCACTGCCGGGGGACGCGGATTTGGATTGAATCTAATGGCGGCTACAAGTTGCATTTTCTACTTATTCATATTAATTAAAGAGATGTTTAATCTAAAGGCCAATAAATATTGTTGCTTTTTATATTACTAAGTTACATGTTATTTGATGCTAATTCCCTCCAAATAACCTTGAAACCCGCCAAATTGGCAACACTGTCCTCAGGCACACCGCGCTGTTTTCATTCAATCACTCAACGTCACGGATTACTTCACTCCGACTCTCCGACAAATTTCATACTTCTCTGGAACGTTCTTTTGACATTTACCGTAGTTCTACACCGTGACTAAAGCTGTTTGTTTAGGATCACAAATGTGACGTATAGTTAATAGGCAATAGAAATGTAGTTTTTAGGAAGTAATTTGCCGGTTGGTTAAGGGTTTTTTTGACAAATTAGGCTAGGTGTTTGGGGGGCAAGCCTTTAGCGTTGTTCTCACATACATTTTTAAAGAAGATTTAATAAGGATGTAAATTATATATTAATAGTGGCCGCCCGCGACTACGTCCGCGTGGAAGTCGGTTTCCCGTGGGAATGAGCAGTTTTCCCGCGGTAAAAAGTACCCTTTATGTTATTCTGATGTACAATCTATATTACTGTAAAGTTTTATCCAAATCCGCCCAGTAGTTTTTACGTGAAAGAGTAACAAACATCCATCCATACAAACTTTCATGTTTATAATATTAGTAAGATAAGTACAAATATTTTTATATTATAGTGTTAATAAATATTAAACATAAAATATATACCTACAAATGTGTGTTGACTGAGTTCACTTGGGTACTTCTCAAGGCTCTACTTGCGTGCCAAAACTTTTATTTTTACTATAATAATAACAGATATTTACATTAATTTCTCAATTCTTTGTCTTTACCAAGCCATTAACTATCTACTTGCAAGATAAAGTTAAAACGCTGAACTTTTAAATATTTTTAAATATATTTTTATAGATATCGCCTAGGGTACCTATACAATCAAAATACGTAGGCCCTGCCGTAACTTACACTTCCACAAATAAAAAACCCTTTTCCCTTTTCTCCCTTACAATAACTCAAGTGGCCCTAGCACCCTATTTTCACAAGACAAGCCATCTTTGACACGTCTGTCACGCTTAGATTTTAAACGGATACCACTTTAAATAACACGCTACGTGTTTACAATTGTTGGGAGATAAGTCTACAAGATGGACGACAATTTTTTCATTTTTTTTGTTTTTTTTTTTCATTTTTTTATTTGTTTTTTTTATTTAACTGAATGGGAAATCACTCAAACAAGAACTAAGAGTCTTGATACGGATTCCGAATAGAAACTTTAATAGTGCGATTTAGGATTGGCAGTGGTTTGAAGAAACCTGCCACCAATGTTTACCATGAGAAAGAAAAGGCAATCTGTATCATTTAACTTTTTATACAGCGACCTACTTATAAAACTTAAAAAAAATCGAAATCCAAAAAACGCATAATACACATTTCTTCATATTTTTCTGTTTTTGAAATTTAAACGTTTACAATTCTTAATAACTTTTTTAACATGAAATGATATCTACACTTACCTAAGCCTAGTGAGGTAATCCCTGTGTATTAAGCCCAATATAATAATGTGTGCAATAAAAAGGGTAACTACACCGGTGATCGTCACGTCAGCGGTTACAGCATTAAGTCAAAGTTCATTCTAATTTCTGTGACAAAGAATGGCCGACTGCCGTTGTCTGTTCTACAACTGATAGTGTTTATAGGGTTCTTTAATATTTATACATTTATTTTGTTGTTAAAAGCGGTTTCTAAGCTTACCGTGTTGAAATAAAGCGAGTGAATTTAATGTTTGTGTTTCAGGTACCATACAATGGACTTCTTAATTGGCCCGGTCATGAAATCAAACCTTACTCTGGAATCATAACAGTACCTACTGTAGCATTGGTAGCTAAATAACTACATTTGAATTATTGCTATATCTCGTAGACTATGTAATAACGAAAGTTACTACGCATGTAGGTACCTACTTTTAAACCGCTAAAAATATGTGGTAGCTTACAATTTTAATACTAAAAAAGGCATAGAGCATTTTTAGTTAACTTTGTTTTCAACGGAAGTTTCAACATTTTAACTACTACAGAACCTTTTGTTTTATTTTATACTCAACCACAACCGATTTTTATCAGAAGCCCACAGATTCACAGGGGAAACTTCAATTCACCACGTTTTCGTCCACCATTTAGTAGAACCTGTACTATCCACCGTTTCCAAAATTACCTTCTTTTGTTTTGTCATACACAAAAATGACTATCATTTTCGTTTTTTTTTGTCATAACGCGGTTTTTATGGCCTATATCATAGATTTTAATGAATCATTGTTGTTTTTTATTGTTATAATTCAAAGTAACGGATAAGGCAAAGTATTATTTTTATACAGCTAAGTTTTTTTTTTAGTAGGAAAAAAACCGGTATAACACGTTACGTTAAAACCGTTATTAAAATGCTAAATGGTTTCAACTACCGAAATTATGACATTGTATGTGTGTTGTGTTGTTGTGTTACAGATTACTTTTTATTATTTTGAATATGGCAGCACTTAATGTTAAGAGACATTAAGACGTGATAGTATTTTGAAAAAGGATTCGTCCTACTTTAAATAAATTTAAATGTGGTCCAAAAAGGCTGTTTTCAGGTCGTAGTTGACAATAAGGCAAACAAGTTTAAGCCCTAGATAAAATATACTTAATAAAAAAAGATAAAATTGATGTACAAAAATTTTATCTTTTTTTATTAAAGTTCTCTAAATTAGGAATTAGAAGATAATTATGTCATGCTTACATACCTAAGTTACAATAAAAATAATTGTATGGTAAATTAATGAAATATATAGTATGTAGATCGGAACTACAATTTTATGAAGCCTTAATTCTTAATTCAGAGTTGTTGGATAACCAGCGGAAGCGTTTTTATATAGGTGTAGGTATCTTAAGTATGGAAATTAGGTATAGCGTACAGAAAAGTTGAACGTTCTTTACCTACTCGCAGTGGCGGATTTACCCTAAGGCCCGTGTAGGCCCGGGCCTAGGGCGGCCAGATTTAGGGGCGGCCCAAATCATGTCAAAAAGGCTTATCATGGTGTATGCTGGGCGGGCTGCACTGCATGGCGCGATCTATACCGCATCCTTAAATACTCATCTACAGGGCCGAGCCGCCCATACGTGCGATGTGTGCGGCGCAAGCAAGAGGGGCGCCGCCGGATTGTGTTTTTTAATACAACATAGTTGAAAAAATTGTCTAAGCCGACTAAAAAAGGCGCCTCATAGGTTTCGCACACAGGCGCTGCTTAGGCTTTATATATGTTACGGCTAATACCCGAAGTGCGGCTACACCTAGTTTTAGCCGGTTAGAACATCAATAGGTTAGGTTAGTTAGGTTACTTTTTTGATACCACCCAGAAAAAGGAGTCCCGCATAGCGGGACTCCGTCGACTCATGATTGAAGCCAGTTTTTATATACATAGGTATAATTTTTTTTTTACAGTTTTCCATATTAAAAACTCTTCTAACCGGCTAAAACTAGGTGTAGCCGCATTTCGGGTATTAGCCGTAACATATACATAGATGCGCCAACTTTTTGATCAAATTATATGTACTAAGATGTACATAGATCTACGCAAACTTATACAGGGTGATTGATAATGCGAGACATTCCTTCTAAGAAGAAGAGCTTATTTGCAGTCAATTAAGTCGCATCATACCTACCATATCCGAAAATTGATATTTTCTGAGATATGAAACATTTAAGTTTTTTTATAAAAATCCCTATTTTCGAAGTTTAAATGTATCCTTTTAGTTGAAAATTAAAAATTATGTTTAATGTTTTGTTGTTTTATGGTAGCTTGATAACTTAAATGATATTTTAGATTAAAATTGTCTAAAATAATTGTCCTTATTTTAGAAAAAGTCAAGAAACCAAGAACAACTTAAAAAAAGTATTGTGAAAATAAATAGCGATTTTCTAAAAAAAAGTCCAAATAATTTTGCGTAAAGATTACATAAAAAACATTCCCAATTAATTAGCTATTCTAAAAGGTACATTTATTATACTAAAACGTATTTGATTGACAACTCTACTAATAAAAGTAGTAACCTCTCTCCTAGAACGCCTCAACTTTGTGGTTACCGCGCACTTTTACAGTGTTTTCTTTGGTTGATGTCGCCGTCTTGCACAAGGATTGTTCAATAACATTGAGGTCTGCCGTTAAATAAATCAATTTTGTTAAAAGCCTAAGCTTCAAGTGTGCAGCCTTTGCGGTCAAATAGAAAAAAATCTGTTGAGTGCGGAAAAAGTGACCTTTATAGTAAACGAACTACATCTTTTTCATTAATCACTACACATCCCTTGTTATTTTTTCTTTGGTTGATGTCGCCAGCTCTTGTGTTGGTTGCTAGATTTCTGCGAAAAACATCTATCATTTCTTCGTCTACTTCGCCAAACTCGAGGTCTACAAGCTTTATTCTTTTGAGACGTCGATACGTCCCGGAAAACACTCTAACGTTTGACCCACGTCGATTACGGAAACGCAACAAGTACCTACGTTTTTTTGCTGCAACAGCGTTGCCGTTACACAATCCGTAAATAAGGAGAATGTCTGTGTATTCTTCATAACGAAAGGCCCTCGCCCACGGCAATTTTTTGTAGCGATGCTGTCGTGCGGTAGCATCGATACCATGGACTAGCAGTCGCTGACTGTGTGCCATCGCCTCCAGAGCCACGATTCGTTAGTATAGTCTTTGCATCGATACAGTTGCGATAACTAGCGCGTTGCAAATGTGACTAACATGCGTTTACTTAACGCGCGACAGCATCGCTACGAAAAATCTTCGTAGGCAAGGATCTTAAATTATACAAAAGAAAGAAATCACTGCAAAAGTACGCGGTAACCACAAAGTAGAGGCGTTCTAGGAGAGAGGTTACTTCTTTTATTAGTAGAGTTGTCAAATAAATACTTAGTTTTAGTATGACAAATGTACCTTTTTGAATAGCTAATGAATTGGGAAAGTTTTTTATTTAACTTTTACTCAAGACTATTTAGAATTTTTTTTAGAAAATCACTATTTATTATCACAACACCTTTTTTTAAGTTGTTCTTGACTTTTTCTGAAATAAGGACAATTTTTTTTAGACAATTTTATCTAAAATATCATTTTAGTTATCAAGCTACCATAAAACAACAAAAAATTCAACTTATTTTTGTATTTTTCACTAAATAGGATTCATTTGAACTTCAAAAATGGGGTTTTTTTTATAAAAAAAACTTAAATGGTGCATAAAATTATCAATTTTCGGACATGATATGACTTAATTGACTGCAAATAAGCTCTACTTTAACCTCTTAGAAGGAATGTATCGCATTACCAAACACCCTGTATGAGTATATAAAGTACGAGATGGATGGAGATCAATGGAGATATCTTTTTAATTGAGCACATTCAGGGAGATATAAAAATTCAAAGTGATCAAAAAACTTTTTCGCGAGTAGTCTATATGGTTAATGTTAAAAAGGGGCGGCTGATGGCTTGGGGCCTAGGGCGGCCGAGACTGCAAATCCGCCCCTGCCTACTCGACACCATATTCATACGTTATTCTTTTTGTATAGGTCTAGCTTTTTCCCGCGCGGCTTCGCACGCGTTAAATTCGGAGTAAAACCCCTCTTGTACTATGTTATTATACAGTAAACCTTCCCCTTGAATCACTCCATATATTAAAAAAATTAAACATACATAGGGACGTAGGGACAGAGAATGCGACTTTGTGTTATACTATGTAGTGATTCCTTTGACCATTATTTAACTTAATCAAAAAGCAGAATGTAAAGAAAATTTGTGTCGTTATACATATTGAAATGTAAGTTGTGTGTAAAGACAACATTAACTCAGTATTAAACATGAAACTACGTAATTCGATATGTTTTCATGTTAAATTTACAAATTGAATACAATTTAGCGTCTATAAAACGGTTTAGTCACCTTTTAGATAAAGATCACTTTGCATTGGGGCTGTTAAAATATCAATAATTCAATAAGTACAACATTTAAAAAAAAAAAAACTTTAGGAAATAGAAAGTTTTTATGTTCATATTATTAATGTATTTTATCGAATCAAAATTAGGTAGGAAATTTATTTTAAATATCTGTCCTTTCTGCAAAAAAAATAATTAAGCAAATGAAGATTATTTGCGTGATTTATTTTTAATATTATTTAATAAAAATATGTAGCTTTCACTGTGTTAACAACGGTGTCAACTTTCCAAAACCATATTTGAAAATATGATGGAACCTTTGAGTTTTTCCTTAATTAACTGACAAAACAAAATACTTATTTTATTAATATATGTATTTTACTAATAGTACTAACATTTAAAGTGATTTTACAAAAAAGAAGATTCCAAATTAAACCAATTAAAGTGACCTCAAGTATCCCATATTAAGAGACACAAGGACTAGACTTAATATTATGTTTTACTAAATAAACTATACAAAAAATAAAATAATTTTATAACTTTACTGTGATCTCCCCTTTACATTTAGTTTGTTGTCAATTCGCCATGTAGTGTCGATACCTTCTTGGAACCTTAAACCAGATGTAACGCAACACCTACTTGCAAGACCTTAAATCAGTTTAACAAGAATAGAGAATTAATTTCAACATTCGATGTTAGCTTGTAGGAAGAAATTTTTAGGAATCGCGAACAAGAGTAAGTTTAAACCACTTTTGCGGTTAGTTTTAACATTTTTATCGGATAATTAATTAGTTCATGCTCATGCTAAGATATCTGTTTGTAGAAAGCTATGTTTTGCTATCAATAGTCTTTGTACTTTTTGATAAAAATGCATGAAACTAAATCTCTAATTTTATTGCTAAGTCTTAAGACTCTTTCAAGTCATCAAAACGATAATTAACGGTCACTATTTCAAAACAACACCTCGCCTAAATCATCCTAATAAAAAATCGACAATAATTTAAATAAAAATGCCTGATTAATACAAAATACAACTGTAAAATCGTTAATCACAACTAATAACTTATTTCGATATATCTAACACTATCAATTTACACCAAAACGGATGAACAATTTGTGATAAAATTCAACCTACTCACATTAAGTATAAATCACACACTTAAGTATTGGGCAGAGATATAAAATTATACAGGATGTGTATGTTTGTCTTTTAAGTATATCAATTTGAATGAAATTAAATATTGTTGTAAAAGTATTCGAATTAATAAGTTGTAGGGAATGAAACCACAAGAGAAACATTTTAGAAGGTCACTTGAGTTTTAGATACATTAATTTTAAATTATTAAGTTTAGGCCCCTCTGCTGTACAACTTTATAAATGCAGATAATCAATTTTTATTGCTGTAAAAAAGACATTTTCTTTATGTACAGACATAAAGACACTTAATTATTATACCTATAATTTTTTTGTATGTTTTTCGATATACTTTTCACCACTAAAAAAGTTTTTCAATAAAATATTTCTAAATTAACTCATACACCCTGTATACACCTCCTAAATATTTGGGACCCAACCAAAACCGTCACCCGATCCGATCCAACGTAATTAATTGCCTTTATAGCTCTATAATGGACAAACAAATGTCCATTATAACGAACAGTCCATAATAAGAGCCATGATATTGTACCTTTTTTCTATTTAGACCTCAATGTACGAAATTTTGACTTTTTCAGCTTTTAAAATGTAGGAGGTCAAGTATGTGTTTTAAGTTTAATAGATTTAAATATATTTTTTATACCTAAATAGGGTTCAAAAAGCTTATATCTATTTAAATGAAATATAGTCTAGGAAGCTCAAAAAATTGTGTAAATTAAGTTTATTTTGCTTTTTGAAAATCCTCTCGTTATATAAAATCAGTTTTGTGTTCAAGGTTTTCATTAACATGTTTTTTTAATATTTTTTTATGGTGACTCGTCAGATCAAATTTTTCTCTTATTTTTGCTTTGTGATTATGTTATCATTTGTCATTATCAAACTAACGGTTAAGAAAACCAACATTATAAATTAAGGTTTGTATACAGGGTGATTGGTAATGCGATACTAATACCAATATCACCCTGTATATTTTTATTCATAACGTTATATGTGTATGTTTATGTACCTTTTATTTGTATTTATTTAATAAATCAAAAGTACGCACAAAACTTGCTTTTTTACCACTACTCCGATCATAGGACTACATTAACAGATCCCTCTGAGGGATATGTAACTAGTACCTTTGTACAATGTTTTGTTTTTTACTGATTTTTATTGTTGAAAAATGTAGATATATTGTGCATCTGTACATAAATTATTAATAAATAAATAAATAATTAATAAGGTTTTGGTAACTTTATTGAGCGTTGTAATGTGCATAGTGGGACCTCGCTTTATGCGGTACAGTACGTGGTAACACACACCGTGAGACTCGTCTGAAATAATACTTGAAGTTAGGCTGAAGGAGTTCAGAGGTTTTAAATAATTAATGAAGCTTCTAAACTTTCATAAGTTCAGAATTTAAAAAATCGACAATCTAAAAAAAATATTTTTACGTTTAACAACGTTTTTTTTTCTATAATATTTATTAATTATTCTCAAAACTGATTTCAAGCATATGTGCCACGAATAAAAACTTCTAAGACAATCTTGAATCAAAAAGTCCAACAAAAAACCCTTATATGAAAACAAAAGCTCTTTCAAACGTCTTAATGCCTTTATTCCGTATATATTTGTATTTCCAATACATTTTACGACGCATTAATTCAATAGCTTCCGAGACAATAATTATGGTGGGTCGTAAAACAAATATTTTATGTCATTTTTGATAAAACCAAAACCTAACAGTAGTTCATTAATACCCCACGCTGAGAGAAAAAGCCTATAAAATTTCAGTTGGGTAAAAAAAATTCAACCAGTTTTGTTCTATGGCAAATTTACATTGGTAGAGGTAGAAAGACGGAATGAATGAATGAATGAACTAAATTAATTTAGCTACAAAGTCATATAATGCATACGACTCAATAAAAAACATCAGTAGGTATATTTGGCGCGAAAAAGTTATGATTAATTGCAGTAAAAATACTTAGTAAGTTCAAAGCGCATTTGCAATAAAGGTACCTAAAATACGAAAGCTCCATTCCTAACCAAGTAACTAAAGTAAATATATATTATTATACAAATTTCAAGTACCTAAACAAAACAATGCATTTAACATCGTGCCTCTGTACATACTTTACATTGCAAATTACATTGTCTTTGCCTAACCAAAAAGGAATTTGAAAAAAAAACATCGCCAAGGCGCCAAATTAAACGATTTAAAATCCGAACGTCTCAGTAACAGGATGCAAAAAACTCCATTATTGGTCAATCAAATTTATCAATATGCGTCAATCGAAATATTGACTCGAATAAAAATGCACTCTGTATTTTAAAGCTCTAAGTTTGAATAAAATGTTTCGGGTTTAGGTATTTACATAATAGGTTTAAAACAATGGGTGATTTGATTAGATTCTGTGAAGTAAGGGTGGTGTTCATGATTATGACATTGATAGGTCAGTATGTAAATATATGTGATTTTGTTAGCTTGTGTGTGCTCGTGAAATTGGGAGAATTCCTATCGCTAGAAATATTTTATCTATTAAACATACTTATAGATTTTTGGTTTTCATTTATTTGCTAACCAATTTCATAGTAAGTAGGTAAGTTTTGAAAAAATATCAGTTTTTAATTTAAGTAAGTACTCAATGTAATCAGGTTAAATCTTAAATTGACATTGTCCCTACGAGTCCATTCTAGACAATACAATCTTATTATAAACACATGTAAATACAGCCTAATTCCTTAAGCCAGTGTCACACTGCACGACTCAATTTGGTGTGTTGTAATGTGTCTGTGTTTTCGTTCTTATTGTAAAGTTAGTGGCACAATATATAATAAAAAATATATACATTTACTTGGTATGAAACCGATAAAGGACAATAGATTTACAGTAGATTTGTTCTTCGCGTTATGTAAAGTAATTTAGATAAATGAAGTTGTAAATTTACAGAATTATCTTCCATCTATCAAATCACGCTTAGGTCCTATTGTTTAGCAATCAAACGTTTTTTTTCCTTATAAATGACTCTGACAAAATTTTACACTACAAATGTCAGTGTCATTTAACAACTGTCATTAATGTACACCCAGCTTTACTCTAATCGTTTAGGCACGTAGTTACGTACTTCTGGGTTACGCCCCTCTATAACAATAGTAAAAATTCGAAGAAGTAGGCACTCAAATACAATCATATATGAATATACCTCCTGTATTAAATGGTCTATCGTTTCCGAGGATAAATTAAGTATTATTATGACTTATTGGTTGGGTGGTATATAATGACAGGTGTAAAACCACCACTAATTCCGAAGCCTGAAACCATGTACCTATTCTGGAGCCTCAATAGTAACTAAATTCACTAACAGTATACCCAGAAAACCCAATTATAAAAAGTTATTAGTGGTTGAAAAGTCATATTCAGCGCTTGAAATCATCGCTCACACATCAACTGTTAGTTTGTTAATTATTTACATTGCAAATTAAATTAAAACAAATTTGACCCTATCAAATTTGAAATCATCGCAAAATCTGATAGTATAATGCAGTTTTGTACAATTTCGTAAAAGTTTTTTTTTCTGTTAATCATAAAAACAATTTTTTTTTGCTCAAAACGTAACTAGTACCCCTCCAGTAATGCCCAGTTTTTGTTTTCGGAAGCAGTTCTTTTACACCCCGTATATTTAAACTTTTGTTATTTTTTTTTTTTAATGGGTAAGCATTGGTTTCATATAATAATAATAACAATAATAAATAGCCTATATACGTCACATAGTTGAGCACAGGCCTCCTTCTCGGATAGCGAGAGGGTTTGAGCCGTAATCCACCATATACGATAGATATAAGTCAATAGAAGATAGAAGTGCGATACTTGTAGGTATGGCAAATATAATATTAAATATTACTTATATTTTATCATACGAACTTACATTACTTTCTTTTACCGTTAATTTACTCTTCGCCTATTGAAATACTAAATTATCTACTAGGTACAAAACTTTTTTTCAAGAAAAAATAATATAGATTTTTAATCAGACATGGGTATTTTATTGAAACTTTCTCTTATTGTTATTGTTAGCTATAACAGCAAACGATTGATTTAACTGTCCGTTTCGTTTCGGTTTATAAGAACTGGAATAGTTCGACATAGCTTACAAATTGATTTACAACAAAACACCTTTCGATTTCTATTAAAATTCTCAAAATACCCTCCTTTATTTCCCACCTTTTATTCCCCTCACGAAATTTCAACAAGTTCCATTGATCCACATTTAACATTAACACAAAACTCTCCAATTGAATTATAATATCAAAAACTACTGCTTGCTATTCATATACCATCATTTTCTGATGAAAACTATGTAATTTGGGCTGGCACCTGATGTAATTCGTTAAGTTACGGTAACGTTTCGTTAAGTTGTCGATCGAGTAGATTGATAAGTTAAATAAGAAACGTGTACGAATTTTGTAGTAAAATAACTAAATTACAAGGTCCTAGAGTTGGTTCTAGGCTTTTTAGTTTTAAAATGGGCAATATTATTTTTATTTATATAGCTTTAGGTGAGGATGTACCTAACTATTGTTAGATATAAAACAAAAGTAATCGGTAACTGGACATCCCTAGCATTCGATGGACGTCACTGGTTGGCGTCATTGCCGGTGGGCGCGGATTTGGATTGAATCTAATGGCGGCTACATGTTGTATTTTCTACTATTAATTCACATTTTATTAAAGAGATGTTTAATCTAGTCATAATTAATAATTTTTAAAAAATAAATTTTGTTTGTTTATACTGTGATGCTATCAAAATCTATATTTCTGAGGTAGCATGTGAATCCCACTCAACTGAAGTTGAAAACTATGGTCAAAAACACTGGATATTTACAAGTTACTCAGTGATCAAAATACAAGTTGTATATGACGAGCTCTGTGGTGCAGCCGGTATATACCTACTGCTAAGTGGCCGGTTCCGGGTTCGATCCCCGGGTCGGGCCAATTTAAAAAAAATGGTTTTACGATATTGGCTCGTGTCTGGGTGTAACTCGGTTCTCCCCTAGTCCATTTTGTAGTACCTATAGTACAAGCTTTGCTTAGTTAGGGGCCACACAGTTGGTGTATCAGTCTGGAGATTTATAATTATTATAAATTCAAATGTTACATTCACCCTGATTTTGATAACAGTTTCTTTAACTTCCAATACCTACTAGATCATCGAAAAAAACAATTAAACTTTTAACTTAAAAAAAAACTTTCCTTATTCCACGGAGTACTTTATTTAGCTTCAAAATTAGTTATTAATCTACTAATGATTTTTAATTACTCTCATATTTTATTTTAATAAAATAAAATCTTTTTTAAAAGCTAAGTAGAATATCCCTCTGTCCAACCTCTGTTCAATTATCATGTAAAACAAACTTGTGTGAATCGGAACGTTCGTCTCTTTGATAATCTGTCCGTTTCTTCTTTTGTTTCTTTTTGTCAAAGAGCGTAGAACGAAACGCACGGAGATGCGATGTCTTTTTAAAAATATTTTAATGTTCCGTTTTTAGAATTTGTATTAACGATGGATGAATTAAGTTGTAACTGAAGTTTGTAATAGATTTTAAATGTTTCGTTTAGTTTATTAAAATAAAAGTATAAGAGTTCGTTAAAACTTTACCTAATATATCATGCCAATGTTTTTAACTGTGGGTATTCTAAGGGAGTTTTAAGCCTTAAGCAATCTTGCGGATTTTTTACAATATATACAATAAGTTACCTTTCATTTTCTACTTTTTGTCTTAAAATAACATCCTTTTGAATCAAAGTTACCTCTACTTTGAGTTTGAATAAAGTATTTTTTTTTCCAAACCTATCCACACAATTCCAACGGCGAAGGCACCATCAAGCCACGTTTATATTAACAGTGGTATAAATAAGTTATCTGACTTATCATAATCTAGGTAACGTCACAATAAGACGCTACACCATCATCAATATATTACATTGTATACTGGAGTTAGTGGTTTTGATACTTGGCATTGTTAAGCGCCATGTATTGTTCTTGTATTAAGTAAAAGTTACCTATTTTGTCGTGCTTTCTCATGAAAATGGAACATGTTTAGCAAGACGTGAAAAATATGATATCTACCTTATGTTTGGTTAGTTTAAAGAAAAACGTTTACAAAAACATAAAATTTGCAATACACTTGTAATTATAAAAACAAACAATGATTTACTTGCAAAAAAAATAAATTTTTATCCTTACAAAGAAAGACAAACTATATTCTATGGAAGTACGGTCAGTTGCAAAAGTCCATACCGAGTGTAAGGTCTATAACTGCTTGCGTACAAACTACACACACATTGACATTAAATGTTACAAATTATGTTCAACCTTAACGTAAAAGACTTAAGACTTAAACACGTTGACAAAAATATTAGTCGTATTGCGAGTAAAATTAAAAAACAAGTTGAACATTTTTTAGAGACGTCACAATTTGAGGGTAAAACAAAAAATAACCAAACTCATACAATGATTGAATTGTTTGCTAAATGCTTTGTCGTTGTTGGTTCACTAGCGAGGGTGCCAGTGTTGTGTTTGATAAAGTTGATTTCTAAGTTCTATAATATGCAAGCTAATATCTATTAGTATGCAAGACAGAATGTGTATTGTCGAAATGCATAATATATGATGCAATATATCATAATATTATAACGAGACTAGATTTACTGTAAGTATGAAAAAAGTGATTTTTTTATCCATTATTTTGCTTTGATTGGGTATCATTATAATAAATTTAGCGTGTGTTACATAATTATCTATTTTAATATGTGGTTTGTTATACTTATACCAATTTTGTTTTTGTTTCAGTAGATAACGGTAAAACGGTGGGTTTTCAATAGTTCAAAACACCGACATAACCTAAATATATGGGGATTGATGGTGCAGAGATGGGACATGTGGAATGAAAGAACTACAGAGGCATTGGCTGCCAATCGAAGTGTAAAATGTATGGAAGTGTGGAAAAATGAAGTGGAACTGTGATTTGTTTGAATATAGTTCAATCAATGTGACGGTGCGCGTTAGCTTGTAGTTATTGAAAACAGGGGAGGGTATATAAATACCAATAGTATTTCATTAAAGTAGTTATTATATATAAGTTTGTAAGTAATACATTTTTCAATAATAATGTCATCTTTTATGGTTGGCTAGCTTCAATTTTCTTTTCGTTACGAAAACGAGTACTTAAGCTACAACTAACCTTAAAAAGTAAAACAAGTGTAAAACTACATTAATATTTGTTGTTGGAAGTTTGAAATATAGACTGTAAATTTTGTTTTTTTTGGAATCAACATTTTTTAATTAAGTTTCAATCAATACCTAACTATATATTTGTAAACAAGTGTAAAATAAGCTTATTATTTTATAATAAACTACTGTTTTTTATCTTTTTTTTCTTCCTAACCTTTTATATTAATTACCTTCATTAAGTTTGTTAGTATTTCTTTCTTTACGACTTAAAAAGCAAAATAAATGAAACTGAACCTGAACCTTAAGACTCTCAGAATAAGGCTGAGAATTATTCGTAACAATTAGTATCAATGTAGTCGGTTAGAGTGTAGGTAGATCCGAAAAAACATCATCGTATTTAAGAAAATGTTTTAACTACCACAATAGTTTATAAAAATACATTGAGCTTTAAAACTGTCGCGTTAAGGTTGATATTAAGAAGTAGTAGTAAAATAGTAGTTTATTTATGTCAGTGTGTGTGTGAAGCGACCACTGGATGCGATAATTTTTGTCAAACCTGTATGCACTTTTGCAACTTACCGTACCTAATAATTTTCTTTAAGCATTTTTTTCGATTTTAACCACGAAGAAACACTTAAAATAAAAACATCTACACACCCAAGTATCAAACCTAACCACTCCAACTACCCAGCAATCCTGCCAGAGGTGTGAGCGTAGTGAATTACCGTCGCAGCGGGGAATCAAACCCGGGACATTCCGAGAACCAATGCCCGATGGTTGATACCGAGGGTTTATACCGTAGTGATGGGATAATTTGTATTGTCTGCAGTTACGTGTGTAGATGGATCACGGCTTATGAGAGTGGTGGGTAGGGTTGGGGCTGAGATTTCTGGATTGGGGGAGAATTTTGAATGTAGCAAATATGCTACATATAATAAAATTTGTTCAAAACATTTTGCTACAGTTACCAGCCTGATTCTTTTTTTTTCGGGAAAAATCAGACAAAGTTTTGGCTAAAGATTATTTAAAAGCCATTATTAATTCTGGTGTCAAAATAAGAACTTACCCAATATACTTAGCAAAGAATTAGAATACTTTTTTTCTATTAGTTTAAAATCGAATAAATAAGTTTTTATACTTACGATATAAAATATATAAAAAAAACCGTAGTCTTTTGTATACAATATGTTTAGTTTAGGTTTAACTAACCTATCCAAATGTTTAATACCAAATAAAAAACTATAAATAAAACTAGTGACTCCGTTCGCGTGGAAGTCGGTTTCCCGTGGGAATGAGAAGTTTTCCCGCGGTAAAAAGTACCCATATGTTATTCTGATATATAACCTATATTACTGTTAAGTTTCATCAAAATCCGTCCAGTAGTTTTTACGTGAAAGAGTAACAATCACCCATCCATACATCCATACTCACAAACTTTCACGATTATAATATTAGTAGGATTATCGCCACTAACTCCCCACCGGGAACCGAACCCGGTACATCTACTTATCGACGCATCCACCGATCGTTAGCGCAATATTAATAGTCATTGGGCCGCGCTTGCGCCGATAGTCGTTTGTTTAGCGGATTGCGTTCTGTTATTGAGCAATATTGTGGGTTTATCAGTTAGTGGTTGTCTTTACATATTTATGTGACAGGGGTGTAAGTATGCTTGAAAATTATATAAATCATGAAGAAAAACAGGATATGGGAGGCACTTTAAGATTGAATTTTCATGGTTATTTAAAATACAATGAGCTCTTGTTATTATTTTATACAACCCCAATTTTCAAGGTTTTAATTTCATACAATGGTGGTGGCTGAAGTGCACTATATGATATTAACTACAACTTCTTTATAGATGCAAATGACCTATAAAACCCATTGGAAGCGTTCATGCAAAAATCGATTTATAGAATAGAATATCTTAAGACAAGAATATTTTAAGTGACTTTTGGGAGCACTAATAGTACGCCCAAATAAGACTAGGTAACTGAGTATTACATTTTCTTAGCTGGAATTTTGATGTTATTTAACGATCTCTGTGGTGCAGCGGTATATAATACGGACTGGTAAGCGGATGGTGCCGGGTTCGATCCCCGGGTCGGGCCAATTTCGTAAAATGTTTTTTTCGTTATTGGCTCGTGTCTGGGTGTAACTAGGTTCTCCCCTAGTCCATTAACTGGTAGGTACCTATAACTCACGTCTGGAGATTTATTATTTTTATTATATTATTATTACTGTCCTATAATAAAGGCCTGAGAAACGAAAGTCTTTTAACTATTTCATAGTAATATTTCAGCTAGAGTGACCTGTCAGTCTGTCACTCGGTAGACGTCAAACATTTTGACACACGTCAGTGTCAAGTCCGTACACTATTGGTTTAACACGTTAGTTAGTTGTTACACTTGGTTTAATATTGTTTTGAGTGTTAATGTCAAGATTAAACAGTTGTAAAGTAGAGTAATCTATGTATATTTAATCTAATACACTTATCTACCTATTATGTAATGGAAAAATATTTAATGCTGACGTTAGTATCACTACATAGTATAAAACAAGTCACTTTGTCTGTCCCTATGTCCCTATGTATGCTTAAATCTTTAAAACTACGCAACAGATTTTGATGCGGTTTTTTTTAAATTGATTCAAGAGGAAAGTTTATATGTATAGGGAAAGGGGGTTTACGACGAATTTTACGCGTGCGAAACTGCGGGCAAAAGCTTGTTTACTGTATAATGGTAATAGGTTTCTATGAATGGCATTCATCTTCCTATTTGTATTACTTTAGTCTATTTTCTGTGTGTAAAGTCTGTGGATTCAACACAGCGAGTGTACACATTTTTAACTTATCACTAAGAAGACCGACTGCTTGATTATAATAAATAGGCTTTTACTAAATTTAGTTGAATATTTACTAATAAACTTAACCAACTTTCAAGACTCATTAATATACTGGTCATTTACATATCAATTTGTACATATTGAAAAAACTCTTTCCAATGTAACTTATACCTCCCATTCAAGCTTGAAAATACGACATTAAAACAAACATACAAATAAAACGTCTCAATAATATAGAAATGATTACAACATTATTTTTATATTTTTACCACCACGGGAATCGAACGTGAAACTTGATACGTTCTACCCGAAGTCTGATAGAGTCATTATGACTATGTTACCTGATATGCACTGAGCTATTGAGTCTTTACTGCCATAGGTCATATATTTCTCTTGATATATTTAAATTATATGTATGAAGTAAGAGTAATTCTATAATTTAGTTTACAGGATATATTTACTAATTTCTATTTGATAAGAGAATGAATCAACTACAATGGTAGGTACAGCTTTTTTCAATTTTTTTTTTTTTTTTAGGTCGACCTTTGACTGTAGGGTTTTATACATTTTTATACATATGCGTTGCTTAATTGTTTCCTCTTAGTAGCAGCACAATTTAAAACTAATCAGAAATAACAATATTTTAGATTTATAGAACCCATTCGAAAAAAAAACAGTATTACTTATCCGTTGCGTGGTTTAAAAAGAGTCAGAGAAGAAACATTAAACATATCTACATGAACAGCGACTATATAATTATGATATCCATAACCTTATAAATTAATAGTTATTAAGTGATAAAACAGAATTTAATAACTGTGACTGTTATTCTTCGAACAAGGTTTTACACCAATGTTTTCTGCACCTATAAACTTTTTTTTGAAACTTGACCAGTCTCAATTCAAATAGCATAATGATCAACATATATTTTAAATTTAGAACTATTTATTTTAAAACGAGAGACTGCACTGGCCATAAACCTTTAGAGCAGGTGTGAATTAAACAGAGTGAGAAGATACAATTGTTATGTGAGAGACAGAGAAAAATATATTTGTCTAGTTTTCGTATGTATATTACAATAATATTTTAGAGCTATGAGATGAAAACATGATAAAAGAGTCAAATAGTTATAGCTCAATTAAAATTAATATTACATTATAAACAGATTTTGCCTGCATTTCGATAAGAAACATTGATAATTATTAGTAGAATTATTTACAAAAGTCATAAACATGAATTTGGGACTTAAATGTTCTTAGATATCAAGCTTGTGATCATAGTTGGTTAAAATACAATATTAAAGGAAGCCGTTTACTGATTCTTAGTTTTTTTTACTTTAGCTGGGTAGAGCATATTCGATTTCGGTTGAAAACCACTATAATTGTTTGATGAATATCTTTTTTGAAACATATAAATTATTACTTAACCAACTTTTACAATATCGAATGCCTTCTGCGAAAACCCAATAGAGCATAAACCATTTCCAATCACATTATTAAGTTTTTATTATTATAGTTAAATAAAACGTTTATTATTTAATTATGAGTAATATTGCGCCATTAGGTCGCCTCGGGTTTGGGGTCGTAAAAAAAAGAGCGTATCTGAATCTTTTATCATAAAATTTACTAACTATATTACGGCTCTAAAACTTTTTCCCCTAGTTAAAGCTGAATGAAGGATAATTGACATCTTATTTATGTGGTTGCGGTTAAAGGTAGTTAATAACGGTTTAATAATAAAATAAAAATATAGTTATAGGTGGAAAATATAAATATTCATGTACTTAGGTACGCTTGGTGTATTGCGTTTATTATTATGAGCAATTTACGAAGGTTTTATACTTATATTATTGAAGAGCCTAAAACTGGGCACAACACAGTGTGGGTTTCTAATTTAAGTAAAGGTAAGGCCCTTTTGGTGAGGACATCTACACTTTTGGTGGTGAAGAAACACACATGGGTGATAATTTATCAATGAGGGATCATTCCTTCTTGCTATTTGAGATATAGGCCTGCACCATCTGACAACTATAAAATACTAATAACTATATAAGCTGTAGTTATGACTTGATAATTCAAAGCGAATTTACATAAAATGAATTTCCTTTTACGAATAAAAGAGTTTATGATAGCAACTAACCTAAATTGAGTCAAAATATGATATTATAAAATAAATTATCATAACATCAACATTGCACACAAAATTGTACCACAAAACGTCAAATTAAGTAATACCAAATACAAAACTGAACAATATACGACGCAATAAAAAAACTCGCAAAAAGTAAATTATACAAACATAAAAATCGAGATTCGCAAACGAAAACAAACATTGCAATATAATAAAACGGAACGTTACGATAATTTGAAATAAAATAAAAGCGGATCGATACAAGCAGGCACTAAATAACATATTTGAATCGTTTAATCTCGCGAAGCAGGCGTGCCAACCTAACAAAACGAAGCGAACTGGCATAATACAAAAATTAATTTTCTCAAAAAATATATACGCTCTCGCTGTAAATGTCAGTTGCGACCGTTCTTTACGAGGGGCGTCGTATTTATTTATTTATGTTGATGCGGACGTGAATTGTTTTTTTGTATTATAAACTTTCATTGTGAAATTTTGGGATTGATGTCTATTTTAGTTTCATATCATTATCATACGTTTATCATTTATACGTTTGTAACCACTATTCTAATAATCAAATTTTACGAATTGTAATGTTAAAAAAAATCTTCTAAGTATTTGCGAGTTTGGAATGTAGATAAACTTAAAAAATATGACAAGGAGAGCTACCGACGAATAATGTTTTTTTTTTACTATTTAAACTATTTGAAAGTTAACATAGCAAGTAAGTTAAAACAAGTTTCACACACAAAATCATAAGATCAATAACATTTTCAATTATTAATCATTAAGAATATCTTCAAGTACCCCTGAAGCCTCCAGCAAAACAATCATAACTTGAAATTGACAGTTCTTAAACACGCGAAAACGATATCAATCAACTTTTAGACAATTTATTTCCATTTCGCATTTTATATGCATTTTTAAACTTTTATTCAACTTTAACAAGGCATAATTTGATAAATGGGCGTGATAAATCCGTATCATTGAACTGTTTTTAAGAAATTGAAAAAAATATTAATCACTCGTTTGACTTTCAAAAAATAATGGTCGAAATCTGTGCCGTTTTCCATGAAAAAAAAAAACAAAGATGAAAAATTATTCTTATTTATTATGTAGCAATAATTATAAAGAATTAACATTTTATTGATCAATTATAATAAACGATCCTGAAAGCACACCCGTTACCGCAAAAAACACAGCGAAGATTAAATGCTTTTTAACAAAAATAAGCGCGTTCGAAAAATAAATATTTTCTTTTTTTTCCCGCTACATCGCCATTACTGTTGTGTTCGAGGGCGTAACACCGACATGTATAGCTGTCTCTCTCTGTTATAAGCGTGTGTAGTGTTGCTGTCTCTATCTGCAGGCAATTTGCAGCGACTTGTTAAGTTGCAATCAATTGGCATGCGCAAACAGACGCCTATGATATATCCAATTATGTGGCCTCGCCGCAAAAGGGAGAGACTGCATTTTTGTCGACATTACTTTTGTTGGACTTAGTGTTTTTAGTAAGAGGAATTCACTATTGAAGTATTAATAGAATAGATCTACTATTTGTCAAATTAGAATTATTATGTTATGAGTAGGATATTCAATGTGGCTATCTAATTTTTGTATAATGTAGGTAGGTACCTACTTTTACCTATTCCTAAACAATTTTTCTATCTTACACAAAAATTGTATGTTTCAGCCTTTACCTACAAATTTACCGTCACAAACCATTTGTCATTCTAAAACGCAAAAAAAGAAAGCCCTTTTTATCATTCACCCACGTTCAGCTCCCGCCTTCTGCCCGTCCACCGTGTTAAGGTAAGCGCAGAGAATCCGAGTATTAAATCTCAGAGCAAACATGTTGTTCGCGCTTACACACACATACACATACACACACTCACACACACACCTTTGTATATGTATACACAGTGGGTTTTGAAAAAAGAGTAATTTGAAAGGTGTGTTAGTATTACTAGCTTATGCTTAAGGAGGGAGTTGGACACCTGTCTTCTATAGCGAGAGGAATTGAGCCGTAATCCACCACGCTTGCTCAGTCGAAATTAGTGGATGATAAGCCAAAAATGACAAATGTGTACCTACACGTACCTTTTTTCGAAAATACTAATAACATATAAGTATTTTATTATTTAAATAATTATTTACATAAGTATTAGTAGGTTCGTATATTTAAGTAGCGATCAAACATCCCTCGAAATTGTACTATCGGATACTTACTTAGATTAAATTCTAAAATAACAGTTGTAGGTCACACCAAGCGTCAGCAGACATCACTAGTTGGCGATTAGGTTCCTACGGATTGCATCGCATCATGGCGGATTCATGTTATATGTTCTGTTATTTCATATTTGCTGGACAATTATGTCTAATCTAAAGTCCAGTACTATCCAGTACTTATTGTATGTTTAGAAGCGGTAAGAACTATTAGCAATATGGGTAAAATTAGTATCTTAGGTATGTTTTAATTACAAAACAAAACGAAAATTTAATTAGGGCCTCGTAGATGAGACGTTTACTTAATTCGAATATAAGGAACTCAGACAGATAGGATTTATTCTACTTACAGATAGTAAGTAACTAGTCATTCGATATTGGATTATTAAAAATGGTTTATCGGTTTATGATTCGATAATATTCGCAGATTTTAAACACATTTTCAAACAAATCAAATCAAAATCAAAAATCAAAATCTTTATTGTCAATATGGGTAAAGTATTAGAGTTGACAAAAATATAATTTAAAGAGCACCATATTAGCCCTTATGGGCATGCAAATGTAATATTTTAATAGTTTTACCTACATATTCATTTAAAATTTACTTAACTAGTCATTGGTTGACCTGAAGAAGAATTATAAACGTCATAGTGTTTATATTGTGTAGCCTAGATTCTGAGTTATTTAGTCTAGTCTAGACAGTTACCAGGGTGCGCCAAAAGAGCGGATCTTTAAATATTTTCATTAAATAATACTTATTCTACTTTAGAAACAGGACGGTTTTTTTCATGGTTACTACAATTACTTTATTTATTTATTAGTGCTTTAATACTAACTGTGTTCTCTCACTAAAAACAGGCAAGGACAAAAACATTAAGAACTTTATTTCTTTTAAAATACTTCTGCAGAAGAGAATTTATTTCCAACACTAGAACCTCCTTTTGATTAACTATTAAAACCTGATTAACCCTTTATTAATACCAACCGACGAATAGACAGCAAAATTGCCCCAAAACCAAAAAAAGCACTCCGCCTAAATACCTTTGCTTTTTTACAAAAAAAAAAACATTTAGAAGTATTCCCAAATTATATGTTTCGTGATAGCGTCGGTTATGACTAATGACCAAGTTGGAATCGAACCCGGTTCTGAGGGCGTTTTGGGAAATTACCCTCAAATAATGGGGATTTAAACACCCACTTAGCCCATCAACGAGTGCTGCTCGCTAAATAGGATTACGGAGGTGCGTGGGCGCAGGGTAGGAGACGACACGATGGAAATATCGGAAGGATATTTCTATAGATAAATAACGGTTGTAAGTAAAATTCTGTGCGAAGAAGGGTGTTATATATCGCTTTATAAATATTTCGAAATAGAAAAACGAGGTCAAAATGTAATTTTATTGATGTTTATTTTTAAATGTGAGATTTAAAGGGTCTTTTTCCTTTGACCGAGCGATATAATTAAATGTTATGTTTATATTATTTATCTGCCACTGCGTATTCCGTAATAATGGTTGTAAAAAGCAAACATTGAAAACTGTGCCCAAATTTTGTTTATCACATTTCAAATTATAGGAGGACTCACCATACCTACCTAAACCAAATTTCATTTTTATAAGCTAAGTCATGATAAAGTAACTAAAACAATCAAGTATTTCATTTCTCGTTATCGTTCATATAATGGAAACAAACGCCTCCATTGCTTAGGCGTGTCCAATTTAATATAAATATAATTTGGTATCGGACCAAGATAAACAGTTACAATTTTAAACGAATGACTCCTATTAAACAATACTTAATTAACTTTAACTAGTTAGTTAAAATATAAATTTTGACAGATGTTTGGTAAAACACCACGTAAATGTTGAAAATTAGATTAAAATGGAACTAATGTAATTCGATATCGCTTAGAATCTATTGGCCTTTTATTTTAATATTAGAAATAACTGTTAAAACGTATTATTATACGTAGGCAGGTGAGTTTGAAAATCTTTTTTTCGTATATATTTTTTTAAGGTTATGTTTTGCCAGTAGGTAACCGCTGGCTGAATCTTTAAAAACATTTTTATGGAACCGTTAAACTGACTAAACCTTTAAAAAAAATGGTTTTAAGTAGAAACATACTTTATTAAACTTTTTTTTGTCTTATTGTAAACATTTACATATCTGCTTTATAGGTTTGGGGTACTAATTTGATGTTTTTTTTATCGAAAAATACTCTCAGACACATTTAAAGTAGGTAATGAAAATATGCCGTTCATATTACTTACTTACTCACATATAATAAAATGTTTTTAAGTTATTAAACCATAAAAAACATTTATGAAACATACCTATAAGTATAACTCAAAAGATAATAAGCCAAAACGTAAATCAAAAAACGTTTCATACATAAATTCTTAGCCCAGCAACCAATCAGATGAAACTCCCAACCAATCGGAACCCATCTTTAATCTTACTTAATTAATAAAATTAACTACACATGTCGGTGACTTCAATACTATTTATAACCAGTTATTTAACGTTACACATAATAACCGTTAACCAGACTAAATAACGCTCAATTTGGTCCGAGCTGACAGAACCTGAGCTGTCACGTTGACATTGACACCTGTCAAAGTTTGACAGGAATTAAAATTAATTATTGTCAGTTGGTATCAGACTCAATCTGCGGTTAATCAAAACGTTGGTTAAGTGAATACGTAATTGTGTGGTTAAGGCCCTTATTTTAATAAACATTAACTGTTTAAAGATTTTAAAGTTATTATTAGAATTCTTAAATTTGACGGAGTATGTAACTTGTTGACTTATTTAAGGAAATATTGTTTCACGTACCTAAATACATTTATAAAAATGCAGCTCTTACTTTTTATAGGTTGTTTAGTACCTTCATAATCAGTAACCTGCTGGTAAAAGCAAAATTGGTAAATGAATTCGTTTTACCACGGTTCTATATAATAGGAACTACGATACTTACAAGCAACTCATCTCTCGATTATCGTAGGAAACATAGCACACAAACCTCTTTTCTTTATTCATAGTTAAGGAAGTGGGTATTTAAAAGCTTAGCAAATTCAAATCAATAATAATTTAGGTAGAGTTAGATCAAAACTTAGGTACGCGTCTTCCACGACATAAATGAAAATCTTCCTACTACTGCTTAGTTTCTACACTCTTGAAGAACTAATGCATTTTGAAAACTATGAAAAGCCGTTATCTTAACTATTTACCTTTATCAAACGTGTTACTTATTTTCCAAAGATGGTTAAGACACTTTCACAACAATGTTATTTCGCTCAACTACATAATTCAAAACGTTCTATTTTCAAAATAAATTGATTACCTTTATCTAGATGAAGCTGTCAAACGTCATTAAACACTTGTCAATCTGACAAACGATACAACAATCGCAGATGCGAGATTACTTCGTTTGGATTTGGAACACAATTCGTT
Organism: Emmelina monodactyla; assembly: GCA_916618145.1. Classification (NCBI taxonomy): domain Eukaryota; kingdom Metazoa; phylum Arthropoda; class Insecta; order Lepidoptera; family Pterophoridae; genus Emmelina; species Emmelina monodactyla. Next base: position 6,202,489 of record OU745324.1, read on the forward strand.
TTGAAATTATTATGAGATGGCAAAAAAATTTAAGTAGAATCTTTAATTGTAAGTAAGTTTAAAGAATTAAATTTTCGTCATTATTAAATAATATTAATTTTTCACACACATTGCTTGGCTTTTCCCGTAGGAACTACATACTTCCTGCAGTAAAAATTATAACATTTGTAATTGCTGATGATCTCAGTTCATTTCAAATAGTCTTTCTATCGGTTAAGTTTAATTATAATCGGCTCAGTAGTTTTTGCGCAGAAGAGTAAAGCACTCATACTCACAAACTTTCACATTTACAATTAAGATTTAAATAATAATGAAAAAAAACTTTCAAAAAAAACTCTATAAAAGCGGCAAAACTCTGCTTTGAAGTCAAGATTATTTTCTAAACCCATTAAAAATATACCAGATTAAAACACACTTATTCCTTTTAATCCTTGCAAAGTCGTACTCCAAAGAAACGTTTTTTACCGAAACCCTATTAATTCCACAAAAAGAAAACGATCAAAAATGTTTGACTCCTTTTTTGCCATTTTGTTTGCGAAATCTCGAAATTGTGTTAAAATGCGCCACCCGCATAGATTCGTAGAACTAACTTGCAATACCTGCGCTTAATACTTTATTAATCCTTTTAAAACTAATTCAAAGCTTACTTAATTCACTTCACTGACTTTTGAGATTCACAACAAAAAAAAACCTTGGCCAGTATGACTCAAAAAAAAACAAAAAAACGTTAAATGACGTTTTTTCTTTTTAATTTTCACCGCAAAGGCATTAATTTTTGAGCCTTTGAAATCGCGTTTCGTCGGACCCGGATAAGCAGATTATTTTGTTATTGTTGTTTAAATAAAAAGGTTAAAAGTGTTTGAAAAGTCAGAAAAATTTAACGGATCGATGCAGGATTAGGATAAGAATGTTTTCGGCTATTGTTGTTTTAATTGTGGGCGGTTTTTATTATTGGGATTAATAACCGTTTTAAAAGCAGTTATTTTAATCATTTTGTGGTTATATTATTCATTTAGTTTAAATATGAAACAGCGAGAAAGCTTTTGTTTAGTTTAACCAAGCTTTACACTAACATTCATGAATTTTAAGATTTAATAAATATTAATAAATATATGAAGGATTAGCATTATTAGAACCTAACTCTACAATAACCAAGCTAAAGTTATCCATAAGATTCAATCAATAAGTTACAGTTTAACTAACGAAAATAAATGAAAATTTGCGTGTACATAAACCTTGCTTTGTACATTACAAAAACTGACACATAAAATGGACAGAGACAAGACATGTTTCAGTTAATGTAGTTTAAAAGGGCTATCATGCACTTAGAGCATCTAACCAAAGGAGAGGGCATAGCAGGCCTTTCCCCTCAGGCAAAATCTTGGTCATAGCGATGGTCATAGTCGTGAACAAAAGTACCACGCACGGTACTTGATCATTCTGTGTCGCTCGGTCATATGTTTATGTGCTCCACAAAATGGTTATTTGTTCGGTTTTGTTGTTTAAACGACGTTCAGAAACTTCGAATTTACGTTTACATGGGATTTCATATCACCTGTTAGTATTTTTGGCAATGTACTACACTATTTATTGATATTTTCAATTTTAACCTTGATCGTAACGACACTTTAAACGATAGCAAATGTAAACAACGAATACTATATTAGGGAGACAAACTGCCAACGCTGTCAAAGCTGACAACCACTGTGATGAGATTTCTTTTTAATTTTTTTAATGTCGTTTTTAAAGGCCGGGATTCTAGACAGTGATGGGAAAATAAAAGTGAATTGATTTGAATGACTGGTGGGATGAATGAATGGTTCGAAAAATATAAAGTTTAGCAGACATATATTACTAAATAGCGCTTACAGGTTTTAAGCTAAGACTTGCGAAGATGTGGACTAAAACCTAAGCTAGTATTAAAATAAACCTTATTATTTGTAGTTTCCCAAAAAATCCAAGTGTAAAGGACATTTGGACAAAATTTTGCGCGCGTGACGAATTGTGGCGACCTCGTAGAACAAGCGCCATTTGTTCAGAACATTTTAGTTCTGAAAATTATGAAGACCTACTGATAAAATCTACTGTTATAACTCATTAATAAAACAATTATTTAGAACTATAATGATTGTATTGTATTCTGCTAAAATTCTACAAAAATAAAAGGATTTATTTTAAACTGATGTTACCCACTCATTTTATTTATTCCTTAGCATCTTTTTTTAGATAAACCAAAATTTGTAAGTGTTCAGTAAAAACTTACAATTGTAGTAGTATTAATAAGAAAAGGTAAATTTAATAATTAAATTGGACTATAAAACTTCATTCGTTCAATAAAAATACCCATTCATTCTTATTGTTATTGTCACATCACTTCCTCGTCCCAAGGCTTAAAGGACGAAGATTCCGGGCCTGTAAAATTGTTACCAAAAAAAAAAAACTTCCTCGTCCCCCACCAAAAGTGCCTGAAAAATATGTTCCTGCTAAAATGATCTTGTCATCTCCTTTGGTTAAATGCTCTAAGATCATGCATAAATATGACGATCAATGTCATTATCATCATCATCATTACCAAGTACCTACGAGCAAAGTCACTAATCGTGTATGTTTGTCAACTATCTCTTAAACCACTCAACGGATTTTCACCATGTTTTAAATACTAACTTAAATTTGTAGCATGTAGAAGAAGTTAAAAAAGTCGGCAAAAATTACACAACTCCGAAGCTCGGGCGGGTCACTAGTAAGTATACAATAGACCAGACAACAAACATTGTGTGACAATGTGTTCAACTAAGGCTGCAGTGATGGCACAGCCCTAGTTTTCTTCGGGATGATTGAAATACCTAGTCATTATCTAGATCTGCTTGATAAAACACTTGTCCCAAAGGAATAACCAATAATAAAAAATAAAGGAATAATAAACACTCAACCAATGTATGCTTTTTGTAACGGATAAAACAGCGTTAAAAGAAAGTGATAAAAACAGAACACCTGACAAAACTTTTAACATTTACTTCATGTATTAAAAATGTATAGGTGTGTAGCCTTACCCAAATTACCCGTGCCAAGTTATAAAAACACTTAAAGGTTTTACATCTCAATCATGCTTATACATACGTGCATATCTGGGCATATTAGTTGTTACAAGACAAACTATGTCTTAATATAATCACTTTATTCGAACACCTACTACATAAAAACAACACTTCTTTGTAAAGATGTTTAAAAAATGATAAGATCTTTATATTGACAGTATTCTGGCTTGTCCCCAAAGGTTTTATGAACAGTAAATGTCGATGTTTGTCTCAAATTATGATCATTCCTGGATGTATATCTTGTCTTCATTAGAATGTGTTTAGCGTTCATATTGTCTTTGTTGCAGGTGAACTTTTACATCGGTGACGTCATTTTGGAGCAAATTGAACATACAAGATTTTTGAAGAATAGGTATTTTAATCAATATTGATATTTTTCTATTCGCCGTCAAGAGATAGCAGGGATAAAAATTTAGGTTGAAAATTTTCAAAATTGTGTTAGTGCATTCTTAATTTAACTCATGTAAATATGAATCATTTTTTTTTCAAAAATATTAATTGAATAAATGCTTGTATGACTGGAGGTTTTAATATTTAATTATTTTCATAATTTAAGCTACGAAGTTAAGTCTTTAAAACAAGACTAAAATTTATCATTTTTCATTCTGTGGTTTCTAGCCCCATCACTTACCATCAAAATATATAAATATAGTAACTGTATAACTGTGTATAGTTTAACTGTTTGTTTCCTTTACTAACATAAATAAATAAAATTAAATAACGAATAATATATTATTGTTTTCTTTTTTCTCAAAATTAGATGCAGTTTTGAAAATGAGAATCACAATAGCACGATTTTGTATGGACACAATATACTCGTAGGTTCACAACGCTACCGAGCTCTACCTAAATATAAACGCATATAAACCCATTAAAGGGTAGTAGGTACTAAAATAGGAAATATAATACAAAAGTAGAATACTAGGCTTGAATGGGTGATCATTTTGATCACATGCAAGTTTGTAAGTATGTATGGATGTAGGTATAGGTACTGGGTGGCGCAAAAGTACTGACACTAAAGAAAATACTTTTTTTATATGACATTTACTGTTTCTTTCTTTGGGGTTTTTTGAAATCTCGGGTGTATGTGAACAAGTCTCAGACTCTCGCAGCTCTAAAAGCAAACATTCATCAAGAAATATGGAACATATCGCAGGAAGTGTTACGGCAAGTTATGCAAAATGTCATAAATAGGGCTCAAATGTGCATCAACTCTGGAGGTCACCATTTAAAAGACATCATCATTAAATCCTAATGGTACGAAATTTAATGGCACAAAAATACATTTAAAAAAACCTAAATCTAGTTTTCCTTTTTAAAAAAATGTTATAGATGAACCAAACAGGGTCTTTACTTTTGCGCCACACAGTATATGTGTTACGGCTAATACCCGAAGTGCGGCTACACCTAGTTTTAGCCGGTTAGAAGTGTTTTTTATATGGAAAACTGTAAAAAAAAATTAATCCTATGTATATAAAAACTGGCTTCAATCATGAGTCGACGGAGTCCCGCTAAGCGGGACTCCTTTTTCTGGGTGGTATCAAAAAAGTAACCTAACTAACCTAACCTATTGATGTTCTAACCGGCTAAAACTAGGTGTAGCCGCACTTCGGGTATTAGCCGTAACATATGGATGTTAACATACTAATGGCCGCACGCGACTACGTTCGCGTGGAAGTCGGTTTCCCGTAGGAATGAGAAGTTTTCCCGCGGTAAAAAGTACCCTATATGTTATTCTTATGTATAACCTATATTACTGTAAAGTTCAACCTAAGTCCGTCCAGTAGTTTTCACGTGAAAGAGTAACAAATATCAATACATACATCCATACTTTTTACAAACCTTCACGTTTATAATATTAGTAGGATAGAAAGCGGCATGAGTACTGAAAACGTTTTCAGCGGATAAAATATTGTGTACTTAATTGTTTTTTTTTCTTATGTTGTCTCCCTCCTTCTCTTTCTCTTAATTCCAAGTTCAAAATAACAAAATCAGTTGCAGTTAGAATCGAAGGTTCTAGAATCGAACCTGCGAGTATCCTATAAAATTCGTCTTAGTTATTATTTTCTTTAAAATTAACCGAGTGATGCTCACACACCATATTTATCAAAAGAGAAAACAACTATAAAATTTAATAATTATTATCTAAAAACTTATATGTCTTAATTTATTGTTTGGGTACCTACTACTCCCTAAAACTTATTTTGGCCCAAAAAATCCATAGGTCGTTCAACTATACAAACATTTTTATTTACAAACCAAATCACCCACAAAAATACCACCACTACACTGACACTCGCAAAACCATTTACAATACACCTTAAATTTTATCGACGTCTAATTACATTCTGCACACATCCCTACTTGTCATTCCGTGTACCTACGCCGCTAGTGTTGTCATAACTTATGAGTAATTCTATCGATGACGTCATAACCCCTGTGTGGTCTGCTAAGTGCATCGTTTGTAAGCCGAGAAGGAAATTTTGAAAACAATCGCAAGTGAAGTGGGATTGCAACCGCTTGTACAAATACAAGCTCAATTGAATGTTTTGAACGCTTGAAACGGAGAAGTTTGTATGCTTTTGACGTAATATAAACATAAATCAGGGATTTTATTGTTTTTTGGGTATACAAATCGAAGTCTTAAATATTGTTTTGATAACTATCTGAAAGCGTGTGGAATTCTTAAGGCATTTAATGGCTTATTTTAGGACAAAATGTTTGAAGTCATTCTAAGAAAAGGATTTCTGTTTCTGCTTCAGTTTCTAAAGGAGAAAAGTCTTACCTAATCTTTATAACATAAAATAACATATTTATACTCGCCAGAAAAAGCCTTCAGCAATCTCCGTCTTGTAAATCTACATGCAAAACTATTGTCAACTTTGTATTTTGAACAGCAAGAAGTCGCCGTCACCGGACTCGGTGTGGACGACATGATGATGATGATGATGATGATGATAATGATGATTACGAATTCCAAATATTTATTAAGAAATCAAGTTTTCTTTTTAGGTTCCATACCAAAAAGGATAAACGGATTCATAACATTAACACATTTAACCTACACCTAGATAAGTAGGTACTTAATTTATTAAACTTGTGAAATTATATCCAATTAGTACAATTATGAAACTATTTTTAACAGTTTTTTTTTACTTAAATTTTATTTATTGATTAGGTAATCTTATATGCTCGGTACACCGTATCTTTTGTTGAATACCTAAACAATAAAGAAATATAATATGATTTCAATAATATAACCGATAAGGTATAATGAAAACAACATATAAATGAGTAAAAACATATATTTATATTATATCACTCGTTTTCAATTAACTACATAAAATGTCGTTAGAATTTCACTGGGACAGTGCAAATAAAGCAAAAGTTATATTTTAACTGGGAAAATTTTACAGCTCGTTCTTTGTTACACATAAATTAAAATTATAAAGGATATTTCCTGTGCCACATACATTTGCTTTAAGTTGACGGGATATTTAATATAATTTTAAGACATTTTGTTGTTAAGTTAATTTTAAATTAAAAAGTTTTCGGATAAAAATAATATTGATATCCACACATACATAGATAATTGATTGGTATTATTAATATTAACTTTTTGTTTTACTAAAAACTAAAACACACGAATATTTACACTAATTAAGTTAAATAATTATAATGTACAGTCCTTTATTATTAATTATATTATATATTTAGTAAATCAGTTGCTAATTGTATTATGATAATATTTACATGAGAATTTTTATTTTTACCATGGCAATTCTAGGTCCATAGTCTAAGGAACACGACACAGTGTGAGAAATCAGAAAAAATATATAAAAATAATCTCTATATACTTTTAATTATTATACTCGAAGATTATATGCACTTTCCCAATATTTTATATATTTTTTCTGATAAACAACAATAAGATAATATGCCCCCATATTTAACTTAAAGAATTATAAGCTTTTTAACAATTTGCTTATTTATTTCAAGTTTTTTTTTGTTTAAAAGAATTATTTCTAAAGGAACTGGTTTATACAAACTAACTATAAGTATTTTGAGCGATTTCTTTAATGTAAGTTAATATTGCATTTTCTATTTATAAATGAAGTCAAACTTTGTGAAACGTAGTAAAAACTTTTATTAATTTTATTTCGTATTTTAAATAAAGGAAGAACAAAATGCAAAGTTGTATTATTATATTTAAAAATATAAAACTATCTGAATATTGATTTTTAATACGAATGGTAGTAGAACAATACAACTTAACGACATTGTTTACAATCTATATACATAGAGCCAAATGAAATGCAAAATGGTAGCCACATAGCATAGATATATAAAGTTATGTCGCTTTATTCTGCATTTTAAAAAGTTGCATTCAAAAAAGCAAACTGTTGACTAATTAAAAAACGGAATCGATAATTATCCAACCAATTTTCCATCAAAACCATCGATTCTCGAATTATAAAACCAATTAGAGTTCATATCTACGCCAACGAATACATCAATTAACTAGTGATGTCGAATAATCGCTGAATTAATCGCAATCTCGCTGTGGGTAATTAAAAAAGTTACTTTTCATCGTAAAATTACAACATGGCCGCTAATCAGCAAACGCTTAATGAGGAAAAACGATAATTAAAAATGAATGAGGTTATTTTGCACGCGGGGACTGGCGCGGTTGAAGCGACCTGTCAAACCGACGCCATTTTTTGTTTTTTTTTTAATTTCGTTTGACCTTATGCAAAACGTTTAATTGAGCCTAATCGACTATTTTAAAAAGTAGAGCAAGACAGACATCAAAGATTTAATTAGATAAAATGAAGTGAAGCTATGTTTCTTTAATAGATTACCTTCATAGCTGGAAAAATACAATATCAAATCATTAAACTTGGGTTCACAGGCAATAATGATAAACCCCATTGTTTCAATAAACGGATAAAGCAGTAGTTTTAATAAATATTTAATAGAATTAGATTTTTAATATAAAAGCAGACTTATTTAATAAGACCAACTTTACTTAAGAGCAGAGCTTTAAACTGATATTTGACTTAAAAAAAGAGAAATATAAAAATTTGGAACGCATTCCGCGACAACGTATTACCAAAAACTACTAAACGAAGTCCCTACATTGTTTTTTTGCCCGTCTCGATATCGCGTTGGTAAATCGATATCACACTGAAACCGATCGCGTTATAAATCTTTGAACAAAAGACGGAAAAGGGTGTGCAAATTGGCCTTATAATGTTGGGTATTAAAGAATTTACGAGCGAACGTAGACTGAGCTGAGTAAATCAGAAACGCAGTCATTAAAAGCCTCATTTAAAAAAACATAGAAAACTAAGGCATGAACTTACTAATCGTTTTGTGTTTAGGAATAGAACGAAGGAAATTTAAAACAGTTTTCATTTAAAATGTAATAGTTTCGGTTGATGTAAACACGTCTTTTTACTGTGAAATATAACGGGCAGCTTACCCATCGTTTACATAAGATTACTAGAGTAAATACACATTTCCGTTCATCCAATCAACTAAATTACAAGAACATACCTTGTTCTTCGCCACAAATTATATGTTTTTTCCCAAACAATAGGTGTTCATTTCAACCTGGTTAGGTACAAACTACCAGACTTCACATCAAGCAAATGCCAGTGTAATTTAACCCATATTACAACAGCTATAAGAGCTACAACTACAAATCCAACCGACAGCATAAAACATAAAATTTACGAAGCAGATCCTTAATACCAGTATACTAATTAAAACGGTGATTTTAATAATGCTTTGTTCTAAGTTGAACCAAGAAAAATAAAAAAAACTACGCGACTGTGAAATGGCTACCAGTCATCGTAAAAAAAGTTTATAAACCTTTTTGAAGTGCAAACCTCATGCCATAACAAATAGGTTTGAATAAAGAACACTGAAAAGAAAGATTAAGTCCGAAGTCGTGAATAAAGATAAATAAAATGGCGCATTAAAGATCACGGCGACAGATAATATAAAAAACAATAGCTTTATAACACGTTAGAGCAATAACTAACACAAGCATTGAGATTGTATCAACGCCCAATGCGTATAGACAAATAGCCCTAGAGAACAATCGTCATACACTTTAAAAACAATTTGGAAACGTCACCGGCAATTATAAAACGCGATTTAAAATACTGATTACAAGAGTTTTTGAACGCATCTCTTAATAATGCCCACAAGCCACAAACGAGACAGGCTAATCGCGCCCATCTCAATAACTATATCTTTCTCGCTCTAACTCTGTGTTTTACCATCGCGCCATTTCACTCTGGCGTTGACAGGCGCGTTCAAAAACCATAGTCGGTGCCTATCAGCGTTTAAAATCTTAATATCTAATTATACCCACATCACTAGATAAACGTATCAAAAGGGGCATTTTTAATTAATTTAATCCCAAAACTATTATAATACGGCCAATTTCGTTATCTAATAAGTCGTGACATGCTAACAAGATGACGCCATGTTGGATTTCCGGTTGTAATGACATGGTGGCATTTTAATGAAAGGTTAAGTTAGATTTATGTATTAATTGAGAACTAACTATAGGCTATTGAAGAAATTCGTTGCCATATTGTTAATTAAAGTTTAATTGGTTTGGATATCTCTCAAATTATTCAGAGTCTTCTAAAACGTTTAACTAAGATGACATTTGTATAAATGCAATCTAAATTCAAAAACAGATCGCTGTATTTAAGTAAATGCTACAGACACATCAATAGAACTGACATCGCCTTAATCTAGAACATTCTTTAACACTATATCATAGACTTTACACTTACATTAGCTGGATGATAAATAAATAACCGAAACTAATTTAACACACATTCCAGTTCCTAACCAACGAGACTTAAAACTTTTCATAAAACCTTTTTACTTCTCAACGGCCAGTATTCCAAATTCCGAAACGGCCAGCATTCGACCTCGTTGGTTAAGAACTCGAACTCTCCTCCAATTTAAGGCTATATCTACACGAATCTCACTGTTGAAAGTCAATCATTGTTTTTACGTCTCGTTTTCACTTTCACTTAAATCGTCCATATCCATGTCGATCAGTTCCTCGTCCTCTTCCTCGTAGGAGTGGTTGAGTTGGCTGTCGTCTTTGCTGCCGGAGGAACTAGACTTGGTCCCCGTTTTGGCCTCTTCTTCTTGCTGCATTCGTTTGTGCTTCGTTCTTCTGTTTTGGAACCACACTTTTACCTGTAACAAGAGACAAGTTTTTTATATTTCGTGTCAATTTTGGGGCTTATAAAAGATGACTGTGTAAATCTCTAACAAAAGGTTGGATCCCCTTCTATATCATACGTTTCACTATACCTAATACATCTAACGATGTAAAAGTTAAACGGAATAAACAATAAAATCTCTATTCATAAAACTACCCCTTTATATCCGTCGTATATCATTCCGTATTGAAAGGAAATGCCAAAATTTTTCTACGGACGCAACGCTGCTCATTTCCCGCGCGTTTCGCTGTCCGCCATTTTGTTATGTCATTTGTCAGACGGTTAATGGCGCGAAAAATCTATTCATCCTATATTTTCAGCCATTACTTTGATTTCAAATGGTGTTGTTTTTTTGGAGATTGAACTTTCGATAAATGAAACGACTTTTATTTAAACTAAGTTTAGAAATGCCCTCATTGCTTATCATAGGGAAGAAATACGTATAATTAAAATACCTTTTTTACCTACACGATCATGTTTTCTTATACCAAGGAAATTATTAATTTAGTAACAACACTCCTTATCAAGTAATGATTTTATTTAATTTATACCTTGTTTGAAATGCTGGCAACACCAGTCAATGTGTGTTAAGAGGCAATTTTCCGCTATTTGAAATGCTAGTGGTATTACATGAAATCGACATTAATGGTTAAACAATTTTACGATTCGAAACTAGATTTATATGCGATTAAGTTTTTAAAATAAACGATACGATTATACCTACCTAGATACAGGTACATAGTTATTGCATGAAGCAAAAGTCCATAACAATGGTTTCATACATGACATTTCTTCATAAGTCCTATTTAAATCTACAGTACCTACTTAGTAAACATTTTATTTTGTCTGAGTGACAGATTTGGTAACTCACAGAGTCAAACGTTTTTTAACCAATATCGACTTAAATTTTAAAGCCTCAAGGGTCTATCAAATTAATACACAAATAACTGCTATTTTTCTAATAAAACTAGAACTCCTTACAAAAGGTTTTTTACAGAGCTGAAGATACCTTGTATTTTTGACATACAAGTCAGTTAAATATTATATCTTTAAACTTTTTAAAATATAAACTTTTTACAACACACCCTATTCGGGTAACAAGTCGTGTAAAGCAAATTGATTTGTTTTTTATTGCAGGCGAAACATGACTTTTCTTTGAGAATGGAATTTGAAGGAGCCGACGGAAAACTATTTTCATATGAATACTCGTGTAACTTAAACTTTTTGGTTACTCCAAAAATCTATTATATACCTAGGTATTTTTTTCTGTTTCAGCCATTATTGTATTTAAATCTTAAACAAGAAATCTTCTTGTATTTCTCATCATTTAACTACCATCTACTCTGAATTATAAGATATATTACCATTTCTAACCCTTTACAAACTGATCGCGTAATTTCTATCATATACGAGTAGCAACACACCACGCGTCATTTGCTGCGCTTATTGACATGAAATATCAATCAAACTTTTGAACGCACCCTTTGTTGATCAATGGCCCGTGTTAGACAGAGAAACAGAAAGAAAGGGATGGATACATTTCCTTTTACAAAGACAAATGAAAATGGAAAAGCATGTATCTTTGTATAGTCTGTGAATATGAAGAAACTATAAGGTTCTATAATATTGTGATAGTAAAAGACCTTGGATCTCTTTTTTAAAAAGGTCGTAAGAGTGTTTGATTAAGCAGTTTTTTGAACAAGTATTTAAAATATCTTGTATAAGTATATAATGGCTTTATTATATATGTGCTATTATGTACTCATTTATAATCTAAGTCGCAACGCTGCCGCTATACCTTCTTATTCAAAAGATAAAATGCGAATTTACAAATTAAAACAAGGAATGTAAGAAACACCTTTTCAAAAATAAATTAAGTACTCAAGTTAGTAAAAATGTACCTTACATAAACAAGCTTGCAATTTATTTAACTTAAAGACCACTGAACCAGCATTGTCGGTTTATAATAAAACCACAGTTAACAAAAGGTAACTTAACTAATATTTAGGAGCTAGTTAAGTTAAATTTATAACCAGTAAGTACTGGTTTCGAAGGGAACCGAAATGGTTATGTTTATGTTAAATTTGAGCTGAGTTTGAGTTGGTTACTTACAAAGTAAGTAAGTAACACCTACTTAGTTCTGAGCCACTTAAAATTTAAATAGTAAGAAGAAGGTGAGTATGTTTTAATATTTTTATTATTGGGAGTTAAACCACCTTCTTTGAACTAATATAAAGTAACAAAATTTATATAAAGTAACAAAAGACGCAAATAGAATTGACTAAACGATTCAAATTTATTTAAAAAGGTATCAATAATTTTTGATTTTATTTACTTATTTGGTTTCCAGAGAAAACAATTTTATACAATACGTCTGAAGTTTCGTTGAATTTAATGAGGATCTATCTGTTATTATGATCAAAGTGTATAAAATATAGAATTGAATCAAATTGTTGTCTAAATTTAAACCTGGAAAAATATTATAAGAAAATATCACAAGTTAAGTCTTTAAACTAAAACAAATTAAATTAAATTTGAAAGCAAACGATCAAAACCTCTCGCCTCCGCCACCATTTTTCCAAGAAACAACAAAGTTTAGAACACTTCCCACAAATCTCCTTAGCAGCGAAATAACCCGCAAATCACGTTTTCATTTCGAATAAAATTGGCGGAATGTCCCATGCGCCCCCGCGGTTACGGGTCACAAACGACCCACGCGTGACGAATGTTAACCCATGAGATGTAACAAGGACCAAATGGGCCGTTGGGAGCAGGGGCTTGAGAGACTAAGTTTTGAGCGGGATTTTATGGTCGGATAATGATGAGTAGGTTTTGTATTGTAGGGTAAATTACGTATTGTTTTGTAGTGTAAATCACGAAAGTTTCTTAAGAAGGAAAACTGCTGCTTGATTTAGGCCTCGTAGATACCATTACGTAAAGTGAGAGAGTAAAGGAAGTATGTTTCTATATATCTCGGCTAATAAATCATAAATTAAGAACTGTCCACGTACCTAAGTAACCGTATTTATCATTGAAATAAAACGAATCACGTCCGTTAATTCAGATTGAAACCCAAAGCCACAGAAAACGAATATCAACTTAACCATAATGCAAAATTAATGAACAAAAATTTTCACCCACTAAACGCTAACAATACACTACAATTACTTCAATACTCAACACAAAGATACATCTGCCACTGTCATTAAAAATAACTACTTTAAAATGGTCTACAATAAAGAGGAATTATCCTTTCCATATGGGTTTATTTCAAATGGTAGCAGAGTCTTTCGACTCAACAAACAATGGCATAATACAAGGGGACCGCGACAATGTAATAGAACCCGTTCAAAATAAATATGATCACAATTTGGAACCTGCCCCCCAAATGCGATTAAGCACTTATGTGCTCGATTATACTCTCTCCCCTACGGATCACTGCGGAAAAAAGACGCAAGATAAACCGATAACGAGCGCGACAAGGACAGAACATAGAAGGGGAGCAACGCAATTAAGGGGTAAGCGAATTGGGCCAAAATTTAAGCGGAAAGCTATTTATCTGTATATTACTTTATTGTCGATCCATTAGCGTGCGAGAGAGACAGCGCAATACGAGCGAGGGGGAACGAAATCACGGGCAAATTGGGGTTGTTAGGAATTTGCAATTTTTACGCGTTACGACTTATGAGCTTTTCCCAGGCGTATTGAGCTATTAGAAAGGGACGGGAGATTTATTGCGTGCAGAGTGAGGGGGACGGAGCGATGACATTTAATGTAATCGTTACAAAGCAATTGGTTGTTAATAATAAACGTTGTAAAATACAATTGTGTGCGATGTCACGGGTAATTGATGAGTCTTATTTATTTATCATTAGAAATGAAGTTGTGTTGAAATCGTAAAAATATTAATTGGCTTGAGCAACTGTTGAAAGATATAATTTGAAGCAAATGCTATTTAAATTTACTTATTATTTAAATCTGAGAATGAATATGCAAAAACAAGCATTAAACGTGTTTTTTTTACTCACAGATATGATAAGAATTTAATTTTAATAACCGGAAAATAATACATAAATAACAAATAAAAAAACTTTCCTGTTACTAAACTTCGTATAGAAGTAATAAAATTGATCGACATCCGGGCTTAGAAAACTGAAGAGGAAAACCGGAAATAATTCCGTTTCCGGAGCTCGTTTAGAGTTTGGTGATCGATTATTACGCATGTGATTTGTTTAAAGTTTTTTTATTTTAACACAGTCCAAAGACCAAAAGTTTTTGAATTAGAAAAGCATAAAATTGAAGGGAAAACGTGGGTACGATAAATATTAGAATATATTAAGTTGAAACCGAGTTTTGACTTTTAATGTGCTATTTGTGTAGTGTGATTGTGATTGATTTCCAATTAATTAAGAAATTTTTAATAGTTTCTTGATTTCATCTGTTAAAAGTTTGTTAAAAAGTTGTTATTTGTTTTTATTTAGCTACAGCGAGGCAAAATGATGAAATTACACTTACAATATGTTTTGTTAGCAGTCACGTGGTTAGTTATTAAATTATTACTTCGTCAGGCAGCATAAGCAATAATCGTCCGTTGTTTATTATTATTTACCATTTGTCTCATTTACTAAAACGAATAACAACCAACAACCAACCCAACTTTCAACAACAAACCGACTCCATAATTTATTCGAAGCCTACCCTCTAAATAAACTGCCTGCAGTCCATTCTAATAGTTCTCACTTACACAAACGTGATAAAATTAAAACCCGTTGTTACAACAAATGGCTGAAGGAAATCGGCTATTAGCTAGACCGAGTTAATAATACATCTAGATAGATAGTCCGTGTATGGGCGAAGACGGGCGAAATTGTGTGGGCGAAGCGGGAAAATGGGACCAAAGTGGGCACGGGACCACAGTTAGGCGACGCGGGAGTTTAAGGGTTAATTTTTGAAATGATATAGATATGTTAATCAGTTTTACATTTGTTAAATTAGAAATGTATTTCGCTTTAACATTGACAAATATACGTAATAGTATTTATTAGTTTTAGACATATTTTTTATCGATGAACTCTTCAGACATTATAACTTCTCAAATAAGTACCTATATAAGAACCAATCATTAATCAGTGCACTTTTTCAAACAATATTTTTTTTATAAAGAACTAGTTATACAGAATGCCTTTCGAACAACTCGTTGAACCAAGCCCAGCTCTTATCAATTAGAATTTGTAATAGTTTCGCCTATAGTTAGCTTATCTCGTTGTATTTCATTTAACCTATCTTTAACTCGGCAAAATTCCTTTCAGCATACATACGTTAATGCGTTTCGGAAGTACAACGAGGGAAGTGAAGCTCAGTACTAACACTGGAGATATTATCGCATGGCTTTCAGAGAGTTATGGCTTTGATAGTAAAATGCTTGGTTGTAGATATATTAATTGTAGGTTTATGGGTCGTGTTTGAATTGTGGGGCGGTTGATAAGCGAGTGGAGTTTGTTTTGTATTTTTTTTATTAAACATGATTTCATGATAACACAGTAAAAAAAGATTTCTAATACCTACTTTAACCTATGCTCAAATTAATATAAATTAAAGATGCTTTTATCATATAAAATGGTAGGTATGTACTCCAATAATTATAGGTGATCCGGTGAAGATGTTTAAAAACACTAATGCTGCTATGAACACATCACCATAATTCATACCTACTTCAAATCTTATTACTCGCTAAAACCACGGGGTGTACACCAAGCAATAATAAAAAAAACCTCATTTTGTTACTTCTTACAACAAAGTAGCTACATTACCCAAAGCGGCGCTAAAATACAGCGATTTACCCGACTGTACTATAAAGTAGGTGTTTAACGACGCGCGCATGGCACCAGCCCCTCTTCTCTGCATCCCTGGACCCCCTCCCGCCCCGGCCCCTTCACCCCCCGGGGGGCGGGACCACGGGGGGCTGAGATGTTAACACGGGGACGTGTGACCCCCCAATGATATTGATGGATCACGTCACGGGTTAAACTTATAATTGGGTATGTCAATAGCTACGATTTTAGCGATGAGCTAATTCGTTACCGTTTTTTTATATCGATATTAATAAAGCAAATAAAAATAAAATTTTAATTATGAGACGTAAAATTAGCACAGAATATTATTAAGCCGTTAAAGCTAAGTGCTAATATTTCTGTAGTTGGAATTAATGTTTCTAGTCGTAAAATCGAAAAAATATTATCATAGGTAATGAACGTGTACAAAGCTAGTTAAACTCTTGTTTCTTGTCACATAATTTGTAATTAATTTGATAATTCCTTACGTTATCTGCTTTAATCGACAGGTGCTGCCATATTTTATTAACCATACGAAAATAATGTTAAAGATAAGAATTAAGGACGACTTTCGGCTGCCATCATTGAAAACGACCATATCCCGGAAATCGAACGTTGTAAAGTGTCAAAAATTAACACATTGACACTTCAGCAAATGTCAAACAAGATGTAGTTATTTAAAACTGTTTACTCTTATTCCCACGAGAAAACACTCAAGAAAATATGTGAAAAGTGTTCTAACAGCATGTTCTATTTTCAAATGTACGTTATTTAATATAACTTTGCCGTTGAAAGCTACTAAACTCGTAAATAACGTTCCGCAAAACGCGTGTTTTCTTCAAGAGAGCCCACATTTGTCGACTTCCAATAATCAAATTAAATATACAAACATTGTATCGTAATAGCAGTCTGTATATACAGGGCAGCTGCATGCAATTTACTTAATAATCTAAAATTACCGATATCCAAACCTGTTGAGGCTGTACGTCAACGGAGCGTTTGCCTGCGTGCAGGAAAATTAAAAAAAAAAACTAAATTTGAAGAGCGATCGATTTACAAATTATCACGCTATTACTTTGAGTTTAATTTAGAGATTTCGTGTTTTCTATTATAACGTAATTGGTATTTCGGTTTTAACGATAAACGGTTTTTTCTAACACACCTAATAAGTTTTTGTATATTTTTACATTCTTTGTTTGTTTAACTCATTGGATCATTGATAGAATTTCATTTTAAAATAAATATAGTATTTATGTGAGGATATTTTAAAATCTGTAAATTCAAAACGACGAATATCCAAGTATTTACTTAAAAAGTATTTTTATCCTTAACTTCTATTAAAAACAAGTTATTGATTAAGTTCTTCAACGTTATTTTATAACTAAGCTGTTGACATACTTAACATTAGTTAAGCAAACATTGGTTAATAGCGTTTTTGCTTCATATCGATATTAATTAGTCATTTTCCGTCTAATACTCGACTTAACTATCAATATTTTATATTCATTACGTTGTTTAAATGTCAGCTAATATATCAATTATCTTTATACCAACAGTTTACGTTTTTTACCCTAACCGGATTATACGTAGTTATTTACTGTTTTAGTGATCAATACGTATGGGGTAACATTTTCTTAGATACAATGGAAAACTTCAAATAAAATAAATAACTTTCCAAATACAAAAGGGTTTCCGAATACAAAACACTTACACTTAGGTACCTACATTTACCACATTCAGTATATTTACAAAAACAAACATCTGCACATCACTAGTGACATTGACAGTGACAGATTAGCACACGTATAATTAAAACAGCAGCAGTTGTCATCTCTACATTTCTTCGACTATTACACACTTTTTGTCGCTACAATTAGCGAGAACGTTACCATCTTAACGACATGCAGCTATCGTTAAAAAAGGCAATTATAACAACATTATACCTGGATCATAAATAATTTATCGTGTTTGGTTCATTACTTGTCCGCTTGTACCGTGGAGTAATTGTTTAAATAAAACTTTCTGCTTCGGTTGGCGCCTGATGAAGTGTGAAATATCATCGTTTTTAAGGTACCGTGTAACTGTAGGAGATAAGTGGGAATTTATCTGTCTCAGATAATTCGTAAAGATGGCGCATGCGACTGCCGAAATATTAGATAGTGGCCGCTCGCGACTCCGTTCGCGTGGAAGTCGGTTTCCAGTGGGAATAAGAAGTTTTCTCGCGGTAAAAAGTACCCTATGTGTTATTCTGATGTATAACCTATATTACTGTAAAGTTTCATCAAAATCCATCCAGTAGCTTTAACGTGAAAAAGTAACAAACATCCATTCATACATCCATACTTACAAACTTTCACGTTTATAATATTAGTAGGACAACAAAAGAAAAATATCTCGGTAAATATACTGTGAATAGTTTCATATAAAAAAATAATATACTTTAAAAATCTAAGTTAATTGGTTAAATTAGGGCACAAATTTGATTGCTAGGGCATTGATTTATTTAGTTATCATTCTTCTAAAAAAATGTCTTAAATTTTAACTTTGTACGTTTGGCGAGTAATTCAAAATTATGTACCTACCCAAAATATGATTTAATATTTCAAAAACTGTTAAGCTTTTAATGGGTATTAAATTAAAAAAGCTATAAAAAGATTTTTTATCAACTTTAGGCTGCATATCGCTAGATTTAAAGTAAAATTCTTTCGACAGTTAAAAATTAGGCATTTAGTTACAGCTATGTGTTATAAATGAGGCTAAAAGTTTAATTTGAATTACAAACAAAATACCTTTATTATCTATGATAATGTGCGCATAAAATTCAAATAAATAAAATATATTTCTTCCTCACTATTTGAGTACAACTTTTAATATGATTAATTTGGTACGTGGGTAGTAATTAACTGTACATTATTCATACAATATGTAGTAATTTCGTTTAAATTTAACCTTGATGTTTTTACTAATGTTTTTATAAAAAAATAGGATAGATTCTTTTCCCGAGTATTTAAATAGGAATAATAAGATACACGTGTAGTATTCTTACTAAAAGAAAAAGTATTTCCACTTAGACGTGAGCAAATGACCAAGGTTAATGTCGCTCTGATATTATGGTAAACCTAAAAGTCTGTTTAAACTAAATATAGAAACTAAACTTATATAGTTCGGCAACACCAATTTTAATCCAATCTCAGAGTTTTGGGTACCGCATTTTAAGGCCACTGAAATGGTTCCTGTAGTCTTATAGACACCTTCCTTGACTGGACGAGTAAGTACTGTTAGCTGTAAAATTAAAGTAATCGGTAACTGGACATCCCTAGCATTCGATGGACATCACTGGTTGGCGTCACTGCAGTGGGGCGCGGATTTGGATTAAATCTAATGGCGGCTACATGTTGTATTTTCTACTAATTCATATTAATTTAAAGAGATGTTTAATCTAAAGCCCAATAAATATTGTTGGTTTATAGTACTAAGGGCTTTCCAATCGAAAACAAATGCAAATTGCAATGCGAGCCTTCCGAAGCACGTAAAAACTCGAAATATAACACTAAAGTGTTTCGTAATCCATGGCCGACATTTATTGTTTCCACAACATAGGAATTAAAAGCTTTAAGATTAATTAAAAAATAATTTTAAAAAATGCGTATCACTCAACTTGCAATATTCTGAATTCAAATTCATGAATTTGTAAATATGATTTTAAATTACACTTTTTTCTCAAAACCTTACAGTATTAAACATTGCACGCCATTACTAACTAACGTCTAATTTACTTTTTTAACAACTTTTTAAAACGAAACGTTCGTTCGCAGTGATTTGACGTATAATGCAGTTCTTTTACTACGTTATTAGCGAGTAACTAGTTTTTTTTTCGATAAAACGGAACGATAATTAGCGAGGTTATTAGAAATGGAACCGTAATTGGATTAATTTTGCATTGTTTTTTAATACAACACTTACATTAAATCGAACTGGGTAGGAATTTATTGTTTTTATTTTATTTTTATAATACAGTTATTTTATAGATTATGTTTTTGAAAAAATATAAGTCTTTTAGGAACCTAAGAGGATACATCAACAAACTTAATTATTATTTCATTATGTTACAACTGTTAACGAAATTATAATTATTTTTCTCTCCTATTAATTCACATCGTTAAAAAAACATTTATAAACGGCTCTAACAATTAGTTCCCATTAACAGAGTAATTACAACCTTATCACAAACAAAATTAAGTTTATTTTAGAGTAAAATTGTTTAATGTTTTTTTTATTGCATGCTGCTTCTGAATGAGTTTCAAATTTGGAACTTATGAATTTTAAATGATGAATATTACGTAATTAAAATTTGCTTGTTGCATTACGAATAGAAAATATAATTCATAAAAATATAACCGAGTAGGTACCTAAGTATATTTAACATATAGATACCAAACCTAATACTGATGATAAGATTTGTTATAATTCAAAATGTGTTTAGTATAAAATAATATTACCGAAAGTAAAATAAATGTAAGGTAAGTAAATTATTGATTTCTTCTAATAATCTTTGTTTTCATCACAAAATGAGATTTTGACTGACTTATTTGTATTTTTAAACCTTGCATCATTCATATAATTATATTACACCGATAACTCTAAAATCTTTTACTGGTATAAAGCTACGTTATCAAAAAGTTACAGAGGTATATTTTAAATTCACAACTGTGAAAGCTAATATTGTAGTTTAATTTTTTTTTTTCTTACCTGTGTTTCAGTAAGGCTGAGCGCCTGCGCGAGCTGTTTCCTTTCAGCGCCAACTACATAATGATTCTTTTCGAACGCGTGTTCCAATTTCAAAAGCTGCGACGGAGAGAACGCTGTTCGAATGCGCTTCGGTTTTCGAAACGGCTGCAGCAGGAAGCCGGGGATGTCGGGGCCTGGAACAAGAATGATTTTGAATTAGGAAGAAAATTAAATGGTGTTTTAAAAAGTTTAAGGCTGGATGGTATATTTTAAAATTAATTTGTTAGTGGCCAAGTTGAGATTGGAAAGATAGGTAAGGTCAGTTATGAAAAGTGAATGAAAATGTAGTTCTCAAGTTCGCTTTTAAAAAAGATAACATAAATCAAACAAATTTCAATACAATAATGATGGAAGTGAAAATACTTCACCGGGTATAAGCCTAAGAATTCTGTCTGCGTCATTGTCTACGGTTTTTTTGCTACGAGTATTAAAAAAGACATCAACGAATTCAAAAAGAACTTCTAAATTTAAAAAGTACGATCACCTGACAAACACTATATTAATAACTTGTTATATTTGATTTTCAAAAAAACTTTATGTTAGTCACCAAAAAATGAACCTATTCCGTGAAAGTACACTAAACTTAGCAATAAACTGAAATTTATTTCTTAATAGATGTGCAAACTCAAAAGCAAATATGTATTTTAGCCATGCTAACATTATTTTAATTGCCCTCATTATTTTAATTTTCCCATCCACCTGTTGTTACGGACATAATTAAATCTAAATTAGCTTTACTTATTATCCACTTACCATCGATTATAGTAAGTCTTGTTAGTTGATTGATTTTGAATTGTTAGTTACAAGATAACTCATTCCTAAATTATAGATCCTACTTTTGCTTCTTCATACACAAACAAACATTTCACACTAGTGGCCGCCCGCGACTCCGTTCGCGTCGGTTTCCCGTGGGAATTAGAAGTTTTCCCGCGGTAAAAAGTACCCTTAGTGTTATTCTGATGTGTAAACTATATTACTGCAAAGTTTCATCAAAATCCATCCAGTAGTTTTTACATGAAAGAGTACTAAAACATCCATACATACTTACAAACTTTCACGTTTATAATATTAGTAGGATTACATTATAATCGGCCATGCTTGGCAATGGAGAAGTTTTAAAACTGTTTTGGTATTACTTAACTCCCATTCAGATAACAAAATCTTTAATGTGATGAAAACCGAATAGACTTATTAATATTAACGGCTGTTATTTCTCTTATTTTTCCTTAACCTACATAAGTACCTACCTAACTAGAAAAAATAATCAGTATTTTAAAGTTGTGTATAATATAACATAATAATATAAACTATTTATGCTATAACACTCAATTTCATTTTACTTATTTATACTTCTATTTTATATTTAACGAGTTTTAAAACTCTTTGCCAACTCGAAGCTACAACACTATTCGAAAAATCTTCAATCAAAAGTCTCTCATTAGCTGGATATCGACTACCTTCTTGGCATTCCTTTTTCAAACTCCACCACAAATTATTCATAATAAAGACCACCCAAATTAGGCTATTTAATGACGTCACAAGCCCAATCGGACCCTTTAGCCCTTGACTGTATACTTAAGTATCATTTAAGCATAACTTAACTCTCAAATTAAGTTGGTGTGTAATAACCTAACGATTATTTAATGACATGCGAGGTGGTCTCACTAACGTAAATGAAGGATTCGCGTGTTACTTAATTGTGATTGTGCAAAGATATTAGAATGGGAATTGATGAGTTCTGTTCAATTATTACTTATAATCTAATGCTCAAGGTATTTATTTGATTTGGTTAACACACATCAAAATTAATCTGTGATAGATAGTCGGTTGGTAGTTTTGTAAAAATTTATGTCAAACAATGAAGCTGAATGTACTACGTTAATTTTATGACTTTAAAATTGGAATAAATTTGTTTGGGCAAATAATTTCTAATATAGTAATAACTTATTATTTATAAATGTAGAGTTTTTCAACTTTGACCAACTATTTGATAAGCATACATAAACCTTTCCATCATGTAAAATAAATGTTTTGCAAGCAATATGAAATTATAATGGCAATACCTATGTAGATGTAGGTTTAAAAAAGGCTCAATGGATAAGGATAATAATTGTAATCGAAAACAATCTAGTAAACATCACGATGCTTTTTTCCCGCGGAAAAATACCTCTCCACGGGAAAAATGTATTTAGCCTCAAACAAGACAACAGGATGGAAAGCTAATAAATAAGTCATTATAAACAATTGCTAAGCTAATTATTAAATTTAAAAAAAAACTTGTAACTGTGCCTAGTAACGTATAAATATTTGAAATTAAACTCAACGGGTTTTACGCGTTTATTAAATTATTTTTATTTCCGACGTTTCGGCATTTTTACAAATGTCGTGGTCACTGGTAGACTTCAGTCACAGTCTAGGTAAAACCCGTTAAAATCAGTTTAATTTTTAAATAATAATGATCGCGTAAATTTAAGAAGTTACAACATATTAATTAATGTAATATCAAATATCCGTTTTTAACACATGATAACCTCTTGCTCTACCAAATCAAGATAAAAGCATTATAATGTTTTTTAACTAAATCTGTTTATACGAAAATATAACGATAACACATTATAGTTATTTTAAAACATAAATTAATACACAAATATGTTAAGCGGAAGTGAGCGAAATGTGTGACTCGTTTTAAATTCGTGTTAATTTCTAATTTTATTGTGAAAATAATTTATTCATTTTTAATTGATGTTTTTATTGCTTGATTTAGCGCACATGTTTTATTAATTTATATAACATTGAGTTATGTAAGCTTTTAAAATAACAGGAGGCCTATATTTTTTAAAACCTATAATATTTTTTTATTTAAAATTTATAATATTTTAAAATGTATAACTATAAAAGTATTTCACTACATAATTTCGCCGTGTTTCATTTTACCCTTTTTACTTATTTAATGAAAATACTGAAAGCTTAGAATTATATTTCGCATAATTGGTTTTTAATCTAAAAACTTTCAACTTTTATATGATAGGTGTGTAAATATAGGTACCACAAACCACCAACCCAATATAATGCCAACATAAAAAAAGTTGGCCAAGCAATCATTCCTCACACAGTGGACCAAAACTACATCCCAATTATACGCTATTGAGCCGCTTAGTCAAATATCTTAAAAACTCCTTTGTGGCAACAATTCGATTAATTATAAAAAGGCGCGTAACGAAAGTCGTTGACGCTCACTGCTACCAACTTAACGAGATGAAATTTAGTGTTGGACAATAGTCAATAACTTTTTATAATTGGAATAACGTAATTGGCTGAGCTACTTAGAATTAGTTGCGACATTTTTATCGATTATTTTAAAGTTCATGCGATTAAGCTCATGAAATTGTAAAGGTCAAATGAATTAAAGTCGTTAGTGTTATTGTGGCTATGAGCTTTGTAAACAAATACTTACTTAAATTAACTTTATACAAGGAAGCAGATAGGGTAAAAGCCGGATAGTTGCCTCGGACGGATACATGCCCCGGTTTTTAATACATTATGTTAGGAATATAAGTTGTGTTAACGCTTTACTACAATAAGTAGTGACCCCCCACAGGCCTCAGTGCCGTGTAAGCCATCAGAATAGGCTTACGTGTTTTGTCCGTGTAAGCAAATATCTTCCGCGGCGAAACTTTGACGGGCGTTATAGTTATAT
Organism: Emmelina monodactyla; assembly: GCA_916618145.1. Classification (NCBI taxonomy): domain Eukaryota; kingdom Metazoa; phylum Arthropoda; class Insecta; order Lepidoptera; family Pterophoridae; genus Emmelina; species Emmelina monodactyla. Next base: position 6,227,162 of record OU745324.1, read on the forward strand.
TGGTAAGTATTTTTTATTGAATATTTTTATTACTGATCGTGGTTTCAGTCAACTTTTTGTTTGTTCGCATGCATTAGAGTTTAAATTACATTGTTTGTTATGTTTTATTGCAAAATAATTTTCATTTATTTAGAAAATGTAAAGGGCAAGTATCCGCATCAAAAAGTATAGTCGCCCTACTTACTTTCACGGATAGTTGCCCCTAGAGAAACTAAACATTTTTTAACAAGTAAAGACGAATTTCATTTTTTAAGATTACAAATTTACAGTTCTGACAGTTCCGACAGTAGTGGAAGTGAAGAAAATATACTCAGTTCAAAAACGCTTAAAGGAAAAGCCATCATAGGACTCCCAATTAAAAGAAACAAGGACGAAAAATCGATAAGAGACACTCAAAAGATATTAAAAGTCAAAAATGATAATTTAATAGTAAATATGAATAAAAAAGGTTCTACTAAAAAAAAATATAATTATTGCGTAATGAAATCAAAGTCAGATTGGATTCTATGTGATGCATGTTAGATGTGGTTGCATGAAACATGCACCACATTCAAGAACTGTTGTCAAAGATGTGGAATGTTGGAAACCGTAGCTGCTGGCAAAAATTAAAGTTAACACCAAAGTTAATTACCAAATTATTATATCTTTAAGATAAATGCTAACATTTTATAATAACGTACATTACCTTAAGTTTGAATAATATTTTTATAATTAAAATTATTTAAAATGAAAACTATTTAATAATGTTTTGATTAATATTTCACATTGTACTTAATAAAAAATCTCAGTAAATTATAAGGACTGTTAAATAAATAATAAAGACTAATTTAATTGATATTAATTTGTGTCTATCTAAAATAAAAAAATTACCGAGGTTACTATCCCCGCATGAGGCAAGTATCCCTCGAAGCATTTTCCGCGCTAGGCTACTATCCGCCATAGTAGGCAACTATCCCTTTTCTGAGAGGTGAAATAAAACAATATTTATTCAAAACCATTGTTAGTTATGTACACAAAAATAGGCTATTATAAAAGATAAAAGGCCTATGTTTTGAGATACATACTTAATAATTTTCAGCAAGTTCATATTTTTAAAAAATTAAGCTTTTTCGTAAAGTGGGGCAACTATCCGGCTTTTACCCTAGTCCTAATTTAATTCGCGTTTCGGTTATGCAGAAGAGTTTACTATTTTGTTATAATCATATTACAATAACAATAAATATCACTGAACAATATTTCCATCTCGCCAAGCGATATCTACTTATAATAAAATCAGTGTACAATGCAGAACTTTTTTTTGTTTTTTTTTGTCCATGACGTTACTGACACATAAAAGGGCGCGTTAAGCCGCTTTAATTAAATTGGATTCGCTTTTTTCAGTTCATAAAATACTATTGTTGTTTAACAAGGGTGGCAGTCAATTGAAATTTTGATTAGGGACGATCCGGGGTTATTTGTCGTGTGTATTTATTATGTTTCTATTTTTATTCGGTAGCGCATCCGCCATTTTGTTGACATAAGTAATGGCGCGAAATTGCATTGAGACTGGGGTGTGACATTATTATTTTTTGCTATCTTAGAAGTAGGTACCTATTTAGTTATCTAGTTACAATACTTAAAAAAATACATTACTAATCAAAAGGTAGGTATATTATAGGTAAGTTTGTTACAAAAAAAAAGAGTTAGGTAAATATTTATTTATATCTTAGTGTTTAAATTATGAACAGTACTTAACGGAATCCGTCCTAAGTACCTATGCAAAAACAAATTTTGTACCTAACTTAGGTAAGTCAGTGGTGTTTTTTATCTCATAGATCAATATGCCACGCCAATTATAAAACAAATGTTTCTTTACAGAGTTAACCTAAATAACTAATAAAATGGTATTTATTGTGTTTATAAAATAAAGTTTTTATCTTCTCACCTTATTCATGAGTCTACTTCAACATCAGCTAAAATTTATTTAGTTACAATAGGCAAAAAAACTAGTAGAAGAGATATTAAACTAACAGTTAATTTACATGATGTTTGAAAAAAAAAACCCATATGATGTTAATGAAGAATATATATAGGTATGTAAGTATTCGCAGTTTTAACGAGTGATCCTAAAACATGTCTCTTATTTTACATAGGTACATTTTTACAATTTACAACGTCTCCATTATATTAATCAAACCATAATGCAGATACAATTAAATAAATAATGTGAATTATCACTCTTAATTAAGTTATCGTTCACATAATTACAGCTAATGGTGTGATAGCAACATTGTATTCGGGTGAGCAAAGTTTATCAAAAAGATACAGTAATTATGAAACGTAAGATAAAAAGGTCAGCAGTAACACAGATAAAAGTTTAAAAAGCTTAAATCTGAGTATTTAAGATAAACAGTCAAGGTTTCTAAAACTGTGATCTATTCAAAACAACAAAACCGTATTAACGGTTAGAACACAAAAGAAAAACAAATCTTTTGTTTAAAAGCAACTGTAAATTGTTCTTAATTTAAATCCGCAAGATTAAAAAATAATCGATTCAAATGCAAACTTCGTCAAAGGAGTTCCAAACTTGAAAAAAAAACTCTGGAATTCAATTCGTTTCTTTACAGGATTTCGGCGCGTAATCTCTGTTTTTTTTTCTTTTTATTGCGGCAACGACAACATTCTTAACGCTTCCATTTGATAAAGGTCCATTTTATCATAATCAACCAATGTTTTTGTAAACCTACTATTTTTATTATCTCTACAATACTTTATTTCGAGTTTTGTCAAATACCTAAAGTAAAAAAAATAACTTTTCAGTTAATAAAACGGACATATAAATCAAGAATAATAAACATAAAACTACACTGATTTTAATGTCAAAATAATAGCTTAGATACAGATACATTTATCATTTAATGTTAATGTTTTGACTTGCAACATTGTATCTTTTACGACCGGCAGATACGAGGTCAAATAAAGTTATTAGCCAACAGAGCACCGTATTTTAATACCCCCAAATGAAACAATCTATAGGCGCTTAATATGAAAACCTTATTTAAAAAAAAAACTAAACAAAAAAACGAGTATAGGTAGGTACTATACCGAAAACCCAGGTTCGATTTTTAGTTACAACTAATTTGCCATTTTTAGTTATACATAAGTTTTTTTGGTTGGCATGGAGCTAAAACATAAGAAAACCCATGTGAAGATGTACTTAGCAGACCGATCTACCAATTTCGAACTTGTATTGTGGATCACGGCTTAGTAACAGCGATAGAGAAAAAACCTGTGCCTAAATTATTGAATGTGTAAAGAATCCTGCTATAATTGTTAATAATTGAAATATATCTTGTCTTGTCTTGTAGTTTGGCTATAAGCAGCCATACACCTAATTTGAACTACCGTAGGCGTAATATACATTAAACCTATTCAAAGAATACACGTCATGGGTCCATGCTGTAAGGCTCAGAAATATTTTTTAAGAGATAGTCAAGCTAGCAAATGAGCGCATCGGTAACATGATGGTAATGATCACCACCGCCCAATCACATCGGTGTTGGAAGCGTTGCTGACCTAACCTAATCCTACACTTATACCGGCCCCGGTTCTGAATATACTCTGTAAACTAAATTAAAAAATGCCGTCACCTTATTATATTGTATAAGAGAAAGAGATATACCTAATGGACTAACTAAAGTTAGTCCACATCACTGAAAAATTGGACGAAATTCGTCGAAGACTAGTCTAAAATTTCCTGTGCTGTGACATAATTTAAGCAAATTTTAGTTTGACTGGACTAAAATATTGTCTTATCTATTGCCTAACCTATGTGATAGCAAACTTTATAGTTTAATTTTATAAGAGTCTTAATTTAGAATCGGCCCATGGAACAAATAGGAAGTTCATCTATTGCAGAATAAAAAGCCAAAACCATTGTATAGGAAGATTATTCATTCAAAAAAGTGTTATATCTCAATTTATGCTATTTATTTTGAAGTTATAGGAATTACTTAAATAAAATTTAAAGGTCATAATTGTATAAAAATCATGATACATTTCATACAACTTCATTTTATTTATTCAGTAAAAGTGATATGTTTGATTTTTTATTTATAACCTGCTGCTGCTATGTTTTATACCTAATTTACCAGCTTTTGCCCGTGGTCGCACGCGTTAAAATCGGCGTAAAAACCCCTCTCTCTATATAAACCTTCTTCTTGAATCACTCTATCAATTAAAAAGAAAACCATCTAAATCTGATGCGTAATTTTAAAGATCTAAGCATACAGACACACAGACGGCGGAAAGCGACTTTGTTTTATACTATGTAGTGAAGAGCATAAAAGTTGCCGTCGCGTTTATTCGTGGTTTGATGAGAAAATAACTAAAATAATTTAAATTTGAAAGCTTTTTTCATTCTTTAAATCGTGTAGTTTTTGATAAATGTGATAAGTTTTTAACAATAATATGTCGAAAAGGTAGATAGGTACTTAAAAAGCAGCTGATAACTAAGAATGTAGGGCAATATACTTAGTAGGTAATAAAATCATAATCTAATATTCAAAATTTAAATATTTAAATCCTCATTATTTTTTTACCGAACATCTCCCTTTAACATGTTTTATTTGTGTTTTCATCGATTTCTTTACTTAAGTAGCTACAAAATAATGAAATTATCGCCTTGATTATTTTTATAAGTTTGTTATCAACATTTTTGACACTTCCGACACATTTAAAATTGCTCAAAATTGCCCTAGATTAAAAATCATATTTGTTTTTGTTTTTCTCTCTATTTGGCCATGGTGCAAATATGATATGCACATTGTGCCAGTGTCAAGTTTATAACATATTTGCTATAACAATCAAAAACTCACCTCCCGGAAACCGGTGCGGGAATATTCTGCCATGTCTATTTATCAGCCAGGGGTACAGCTGGTAGGACTCGCGGGGCACGGGCGCGGCGGGGTGCGGCGGCAGGTGCGGGGGCGGCGCGAACCCCTGCTGCTGCAGCGCCGCCGCCAGCGCCGCGCCCTGGAAGTGCGCCAGGAACTGCTGGTGCTGAGCCTGCGCGTCCAAATACGGCAGTCGCTTCAGCTCCGGCCCCGGGAACACCGCCGGCAGCGCGCTCGGCCGCAGCAACGGCCGCGGCGACGGCGACCGCGGCGCCAGCGGGGACCCCGGGCTGCCCAGAGGCGGACTCGACTCCTTCGCCCTCTCACCACCAACGATACTGTCTATACTGAACCCGATCTTCGGCTTCGATGGCACCGCCACCACTGGGGTCGGTGCGAGAGGCATCATGCTTTACCGCGACAGAATCCGACACAGACACTAACTCAGCACTCACACACAATCCATGTTGACGCGACACGAACGCCGCGACGGCGCGCGACCGAATGAGCCGACTGCCAACGCTCGACGCCTGACGACGGAAAAAAAACTAACTAAAGATGGACGCCCGCTCGCTGATTGGTCGAGCGCTGCGGGTGGGCGGCGCGGCAGTGCTTAACTGCACTCGTTATTTGAAAATCTGCGCTGTGATTGGCTGGTTTGGTTTCAGAGGTGGAATTCGCTTTCCCGATGGGCGGTTTAAGTTAAGAGCTTGTGATTTAACCGTCCGTTTGTTGTGTTACACGGGACGCGTGCGCCGCAGTGGGGCAGCCCGAGCTTTTGAATTTGCCCGGTTATGATTCAATTAACACTCGATTTCTTGCCGTCGACGTCCGCTCGCCTCTATCCACATATTTGAAGTAATACGTTTTAATTAAATCCGCTGTTTTATTAGTTTGAATGTGAGAAAAATAATTGATTTTGCGGCGGACATTTTTATGGCGCAGATATATCTGTAATTATTGTTATCGACAATAAAATAATTCGAAGCCATAGCTGAACGATTGTTTTCATATTGAATTATTTTTTAATGAAACACGATAAGCAATAAATTTCACGGAAATTTTACGCTATTATAAACTAACAATGTTTGGTAAATACTTTGATTTTTTAATTATTTTTTTTACGCTTTGCATTTTATGTAGAGGCACAGTAATTGATTTTTGTTTATGAATGATGCTATAACTCAGTAACGAGCTTAGTTACATTGTTATTTTTTTCTGTTATAAACAAAAAATAATAAAAAATATATTATTTAGGTATCAGGGTTCTATAACAAGGCATTAATTACCTATAACGAAAGACTTAGGAAATAAATAACAGAATTTAATTTCATTTGCCTCTATTTAAACTCAAAATCGTTTATTGCTTCAATATGAGTAATATCACAAATGTCTAATGAAATAAAATAACAGGAACAACACATTCAACTTATAAAAGCTATGAAATAATAGGTATGTCAGTTAAACTTAAAATAAGAAGGTAAATAATTAAAAAAATACCTAAATTCGAAATTACCGTCAGGTCTTTTTATAATAATCATACTTAACTTTTTCGTAAAAAAAATAGGTAGGTACCTAAGTATGATAATGGTGAAGGAAGTCATTCGTTAAGTCTGTAAGACTACCATTATTTTAGATTTTCCATTATTTAATATTACTTAAGGTACTAATTAGGTACCTAGTTGCTGTAAGTGAGGTCTTATCTTTGGTTAATGCTTTTTACGGGGATGCCTTCAGATCCCAATAAGAAACTGTCAGTAAAAATACTACTTAGATAGCAATACTATTTCAAATGGATAGGTAAATTAAGACTTCAGTACATAGGTAGTATAAATCCAAGCCGCTAATTCTGTCTGTTTGCATGTTTGTCCGCTATCTCCTCCTAAACTAGGTAACGGATTTTAGGTAATTTATTCATTTAAATTTGTAAATATAGAACATTCGAAAAAGTTTTTAAAGGTAGCCAAAATTCAATGTTTCGTGATGAAGTCTAGTTATGTATAAAACACTTACTTAACTGGTAAGTTTTCAGTACTTAACAGTAGTTTAGGTTCAATCAAAAGGATTTAGTAGTCGTTATAAATAACTAATTTTAGTTTCATATAAACTTTCATCCCCTATTTTATACCCTTGGGGGCATAATTGATACTTTGCATATGTGGTGTTAAAAAGACATTCCTGAATCCTGAAGGTGCCTACGCGTGGTAACTACCAAGTCCCAGATCAGTACAAAACCGGGTAATATTATTTTAAACAATCAAATTGATGATCTGTATAACGACCGACTGCCGAAACTTTGGGAGATAACGTAAATTAATAAACGCATAATAACCAGTAAAAAAATGTTTAATTTTAAAATATTTTACTTTTTGAGCCTGACCACTTAGGTCTTTTACTGTAGGTCTAGGTCTTTTTATTTAGGTCTCCTGAACTTCTTAATAATAAAACCCAAACCATGATCTAGTTACTAATATCTTGTCCAGAATTGAATTAATATAGGACATAGGTAATCGATTTATTTTAAATATCTAGTCGGTAAAAGTAAAATAAATGTTTCAGTCTCACCATACTATATTCAATCTCAATTAATACAATAATATCTTCCAAAAACAATTATTTTCGAATAAATTAAAAAATCATGTTTCCTTTCTCAGACATGTGAGTAAGACTTAAATAAGAAATAATTCCAACAAGAATTCTAAAGCTACCTCTAAACAAACACACTAAACATGAATGTAGAGAAAACTACAAAAAATCTGCAAAATCCTTTCAATTACCTTAAAAACATCTAGCACTTATTCACCATGGTATTCAATCAAGAGTAGGTAAATATAGCCCTACATTAATATACGTACTAGTGGTACCTAATAGTAGTATTAAATATTTGATCGAAACATAAAAACGAATGTATCTCAGTTTAATATTAAATAATGATAAAGTTCTATAAATACTGTAAAATTTCACAGACAAACCATCAAGAGAGATGGTGAGACACGTTTTTTTTACATAAGTTTGAATACAAAAAAGAAATCTCGTTGCATTTTAACAAAAAAATTAAAAAAAATATCAGTTATTAAAAAAGCAGTCCCAGTTTTTGAGGATATTTTAAAGTAAGTTTCTATAAAATATACCTATGAAGTATTCAACTATTTAAAAAAAAAATTTCCGCCCCAGTACCTATGTTTTTTTAAATAGGTATCTGTTAAATATTGGCATCTTTATATTTAGTGGCCCTACTTGTCGAACGTATCATTTTTTAACTTTAAATGATTGAATATGGTGTTCCTATTTATATTTTGTGGTTTTAATTATATACCATTCATAATGATTTAATTTTAAAGCTAATTTTTTTACCAGACTCTTTAGTACCTATATCTTTCGCTCTATTTTACCGACAATAAGATGTTCAATGTATAACAATTTACAAACCACACGTAAAAAACTATTTATTAACTAAAAACTGCCTAAATTATTTCTAAATAAAGTTCCTGATCACCTCTGACCCCACTAAACAAATCTCACACTTCAATTCAACAGATAATCATCAATTTATTCGTATTTGTCTGTACTGTAATAAAAATTCCAAGGCATAGTCGGATGGGTTGATCGTTAGGACCGAGATAACGTCAATCTCGGATCGATAACGTTTTTGGATATGAAAACACAAATATTGCATAAATAATTGTTAAACTTACTTCAAATTGGGTCCCTAAGAACTCAATGACTTGCGATATGGTAAAACAAACGTCATATTATAATATTATTAGGTAATAATTATTAACTGATCAACTGGTTTGTATTTTGACATTTCTCAACTTAGTTCGTTAACATTTACAACAGCCTGGAAGCGACAAAATATGGGTCATAATATTTTTTTATAATTTTAATATACCTAATTTTATGTATCGAGAATATATTAAATAACTAGTAGCTGCTCGCGACTCTGTTCGTGGGAAGTCGGTTTCCCGTGGGAATGAGAGGTTTTACTGCGGTAAAAAGTACTCATCGTATTACTGCAAAGTTACATTCATATCAGTTCAGTAGTTTTTACGTGAAAGAGTAACAAACATCAATCCATACATCCATACATCCAACCATACATACCTACTCACAAACTTTCACATTTATAATATTAGTAGGATAAGTTAAACAACAAGAAATTCTGTCGTAAAAATACAAAATGCCATGTAGAATTCAGAAATGCTGTAGTCCAGTTCATGCTCAAGAAAATATATTTTAAGAATAGGTTTTTTTTACACGCCGCAAACTTTCTATCTACGTCGTATACCTATTTCATATCTCGTTCACAAACAAGTCACCTCCAATCTCGGCCGAGACTTACCTCCGCAGAGTTCACTCCGACACAGCCCGGTAAAAATTACAGATGTTGTGTTGTGATTACCTCGCCAGCCGCCGCCAGGGCGCGCCTCGTGCTTGCTCGATGGGCAATACCACTGATTTACATGCAGTGGCCCGATCACGAAGCTATCGAACAGTAAAGTAGTGTTGCTGGACCAAAATGTATGAAATTCTGACAGTGTTAATGGATGTTAAAGTAACTGAATGTAGGGATTACAAGTATTTTATTTTATTTTATAAATTATGATGTTACTATTGACCGTTTATAAAAGTATCAATCAATACGACGTTAGGCTTTCGTTTTGAGTTGACTATAGTGGTAGGTAGGTACGAAGGTGCTTCTAATCTATGGTCAACCCCCGTTTTCGTATACAGAGTTCGATACGTTAACTATGCGATTTGCTTAATATTCGTGATTGAGGCACTGTACTTTAAGATTGCTGGGTAGGTATAGTGTTCTGGAATGTTCTTAACTAAGACTTAGGTTTCTTGTTGAATGTGTAAATAGGCATTAACCTAGTAACCTGTGGGTTCGTTTGCATATTCATAAAAAATGTTGGGTGATATATTATAATCACTTTGATGAATTATAAATTACTAGTGGCCGCCCGCGGCCCCGTTCGCGTGGAAGTCGGTTTCGTCGTGGGAAAGAGAAGTTTTCCCGCAGTAAAAAGTACCCTATGTGTTATTCTGTTGTATAACCTATATTATTGCAAAGTTTCATCCAAACCCGTTCAGTAGTTTTTACGTGACAGAGTAACAAACATCCATACATCCATACATAGGTTTTTACAAACTTTCACGTTCATAATATTAGTAGGATTTTTATTTTGTGCAATAAAGAATTTCTATTCTATTCTATTCTAGGATCTATATATCTGACAATTGAAAAAACATTAACATTAAAACCTTAGGTATGAAGTGTCAATAAAAACGTTCCTTCTACTTAACAGTCAAATTGTATTTATCTAACCAAAGAAAGGTCAGGCCTAAGGAAATAAATACTTGTCTATTTCATTATAATAGGAACATTTTATGCTATCAATAGCACCGATATGAGTAAAAATTATTAGTAAAAAGAAATAATGTTTTCGAGTTACACTTTCAAGTGCATTCACTTTAAGATCCCTCACTCATGCATTTATTAATACTTAGATATAACTTTAAAAATAATTTGCATCAAATAAGTAAAATAAGTAATTCCTACGCACTCGAACTCGGAACCTTCGGTGGTTCAGTTTCTTCTGTCCACAGTCAATCATCTCTATTTTTTTTTAATCGACCTACAGAGTCTTTCATTCCGCCATGTACTTACCTCTATACAAGAGAAGGATATTTTGTAAAAAAGGCACTTTTCGTTAAATTATTTTTGTATGATAATACACCCATGCTTGACCGTTACGGCTGAAAACTTGGAATTTTATAAAAATAATTATCACATACCTACAATTATTTTCGAAAATATTAACTCTCTTTATTGATTTTTAACTACTTTGCTTTTCGTGTCAGTTGGTCTTCTAAGTAACTCTGTAACTTTACGTTAACTTAACTTCACGATCTTAGGTTGTTTTTTTTAAATGTTTGTTAGTATACCGGCTTACACAAAAAAAAATTCAATGTATAATAATCGAATCATCAAAAATGTTCACCTCTGTAAACTTTAGTCCAGAACCTAGTGTAAAAAAAAGAAACTTATAGCTCCGATTTGTATAAATAAACCAATTAATATTAAAAAGTATCAAATTCACTCGTTTCTTGTAATCAAAACATTTAGCAATGAAATGTGACGCCAATGACTAAAAACACAGTATTTTAATGAAGTACAAAACATACATTACTAAGTTAAAAGTGTAGTCGAATTTAATGGCTCGCAGTGTAACGGTTCAGTTGCTCTTGATTGTCGATGGTTTAGGGATGGGAATTCGGGTGTCGATGAAATAACGATGAAATGTCGATGATTGCGGCAACTCATATGTGAATACATGGCTCGTAGTTAGTATTAAAGAAAAGGTAAGTCCATTTGTACATATAGTTTAGTATCTACGATTCAAAGTCTGCACTCGTATCTAACAGTTGGTATCTGTCCCATTTATCCTTTTATAATACTAGATAAAATGTGTTATAAATTATCATTAAATGTGTTAGTTATTACTACTTGTAGTTTACTAGCTAGCTACTAGTAGTTTCATAAAACCTGCCATAAAATTTTCCTTATGACGAAAATGATCTATGATTTATTATTTCAAGTAAAATTTTAATTGACAACTCTAGCTTTTATTGTACCCTTAAATCATTATTGCTCGAATAATTCACTACATTACCTTATATTTTCTCAATAACCAACTATAATTTTAATCAGAAATCAACACCGAGTCAAATCAGAGTAAAGATGCGACTAGCGATATCACGTCATCGATACCGTCCCCTCCCTAGCGGAATCAATCATAAAAATGTCATTGTTGGAACAATGGCGGCGTGTGGGCGACGCGGGCGGCCACATTACCCGGGTTCGACTCCCTGCATTGGTATTGTCGATAATTTGGACGCTGTAATTAGGAAAAATATTAATACCGTCAATCACTGGTACAGGGCTAAAAGTTTGAGAATCATAGGGTGGGTTTATACCCATTTAATAGTAGGCGTGATAATTACAAAGATATTGCTAGTGCCAGCTAGACACATCAATTTTGTAGTTTTCAATTTTAATTACTTCTAATTAGTAGTATTGTAATTGGTAGGTTCCAATTTACACCAGCTGTTGTAGAAAGGAATCGACATAGTGCGTGTTAAAACCAACACAACACCGTTTTATTTTATCTTAGTACCTACTAAGTAAATTAAAATATAAATATGTACATAAACAACTGGAAAAAACTAATAAGGTCAGCCTGAAAAAGTTTAAATTACTCAAGTCTACTTAGTTAACAAATTAGCATAAAGCGCGATAGTATCAAATGTCGCGGTTGCGTTTGTAGCGACTTTTCTATTCTTTTTTTATCAGTCCCATTATGTAAATAGTCCAGACACCACTTTATCACGCCCCTTAAAGGGGACGTGAAATCATTAACCTTTTTCCATACCCAACACTTTCATTAGCAGGCAAATTATAATCCTCTCTAGATTGATCAATCTCAATCACTTTATTTAACCACCATTCCAAAATACCATATTTAAATAGTGAAGGCCGCGCAATAAACCAATATCGATTATCGATGAAATTTAAAAAGCGATCGTTGGCAGCCATTTTGTAAAACATGGCATTTACGATCGAATACGCGCCGAGCGCGCTCATAATGGCTCTCAGATTAATTTAATATTTTGTAATTGCCGTTTTTGCTTCCGTTGTTGGGTTAATGAGAAAGCATATTTCGACTTTCGTGCTAGTATACATTTTTATTAATGATTTATGAGAACTTATTATAAATCTAGTTATTAAGTGGTGGATACCGACTGATAATTGTAAGTTAACTTATTAAGAAGTTTCTCGTAAGACACTTAAGCAAATAGTTAATAAATAGGCTTGTTAATAAATGTGTGGGTAAGTAACATACCTAAGTATACTTATTCAGGTACAAATTATCTTGAAATAAGTGCCTGCATGGCATGTATAAAAACATGAGCAATACATTCAAATGTGGCAAATACGAGTAACAAAGGTTCATTATTAACAAGCCAGTAGGTAGCCTGAGGCGCCCATAAATAACTTCAACAACCATGCCCCAACTTATTCCTGTTTGTTATTTCCTTTAATTACTTACGAGCAGTTCGAAACCGTCAATTATGGTTTGAAAAATAAACAAGAACGCCACAATACGAACTTAAACTACTTATTCTTAATTACAAATAACTAAGACGTAACTCAATCGTTGAAAGTAGGTATTTAGGAGGTTATCTTTGACTTCGCGACGTTGATGTATTACCTACTCACTGCGTGAAACGAAACGTTATTTGTTTATTTCTTTTTTTGTTTTTTAATCGTCCCCACAGGCACGGAGCCTCGTCGTTCATTCAGCCTATACCTTGTAATTAGGAGGTTATAAAAAAGTTTAGGTAATTAATTGTGCTGCATTGTAATACCGTGGTGTAGGTTAAATTGATATTTATTGTTGACATTTCGTGCCGTGAGCCGCGGTCGTTTTTAATAGCGCTTAATTTTTATTCATTGTGGTTTCTAATATTGTAAATTAGCATGTGTAATCGCTGTGATGCATTTTTTCCTAATTGGCGTTGTTTGGTTATATTTATAAGGCTACATACTAACACTGAATACCTTCATATGTAGAGGTTTATATTAAAGTTACTTACTTTTAGTGTGATATTTTTGGTGAATTGTATAATATATAATATTATTATAGGAGAAATCTTTGAATGAATCTTGACAATTGAAATGTCATAAGACATTAGGTAGGTACTTGTACATAATATGACAAAACGTGACACCATTACCAATTCATTTAAAATTTACTAACAATAACGACCACAAATTACTCTCAAGCCGTAACAACGTAACAATATCAAATCACACAGCCAACCGTCCAGAAATGGTTGCCATTAAAAATATAAAAGCCCGCCAAAATGACGTGTGTTCCCGCCATTTGCCCACGATTAATTAGCAATTCAAACAAATTTAGCTTAATAACAACGGCTAAACTTGGAACAGATTGTGATTAAACATAATTAATGCGTTTCTAAGCGTGTGCTTCGCTTTATAGGTCGGCTAACCCGTCATTATATTCGAAGATTAGTTTTTATAGGTGGGAGGTGGGCAAAGATGTCGACAGTGTAGTTTGTTTCTGCCTCAGTAGTTTTTTATTAATGTAAATTATGTATATTGGTTTGTAGCAAGTGATATCTTGGGTAGGTTATTAAATACAAAGTAAAACATACAATTATTATATAGTTTATTTACATTCACCAATATTTTATTCAGCAAGGATGATAAGGTACGTCAAAGTTGACATTTTAAATGCAACAACTAAGTACCTTTATTCATGTTAGGTACTTAACTTAAAGTATTAATACATTTAGGGCCGATTTTTCAATAGATAGTTAAAACGCCAGATATCGAACAGCCAGATAGCTTTAACTGAGACGAATAATAAAGTTTCAATTTTTCAATGGTCAGATAACCCTCTGCTAGCTATCCTAATGATATTTGTGCAAGAAAGAGACATTCTTATATATTTTACAGTTGTTAGAAAAGGACTGTAAACTTTCAACGCATTGACAGCGGGTGTCCCAATTGACAAAAAAATTTGGTATGACATCAAGACTTGCCGTCAACGATAATACATAGATAAGTATACCGAAAACTAGATGGAGCCCACCGAAAAAAAAATACACATAAAAGTTACAAATACAATATATTTTAACATGTGTCTGTAAACTTTGAGAAAGTATTTCTATCTTATTATATTGATTGCTAAGAATATTTTTGATACTTTTTTAAAAAATCGATTTGGTATTTCATATACTCAGAGATACTTTATGTTACTGTATGTCTTAATAACTACTTAGTATTTTAATATAATTCTCAAAAAATCCTCATTTTGATATAGCGTATCTTTAGCAGTGTGTTATTTTGTGACACGCACACATCAAACGTATTACTCCATCTAGAAATGTATACATCTGTGATGTCAACAATAGCTTACTGCACAGATATTCAAAATTAAACCTCTTGTGATATATATTTTTGTCCCGTTTTGATAACTATACATTATTGTCTTCAAATAAAGTAAAATATCCATGGTTTTACAAAAAATAAGCAAAACACAAATAAATTATCCTATATTTACATACGGATGATGACAGAAACGTCAAATAATCTGTTAGATAACTGCTTAACTGAGGCAAAAAGAGGCAGCTAAGTTTATCCGCCAGTTATCGAGTTTAACCTTCTGTTAGAGCTTATCCGCTAATTGAAAAATTCACAATCTTGCTATCCATAGAATAAGTCCTATCTGAAGGCTTAACTGACTATTGAAAAATCGGCCCTTAATGTAGGTAAGTATTTTTATAGAATACATTGTAAGTAGAACTTATACGTTTTTAGAGTTTCATACCCAAAAGATAAAAACGAGACCATATTACTAAGAGTTCGCTATCCGTCCGTCTGTCGTCTGTCACCAGTCTGTATCTTAAGAACCGTGTTAAGGCAGTCGTAATTTTCAAATATGCTTTCCTTCTATTGCCACGTTGCCACAATAGCAACAATTACTAGTTAAAAGCAAAACAAAACAATAAATAATTAAGCGATACAACAAACGTGATGTTTATGATTTTTTTATCGATGTTAATATGAAAGATTTTTTGTAAGAGAAAAATTTGGTGTTTTCAAGTAAAAAAAATCTTTATTACAGGCTTCGACCTGCATGCGGTGCGGTGTGGTGCACGGTTTTAGGCATAAAGTCTTTTTGGTTATTGGCACTGTAGGACCGCTTGTTGATACGCTTAAAATATTGGCAGATCATAATAAATTAAAATTAAATAAATATTTAATAGAGGCTTTTTATAGATAGGTGCTTAATGGTATGGGACCCGCTGAGTCCAACTCGCACTTGGCCGGCTTTATCTTAATCCTACTGTTTGTGCCTAGGTATTGAGGTTAATATTAATTAACTAAGTTTAATTTATAAAATAAATAAAATGCATTTTAAGGCGCATATTTTAGGGCGTTTTTAAGTGTCGATGTGGTTGGTAGGTATAGGTTCCTATATCTTTGCGCCCGCAGTTTCGCGTGCCGTATATTATCGTACGTCGTATAATAAGTTATATCGTTCGAAAACCACGTTGGTACTTATTTATTACGTTGTAACAGTAAGTAGTCTAATTAGTAACTTAGATACCTACCGTGATTTTGCAGTGCGTGCGAATGTCTATCCCTGAGTGTATTCGTCTTTTCTAAGCTAGGTTAACTATACTGTTAGTCTTAATAAATTAGCTATGGTCGAATAGAGAATTCAAATAGGTAGTTTGAGATTTCGCTGTTTGAAAAAGTCTATTCATATTTGATAGGGCTGGTGATATAAATAGCCAAGTTTTTTTTCTTAAAAGGTGTTTATTATTGACAACTATAATAGTATTCCAACTAGTAGTATTTCCTTTTACGCTTGGAAGATAAGTACCATAGCTCATTTTAAACTTTTGGCACAGCTATATTAGCCCATGCTTAAATTGACATATTTTTTTACTATCCTTTATTAGGTTTTTTCCATTAAAATGTAAGTTCTTAGTGCCTTTCTCCAATAAGAACATGCTGCAATCTATATCTTACAGCTTAAATAGACTACCTACAGTTTTTGGTTTATGAAGACTTAGCGCCACTTAGCGATGGTTAAAAGACAGTTGTTTTTGGACCTTGCAAAGCCGTCTCAAAGAATGGATGTTTAAAATTTTATTGCCAACAACGAAAAATATCCATTCAGTCACTTGTCAATTGTCAAATCTGACACTTCTGACAGTGTCAAAATAATAGCACCCAAATTCCATTCAATTTCGTTTTTAGTTAATATTTAAAAATAATTAATTAAAAAGCGTATATAATGCGTTTTCTAGTCTTATACTTCTAGATCACGAAATAATCTCTAATGCCGAGAAGTATAAATGTGATGGGTATCCGTTTAACCGAATCAAAATGCTTAATCATTTGTCTCCTCCTTACATTTGTTATGGGATGCTTTTTAGCATCTTTACCAATTCCTACAGGTTTGTTACTAATCTTAATAAGTACTTTCATCATCTGTGGTCATCATTTGTGTAGTTTCTTTATAGAAAACTGTATTTCTTTGCAGAAAAGGCAGCATTACCTAAACCAGTGCGGCATCAGATATCGTCGAATGCCGTGAAGAAAAAGCGTTTAGCTATTATTGTTCCGTTCAGAGACCGCTTCGAGGAACTGCTGGAATTCGTCCCACACATGAACAAGTTCCTCAGCAAGCAGGACATACCGTTTCACATATTCGTGATCCAACAGAGAGACAGCAATCGATTCAACCGCGCTTCGTTAATCAATGTTGGGTTTTTATACACTAAAAACGACTTCGATTACATCGCAATGCACGATGTTGATCTTCTTCCCATGAATGACAATTTAAAGTATGAATATCCAGGTGCTGGGCCATTACATATATCAACACCAGAGACACATCCTAAATATCATTACAGCACTTTTATAGGTGGTATATTATTGGTTGAGAACAGTCATTTTGAGAAGGTGAACGGCATGTCAAATAACTACTGGGGCTGGGGGCTTGAGGATGACGAGTTCTATGTGCGACTGAAAGACGTAGGACTGAAAATAATGAAGCCAAGCAATATAACTTCAGGGCCTGAAGATACTTTCAAGTAAGTAAATAAAATGTATTTTATTATATTTCTTACACTTCACTGTAAAATTTTATCATGTACCACCGTTTTGCTTCTATTACCTACAAGAGTTTGATTTAAAAATCTTTACCTGTAGTTTCCATTAAGATAATCACACAGCAGTAAGGAAAACTGCCTAAACTTAAACCACCATACTGTGTCAGTGCAGTCATACAATAGATATTTATCCAACCATGTGGCTTTCCTCGCAATGTTTTCCCTCACCTTAGCTGTATTATTAGTGTGCTTAACAAATTTGTGTGCATAAACCTGGCACCTTTGGCAGGTCAGTTCCTACCCAAGACTGTAACAATATTTATAATTCTACAATAAACTTATCTCCATTTCCAGACACCTACACGACAAGTCTTACCGCCGCCGCGACATGCGTAAATGCTTCAACCAGAAGGAAGTCACCCGTCGAAGAGACCGTCTCACCGGTCTTCATGACGTCAGCTATAAAGTTTCTAGTAAACACAGTGTGGTCATAGATACATACCCGATAACCGTAGTGAATGTGGAGTTATTGTGTTATAAGGAGAGGACTCCTTGGTGTGTTTGTCCGGAACCAGTTAAGAAGAAGGCAAGGTAGCTATACATAGCTAATTAATAGTTGAATTCCTTTAGCTAGTGGGGCAAAGTAATTAAATCATTGACAAGGTTCTGTGGATTTTTGTGTGAGTCTTTTGAAAATGTATATGCGACTTATACCAAGCCTATATAGTGTTTTATAGCCTATGTAATTTAGTATAGTGTTTTACCAAGCCTGACAGTTCCTGTAGAAAAAATAATCATTGAGGGAAAGTTATGATATTTCACTTAAGATTTTATTGAACAAAATATTTTTAAATTTGTAGGGTTTTTGTATTGAAAAGGGAAGTTAATGTATGGGATTCTAGTGAAATTATAATTTAAGATTAAATGTTATATTGAATTGCTCAAAACACCAAAAACATGCATTGTCTTAATTCAGAAGTTGCATCAATATTTTCAATTTTTGATACAAGATTTTTGTAATTTTAAATTAGGTTTATGTTTTGAAATTTGTAGTAAACTGCCTTACTTTGGAATGTTCAACATTATTATAATGGTTGTTTAAGATAATTTGTAATATTGATCAATCACACATACTCCATTTTATATTAAGTATTTTGAATCTAGATTTAACCCACAAATAATCAATTTGAATTTTTACTTATATCTGTGTTTGTATTTTAAGTATCTTCATCAACAGATATTTTGCATCAACTTTATATCCTAGTCAAATCACTTTTAATTATGCATTTTTCCAATCAAATAATTTGCAGAATATAATAAAAGAAATAAGAACAAAATGTAAGTATGTAAATAAAACATTTATTTAACAAAGCATGTTTTAAGCAATCTATTTTACAATTATCAATAAAACAAACATGATTGAACCATAAAATTGGATAATATTTTTAAATGCATCTATTACTTATTTCAGGTAATTTAATAAAATCTATACCAACATCATATTATTATTGTTTGCTGATGAATAACATTTACAATATTGTATTATTTATGTAAAGATATTAGTTAACATTTAAGGAACAAATATAAACCCAAATAAACATATCTTTATTACTAATAGTTTCGCTTCATTTTTTAATTTAAGCGTCGTACATTATACAAATATATTTTTAATTTAATTATTAAACAAAACTTGTTTCCAATAACCTAAATTTATGTACCTGATTTAATTATGTGAAAGCTTTGCTTCATGTGACTACAATATTGGCTTGAGTTTTATCATATCAGGCCATTTAATGCACCTACCTTTCTACACCCATGGAACAAATATAATAAAGTTAAAGGTACTATGTCTAATTAATAAAATATAATTTCTAAATGTATATCAAACAATACAAAAGAAATAGGTACAAACAAATCATCTAACTAAAATAAATTTCTGTCCCATTCACAAATTAACAGGGTAAATAATTACAAACGCACTTACGCACTAGGACAAGCAAGAAGTTATATGAAAGCGACTCTTATTTAACTTTTTAATTGAATTCGGCTATGGCTTAATATGTAAAAGTTTAAGTACTTTTTGAAAATAAAAAGTTCTACGTTGTCTATTTATACAGGCATCATTCAATAGTAAGTAAAGATTTAGAGCCATAAAGATGAATAAACAAAACTGATTTTGACTATTAGATCACCAATCGCTTCCACTCTTAATTAAATTAACTAACTTACTGTACTTGCCATCAATTGAAGTATTACACTAATCAAATTTCAATTGTAGAAATTTAACGCACGGAGATTCAAAAAATATCAATTAAAATAAAGG
Source organism: Emmelina monodactyla (assembly GCA_916618145.1). NCBI lineage: Eukaryota > Metazoa > Arthropoda > Insecta > Lepidoptera > Pterophoridae > Emmelina > Emmelina monodactyla. Next base: position 6,247,082 of record OU745324.1, read on the forward strand.
TATGCCGCTACACAAAATAAGCAAAAGCTAGTTTCTCTAATATTCTATCACAGCACTATCTTCATCCAATTAAACTCCATTATGACCCGCGATACGCAATTCGCAACTGTTTTTATTATACTTAAACTGATAGTTAATAGAATTTAAACGTAATAGCTTATCACAAAAACATACCATGCATAAAAAGGAGAAATAACATTATGTAATGTGCATAAGCACTATGTAGGAAACTTATTGCTTGAATACTGGCAGCTATTATTTTATATTATTCAAATAGATGCTGAAGAGGAAACAATGAGATATTGACAGCTTCCTTCCAGACACAGTCATATTTTCGTGCTCGGACTGTGAGCACATAACATTAAACTCACTTTTATGCTTTAAATATAAAGCTTTAAAACGTTTAAACTCTTTTATTCTCTTTCACATTTTCCCCAAACGTTAGTTGGTGGTGTTAGTTTCCTACATAGTGCTTATGCACATTACACATTATTATCACTAAAATACATCTTCAAATGTTTCCTGTCTATTTGTCATGGCCAATAAAAAAACCTTACTTTAAAAAACCATTAAAATGGTAGGCTAGATACAAAACAAAAATCAACGTTTAGGAAATACAAAAAAAACATATTTATCATTATTTTTACGGAACTTACGTAGTCTGGCCAATTAAAACCACCAAATAACTTCCCACATAATCAACTACAACAACCAAGCTTAAAATAACCAACTGAAATCCTTAAAAAAAACACAAAAAATTTGCGGGTAGTTTTTAAAAACAGTTGCGATCGTACCGCCCGGCGCGGGTATATATATATCTTGTAGCCGCCGCGGCCGCAGTCGGCGCTCAGTGCCCGCGCGGCCAACATGGCAGCTACAACGAGCAGCCGCCGCCCTACACACATACATGCGTTAGCTACAATAAAACAGGGGGGGAAACGGGGAAAACATTCAAAATAAAGGATATGGTTAATTATTGATGAGCAGATAAATTTGAAACTCTCACCCGCATATTCATAATCGGACTTTGAACCTAGATTAGCTAAAATATGTGCCGTCACTCGCAGTCAATCTTATGTGACAGTTTTTTTAAACTGACAGACAAAGCATATTTTAGGTAAGTAGTTTGTAGGTTTGAAATACGATTATGAATACGGGGGTATATAAGTTTATTGGAGATTTTAATAGTTTAAGTATGTCGGATCATCAACACAGAAGTAAAAAGGGGATTTAGACTCCAAAAAACAACGATCAAAGAAATGTAGTAACTAGAAGTCAATTTGAATTCAGCATGCAACAAAATATGTTTTAGCTAAGTAACACTAATGAATACACATAACATACAATAACCACTAAAAAGATTTTATTATAAAACTACATCTGACATCTAACTAATACTTGAATTACGAAATACTTAAGTGTAAAAACTTTTTCTTATATATTTTTTATTAATTTAGATATTAAAACAATTCTCTCGATTTGGTTGGTACTGAGTTTCATTTTAGGCCTGCAATGTTAGGCATTTTTTAATTCTACATTTTTTTGTCATTAGCCAATAGGTTTTATATGTATGCGCTAAATTTTTCACATTGTATAAGTCGATGACTCAATTATAGGTCGACTTTTTACAAACCCTGTATAAAATACTAAATAAAGCAGATGTAGATAAATATTATTATAATATTTGACTTCTGAATTTTATATTTGTGATAATAAAAGAAGTTGCATATTTATTCAAATAATTGACTGATAAAACAAGTTTGTAAACGATCATAAAAATCTTAAGTCTAAAGGATTTTTTGTTCCCAATGGAAAACATACATCTAATATAAGGATACACTTGATTTGGCTACATTAAGGAACTATTTTTAAGGTACGTAGATAGTTAGTAAACTTTTAAATTCGGTAAAGTGTTTACAAGTCGTCTTTATATATAGACGAATAAGGGAAGAACATGCTAACATTAATACTTAGATAATACTCTTAAAAATCTCTCTATTAAATGTCAAAGTTGAGAGAAAATGTCAAACGTCAAAGTCTGAATATTTATGTAACTTTCTTCTTTTTCCATTACGCCATTGAATGAGTGAATTCGGGATTTTGACAATAGTGAAACTATATTTAATGTCAAAATTACACAAAGAATTGAAAATTGTCCTTGGTTCTAAAAACATTAATTATCTTTAGAAGCGTATGTAAATTATTACTACTTAAAATTGTTCAATGAAAACATTTATAGTGCAACTGCAATGTCAATATCAAGTTTGAGCAAATCAGTCTATTACAATATACCTAACTGCAACTTTATATACTTGCAATTTAGACTCAGTATTTGGTTTAGAATATTTGAAAGTTACTCTTCTAGAGATAATAGTATTCGTAGCATTCGATTTTTGCTTATGTCAAAATCAGACTTAGTACGGCCTTGTCAAAACAATCAGTCAGTCAAGAAACGTCACTAGACTATAGCCTCAGTGTCACTAATGACATGAATGCCGTGTTTCGTCAAAATCAACCTTACAATGTCATTGCAACTCCTAGTCTTATAATTCCTACTCGAGCTCTCTTTCATTTTGATATTCTTCATTTTCTCACACAGTTTGCTAACCTCCGACCTACTCTTCTTCATATCGTCCGGGTTTAACTTCCTTATGGTCGACGAGCATCGTTTTTTGACGTTGTCAGTTTTGACAGCGCTGTCAACATTGCCCTCGCTAACCCTACGTTTGTAGATCTCGTAGCTCAGCTCATCTTTAGTGAGATAGCTATCGAGTGAGCTGTAAGTGCTCTCGCTTACCTTTTCGTCTTGGATTTTGTGTTGTGTTGCATCGCTGACTATTTTGACAGCTTTCCCGGGAACGTAGCTAGCCGGGACCTGGTCTATATACGCCATTTTGGGTTTTAGCCCATGAGTGGAGGGACTAACTGAGTCTGTTTGTGCGTTTGGTAGTAAATAGTTGGATTTCCTCGGTCGCTTCACTGTTATAGTCTCATCGATGATGGATGGTCGGTCCCTGATGGATATAAGTATGTTTTTGAAGCTGGTTTCTTCCGGCGATGTCATTGGGACGTCTTGTGGTGATCTTTTGTCGTATTTAGCGATGAGATCGTTAAGTAAAGTATACTCACTGTGTCCGGCGGCAAGAGAGGAAGGATAGCGTTAGTTCAATTGATGCCGTTATATTGCACAAGTGTCTCTGTGTGACACATAATTAATTTAATATGGAAAATTGCGCTCAAAATATTTGCGCTTGATATTAGTTTTACCTTTAAATAATCAAATCATAAATTGAATTGTATTATGAAGCAAGCAATTTTATATTTTTATATGAACTTTGAGTCTAGCATTCTGTTTAGAGATAAACATGTCTTTTCGGTAAAAAAAAGTACGTAGATAAATAGGTTTTCTTATAATAGTTTTTTTTTGTTTTTCTATCAAATGTAAACTCAAAGTTCACTTGATAAAGCAGGTTCAAGGAAAAAAATATCAATCATAAAATGTTAATTGCTTTAGGAGTCAATTTTACGTACGATTTGTCTGTTCGCTGATAATACATAAAACATTTAATTCTGTTCAAGAAGCATTGACTAATTGTGTGTCAAAAGCGTGCCAAAAATTTTGATTCCCAGATATCAAAATTGACCCCCTTACCCATGTCAAAATTGACTCCCCACATCAAAACCATCTTCCCCAATACAAAATTGACTCCCCATATCAATATAACCCCTTCATACTAAAATTTACTCTCCCACATCAAAATTAACATCCCCTTGTCAAAATCGATTGATCTTTTTTTCCTTTACCCATTTCTCTCTCCATCCACATCTTTAAGAGTTGATTTTTCAATAGTCAGATAAATACTAACTGACTGATAAGAGGTATGTTTTCATTGTCACTTCATACATATGTCAAGTATTTATGTTCGACGTGCAAAAAAAACATGCTGATTTTCTGTCAGATAGAATTTATCTGACTATTGAAAAATCAGCCCTAAAGCTACAATACTAACGTGTCCCCCCTCTGGTACAGTCCCTGGCTGTGTATATAGTCTATGACTCTATCGTCGGTGAGATATTTGGCGGACAGTTTCCTACGAACGAGTCGACGCAGCATCGTGGACGATACCTCGTTAGTTACGTAGTTCGTTACGTGGATTATGTTCTTCTGGAAACGCCAGAGAGAACGTTTTTATGTTAATAAAAATTGGGAGGGGAAGAATGTACTGTTACGGATTTATGTATTATTTGTTTATCTATTTACTGCACAATGTACATCCTTGATTTGTTAACAAAATGGGCAAGAAAAGGTTTACAAACCTATAGCATAGTAAACATATAAATGTAAAAATGAAGAAGGTTCCGAGCTCGATCCCCACAAGGGTTTCTTTGTTACTTAGTTTTAAACTTATCCCTATCAAATAAAATAGTCACAAAACTATCAGAAATATGACAAGCTTCTACTTCTAAACTTACAATTTTGATTTTGACACTTTAGTACATAAAAAATCTGTCACAACAAATATTTCAGGGGGTAAATATATTTAAATACATATTGATAATACTCACTCTATATTTATGCAGCATGTCAGATTCAAACACGAACCTCCCGGGGTCGTTCCCGGCGCGCGACACCACCACCAGACCGAACCTACCTACTATTGCCTCCATCTGTAGGGGTGGTTTATATTTGTAAATATAAGGGAAGATTTGTTGACTTGTGGAAAACAGATGGGTGTAGGTGAAGAAAATTGGATAATGATTGATGATTGTGATTATTAAAGGATTTTAAAATCGAAAACTATGTAATTCAAATGGTCAGAATAGATAATTAATGGGAAATGTAAGTATAGAAACGAATTTGTCGATTTCCAATAGAATATTAAAATATACATACATTACAAGATAGCACGAGAATTTTAATTTTGACCAAATCACAAACTATTTTTTCAAAATCCTTTACTTTTAAACATATTCGAAATAATAACCGACACGATGGCAAAAACAGCATTATAATCCGTTCCGTAGTTTAAGAGGAGTTAGAGGACAAAAATTACCACAAACAGACACAAATAGTGACTTTGCCTTATACTATGATATGATGATGATAATTATGATAATGGTGATGATAATGATTGTTTTTACACTATCCGGGATTTCGCGCGGTAATTTAGAGCAACAAGGTAAGATACCTCTTTGCCCGACGTTTCGACAGGGTTACACCTAGCGTGATCGCGGGCGGACTGCGCGAAATCCCGGATAGTGTAAAAACTAGGGATGTTACGGATATGGAATTTCGGTTTCGGATACGGATATTGTTTTTTTTATATCGGTTTCGGTTTCGGATACGGATATGAAATTATTTCGGATTATCCGGTAGTTTCGGATAGTTTCGTTACGGATATTACTTTCTAGGAATTTCAAAATTAATACAAAAAAAATAGATAGGTAATAAAATGGTTTTATTTATATAGAGGAGGACGATGGGTGAGAACGATGACGTCATAAACACCGCTACATTGAGCTTAGAGAGAGAACCAACACTTTGGTCACAGTTCTGTAAGCGGTTTACGGAACGCAGCCAAAAAACAACTTGTCGTAACGTGTTTCCGCCACTATCCGAAATTATCCGAAACATTTATTTCGGTTTCGGTTACGGATACGGATATTTTTTTATTTCGGATATCCGGTAGTTTCGGTTACGGATATGGATATCCTTAACATCCCTAGTAAAAACAATGTGTACAACGCGCGTTAGCTTATAACAAGTGATGATAATGATGATTATAATTATGACATTATCCAACTCACATCCTCATCGGACCACAGCCCCGGCGTCGCGAACGACTCCAACAGATCCGCTCCGCACAGCAGCCTGACACTGACGTTGACAGCTGACAGGTTCCCGTTCAGCTCGCTCGCGCAGTTGACGTTGCTGACGTCATCGGGGATCCACTCCGGCACCACCGAGTGCCCGGGCGGCATGGTGACGCACTCGTTCATTTTGTCCTATCATAATTTTTTATATGGCAAGTAAATACATTGAAAATTGGTGAGAAAAAAAAAAGATCAAGATGAAAGTTTATTCAACTATGGGAACTAAGTTAGAAATAAATTTCATCCAAATGAGTTTAACAGGTTTAACATGAGAAATTAAATTTTCACATGAACTTGAAATTAAACTCATTTTATTGAGATATTACTTCTTTATTACTTTATTTTTAGATTTTCAGACGATTCCCGATGGTCACGGGTAGGCAATTAGGTAGGATAAGTTTAATTTCAAGTAATAATGATCGCGTTAATTTTAGAAGTTACATTAACATATAAACTCTCACAATTCTAAAAGCAGGATAACCCCAATCTATAATGATAAATCAGGAACACAAAAGGATTAAATTCTGTTGTTTTTTTTTTAATTATATACCTAGTTAGCAAACGAGCATGCGGGTCACGTGATGGTAAGTGATCACCGCCGCCCATGACTCCCCGCAACACTGTGGGTGTTGGGGGTGTGTTGCTGGCCGGATACCGCACTCACCGAACGAAACGCAGGAGCATCGTCCCTTCTTCACGTCGGTTTTCTGTGTTTCTTCTTCGAATTTAATTTTTAACCTTTGAGAATTACTTGTTAACCCAAAATTGCCTAGAAGTTTCTGAGATTAGCACCTTCGCACAAACTCTTCAACTTTATAAATATAGAAAATAACCTGATGGTACTGCATGGAGACCCTGGTCCGCGTCCAGCCGTTCTGCTCCGTCTCCCACTCCGACACCTTGATCCATGGAGATGATCGCAGCGCTAGCTTCAACATTGCAATCCTGTGATAATTGAACAGATTTTAGTTTTGATTGTAAAATAAAACATTACAATTGATGTCTGCTAAAAAAAGGGTTTTGTTTTATAATTTCATCTAATGGCCCCGATTCTGACTACACTCTCTAAACTAAACTAAAACTATCGCTGTCACTTACTGTTCAATAGTATAAGACAGAGACAGGTAATCATTTTAGGGTTAAAGTTTTGAAATCGGTCGCCTGATTTAGGGGTTGTGGGGGGTTGGGGGGGGGGTGGGGGGGAGGGGTCTGAACCCCCCCTGATCATTTTCAGCCGCCGGAAAAGAACCAAAAAAAAAATTTTTTTTTAAACCCAGTAGCCCTCAATATGGCAAACTTTAGTAGCCAATTTATATGTATAAAAACTCGCTTCAATCATGAGTCAACGGAGTCCCGCTTCGCGGGACTCCTTTTTCTGGCAGTTTAAAAACAGTAACCTAACTAACCTAACCCATTGATGTCGGATTGTGTCAACTCGGAGTAAGGCATTTCTACTAATTACCTAAGAATTATGTAAACACACTTAATAAATACAATATGATTACCTCGATTGTATTTCTAAACAGAGTCCAAAAACGTAGCCAAATCGTAGAAAAACACAAAACAATACGGAAGAACACATTCACATATACTCGAAAGCAAAGAAATTACGCGAGCTACGTACAAATTTGACATTAGAGCAGTCAATATCATTCATCCAAGATGCTAAATGCGTTCCGATTCACGTTAATCACCAAAAAACATTGACAAGCTGTACTAAAGCATGAAAAATACGTTCCGATTTACGCAACTGTGCGTGTATTTAGGTAATTTTAAAATTTTTAAAAAAATATTTAGACGTAACTCCGGCAGCCAAAATTACTTGTAGGGGGTTCAGACCCCTCCCCTCCACCTCCCCCAACCCCCCACAACCCCTAAATCAGGCGACCGATTTCAAAACCCAACCCCATTTTAGTCCTGTCAAACTAAAATGTACGTGCAATATGGCACGGCCAAGGTAATTTTAGGCTAGTCCTTAACGCATTTGGTTCAATTTTACAATGATGTGGACTAAATTAAGTGAGACCAGTGTACCTGTCTTTTTCTAATACGAAGCATTGGAAACTGACAACGATATTTTTAATTTAGTTTTAGAGAGTGTTTTGAGAATCGGGGCCAATATTTACTATTTCTGTGTGTTTCAAGATATTTATATGTTTTATATCTACTGTCAAATTTTCACAACTTTTGGACATAAAATATATGTGTATATTTCCTTAACAATTTTCGAAAGAAGCTTAACACGTTGAACGCCGGCCAAAATTGTGCGATTTCTGTTTAGGCCATGGGGGACGCCATTTGACCGCGATCTTGTGTCATCACTTCAAACCCTTCTAGCACGCCAACGGACATAATAACTTAGTTTTTTTAATATAATGGGCGGGGCCCTCTAGATTAATAGGTTCTGCTTGTTCGGGCTGGTCAAAGTATGCGCTGATTCGAAGGACCTTTAGGTATTTAATTCAAGGAATTTACAATGATTTCAATGAGTGGCTGAATTACGAACTCTTGCCTGTCAAAGATAATATTCAAAGTTGCACAAACCTCAAGCTTCCACCACCAGCCTCCGTAAGTGGAGCACTAAGGTTTTAGGTTATTGTCCAAGGGCGTCTGTTGGCACAAACACTGCTGCAGCACAGTATTACAAACGTTGTAATACTCCAACACTTCACTGAACGTCAGTAAATGCGTGATAGGACGGCACTACAAGAGCTCATGCACAAACGACCAACGTGTTCAAAGTCTTTTACTCTACTCAGAGACGCTCTCGACGGCGCGGCGTCTCAACACCGACTTCAGCCGAGGGTAGTTACCGAAGATTTGTGCAGGGTAGAAATACAACCCTCAACATGCAAGAATCCAACACTGCTTGTTTTTCGACTATCGGCAGAACTTAGATTTTTTAAAGAATTTTGTATGACCTAATTTTATTCCCAAATACAGTAATTACTACATCCTTCGGAGGCCATCTACCGGACACTGCATACAAATTTTTATGAAGAGTCCGACAGGAAAATGAAGTGTGAAAAAGAAGTTCTATAAAGTTTTTATTATAAATCGAGACACGCAATTATTGTGGACGCAGCCACAGCACAGATGCGAGTTTAGTGTAGTTTATAATATAAAATTAAAAAAACCTAAAAATAGTGTCTAACAGCCGTACCCCGCGCGGCCCCTTGTAACGGAAATCAGATATTTTTGTTCGCGGAAGCCATGGGGGACACGGGGTGAGTGACAGTGGTTTTGATGCGAATTTAAGTCGTAATTAGTTTTTTTTTCTATCGGAGATTGGGTTTTGATACATTTTCAACATTTACTGCAAAAATACCGCTTGTGTAAAATTGGAGAAAATCCTATTTTCCGGTTCGACCCCTAGGACTATTATGCTTTCGGCCAAATAGAGACCTCCATGGCATTCAATGTGTAAAAGTTAATTGTTTTGTTAAGTTAACTGAGTCAAATTAAAAAATGTAGAGCTTAAATAAGTAGGTATTTTTGAAAATTGACTCTGCCTCTGTCATATGAGCATAAGGTTAAAAGTGATTTAAGGATCAATATGAATAATATACTAAGTTCATTCTAGCAGGTATCTAAAGTATTTAATAAGTAAATGCCTAAAGGGCAAGGATGAGAATTAAACTTTTTGCACTCTGTACAGTATATATTCTACCTCTTAATATGCATGGCTAAATAAAATATGATTTCATGTATTAGGTATAAATTGGACACCAAAAAGTTATCATGTCAACTATAATTATAATTTAACAAGAGTATTCAATTCTTGTTTGGTTTAGTCTGAGATCTGTAAATAATTATTAATTACAGGCATTTGTAAACTTCCTACAAACAAAACAAGGCTATGTAAACTTATAGGTAATGTTTAAATTAATAATTAGGTATAATGCTATCAATTAACCTTGAACATTTACATAAACATGATAATAAATGAAAACAAAAAATGACAGATAAAAATAATAAAACTGTGTGTGTACATATTTAAATTTTCATTAAAATCAATGCCTTTTTTATTTTGCCCCAGTATTATAGGGTTCTTACTTGAATTATGTATATTAAACAGTTATGAGTACCTACTCAGATTTAGGAAGGCTTTCAATTATAACCTGTTCCATAGTACAGAGTTTCAAACCTAGCACCTTCTGCTCAAAAGTTGAAAACCTACCATATACACAATTCTCATGCAGGTACTTACAACACAGCCTTTTCTTAGAACCAAATTGTTATCAGTGGCAAGCCAATATACAATAAACAAGCAGTAAACATTTACCTATGGTGTGCTGCAACCAAGTCTTTCTTGCCATACGCATCGTGAACCGGAGATATAATACCCCCAATAACAGTCCCAATACCAAGTGATTGTATGTGGTCTTTTGCTATTTCTGAAACACAAAATATTTGTAGGTAACAGGAGGAGTAGGGTAAAGGTCTTGGAGTTTGAAATCCCTATCAAATATACGCAAGGTGGTAGAGTACCTAAAAGGTAAACCGCATTCAATGACGCAATTAGTAATTTAATCGATAACTCACATACAAAAAAAACTAAAGGAGCTCTAAACTTTTGCCATTAAGCTTTCACTAACTTACCAAACATACGTAAATGCATGTAAGTTGGAGGACTATAACTCCCACAGGCCATCAAAACAATCTTTGCCTGAGGCATATTGTACGGATAAAAACTGCCGAAATTACTCTGAAATTGATTTTAAACCTTTCACAACAAAAACACTACACCACTCTATCGATTTTTGCAATACGACTTAATAATATTTGCACTATTACTTTGACATATTATTGCATATTGAACATTTTAATTTTGTAGAATAATAATTAGCTCACTGTCAGTAATGACACTGCCAAAATACCGGTCACTTTGACCTCGCTCCTAATCAAACAAACAACGCAAACACATTAATGCGAGTTATCAACGGCTTTAGAAACCATAAAACCCAAAATAAAACGTAAATAATTAATGTATAGAAAAAAAATTAATTTATAGAATTGTTTATTGTATGCATTAAGTAAAAAACGTTATTATTGACTTTAGCGTCTTTTAAATGTCAATATTTGTGTCTTGATTTGTATGCTGGGTATTCTTTTTTATTGGATCCCTCGTTTATTTCTTATTTATTGGTAAAGTTTTCGTGGTGCTTCTTTCTTTCTAGGATTTTAACAGTATTAAATACAATAGACTGTAGACATATGAGAGTCCTCAGTCACAATCAGTTTTATAAACGATTGGGCCTTGTTTAAGGATTTCCATTTTACTGGAAGAAGATGGTGTCTAATTTTTGTGTTTGGTATATAAATAGTTGGCAGAATCCCTGAATCGGAACAAATCGAATGACTTTGACAGAGTTTGATGGGATTTGACGGGAAGAAAAACAGCTGTGTGGATTATAAAAATATTTCCATGTGAATTCTATTTTTAATGTAACTGAAATACCCAACATATTTATTACTAATTTGTGTGTGTTTACCTAGTAATTCGTGAATATTAGAAATATGAGACTTACTCTAGGCTTGCTATCTTCTGTTGCTAAGAAAAGGCCTTTTTTCGTTTCTACTCCTATATTTTATGTGAATGCCGGTAAGTTACATTGTAAAATTCTCCTATAAAACAAAAAGACTCATTTTACAACTTCCGTTGAGATGGAAACCTTTGCCTTTCAATTTTGTCCAATGTTTACATTTGACCATATGTGTAGGTTCTAGGTACTTACTGTTTATAAATGTACAGCTTATAATCATGTTATGTATGATAACAAACATCTCATTATGGAAAACTTTAAAATTTTCTTTTTCAATGGAAATATTCATAATACAATTTTTATAATTGACTAGGGGCCGCGCGCGACTCCGTTCGCGTAGAAGTCGGTTTCCCGTGGGAATGCGAAGTTTTCCCGCGGTAAAAAGTTCCCTTAATTCTTTCATACATATATTTTTGGTATCTAGAACCATTTTTGGCAGCGCACGCAACGGAAGCTCTCAAAGATGAATCATTTTCCCCGTTTTTTTCACATTTTCCATTATTTCTTCGCTCTTTATAGTTGCAACGTGATGTTATATAGCCTAAAGCCTGCCTCGATAAATGGTCTATTCAACACAAAAAGAATTTTAAAATCAAACCAGTAGTTCCTGAGATTAGAGCGTTCAAACAAACAAACAAACAAACAAACAAACAAACTCTTCAGCTTTATAATATTAGTATAGATTTAATAATTTTGTTTAACAATTTCTAGCTCCACATATTGGACATTTATACACAGCTGTTGTAGCCGATGCGATACAGAGGTTTGAAAAACTTACAGATCCAGACATCCATGTAGTTTTTAGTACAGGTAAGTTTTCTAAATAATTATCAAATAGTTGCTCGTTTAATTTTATGTAAAAATCATGTTTTATATAATTTAACTTTCTCCCACAAAACTAAATTTGCAACTGTATCCATACAGAAGTTATTTCTAATTCCTTTTTTGTAGTTATGGCAAATCAATTATTATTATTTTTGATCCACCTTGATCAGCTATAAATTATATTAAATATCAAAGTTATTTAAATACTACAGGCACAGACGAACATGGCACAAAAATACAGCAAGCAGCGGCAAAAGCCAAGATGCAGCCACAAGAGTACTGCGATCAAATATCAGCTGTTTACAAGAAAATGTTCCAAGACTACAATGTAGAATACACTGATTTTATTAGAACTTCTGAGGAAAGGCATAAGGTTGCTGTTAGACATTTTTGGGTAAGATTGCTAAGCTCTATAATTTTTATTATTAAATTAATGTTACAAATACTACTCTGTTTTCAAGGTAAGTAATAAAATTTAGGAAAATAAAGTTACAATAGAGCTAAACAGTAATATATTAAAATCAGGAATCTAATCTTCATTTTTTCTTTGTTACATAGTACATTAAATTATTTCAGAATAACCTAGTGAAAAAAGACTACATCTACAAAGCGAAGTATTCGGGCTGGTACAGTGTGAACGATGAGAGCTTCGTGCCTGAGACCCATCTGAAAGAGGAGGTTAGGGATGGACAGCAGGTATGTTTAGAAATGTAAAGAAAATTCTTATTTATTTATAAATTTTTTGTTAGTTGGAAGTAGTTTAGCAGCCAATAGCAATAGTTTTGTAAAAAATAACTTTATTTTTTTTAAATTGATTTATTTATTAGTTTTGTTTAGAACTTGTGCTAAGAGTTGTAACACATAACTGTTCGGCCGGATGCCGGATTATCCGTTCAATCCTCTAGCTAGATTAAACGTTAACTGTAACAAATTAAAAAAACTTTTTTTTTTTAAATTGTAACTAATGTAGTTTTTCTTAATATCTATTTATTATTTAATACCATGAAGGTGCTGGTATCAACAGAATCCGGTCATGTGTGTGTGCGAACAGATGAGGATAACTACATGTTTCGACTCAGTGCATTTAGAACACATCTACAAGAATGGCTCAGTCAAGGTAAGGTTAATTTCACAGGATAACTTTGTACTTATAATCGGATTTTAATATAGCAATCTTGCTTGTAAAGATTTATAAATATGTGGGTATGTGCGTTCGAAAACAAGTAAGGTTTATTAATGGCCTTAGTTACTCAAATTTGCTTTGTAGGAATGGTATTAGTATGGTATGTAAAAGTGTAGACTAATAGGTAATCTAATTAATGATTATCACCTTTTGAACCTAGTTACTTCTAAGCATTAGAGATTAAGAAATAATTAGTTCAAAAGGTGATCAGTTAACTTCCTAATTGATAATGTTTTTAGATGGAATAGTTACTCCGAGTAAGTTCCAAAAGCAGCTTCAAGATCAATTGCATGAAGACAACTACCTGCCTGATATATCTGTCAGTCGACCGTCGAATAGAGTGCACTGGGCTATACCGGTATGTATTTAAATATAGTGTAAATTTGAAAGAAAATGAGATTGACTTCGTTTTAAATATATTAACAAAAGTGAGCTATATACTCCAAATAATGGCACTAAATTTATGCTTCTATTATGAATCGTTTATTTGTTATTAAGGCAAAATAGACCAATTTGTTACAGTTCGATTTTCTAACACGGTACTTAACCTGTATATGGTAATAATGACTAACGTTTGGGGGAAACGTGAAAGAGAATTATATTTCAAGTATAAGATTGAGTTTAATGTTATGTGCTCACAATCCGAGCACCAAAAAATGACCGAGTCTGGAAGGAAGCCGTCAAAACGCTATTGTTTCTTCTTAAGAATCTATTTGAATAATATAAAATAATAGCTGCCAGTATTCAAGCAATAAGTCTCCTACATAGTGCTTATGCACATTACATAATGTTTCACGATACAAAAATCATATCTCCCTTTTAACCTCTTAACATATGTTTAGATCGTTTTAACATTCCTAATAATATTTATGATGAGAGAAAATATGGCATTGTAATGCCAAGCTTGTATTTTATTGGCCACAAGTACCTCAATAAACAAGTTTTTAAATCAAAAACGAACGATTATCTTTGATTAAAAAGACATAACTAGGTACCTTCCTAGGTGCCGGATGACCCGGATCAAAGTATCTACGTGTGGGTGGACGCGCTCGTCAACTACCTGACGGCGGCCGGATACCCGGACCGGATGGCCGGAAGACTGTGGCCGCCGGATGTGCATGTGGTCGGGAAGGATATACTTAAGTGAGATAATTTGCATACATTTAAAAAAACATAGTTTTTTGGTGTTGGTTCTTGTCAGGTCGTTAATAATTTTTTAAGATTCCAAGTTTTAAATATTTACTTTTTCGTCAGAGGTAAAACTTTTTTTTTCATTTTCGATACCTGAAACCGTGTTGCGCTTAACTAGATGAATTTCTATTATATTAAAATCATTAAGTAATTAGGTAAGACATTTTCAGACAGCTTTCTCTTATAGATTCCAAGGTATCATAATCATTATTATATTAAAACCATTAAGTATTTAAAGTCAGTTTTCAACCCAGTTTCACCCCCTTAGCCGGTGTATTAAAAAGATAATTAAACAAAACTATCTTCCGGTTTTCCCTCGTAGATTCCACGGCATCTACTGGCCCGCGCTCCTCCTGGCCTCCTCTCTCGCTCCCCCACGCAGCATCCTCTCTCACTCGCACTGGACGGTGGATTCACACAAGATGTCCAAATCATTGAACAACGTGGTCCGTCCCGATGACTGCAATGTTAGTAGAGAGGGGCTGAGGTATTTACTGTTGCGAGAGGCGACGATGAGCGGGGATGCTAGTGAGTTGATTGACTTTTATACCTATTTTATTTTAACAGCAGGAGAATAGGCATAATGACAGATTTTGAAAAACTGTTGTATCATATTCAGAAATATATACTTATTGTAAAGAATATCATATTTCGGGAAAAAAAGCATGATTTATATGAAAAAAATAAATTTAAAACTATATGTTTAAGAATTCCCACCAAAACGCTCCTAAGTGTCATGGCGTCGATTGTGATGTCACGTTAGAGTAAACACAGTGCAAACACAAACGTTTCAAATTCCAAGTTCCATGAGTTACGTTATTAAACCAAAACGCTCAAGAAATAAAACTGAACTCTGAAAACATGTAGATCGTAAATAAAATCCGAAAAACATACGAAATGAAAAAGAAAACACAGGTTAGGATCACTTGTTTACTCTAACGTGACGTCATTTGGCGTTCAGAATATCATGGCGGACTGTCGTATTTTGTAGATTTATTTTTAAAAAATATTAATTAATCTCGCATTAATTATAATAATAACTTATTCTTTTTTAATATTTTATTTACGTTTCATTAGATGGTAGCATAATTTTTGTGTATTTTATTCACAGTCATCATGCCTATTATGAAAATAATAATTTATAAATGATTTTTTTGATCAAATGATGGATGAAGACATAATATAAACATGAGGGTTTTCTTACGATACTTGAATTAAAAAATAACAAATCTTGTTAAATCTGCTAAGGAAAATAAACCAGGACCTTCTGTGAAAAGTGCATAACAGTGAAAACTGAATCAGTATAAATCGTCGACGTTTTTGCCCATTTTAAAAAAGATATAAAGTAAAATCTAAAAGAATATTTAAAACACTAACTTCGGATATTTTAAAACAAGTTTTGTCAATTGTTTGAGCTTAAACATTTCAGATTCAAACCATATCCTTCATAACCTATCAGTTTATTTTCATCGTACAATTTTCTACCCCTTCTAGACTTCACTATCTACTAACTACTCATACATTTTCGTCATACATTTTTCTACCATTTCTACCCTTTTTTAGACTTCTCAACCACAAAGCTCGTCAACACTATAAACGCCGAGCTCGCGGACACGCTCGGCAACCTCGTGTCTCGTTGTGTTGGAACCGCGTTGAACCCGCGCGGGGAGCTGCCGCCGCTGGGCGCGGGGGGCGCGGGGGGGGCGCGGGGGGACGTGGCCAGCGGGGGGGAGGCGATGGCCGCCGCGGAGAGGCTGCATGGTGAGTGGGGGGGGCGTGAGGAGTGGGGGGTGTGTGTAAGATAGTGGGGGGGTGTAATTGGGTGAAAATGTTACTGAACGGGGGGGGTGAAAATGGAAATTTCTAAATAAATGGTAGTTTTGCTCGATTATACGGGGTGTAAAAGAACTGCTTCCGAAAACAAAAACTTGGCATTGCTGGAGGGGTAACGTTTTGAGCAAAAAAATTTTTATGATTGATGCTGCCGCCGCTGGGGGCGGGGGGCGCGGGGGGGGGACGCGGCCAGCGGGGGGGAGGCGATGGCGGCGGCGGAGAGGCTGCATGGTGAGTGTAAGGGTACCTACGCACTATGCGGTTAGCCGGAATGCAGCCAGCCGTGCGGCTAACCGCACAGAGCGTAGGTACCCTAAGATTGATGGGGTAGGGTGAGATTGTGATTAAGGGGGGGCGAAGGGGAGTGAAAGTGTAAAAGTTCCAGCAGTTTTTTCTAAATAGGAAGTTTTTCTTGATTGCATACTTGGATAGAGATTATATATTTCTAATGTTATCTCGATTACTTACTTTATTACAGACTAAAAAAACTTCTAAACTACTTGTAGAGAATGAATTATAGGCTTTCGTGTGAAGATTGTGTGTTTGTAACTTAACCACACCAAAACGGCTAGACGGATTAGGATGAATTTGAGTTATAAATAGAGAAATATTTCCTTGATATTTAATAGAAACAAACTTGATTATCTTTAAAATTAAAACAAAAAGCTATGCGCAACCTTTTTTGTTCCCTTAGGCCCAATTGCAGGGAACGTTTTAACCTCGGGTTAGCTTCGGATTAGCTAACTCAGGTTTAAATGGCGCCACCATCGATTGTAACTACTTCTTATTACAATCGATGGTGGCGCCATTTTAATCTGAGTTAGCTAACCCGAGGTTAAAACGTTCCCTGCAATTGGGCCTTAGTGTAATACACGCCATTGAAAATAAATAAATATTAACACACTATATACGTCATATAAATACATTTATTTCTGTCTCCAGAAATCTGCTACGACCACTACAGAAACTACCATTTCTACAAAGCGGTAGACGCGGTCATCCACGTCCTGCATCTCGCCAACTTATACTTCGAAACCAGCAAACCATGGGAACTTCGCAAACTACCCGAAAAACAGAAGGAACTGGACAATATCCTCCACATCACCATAGAAATACTACGAATATCCGCCATAATACTGCAACCAATCATACCAGAACTAACAAAGAACTTACTTGATAAGTTGCTAGTGCCAGAAGATAAGAGGAACTGGAAAGATGCGGAAACACCCTCGTGGAAAATGAAAGGTGTGATTCATGAGGCGAGGAATATTCAGCCGGGGAAGTTTATACTGTTCCAGAGGATTTACAAGGAGAAAGAAGATGTGAAGATTAAGCAGGTGAAGGAGAAAAAGAAGAAGGAGAAGGTGGCGCGGTAAATTATGTGAAATGTGTCGAGTTTTGAGACTGTCTGTGTAAATTATGTGAAATGTGTTGAGTTTTGAATGTAAATAAACGTTGAATGATAGTTGGTTTAAAATGAGATATCGATTTCATGGAGGTTCTATCTAACATTGTAATTAAAAAAGTGAATTTGACTGTCGTAACTCCTTGTGTTTATTTAATCGAATAATATGGAGTCAAGGAAAAGACTTATTTTCATTATATTTGTCATTAGGTATGTGAAAATAATGTACTTACCTGATTACTCTTGCCCCAGTGTATAAGTCTTTCGTTGTATATACGATTCAGTGCTTGAATTTAAATGTTTCATTTATATCCTAAATATTCACTTACACATTTATTATTTGGTTTGCACACACCTCATTTCTGTTATTGTTTTCATTTTATGAGCATTAAATAATAATTGTATTCGTACTACTACAGGAACGGCCCGAGAATAGATCCCTGAACACACCCTCCTAATAATATCAGCTATCAACTCATAATATACATTGGGCGTTCAGTCAGCCCTGTTTATTACATAGTTAAGGGCCGATTTTTCAATAGTCAGTTAAATTCTATTTGACAGAAATCAGCATGTTTTAGTTGCATGTCGAATATAAATATTTGACATGTGTATGAAGTGACAATGAAAACATATCTATTTTCAGTCGGATAGCATTTATCTGACAATTGAAAAATCAGCCCTTAGACAACTAATTACAAGCAAAACAAGATTCATCTTTTAATTTGATTAGTTATTTGTGAGCACCACATTATCAAAAGCGTCATCAAAGTCGAAAAAGATGAGATATCTGAACAGTTTTCCTTAAATAAAACAATAAATACTATGTATCAGAGTCACTTTATTTATGATTACGCTTATAAATAAAATATTTGCATCAAAATACTGCATCAACAGCTAACAGTAGGTATGCAGGTAGCTAGTTTTACATCATATTTACTAGAAAAAGCATTACATTTACAGCCCCACGTCTAAATAAAATAATATCTTTAAATACACTTATATTCAAAATGCATCGAAATCAAATGAGTATAGTACAGGTATCAATTCACAAGTACTTACAAAATTACATACAAATTACATTTAATATAAATTCAATACAAAATTTTGACGTTACATTAAAGAAGACATTATAAAATTGATAAACAGCTATAATCAAGTAAGAAATGACAATACAAACTCGCATTATAAGGGATGTTGATGAAACAAGTGTGTCATTTTGACATTTGTGCGAACTTACCTGGCGATAGACTATACAATAGGCTAAACAAGGTAAAGAAAGACACGTTATATTTGCTAATTGCTAACACAAACACCCCCTGAGAGTTGATTTCTGTACATTTTCCTGTTAATCCTATGGTATTGAATTGTATTGCTTTCATGAGTATAAAAATCTACCAACGACTTTAAATCAAAGCAAAAAGAGTGAAAAACCCTTATTTAATAGGTTTTAATCAATATTTTTTTCAAATTTTCTGCAGCTGATAATAATTATTTATTTTGACACTAGATTTTTGAATTTGACAGTTTCTACAAGGTTTTATATGAACCCAATGAAAGGTAGTTTTTCTCTTTTTGATTTGATTCAACCTCAACAGATATATAGATCAGAGCTAATCATAACAAGAACGTGTCGCTTGATAGAAAAACCCATGTATTGTAAATGAGTAGAAAAGATACCTAACACTTACCGAGCATTCCCTATTTTATCTGTTACCCCTTTCTAAGCCTACGCACATCAATTTTGTACAATATAGTGAAAAATAAGTAAATACTTTCAATTCAAATTCAATTTCAACTTGAGGGCAAGGGGTTCAATATTGTAATATGTAATATACCAATTATAATACAATAAGATTTTAAATATCCTTATAGAGTTTTACGAAAACTTCATGGTAGTAACATATGTCAAAAATAAAAAGAGCTTTACATCATGAATTGTACAAAGTTAACCTGCTGGAAAATCTGTCAATGATGTTTTTAAAATGTTACCAAGCAATAAAACCAAATCATAATTTGTCCTAAAACATTACCTATACTTTTAGTTGGAATTAAAATCATTGTTTAGACGCTTAATTAATTGCTTAGAGTGTTATATGTATTGTGTCATCATGACATTGACACTTGCAGGCTTCAAGCCTTTTGAATTTATCAACAAGCAATTTCTTTTTACAATGTTTATAAAAAAGAAATTTTAACCACTTAGAACACTTCAAAAACTTTCTATAATAACATTGATACATTATTATAGTAAAACGAACACAATGATTGTACATTTTGACAGTGTACATTATATTTTGGAATGATATTAAAAAAACACATAATTCCAAAAAAGCAAGATAACAACTTACTTACTTTATATCTTAATATAGTTCACGTTTACAGAAAAAAGTTTTTCAAAACACGGCGATTATAAAAAGGGGACAATTATTATTTAGGCGTTTCAAAAACTCTTTTAAAAATACTGTAAATACACATGCACAATGCAATATGGAAGTATTTCTATCTGGCAATGTACAAAATACGTTATTTTTTCCTACAAGTTTGTGCGATGATTACATTCATAAGTATCTTGATGGAAAAATATTTGTCTGTCATGTATAAGAGAAACTACACATTATTATTAAAGTCAGCGATTAAAATATTTCGTTTCTATTTATTGCTCAAGTCTAATTAAATTGTACACAAACGCGATATTCCACATGGCAATACTAACCATATAAATTTAGTGCTGCCATTCGAAATAGCTCGCGAGAATTGCATTGATTGAACTAGTTGCACTACAGAGTTCTAAATAACTTAACTAATTAGACAATTCAAGTTTAGTTCGATTACATAAAAACGAAACTGAACTTGAACTGTCAAAATGCGTAGATAATTCAAAAATCGTTTAACAATCACACACCAAAATATACACCGTCGTTCATACATTTCAATCACACTAATAGTATTTTCAAAATAAATATAGTGGTAATATAAAACTAAAGGAAAACATGTATTCTTTGTTCTTGTTATACTAAATATAAGGAAAATATGATATTTGAGCTTGATTCGGAAATATTACGAAAACGGTATTAAAATGTCAGTCAGGAATATTTTTAATCGGAAAAAATATCAACAATCAAAACAAAACGATCACTTACAACTAGAAACTACTAAATTGTTCATGTTTATTTATTATGGTCACCCTGGGGTTTAAATAATAATGTATTGGTTAGTAAAAACCATTAAAAAATAATATTTGACCTTACCAAAGATTGTATTGATTGTGTCAAAATACGTAAGCTTAATAATTAGACGTCAAATTTGACTGGTTTGGCAACGTCAAAATTGGCATCATTAACAACGTCAAAATTGAAATTTTGAAAGTGTCAAAATTGACAGATTTTGAAATGTCAAATGAGACATAAATTTTCAAGTTGCAGATTAATCACCTAGGCGCGGTCAAACATCATTTTGTAACGTTTACACATAATGCACAATTGTTTACTTATTTTTAACCAACACAACATTTGGTTAATTCGTTTAAGTTAACTAGTCAACTAACTGGTGGTTAATCAACAGAACTAGATATCCCTGTATTTATAACTGAAATACGTCGCGGTAAATTATTTTAGACATAACACTTTCATTACGCAAATAACACATCAACTTATGACAGCTGCACTTTTATTCTAATGAAATATGGAACAATTGGCGAAAACAATTATACAATACCGCTATTTACATGTAGACTAAAACTTTGTATTTAAGAAAGTAAATACAAGCTCAAAATGATTTTAGTTTTTTCTTTGTAAAAAGGAGATAAAAACATCTCTTTTATGTTGATAAGCTTATTTAGAATTCAACAAATCAGTTTCAAGTTTTTCTAAACTTCAAACGATCATAACTTTCAGGCATTTTTGTACCTTTAATTAGAAAATAACATCAAATTTCTCAAGTCAAGTAACTTACCGACTTTAGCGCTATTTCTTGGCGGATTTTGAAAATTGTATGACACTGTCCTGTTTTTTTCTTGTTTTTCTATTGTCGTGAAACATGTGTTCGTATTATTTAATGTGAGCTGTAGAATATTGTTTTTGGATGTATTTTGCGGGTAGTTGCGGTTTGGACGCCGCAGTGCACGGGAGATTTCCTGCGGACAAACATTACTTAGTTGAGCATATACCGATTCTACAGTGAAATGACGGAAAATCGGTCAGAGGAAAAAACACAATGTTTAAAAGCTTTTTGATAGAAAATGTAACAAAAAATGTAAGAAGTAAGACGGTTAACTTACAACATAAAATCGAAAACAACTAAACAGAACCAAAATTTCATTTTATTACGCTTTTGAAAGGTTTTTGTTTACTTTATAATACACAAAAAGGTCTTAACTTTCTTAAGTACTCCATTGAATTAATCAATTATTATTTTCGTTTCCTTCAAACTCCTGCTGAAAACATCATCAACATCCATGATATGCTCCTAAATATATTTTTAAGCCCCTCTCATGTAAAAATTGCACTGATTAGTGAACATATTAGTAATGTCACCTGGTGGCTTGTGGCTAGCGCGGTCAGCTGCGCGGCGCGCGCGCCAGCAGGTGCTCGGGCACGGCCACGCGGCGGCACCGCGCCGGGACCTTCTTGGCCGGGCAGAGGCTCTGGCGGGGGAATAGACTGTATAGTGACATATACTCTGATGGTGGAGGGGATAGATTGTATAATATATTGTATAGAATAGATTGTATAGTGACATATACTCTGGTGGTGGAGAGAATAGATTGTATAGTGACAGATACTCTGATGGTGGAGGGGATAGATTGTATAGTGACAGAGGCTCTGGCGGTAGAATAGATTGTATAGTGACAGATACTCTGGCGGTAGAATAGATTGTATAGTGACAGATACTCTGGCGGTAGAATAGACTGTATAGTGACAGATACTCTGGCGGTAGAATAGACTGTATAGTGACAGATACTCTGATGGTGGAGAGGATAGATTGTATAGTGACAGATACTCTGATGGTGGAGGGGATAGATTGTAAATAAATAAATCTCCAGACTGACTCACCAACTGTGTGGCCCTAAACTAAGCAAAGCTTGAACTATAGATACCACACAATGGACTAGGGGAGAACCTAGTTACACCCAAACACGAGCCAATATCGAAAAACCATTTTTACGAAATTGGCCCGACCCGGGGATCGAACCCAGAACCATCTGCTTAGCAGTCCGGTATATATACCGCTGCACCACAGAGGTCGTATATAGTGAGATACTCTGGCGGTAGAATAGATTGTATAGTGACAAATACTCTGATGGTGGAGAGAATAGATTGTACAGTGGTATGTAGTTTGTCAAGAGACAAACAATATGTCGAATAGTGACATATATTATGACCAAAGACCATTATATTGTTATAGTAAGAATACAAGTTATACAAGAGTTTCAGACTCTGCCTTAAATGAGTTTATACTAGTGTTGGGTGATTTTAATCAGGGTGACATAAAATGGTGTAACGAATTAGGTCTCCCGTTGGACCCAAATAATGATAAATCTCAGAGTCTTTTAAATTTGTTTCAGTCAACATCAATGCGACAAATTAATAACATCAGTAATTCTAACAATAGGAAACTTGATCTAGCCATCACTAATATGCCCGGTCACATGACAGTCAACGACGCGCTTCCTCTTAGTCGCTTGGACGCACATCATCCACCTTTCGAAATAGCTTTAAATGATATGAAGCAGTTGGTTGTTGCATCTTTATCGGACAAATTATGTTTTTCTAAAACTGACTACGAAGCCTGTATTAGGGATTTAAACAGCTTGAATTGGGATCATCAAGCATCCATTTCAAATTGCGATGATTTTTTACAGTATTTTTATAACGAACTCTACACCATAATTGAAAAACATACACCTAAATTTAAACCAAAATCGACGCACTATCCTACATGGGTTACAAGAGACGTAATAAGAATAGTAAAAGAAAAAAACAGATGTCATTCTAGATTTAAAAAGTACGGTAATCCTCGGGACTATGACACTTTTAGTTTGTTACGAAAACGTGTTAAAGAACTCATGGTTAAGTGTTTCAGGGATTTTATACACCGTATTGAAGAGGACCTTAGTTTTAATTTAAAATCGTTTTGGCGCTACACAAAAAGTAAAAAAGTAACAAACGATATACCTAATCTTATGGTATTCGGAGACAATATAGCCGAGAATGGAGAAAATGTTGTAAATCTTTTCGGCGACTACTTTTCCTCCGTCTATAGCCCAGCAACTGTCAAAGAGTATAGTCCAAAGTTTGCCTCGTCTAGTTTTGCCTTGTCTAGGATCACAATACCAACTAGTGATATTCTTAAACGACTATAAAGTTTGGACATTTCCAAGGGAGCTGGTCCTGATGGGATTCCTCCTTTTTTCATCCGTGTTTGTGCCATGGCTTTATCATATCCTCTCTCAGTGATTTTCTTTAAGTCGCTGAATGAGGGAATTTTCCCATCGCTATGGAAAATAGCCAAAATTACCCCAATTTATAAGTCTGGGATAAAAAGTGATGTAACCAACTACCGTCTAATTAGTATTCTAAGTTGTTTTGCTAAAATATTTGAAAGTATTATTTATGAACACATTCATAACCAAGTTTCCCATAGAATCACTCATTTACAACATGGCTTTATGCCGAATAGATCAACAACTTCAAATCTTCTGGTTTACACAACATTTCTTTGTGAATCATTTGATGATGGTATACAAGTGGACTCGATATACACCGACTTTTCCAAGGCTTTCGATAAAGTAGATCACGTTATTCTTTTGACCAAACTTCATCATTATGGTATTCATGGTAATCTGCATAGATGGCTTACTTCGTATCTGCTAAATCGAACGCAATTAGTGTCATTATATGGGTATGACTCAGCACCGTATTTGGCTTCTTCTGGTGTGCCTCAGGGCTCAAACCTTGGGCCTTTTTTATTCCTGATATTTATCAATGATTTATTGGATAACATATCGAGCGAGTGCCTTGCTTTTGCGGATGACATAAAGATCTACCGAAGAATCACTAGTTATGAAGATTGTCAGCTTTTGCAGAATGATCTTAATTTAATAAACTCATGGAGCAATAACAATTTATTACCACTAAATGCAAAAAAATGTGTTATCATATCCTTCACTAAAAATAAAAAACCACACACTTTTAATTACCACTTGGATGGAACTTCACTGGAGAGGGTAACCATTGTTAGGGATCTTGGAGTATATTTCGATGCCAAACTTTCATTTAGATATCACTATGATTATATAGCTAATAAAGCTACAAAATTGTTAGGATTCCTGTTTCGCACTGCGAAAGCATTTAAGGATGAAAAGACCTGGATCCTGTTGTATTATGCTTTAATACGTACCATATTGGAGTATTGCTCGTCAATCTGGTGTCCTATTTATGATATTCACATCGATCGAATAGAGGCTATTCAGCGTAAATTTTTAAGAATGCTTTCCAGTAGACTAGGACTTAGAAGAAAACTGTCTGACTATGAGAGTCGCCTGCAGAGGTTTAATCTGGAATCGCTTTTCGATCGTAGAAAATCAACAGATCTTCGTGTCTTGCACAAAATAGTCAACGGTAAATTGGATGAATCACTTCTCGAACAAATTAAATTGAGGGTGCCTAGTCGATCAGTTCGTCGAGCTCGACTTTTTGACATAGACTCAGCGTCCAATAATGTTTCCAAAAACAACCCTATTATCCGCATGTGTACAATTCATAATGATATTCATAGTGACCATGATATTTTCTTCGATAGTGTTGACAGTTTTAAAAGACTATAAGCATTATTATTATTTTTATTAATTTTATATTGTAATTAATGATTTCATTTTTTTTATGTTAACTTTTCTTGTATTAATTATTAAATAACTGATATGATATAAATAACCTTAAGCTCAAACGAAACCAATGCTGTGTACAGTTTTTATTGGAATTCAGATTTGTGAGATTGTGTATCTTTAAATTGTTACTTCAACTAATGTATTGATCTGTTTTCTGTCTCTGTACCTTTGAAAATAAATAAATAAATAAAATAAAATAAGTGTAATGAACATACATTGAATAATGTTAAATACCTAGGTAGAATAATTGCCTAAAGTGCAATGGTTTATGAATCAAGTATTAATAAATCATTCCCGTATTTTCCTACTACTCCCCTAACTATATCTTCAAATCATATTTATTCAAAGGAGCATTCAATCCCCACTAATATTATAAATGCGAAAGTAACTCTGTCTGTCTGTCTATTACGCTACCACTGAACCGATTTTGATGAAATTTGGTATGAAGAAAGAACTGAACTTGGGAAAGGACATAGGATACTTTTTACCGCGGGAAAACTTCTCATTCCCACAGGAAACCGACTTCCACGCGAACAGAGTCGCGTGCGGCCACTAGTAAACCTATAATTATCATATTCAGCATTTTAAATGAAACCAGTATTAACATACCCGCCTAGCGATGGTGAAGCAGCCGACCTCCTCATCCTCATTGTTTTCCACGGCCGTCAGCTGCAAGTCCGGAGTGGGACCTTCTTTACCGTCCTCTGTGACACAATTATCATCATTAATTACTATATTACTGCAATATTGAGTTACGCAGATGAAATGAAGATCTATAATTTATTAGCTTTTGGCCTATTGCCTCGCCTGTGTTAACTATGAATTAGTTTAAGTTAACCATTCCATTCATTTAAGTAACCCATTCTAGGGAAGTATAGTCTTCTTTACCGTCCTCTGTGACACAATTATTATCATTAATTACTATAGTACTGCGGTGTAAACTTATTGTTGGAAGAAGTTATATTATATTTCTTTGCAAATTTAGAACTGCGTACCTACTCCACACAGGCATTTGAAATTGTTTGCCTTTTAATTAATATTTTCTCAGAACTTAATTTACTGAGACTCCAAAAACAGATTAAAAAAAATAAATTAAGCAGGGACTTTGATTTCAAAATTAAAACCAGAGATTACACGATGCAATAGTAAATGTAATGTTCTGTTAGCCAAAATAATCGTATAATTAACAGATAGTTCGTGTACCGTGTGCGTTCAAAATCAATACTCACTAATATTATAAAGCTAAAGAGTTTTTTTGGTTTGTTTGAACGCAATAATCTCAGTAACGGTGTGAATTGACAAAATCTCTTTTTGGGTTCACTAGTCAATTTCTCGAGGAAGGTAACGGCAAGCTAGTTTGTTATATTTCGCGGACCATCCTTGAGGAACCTAAGTAAGACAGAACCAGGGATGCTATGCATATAAAATTTCGGATACGGATATTGGAATTATTATTATACCGGATAGGGATACGGATACGGATATGAAATAATTTCGGATTATCCGTTAGTTTCATATAATTTCGGTTACGGATATTAGATTTTGAAGGAATTTTAATTTCTTTGCCATCAATATTCCTTTGTCATTCACCGCGCGGCAAAACAACTTGATTCAAATAGGCTCCATCTCTATCCAATACTATCCGAAACTTTTATTTCGGATTCGGTTACGAATACGAATATTTTTTTACATCGGATATCCGATAACTTCGGTTACGGTTACGGAGCTCCGTAACATCTCTAGACCATAAACATCCTCGCCTGGAAGAATAAGAATGGTAGGGAGGTCTTTGCCCAGCAGTGGAATCAAACAGGCTAATATAATAATAATCCTTGAGGAACCTAAGTAAGACAGAATCACAAACATTTCCTCGTTTTCTGCTCGATGTGAGCCCGTCCTTAGTGAGACAGAACCATCAACACTCCATTCAGCACTCACCCCTCTGCGCGAACACGTTGAGGTGCGCGTAGCACTGCGTCTCCACCATCTCGTCCTGCCACGGGATGCTCACGGAGCCGGTGTTGAACTTGCAGTAGAACGAGTCGTCGGCCGCGTCCAGGTTGACGCCCTTCACGGCGAGGACTGCTCGATGTGAGCCCGTCCTTAGTGAGACAGAACCATCAACATTCCATTCAGCACTCACCCCTCTGCGCGAACACGTTGAGGTGCGCGTAGCACTGCGTCTCCACCATCTCGTCCTGCCACGGGATGCTCACGGAGCCGGTGTTGAACTTGCAGTAGAACGAGTCGTCGGCCGCGTCCAGGTTGACGCCCTTCACGGTCGAGAACTGCTCGATGTCCAGGACATCCTTGGCGTAGACCGCATGCGGCTGGGGTCAATGTGCGATGGTTATAACGGGTGTAAAAAGACCAGTTTCGAAGCCTGTGACCACGTATTCTTGAGCCTCAATAGTAACTAACGTATTCTTGAGCCTCAATAGTAACTAAGGTGAATGTGTGATGGTTATAACGGGTGTAAAAAGACCACTTCCGAAGCCTGTAACCACGTATTCTTGAGCCTCAATAGTAACTAAGGTGAATGTGTGATGGTTATAACGGGTGTAAAAAGACCACTTCCGAAGCCTGTAACCACGTATTCTTGAGCCTCAATAGTAACTAAGGTGAATGTGTGATGGTTATAACGGGTGTAAAAAGACCACTTCCGAAGCCTGTAACCACGTTTTATTGAGCCTCAATTGTAACTAAGGTGAATGTGTGATGGTTATAACGGGTGTAAAAAGACCACTTCCGAAGCCTGTAACCACGTATTCTTGAGCCTCAATAGTAACTAAGGTGAATGTGTGATGGTTATAACGGGTGTAAAAAGACCACTTCCGAAGCCTGTAACCACGTTTTATTGAGCCTCAATTGTAACTAAGGTGAATGTGTGATGGTTATAACGGGTGTAAAAAGACCACTTCCGAAGCCTGTAACCACGTATTCTTGAGCCTCAATAGTAACTAAGGTGAATGTGTGATGGTTATAACGGGTGTAAAAAGACCACTTCCGAAGCCTGTAACCACGTATTCTTGAGCCTCAATAGTAACTAAGGTGAATGTGTGATGGTTATAACGGGTGTAAAAAGTCCACTTCCGAAGCCTGTAACCGTGTATTCTTGAGCCTCAATAGTAACTAAGGTGAATGTGTGATGGTTATAACGGGTGTAAAAAGACCACTTCCGAAGCCTGTAACCACGTATTCTTGAGCCTCAATAGTAACTAAGGTGAATGTGTGATGGTTATAACGGGTGTAAAAAGACCACTTCCGAAGCCTGTAACCACGTTTTATTGAGCCTCAATTGTAACTAAGGTGAATGTGTGATGGTTATAACGGGTGTAAAAAGACCACTTCCGAAGCCTGTAACCACGTTTTATTGAGCCTCAATTGTAACTAAATTCATAGTAGCATACCCAGAAAACTCAATTTAAAAAAGTTATTAAGGATTGAAAGTCAGATTCGCCGCTTGAAATCATCGCACACACATCAACTGTCGGTTCAGAGGCGATTATTTACATTGCACATTAAATTAAAACCTTATTTAATTTGAAATCATCAAAAAAATTGTTAGTATTAATGCAATTTTGGAAAATCACGTAAAAATTTTTTTTTTTTATCGTTAAATTATATTTTTTTGCTCAAAATCTAACCAATACCCTTCCAGCAATGCCCAGTATAATAATGGAAGTTAAAAAGAAACACAATTTATTACAACGAAAGTCATTATCGAAAATGGTCAACTTTTATGTTTTTGGTACAAAAAGATTAAACGAACATTTCTACACGTTTGGCAACATGTTAAGAAAAGCTAAGTTATATTAATAATAATAAACCTTTTGAGTATCACACCACTTTTATGAGTTTTAAATTTGATTTATCAAGGCAATGTACATTTTCTCTTCGGAAGCCGTACTAATAGTTTAAACATAAAATACTTACATCAGGTTTGAAAGGTGCGTCGATCATGCCAGCCTGCAGCCGCGCCCAGTTCATACAACTGAAGAACCTATGGAAGGACATATCACTGATAGAAAACATCATGAGAAAACCGTCGTTAAGTTATAAGTGGTAAGGTTTATATTCCTGTGTTATTAAATAAACACTTGTAATTAAACTGAAGAAGTATCACTGATAATAAACATCATAGTAAAACTATCTTTAAGTTTACATGTTAGGTTTTACCTACCTGTTTTATTATACAGACGCCTGTATCAAAACAAAACTGTAATGGCAAAGCTTTTGGAAAGTGTGCTGTTTAGATAATCTATTGCTATGTCTCTCAGGCTATCGTTGTCCGGCGCTGCATGAGTTGGACCTATGCAGGTCAAAGTTTTCGTAATTGTTGTAAGTTTTTCCTGGCCCAAAAAACTTTTTCAGTAATAACCTTCGTCTTGTGATATACCTATGAGCACAATGGATTAAGAATAGGTCTTAATCTCCTTCCTAGGTCGTCCCACTACATGCTAAAAATGGGTCGATCACTTTACGAACACAAAAAACTCGGACACCTTGGCCAAATTATGGTTTTTTGTGTCCGAAAAGTCATCAACCCCTAAAAATAGCTCGAAAGCGAGTACTTGTCCGCCTCGTGCCACACTATGCAACTAGTTCTGTTCTATGCTACCTGTGCGCCTTGACCTGCGCGGCGCCCTGGCGGCCCGCGCTGCAGCCCAGGCGGCTCTAAACCTTGCTTGCTTGGACTGGTACTACACTATACAACTGGTTCTGTTCTATGCTACCTGTGCGCCTTGACCTGCGCGGCGCCCTGGCGGCCGGCGCTGCAGCCCAGGCGGCTCTAAACCTTGCTTGCTTGGACGGGTACTACACTATACAACTGGTTCTGTTCTATGCTACCTGTGCGCCTTGACCTGCGCGGCGCCCTGGCGGCCGGCGCTGCAGCCCAGCCGGCTTGCTTGCTTGGATGGGTACTACACTATACAACTAGTTCTATTCCATGCTACCTGTGCGCCTTGACCTGCGCGGCGCCCTGTCTCCCCGCGCTGCAGCCCAGCCTGCTTGCTTGCTTGGACGGGTACTACACTATACAACTAGTTCTATGCTACCTGTGCGCCTTGACCTGCGCGGCGCCCTGGCGGCCCGCGCTGCAGCCCAGCCGGCTTGCTTGCTTGGTCGACTCGTGCCACACTATACAACTGGTTCTATTCTACGCTACCTGTGCGCCTTGACCTGCGCGGCGCCCTGGCGGCCGGCGCTGCAGCCCAGGCGGCTCTAAACCTTGCTTGCTTGGACAAGTACTTGATAACCCCGTGCTATACTATACAACTGGTTCTATTCTACGCTACCTGTGCGCCTTGACCTGCGCGGCGCCCTGGCGGCCGGCGCTGCAGCCCAGGCGGCTCTAAACCTTGCTTGCTTGGACAAGTACTTGATAACCCCGTGCTATACTATACAACTAGTTCTGTTCCATGCTACCTGTGCGCCTTGACCTGCGCGGCGCCCTGGCGGCCGGCCCTGCAGCCCAGGCGGCTCTAAACCTTGCTTGCTTGGACAAGTACTTGATAACCCCGTGCTATACTATACAACTAGTTCTGTTCCAAGCTACCTGTGCGCCTTGACCTGCGCGGCGCCCTGGCGGCCGGCGCTGCAGCTCAGGCGGCTCTAAACCTTGCTTGCTTGGACAAGTACTTGATAACCCCGTGCTATACTATACAACTAGTTCTGTTCCATGCTACCTGTGCGCCTTGACCTGCGCGGCGCCCTGGCGGCCCGCGCTGCAGCCCAGGCGGCTCTAAACCTTGCTTGCTTGGACGGGTACTACACTATACAACTGGTTCTGTTCTATGCTACCTGTGCGCCTTGACCTGCGCGGCGCCCTGGCGGCCCGCGCTGCAGCCCAGGCGGCTCTAAACCTTGCTTGCTTGGACGGGTACTACACTATACAACTAGTTCTATTCCATGCTACCTGTGCGCCTTGACCTGCGCGGCGCCCTGGCGGCCGGCGCTGCAGCCCAGGCGGCTCTAAACCTTGTTTGCTTGGACGAGTACTACACTATACAACTAGTTCTATGCTACCTGTGCGCCTTGACCTGCGCGGCGCCCTGGCGGCCGGCGCTGCAGCCCAGGCGGCTCTAAACCTTGTTTGCTTGGACGAGTACTACACTATACAACTAGTTCTATGCTACCTGTGCGCCTTGACCTGCGCGGCGCCCTGGCGGCCGGCGCTGCAGCCCAGGCGGCTCTAAACCTTGCTTGCTTGGACCAGTACTAGTCCGCCTCGTGCTATACAACTAGTTCTGTTCTATGCTACCTGTGCGCCTTGACCTGCGCGGCGCCCTGTCTCCCCGCGCTGCAGCCCAGGCGGCTCGCGGGGGACTTGTGCAGCAGCGCCGCGCACAGCGACACCGCCGCCTCCGAGAACTTGGACGAGTACTTCTCCGCTTCGTGCTGGGTGACGACAGAAAGGCACGATTAAAGAAAAAAAAAGGTCGAATAAAGAACTTTTTTTTTAATCTCCAGACTAACACACCAACTTTGTGGCCCTAAACTAAGCAAAGCTTGTACTATAGGTACCACACAATGGACTAGGGAAGAACCCAGTTGGGTGTAACTGTGGGACACGAGCCGATGTCGAAAAACCATTTTGTCAAAATTGGCCCGACCCGGGGATCGAACCCGGAACCATCTGCTTAACAGTCCGGTATACCACAGAGGTTGTCTTTTTATTCATTTAATACATCTTTTAATATAGAGGGGTTGATGCAGTGTGATAAGAATAATTTGTTACTTATATGGAATTCGAGTTCAACTCTTAAATATCTCAAAGTATAGAAATTTATTTCTGCGATCTTGAAGTTCAAGATCGCAGAAATTGAACTGAGTGGCCCTACAGTAAAGTAGATTTGTACAAACAATACTTCAAAATGAATTAAGGTTTCCCTGGTTAAATCCAAACACGAACAGATTATTAAAAAACATTTAACTACACGAAACATACGAAAACCCGAAACCAAAATTGCTACCTTATCCCGACCAGTTTACAAAACATTGAATTGTGACACATGAAAAATCTGTTTGTTTTTTCTTTACAAATCCGTTAACCGATTTAGGAGAAGTTAGAGGACTAACATACAAACAGACATTATTACCGACTTTGCTTTACACTATGTAATGATGATCCTACTAATATTATAAACGTGAAAGTTTGTAAGTATGGATGGATGTATGGATGTTTGTTACTCTTTCACGTAAAAACTACTGGACGGATTTGGATGAAACTTCACAGTAATATAGGTTGTACATCAGAATAACAAATAGGGTACTTTTAACCGCGGGAAAACTTCTCATTCCCACGGGAAACCGACTTTCACGCGAACGGAGTCGCGCAGTAGCCGCAGTAATGATATAGGTCTCAGACCCTAGCACCAACCTTGACCCTCCGGTCCACCTCCTCCCTTTTGACCTTCTCCTTCCTGGCGCGGAAGGGCGCGCGGCCCTCGATCATCTCGTAGACCAGGCAGCCGAACGAGAACCAGTCGGGGCTGAACGTGTAGCGCTCGTTGTCTATCACCTGGGGACGGGTCAGATGGAACTGGTTAAACAGTTATCAAGCTTTTGAAGTTATAGATACTGGAAAAAGCGTTCCCAGTCACGCAATGGAATAGGATACGAAATAGAATAGGTCACGAAAAGGAATTAGGAATGTAAAAAATGCAAATGTGTCAAACTAGAATATCTTTTTTTTCTTATTACCTTATTTTTTAAATTAACTTTAATTATCTGTATATTTTCACCAACAAGTTTCAGCATTATGTTATAGTTTAAATGTAGCACATTCTTTGTATGTTACAATCAAGCTCAATACTATAAACAATGTTAATTTATATTCTGTTGTGGTTGTAATGTGTTGTGTGCTTTAATAAATAAAATAAAAATGCTCGGAGACCCGCGTTCCTTTTTCCAGTATCTATAACTTTATAGTTAATAAATTAAAATCCAAAAAGTAAAATCACAGATATCAAGCTTGTTAAGATGGTTAAGTTTAAGAAGGTGTGGGATTGATGTCAATACAACTTTCGCATCGTAAACAGCTAGGCTATTTGCTGTATTTTGAGCTAACTGTTTAATTTTTGACAAACATCTTTTAAGAACTCCGATTTAAATCCCTAATGTGATTTATTGAATATTAGTTTTAGAATTTTGAATGCGAAGAAGCTTAAATTACAATAATTATTACGACCTTTATCCTCTTTTTGCCCTTGCTATTTCGAGCGGGACTTTTTCCAGCCTACTTTTAATGAGCGCCTTTAGCTACGAGTCCATCTCGTATAATCGCATTTCTCCATACATACTTCAGCCATACTGAATTAATCAACCCAATTAACCTTCATAATTTCCCACCTCACTCCCTGTACGATGCATAAACCTTCAAGCAGCTTCGCTTAAACCTACCATGCGATCCTATTCACCACTTCAACCGAACCCTTGCTACGCTTCCACACCCAGCAATTACCAATTTCACCACTATAAGCACCATGAACCCAAGCTACGCCTCTACACCTACTTAGTCCCAGTTTCCCCCTTTTTAAAGCCGTGAGCCGTAGCTACGCTTTTACACTCAGTAATTATTATTCCCCAATTAAAGTGCCTAGGTACATTTCAACACCCAGTTAATCGTCACTTCCCTTTTTAAGTGCCGTGAACCCCCTCTATTTCTTCACCTTCATTTTTTCAGGGTCAAAGAACCTTTTCATTTTTAAATTATTCCTCCCTATCCCTAACCCTAGACGCAATACCTCCCCTATTACTATTACCCTATTACCCCAACTCAGGCGCTATGAACTCCCTTCCCCTCCTTTTTCCCCACCCCAGAAAAATCAAAATCAAAATTATTTTATTCATCATAGATATGTAACATATACTAAATGAACGTCAATGTTACAAACTTCGACTTTACCTAACCGTAGACCGAGAGAAAAAGCCGGCGGAAAAAAACTCCCAGCATTCTTTTCGGAAACTATACTATACAATCATAATTTAGAATTTAAAACGTGTACATTCAGTGAACATTCATATTATTTTCTCGTACCTGCCGGCTCAACTCTAGAAAAGTTAAAAAAAAATGTAAGTGCGCCACGTATCCCCATTCCTCTCTGTACCCTCACCCCAGGCGCCTCTATCCCCATTCCCCCCTGTACCCTCACCTCAGGCGCCATGTACCCCACGGTGCCGACCCGCCCCCGCACCGCGCCCCCCTCGGGGACGTCCACGGCCAGCCCCAAGTCCGAGATCCGCACGTGGCCCGCGTCGTCCAGCAGGATGTTCTCTGGTTTGCAGTCTCTGGGGAAGAAAGGAACTGTTACTAGAGATCTACGTATTGTAAAAAGGTTGATATGTAACTTCTTGGTAGGAGAAACTATTGAAATTAAAAAACCCCTTACTTCAATAGAAAAGATGGTTGGAAGCTGTCACCAACGTGGAATCCAATACTTAGCAAAATAAAAAAGAACAACCAACAGACAAATAAGCAGAAAAATCAAGACACTGTCAGCGTCTATTGCGTGAACCCGAACAACTATGCGAGAAAATTACGAAACAGATGGCGTTGAATTCGAAAAATCGTTTTTTACTTTACTCTATGTAGACGTCGTCTACTCGTGACCACGGCATTTGTAAAAATGCCGAAACTTCGGATAAATAAAAATAATTTAATAAACGCGTAAAACCCGTTAAAATGAGTTTTATTTCAAGTAAAAGGTTGATAGCTTAACCAAGTACGTGTAAGTTGGCTTGTGAATTTTAAAGATAATTATGTCAGAAACAGGGATCAAACTTTACATTAAAATTGACAAATCAAGAGTAAAATCTTATAAACAATCATATCGCTTATTAAACTCCGTACAACATACCAGAATAACACAAGTAGACTAAAGTACCTTCCTACACAGTATCCTCATAGAATTGAATAAAAGCATAAGATTCCGATCAATAAATTATGCACCTATATAATCATAAAAACTACGGCACGCGCCTATTAACACGTGCGGTACACACTTTCCTTATTATTAAGGAAAATAAACACCACACGAACCTTATTAACTTGTAATCATTATTTTATCCTCACAATTAAGTAGGACCAAGAAACAAGTCTGGCTAATGCAACAGGTAAACTCTTGAACCGTATAAAAGCTAGTTGTACTACAGCATAGGCATCATTCGCGTACGATTGTCAGCAATGAAGGTATTCAGCGTGTTGTTCCTGGTATTCGCCGTAGTTCTGGTGCTGAGCGGCGTGATGGCGGCTCCGGAGCCTGCACCCAGTCCCGTCAGCGTCGACACCCTCAAGAAGGGGGCTAAGGGGGCTGTGAGTATATTTTTATGGAGTTACAACTGCTCGAAGCATGACACTAAGCTGTCTCGTTTGGGTCAGTGTATGCTTAAATTTTTTTGCAAAAAGTCACTCGATTCGGAGGTAACAAACTAAATTTTACTAAACTAAAAATTTTACCGAAATAGTATTTTTCATTGCAAGACTAAGACTAAGACTAGCTTCCCTAACCGACTAAAATCACCATATTACCTTTTTAGATTGTGAGGCACAATTTTGATTGTTTTGTTTTATTACAGAAAAAGGTGTACGACGTCGGCAAGACCGCCCACAAAGTCTACAAGGGGGTAAAGGCTGAACACGGTGGTTAAGAAGAACATTAAAATAAATAATAGCTTATGATTGGCCTCTTTTTCTTTTGATTGTTACTAATTTGTTTATAAATCTTTTGGTTAAACGTTTAAAACGTTAAATAAAAAATATTTATACTAAGTACTTTGGTTTTTATACGTATACCCAGTTTATGGCTTTTTCAAATGAACTCAGGAAATAAATATATTCAGAGAAAAAAGTGAGTGATTTTATCAGAATGAACATAATTGTGGCCTGGATAAAAAATCTATGAATCATACATTCTATAGTAGGTTTTACTAAAATGTAAGGGTTATTTAACTTACGTCTCTAAATCTCTCTCTATACTTATTAAGTAAAAGTCTAGTTAGGCGCTGGCCTACTTCACAAATAGCTAGAGGGATTGAGCCGTCAAACATCATTACATAGTATAAATCCAAGTCGCTAATTGTGTCTGTATGTTTGTCCGCTAACTTCTCCTAAACCACGTAGCGGATGTCAATGCGGGTTTTGCCATCTTTTAGGTAATAGTTTCATAAAATTTTGTAAATATAGAACATTCAATTTTTTTTTAACTATAAGTTAGCCAAAAATTTATGTCTCGTGATCAAGTCGGCCAAAAATACACCATTGCGAAGCGTGGGCGGGTCGCTAGTTATGAATAAAAATGCACTGTAAGTAGATATTGAGCTGATATAACATAAGAAAGTAGTGATGCAACGAATACCACTTTTACGAATACGAATACGAATAGGATTTTCACTATTCTGCTAATACGAATACGAATAGTTACAAATATATTAAAGTAACTAATAAAAGTATCTATTTTTTTATTTAATAATCAAAAGCCACTACTGGCAAAAGATTATTCAAAAATCACCATTTGCGTTATTTATTAGGTGTTAAAAGTTTTTTTTTCTGTTTGTATGTTTCCAGCTGTAGAAAAAAGTCTTTCAGACGATACAGTATACGGTTCCAATCCTTTCAGGGTCGGAAACTGAACATCTTGCCGCCAAAAATGTAGTGGATCTTCAGATGGCAATAAATTTGGCAGGGCGTGTTTTGATACATGTATTTCTTAATTAAAGATGCGTTCCGTTACATAGGTAAATTATTTGTACGAATATTGTTATCATAATCGGCGATTATGTGATATTCGGCGAATACGAATATTCGTATTAGTATTTGTCGCATAACTAAAAAAAAGTTTCTGTATGAACGCGTCAAGTGTCGTGTCATATTTTTTAAAGCAGACAGTAAGACTGCTTCCGAAAATGAAAAATGATTGTAAGGTTTAATAACATATTCGCTAAACTGTTGAGACTATGAGTCTCGTAATATTACGACTAATATCCAGTTACTTATTTACAGATGATAACCGAAGCCAATGCTTTCAATAAAGGTTTC
This sequence comes from Emmelina monodactyla, assembly GCA_916618145.1. Taxonomy (NCBI): domain Eukaryota; kingdom Metazoa; phylum Arthropoda; class Insecta; order Lepidoptera; family Pterophoridae; genus Emmelina; species Emmelina monodactyla. The sequence goes on from OU745324.1 coordinate 6,284,867, forward strand.
TAAATTATATAGCCTTATGGAAATCTCGGCCAATATTTTTTGGAAACGGAATGTACTAATTTTTGAATGTTGACAATGAATAGCAAAAACGGTAAACTATTGAAAAAACGAGATAATCGTTGTACAGAATTTTGATGTTCACCGAATTTTATAACGTGCTGACCTCAAACCCATAGGAAGTGAGATATTTGCAAAAAAATATGAATATAGTAAAACGCGGACAAAGGAGAAAGATTTTGGTAGAACTTATTTAGAAATATACGGAGGTGGAATCTATATAATATTTATTTCGGTTAGAGTTTTATCGTGGCCCAGTTAAATCATTTTTTTTATTATGGGAATTTATTATGTTAAAGTTAAATATACCTTACAACAAACCACAGTAACTAATGGACTACCGGAACGAATCATAATAACAATCTTAGTTGCAGGATAACAAACAATAATGCAATCCACATTACAAAAAACCAGTCTTGTGCGTTTCCATATTGATATTAATCTTTAAAATATGTGCGTTCTATAGGGAAATCTTTGCACTTATCCTTCTGTTAACTCCTATAAGAACGACATCTAGCCTGTATTCCCCATCACTTGGTATCCAGACTCCTCAGTGTCAACAACTAAAGCAGCCACAGCCACAATGAAGGTGTTCAGCGTGTTGTTCCTGGTATTCGCCGTAGTTCTGGTGCTGAGCGGCGTGATGGCGGCCCCGGAGCCTGAACCCAGTCCCGTCAGCGTCGACAATATCAAGAAGGGGGCTAAGGCCGCTGTGAGTATAATTTAATGGAGTTACAACTGCTCTTAGAATGACACTAAGCTGTCTCGTCTGGGTCAGCGTAATTAAATATAACACCGGCGCAAAAGATTTTTAAAAGTTTGCACTTCAACCACAAGTTTAAAAAACACTAAGATTACCTAATGGCAAACCTATCAATTTAACTTTCACCAGTGACCCACCCACAAAAAATTACCCACGCTTCGCAATGGTGTTATTTTTGGCGACTTGTTCCCGAAACATTGAATTTTAGCTGATTTAAAACTATTTTTTGTTAATGTTCTAATTTACAAATTTAAAGGAGAAAATATCATAAAAGATGGAGAAAACCGCAATAAAATCCGTTTTGTGGTTAAGGAGGAGTTAGCGGACATACAAACAGACAGAATTAGCGACTTGGATTTATACTATGTAATGATAATTATGACTAGTTTGAATGTTAACTGTATATTTGTCTATGCGGCATGTATACATGCAATCACTTATTTCAATGAAGTCATCATACTCAAAGAGAATACCGGTTCCAAAATCATTAAAACGTACCTAATACTTAAACTGAATGCCACATAAGGCCTTCTCTAGCTTCTAGCTTCTTTAACCCATAAATTATCTGCAGTCATATTCACACACACATTTTAATTACAGAAAAAGGTGTACGACGTCGGCAAGACCGCCCACAAAGTCTACAAGGGGGTGAAAGCCGAACACGGCCGTTAAGAGGAACAAATGTTACCAAATAATAGGAAATAATAGAAATGATTGAATTAATTGGATTATGTTTATATATGTTATTATTGATAATAGAAAAATATAAAAAAAAATGATCGGCAATAAATTTATTTGTCTAATTGTATTTACTCCGTTTTCATTGAATGATAATGGCTATAAACGTTTGGTAAAATAATGGTACCGATTCTGAAAACACTGTACAAACAAAACGAAAAAACAGAATCATAACTTTTTCACCCTTGTTTAAAATGTGACAATGGGTAAGTCCCTCGTATGAAGGTTCCGCATTCACATCGAAACGGCTGGAATGAATCTCTTTACCACGTGGAAATTCGTTTTATCGTAGGAGAAGGTATACAGATATTGATTTCACAAAATGTTGTCTGAAACATTATAAAATTGGATGAAATGTGCCAAGGACAAGTCTTGGCAGTTTTGCGTTGCTGCAAAAACAGTAGGTTGGTCGGTCTACAATAACTGTTTCTGTATCAAAAAAAAATCTAAATTCTTTTATTCATCATAGATATGTAACATAATATACTTAATGAACGTCAATGTTACAAACTTCGACTTTACCTAGCCGTAGACCGAGAGAAAAAAGCCGGCGGAAAAAAATCCCAGCACTCTATCGGAAATTACCTATACAAGAATTTAAATCGTGTACATTCAGTGAACATATAAATTATTTTCTCGTACCTGCCCGCTCAACACTATAAAAGTTAAAAAAAAATATTAAATTGCTAGAATGAACTAATTAAGGAAACTTCCCACACCACAATTCGGAACCAGAGTAGACCGTTTCCCGAAGGCGGCACATGAACACAGGTATGACGTGTGATCCAGCCATCGTCCTACTCAACCATATTAGAGGGAGTTGGGCGACCCGTTGACACAACGCCACCGCCCCAGTAACTTTCGAGGCGAACATGACTACTCTGGGCCAAATAAGGCACTAAAGAAGCTCACAAAACAGCTAATTATTAGAAAACCCCTACAATAAGTTAAAACAGAGAGAGGAGAGGAACGAGAAAACAGTAAAGAATAAAATTAAATGAATAATAAAAAACACAAAAAAAGTATCTACATACTCAAAGTAACATGTCACCTACTTTATAACTGATTGGATATTTAAGTCATAGTATGTTGATAATTACTTTATTTAAGAATACATGTATGCAATACAACAACATTATAGAAACATGGTTTTCGTAGGTTTTGATCCTGCTACGAATTATATTATCCTTGGTTTATGGATATACTATCACTTATTGAGACCTACAAAGAATATTTTAACACTGAAATATAGTTTAACCCACGTTTTTTTTTATTATATAATAAAGAGCCCGTATAGATAATAAATAAATAAATCTCCAGACTGACACACCAACTGTGTGGCCCTAAACTAAGCAAAGCTTGTACTATAGGTACCACACAATGGACTAGGGGAGAACCTAGTTACACCCAGACACGAGCCAATATCGAAAAACCATTTTTACGAAATTGGCCCGACCGGGAATTGAACCCGGAACCTTCCGCTTAGCAGTCCGGTATATACAGGGTCTGTCGTAATGAATGGATAACCCGTTACCTACAGTTGATCCGGATATGAGGCTATAAGAAAATGGTGTCTTCTTGCCAGGGTTGTCAACCATAAGAAAATGGCGTAGACTTTTAAACTTTTTTATAAATTTCCCAATTTTTTTTATTTATTCTGCTGCCATTTCTTCAAATTTTGATGTATTTGTATAATTCTTTTAGTATTATACTGCTGAATACGTGTATTATGTAATTTAAATACAATTTTAGGTGTTATCCACGTTGAACATTATCAAAATACTCATTTTAAGAAAAATATTTCCAATTTTTTTTCTTTATGTCAACTTTTGATCATCTCCTGTGGAAAAAAAAAGTATGACGTTATAGCTGCCCATGATCTCAATAAATTGTTTAGTATGTGTAGATTCTAAAAAGGTATAACGATGTGTACTTTACAAGCCACATTAAGTTACAGGAGCGAGAACACTAATCAAGGTCGGAATTTTTATTTTTCATGTTATGTTATAAATGGTTGTAAAACTTCGTCATAATGATTTTATTCTATCAAGATACTTTGCACAAACACTATCGGGCCCCTAATAGGATATTCAGAAGAAAACCCGGTTGTTTTTGGGAAAAAAATAACTTTACTTCACGATGATAATGTAATGAAAATGTACAAATGAAAATTGTTGTGCTCTAATAGTTACATGCGACAAACATGTTGCGACAAGTTTATCCGAAATTGAAACGGCATTACAAAGAAAAGGGTACTCATCACATCAGTGTGATTTTGACCATCGCATGTCCTTTTGTTCACATTAGCCCCGATTCTGAAAACACTCTCTAAACTAAACTAAAACTATCGCTGTCACTTACACATCAATAAGACAGAGACAGGTAATCATTTTAGTCCTGTCAAACTAAAATGTACGTGCAATATGACACGGCGAAGGCAATTTTAGGCTAGTCCTCAGCGCATTTCGTTCAATTTCACAATGATGTGGACTAAATTTAGTGAGACCAATGTACCTGTCTTGTTCTAATACGAAGCATGAGAAAGTGAAAGCGATATTTTTAATTTAGTTTTAGAGAGTGTTTTGAGAATCGGGGCCACTATTTTCGTCAATTTGTTACTGCTTTCTAATATTTGACTATGATTTTCCTTGTGATTTGGACTTGATAACGTGGTGATACTGATGACTTTGCTCACATTTACGGACATTGTGTTGTGCTATTGATTGAACTTGTTGTTTTGGAAAAGTTTTTGTGTAGTTTGTGTATCATGCCGCAACAGTACACGCCGGCCGAATACGCGAACATGCATTACATTTACGGTGTACGTAATGGTAGCACCAATAGAGCTGCTAGTGTTTATCGTGTAAGATATCCAAATGTGCGACATCCTGATTACCGTGTGTTCATTAGAGTGGAAGGACGATTTCCTTCTAATTTTTTCCACTTTTCTTTGTAGTGCGGTCTTTGTTCGATTTTTAAAATCCGTTTCAATTTCGAATAAACTTGTCGCAACATGTTTGTCGCATGTAACTATTAGAGCACAACAATTTTCATTTGTACATTTTTATTACATTATTATCGTGGAGTACCTAATGTTATTTTTTTCCCAAAAACAACCGGGTTTTCTTCTGAATATCCTATTAGTGGCCCGATAGTGTTTGTGCAAAGTATCTTGATAGAATAAAATCATTATGACGAAGTTTTACAACCATTTATAACATAACATGAAAAATAAAAATTCCGACCTTGATTAGTGTTCTCGCTCCTGTAACTTAATGTTGCTTGTAAAGTACACATCGTTATACCTTTTTAGAATCTACACATACTAGACAATTTATTGAGATCATGGGCAGCTATAACGTCATACTTTTTTTTTCCACAGGAGATGATCAAAAGTTGACATAAAGAAAAAAAATTGGAAATATTTTTCTTAAAATGAGTATTTTGATAATGTTCAACGTGGATAACACCTAAAATTGTATTTAAATTACATAATACACGTCTTCAGCAGTATAATACTAAAAGAATTATACAAATACATCAAAATTTGAAGAAATGGCAGCAGAATAAATAAAAAAAATTGGGAAATTTATAAAAAAGTTTAAAAGTCTAGGCCATTTTCTTATGGTTGACAACCCTGGCAAGAAGACACCATTTTCTTATAGCCTTATATCCGGATCAACTGTAGGTAACGGGTTATCCATTCATTACGACAGACCCTGTATACCGCTGCACCACAGAGGTCGTCGAAGATGTTCGGTTAAAACCTTTTACCCCCAAATATTCAAATATTTAAAAGCTTCCCTCCTACTAATAGGCAGGTTGCGAAAAACAAAGAAATCAAATAGCTATCTTAACGATTAAGAAAATATGAGAAGGCGCGAGGCACTACATTAGTTAGAGTCCCTTAAAGAAGACTAAACATAGGAAAAAATAAAAGAAGGTAATTAAAACGTGTCTTTGTCAGTGGTTTTTAATTCACTTTAACTCATTGAAATTCATTGGTGCTGATTCTGTACGATTTTTTTAATCTAAACTAAAAAAATGCTGCAATTTAGAATAAACAAAATGTATGGTATCAAAGTCGTAGGTTAACACTTCAATTTTTTGTTTGATTGGATATTGCGTATTGCATGCATCGACTATACTGCATGAATCATTGTATAATGCGTAAGGAATTTAAAGTAGGTAAGACAAATTAAAATTAATTCCCGTGCTAGAATTATACAGAATTATTCTTTTAGAGACTCTTGACCCATGGAAATCTGCTCCGAATTTTAGAAATAATCGATTCTGAATTTGTTTTAATTTTCTTTGGAAAGTTGAATATTCAAATTGTTTTTCGAAGAAGTACATTTTAACAACACATAAAATTACGAATTATTCCCTCGAGAATGAATGATTTTTTTTGTCACGCAGTAAAATTTTAATCATATAAAGATATATCAGTGCCGTTTTCAACAGAAAAGAGTAGAAGGAATGTTATAATTATATTATTAGCTTCAATTTGTTTTTTTTAAAAACATCGAATTAGATAAATAACACAAAAAAATATAGGGAATTAAAGTTTACAATTTACAAGGAAAAAAAAACTTTACTCAATCCAACTAAGACAGTTTTATATAATAATTCCACTGATATGCAGAAAAACGTTTTCCCTTTTCCTTTTAAATCTGTATATAACCAGCTTCTGGCTGGTATCGCACATCACTTGACCTACACCCTCCTCAGTGTCAACAACTAAAGCAGCCACAGCCACAATGAAGGTGTTCAGCGTGTTGTTCCTGGTATTCGCCGTGATTCTGGCGCTAAGTGGCGTGATGGCGGCTCCGGAGCCTGCACCAGTCCTCAGTGTCAGCCCCGACACCCTCAAGAAGGCAAGAGACAACCTCAAGCCTGTGTGAGTATATCTGGATTTCTAAGCTTCTTTTTTATGATATAGGTAGCAAACGAGCATGCGGGTCACCTGATGGTAAGTGATCACCGCCGCCCAGGACTACCCGCAACACTGTGGGTGTTGGGGGTGTGCTGCTGAGCCTTTGAGAAAATTGAGCACCGGATACCGCACTCACCAAACGAAACGCAGGAACATCGTCCCTACTTCACGTCGGTTTTCTGTGCGACGGTGGTATTTCACCGGTCGAGTCAACCCAGTAATCGCTGCAGACAGAGCCTACAGCTTTTAACTTGGCTAGTGTTTGCAACTTGATTCTCCTCTAGTCTGTTACACAACAATCTTGAGCTTAGTTTAGGGAAACACAGTTGGTGTGGGTCAGTCTGGAGATTTAATATTTGATCCTTAATTTACCTTGTAATACATGTGTGAGTTTCATGGCTACGAAACCATTAAGCCTCAACACAGAGACACGACCCTATAACTAGTAAAATATACGCTACTTTTGTAATAAGTACTCGTGAAATGTTATTTTAATTGTTATTCTTTATACAGGCCTAAGACAGTGAAACCGCCCACAAAGTCTTCAAGAGGATAAGGGTCCAACACGACTGTCAAGAAGAACAAATGCCATCATGAATCTCCGGATTATTTACGTTAAATAAAAATATATTTATAACACTTTACTTTTGTATTACTTTTACTAAACGGTAACAACACTTTAAGACATAACAATTGAACAAATCGATATCAAGGCTTTCTTTATTCGATTTTTGGATACATCGAGTCAAAACTGACATAAAAGTATATCAGTAAATCTTAGTTGTTCAATACGTCATTCTTATATTACTCAACCAGCTTTCGTCCGCGGTTATATTTATATGTATATAATGATCCTGCGCCCCTCACCCCCGCGCCCTGCTTTCTGTACGCACGGCTATCGGCATATTAAACATCTTTACCACTTATAAAATAACAAGTCTCGATTGAGTATAAATAGCTACTATATTTTATAGTGCTGTTTGTGTGTAGTTATATTCGCAGATTAAAAAATAAATTGGAACATTATCCAAATAATATCCTTACACATAACAAATAGCCTATTTACGTTTATCTGAAGCCCTACTGTGATTCTCAAATCTAAAACAATCTTTCCAAATCAATGGTATGAAATTTTCCCAGTTTTTTCATCGTTCGTGTGAACTTTAAAATAATTGAGTCTAGAATTAAATGCAGAAACTTCGGTAGAAAATATGCCTCTTTTTACCGTGGAAATAATTTCTAGGCAGACGGAGTCGCGGGTACCAACCGAGTCGTACTAACCATAACTTTATAACGTTTCATTTAAAACGTGTGGCTATTAGTCTAACGGCCAGTAATAATTCTACAGTTTATTAAAAAAATTAAAAAAACTATGCCTACGGAAAATTTACATAGTATAAATCCAAGTCGCTAATCGTCTCTTTGTATGTTTGTCCGCTAACTCCTCATAAAATACGTATCAGATTTTGATGTTTCGTGAGAAAGACAGCCAAAATCTCACAATTGCGAAGCGTGGGCGGGTCACTAGGATAAAATAAGTGCTTCTTCTTTTTATTTTAATGTGGTTCCAGTCCAATAGGGTAGTGGCCACATTACTGTCAGTATTTTTTGACTCGCCTATCTAATTTGGCTTGACGAGTACGAAGTGGTTTTCAATGGAAAAGTACCTACCCGGGACCAGCGGCTTAAAGTGCCTTCCGAAGCACGGAAATTCATTGATAAATTGGATCTGATATTAAAAAGTAACCTTACTCTCGCCTAATAGTATAAATGCAAAATTGTGTATGTTTGAATATCGGTTTGCCTGTCCATATGTCTGCTTTTACGTCAAAACGGTTGAACCAGCTTTTATATTTATCACTCAAGCTAGTGAAGTTTGCTTAAAATATTGGTAAGACATTTCTACACTATGTCGATATGGGGTCCATTTAGACGAAGTTACGGTTATCAACTAGTCACTTACAAAATAAGAATTTAGGGTGAATATTACTAATCCTATAAACAAAGTTTTTGTTACAATTTTAACATATGGTCAATAACAAAGACCCTACCTAACCTAACCCAACTACACTAGTTTAGCTGTAAATAAATAAATAAAATAAATTTATCATGCAAATCAGCCCAGTCTTACGCACATATCCACATTAGCATTAACATTAATAATGCCGACGCACAACAAACCACTATATAAAGGCCTTCTCGCCTGTTTTCCACACTACAAGCTTTTCAGTAAAGATAACTAAGGAGAACCTCAACAAAGAGGGTGTTCAGCGTGTTGCTCCTGGTGCTCGCCGCGGTGCTGGCGCTGGGCGGCGTGATGGCGGCTCCGGAGCCCCAGCCTATCGTCGAAGACTACAGAGAAGGGGAAGTACATACCGAAGTGAGTAATAATAATAAATCTCCAGACTGACACGCCAACTGTGTGGGCCTAAACTAAGCAAAGCTTGTACTATAGGTACCACACAATGGACTAGGGGAGAACCTAGTTACACCCAGACACGAGCCAATATCGAAAAACATTTTTTACGAAATCGAACCCGGAAACATCTGCTTAGCAGTCCGGTATAAATACCGCTGCATCACAGAGGTCGTCCTTACGAGTATATCTCTTACGCAGTCACGATTACTCTAGGCAAACTAAAAGCTGTCTTGTTTACGACGATGGAATTGTAGATACATAAGACTTTTATTAGTTTTCACTTTAAACAAATTATCTTACTAAAAATCTGTTTTGCAATAAGCTTAAACAATAAGATGCAACTCAAAACTCTAAAACAAAACATTGGCATACCTAATACGGAAATAAAACTGAATGTGACCTAAGTAAGCCTTTCCAAGATAGAAAAGCAATAAAACGCATACATTTAACATGTTATCTTTTACATATGCAGTTATCCTCATATACACATTTTAATTACAGAGATAGTAACTCGCCCACGCCACGGAGCGCCCGCCCGCGAGTGGCTGAAAGACTATCACGACGGTAAACATGACACTAAATATAAGAATGTTTTCATCAATTGGACTCTATGTATTTGGTGTTGATGCGACAAAATAAATAAATTCGCAATAAACTTAATTGCTTTTGTGTTTTTTTTCTTCGTTTTAAGTGAATTCAGACTAACACACGCTAGGTTAACAATAGTGCCGATTCAAGTTAAGACTGTCTAAACTAAACTAAATAATGATATCTCTCACTCGGCAATACTATAAGACAGAGACTGGTAATCATTTTAGTCCTATTAATTTGAAATATACGTACATAGTTAAGGCTAGTCCACAGCTAAATTTAGTGGGACCTAAATACCTGTGTTTAAGTATGATAAAAGGCAATATTTTTACCTTGGTTTTGACTTCGGGGCCAATAGCTCTGTTTCTGAACCAATCTAAAATGATTTGAGGCATCATTTTCTCGTACTTATTAAAGTTAAATATTTAAACGAAATTAAGCCTTAACGGCCTTAATCATGTGATTAAATACAAAAATAATCTAACCCCTAAAAATACATTAACTAGGATCTATAACCGAGGTCATTGTATACATGAATCAAATATATTTTATTTTTTATTCATAATTTCCACACCCCATTTTTCTTAATGTAGACATATTTTGTTAACAAAGTTAGTAAGCAAGAATAGCAAGTTAGTAGCAAGCCCTTTGTTACCCGCGTATTTAATAAAAGCAAAATAATAATAATATACAATAAAGAGCAAACATACATATTTTTCAGCTACAATTTCCTAATAATAAACGTCACTAACAAACTGAGCGATAATATTTACCTCCGTTGCAGGAAAAATAATTGCACTATTGCTTGATTGAAAAACCCAGTCCTGTAAGCTACATATATTGTAAACGTGAAAGTTAAGAAGAATGTGAGTTTGTTACTCTTTTACGCAAATACAATTAAAAGTATTTGGATAAAACATGGAGTAACACTTCAATTACTCTTAAACACGGGAAAAAAACAACATTTCCACGAGAAAAGCCTTTTAGCTGCGGGTGAAACCGCGGAGCGGAAAGCTGCTTATCAATGTTATGGTTAATGGCGTTCATAACTTATAGGAAAAGCTTTAGACTTATCCCTTTCATGACTACTATATAAACGTCCTGCAGACTGTATCGCACATCACTTGACCTGCACCCTCCTCAGTGTCAACAACTAAAGCAGCCACAACCACAATGAAGGTGTTCAGCGTGTTGCTCTTGGTGCTCGCCGCGGTGCTGGCGCTGGGCGGCGTGATGGCGGCTCCGGAGCCCCTGCCTATAGTCGACGTCAACCCTGACACGCTCAAGAAAGCTAGAGAAAATCTTAAGCCAGTGTGAGTACATCTGCATCTCTTCTAACATGCCTGGAGTCTGGGTTAACTAGCAGCTTCCCCAGACCATTATGGTACCTTAACTGCAAGCTTGCACAGAGTTTTAGTTTAGCGGACGTAGTCCAGAGGTTTATTGTTATTTGTGCCAATATTTACCGTATAAATGAACATTACGTGAATAGACATGATACGTGCATTGAATTATTATTTGACGTTAAGGTGTTTGTGGTTGCAATCTTGTTTTTGAATTACAGCTATCTTCGCTTTGGCTAATGCTCTTCGAGTCTTGCTATCATAAAATCTGTAGGTTTACCTTCTTCAGCTTAATCACTACATAGTATAAAACAAAGTCGCTTTTTCTGTCCCTATGTCCCTATGTCCCTTTGTATGCTTAAATCTTTAAAACTACGCAGCGGATTTTGAAGCGGTTATTTTTTATAGATAGAGTGATTCAAGAGGAAGGTTTATATGTATAATAACATAGTACAGGGAAATCAGTTTTACTCCAAATTTAAGGCGTGCGAAGCCGCGCGGGTAAAAGCTAGTTAGATATAAACCTAACAGTTAATAAGTAAATGCCTTCGTTCACATTTTCACCGTATCGATGGAAAATGCTTAAGGTTAACAATCCATGCATTGTGATTGTATTAATGTTAAATCTCCAAACAAAACCTTATAATCCCGGGTACTTTGCAATAAAATCTTGTTAAGACATATTTCAAATTGTTATTTTTTCTTTCAAACAGACCTAAGACAGTGACACCGCCTCCAAAATCGCAGGGATGAAGGCAGTGCAGTTTCAGAAGAACGAACGACAGCAACCAATTAAACGAAATAACTCATGATTGGTCTCTTCTTTTAGTTATTGACTAAGAATTAATAAATTATTTATCAAACATTATTTTGTTTTCCATTTAATACCGTTTCACATAACTATAAAACCTCTTTCAGAAATAATGATCCTATTCTAAAATTCTCAGTTTTTAACATAGTTTAAAGTGGTGGTGGATATTAAAAAAATCTAATAATTTATATAAATCAATAAACTAGTATTAATGTTTTGCTGTTCCAATTAAATTAAAAGAAGTTGAAAACTAATTTGCAACTAAGACAATATATTTTTTACTGAAAAATATAAGTTTGTAAAGGTCGATTTATCGGCGTAAGAAAATTTCAGTTTTAGTTCTTCCATGAAATAAATAAACACTAACAAACAAATATGTATACAAGCAACATAAGACAAATATCTAAAAGTTTTACTGATAAAAATATTTGTTTTCAAAATTATGTATAAGAAAGTAGTGTAATATTTTTTTAGTTCAGTTTAGAGAGTATTTTCAGAATCGTTTCCACTTACTTAAACTTTTATACAGTATTAATTTTACAATTAATCATGTTAAAAAAAATTACAAATATTTAAAAACAAAAATATTATTCACCTTTATTTAGGATAATATATATTTTTAGGAAAATATAACAAAACACGTTTTCATTTATATTACCGAATGAACTAGCTTTGTTGGTCGTGACTAATTAAAAAACCATTAATCCCACTTTGTAACGACACATTTTTTTAAGCAAGCGGAAAAACTAATGTTTAAATTTAAAAGTATCTTTCTTACATTGTTGGTTCTTTTGACAAAAAAGCCCTAAACAGATCTGATAAATTGTACTCGTACCTATTACCTGCAATTCTTGAAAATAAATGTGCAATATGACAGTAAATAAAATATGATAACAGCCTAAATATGTCTCACTAGATGGCACAGATCTCCTTCGTTATCAAGAAACACTAAGCCGTAATCCACCACGCAGTCTCATAGCAGATTTCCTCCCGATATTTTCTTTCGCCATAAGTGCATTTTGAATAATGACATATTCTAATATGTATAAAATAATAATCCTCAGTGAGGATCAAACCCGGAACCATTGGCATGGTGGCACAGTTCCTAGACACTAGGCGATCACAAGTTCTTGGTGTAAGAACAAACTAATAAGTGATTCCGATCCCCAAGGGTAAAAACTGGACCCTAAGACTCTTGTCCCGTCTGTCTGTCGACAGGCTGTAAGCTTGTGCTAGCTAGAAGGTTGAAATTTTCGCGGATAATCTATATCAGTTGTTGCAACAAAAATTCAAATACGACCCAAAACTAAGCTTATAACTGACATCATAAAGAAGAAGAGACAAAAAAGTGTCTATTTCGAAAACTAATATTTTATTATTTATTCCTTGGATCTGGTATCAAAAATTACATTGTATGTTGTAATTTAAAAATTCGTCGATCGAATTGGAATCTTTCATTGCTACCACCACTGAGATCCATAATATTCAGCTACGATTTCCTAAAAATCCTATCCTAATATAAATTACACAATTGATCGAATAAAAAACCCCGTCTTGTAACGTACTGATATTATAATTACGAAAGTCTTCGAGTATGTATGTGCGTTTCTAATGCTCGTATTTAAAACGTAATTTAGGTCTTAAATTTTGTTTTAATTAAGTTTAGTTGATCAAAAATAAAAAAACAAGTCCTGACAGATGACTGCGATTAGCTGCAAGTGCTAGCAAGGTTATATCCGATGAAACCAAAAGGCTGATAAAGAAAGTCCTTAGACACTTAAGCTTAAATAATGATTATATCAAGTGAAGCACATTCGGTACGTTTTATCGCAAGGAAAATACTACATTTATACGAGAAAAGCCTTTTAGCTGCGGGTGAAACCGCGGAGCGGAAAGCTGCTTATCAATGTTATGGTTAATGGCGTTTATAACATATAGGAAAAGCTTTAGACTTATCCCTTTCATGACTACTATATAAACGTCCTCCAGACTGTATCGCACATCACTTGACCTACACCTCCTCAGTGTCAACAACTAAAGCAGCCACAACCACAATGAAGGTGTTCAGCGTGTTGTTCCTGGTGCTCGCCGCGGTGCTGGCGCTGGGCGGCGTGATGGCGGCCCCGGAGCCTGAACCCAGGCCTATTCGGTTTGGCAGCATTGTAAAGGGAGTTGAAAATGCTGTGAGTAAATTTTTTTTTCATTATGAAAATGAGGAGAACGAGCTCCGGATGATTGCTGAACGTTAGCCGCGATCAGTCCAGGGATGGGTGGTCAGTCCAGCTAGTGATATAACATTTTGAGTTGCTTCTATTCAATCGCGTAGTATCGGGTACTTTCTCTAAATTACGTATATTCATTATTTGACCATAGATTTTTTAATTTAAAGTCAATTTAAATTGTTCGTTGTTAATGTATATTTTTTTTAACAGAAAAAGGCGTTCGAGTTCGGCAAGAAAGTTCACGACGTCTACCAAGAAGTAAAGGGACAATAAGCCATTAAAATTCAATCGCTTTTATCTTACTATGTTTCTCAAATAAAATTATTTTTAAATAATTATAAATATTTTAATTTTACTATTCTCTCTTTTCTGCCAAAAATTTCTTTTTGAATTTATTGTGTGAAAGTTTGTGAGGATGTATGGATGGATGGATGATGTTTGTTACTCTTTCACGTAAAAACTACTCGATGGATTTGGATGAAACTTTGCAGTAATATAGGTTATACATCAGAATAACACATAGGATACTTTTTACCGCGGGAAAACATCTCATTCCCACGGGAAACCGACTTCCACGCGAACGGAGTCTAGGGCGACCACTAGTAAACAATAAAAATTTATTTAGGTACTACTAGATTTTACCCGCGCGGCTTCGCACGCGTTAAATTCGTAGTAAAACTCCTGTCCCCTGTACTATGTTATTATACATGTTAAGCTTTCTCTAGAATTACTCTATCTATTAAAAAACCGCATCAAAATCCGTTGCGTAGTTTTAAAGATTTAAGCATACATAGGGACAGAGAAAGCGACTTTTTATACTGTGTAGTGACTTCAAGTAGGCACATAGTTATCTATACCAAAATTTTATGAAAATTTAACATAGTATCTGCCTTTTGTTAGGGGTAAAGTATATCTGATTCAAAGATAAATATTTTGTGCGTAGGTTGTATTTAAATAGATATAAGAATATATTACCTACTGAGCCACAAGATATAAACAACTTTTTGGACATCTTGTGGAAAAGTAACACAGTATTAAAGTTAACAACAATTTAACCCTAAAAATGTTTAAAACTATGTTTCCGAAGCTTCCAAGCTTAGCATCCTGCATTGTAGTCGTAGTCTACCTAGACTAAATTAAAGCTAATGCATACGAAGCTGCGGGCGAAGAGTTGGTAATGGTTAAAAAGACAGTTTGGATGAATAAGAATCTTCTTAATTCTTCCAAAGGGGAACAAACACATCATCAGATGGGTCATCGACTAATTTTAAAAATCTTAATAAAATACTTATTGCAAAAGTTAAGGGTTTGTTTTATTTATTTTCTACAATGGTTTAGGCCCTTTTCTGTGTTAGATACGCAAAACAAGTTGTTAAGTTTACGTTAATGGTTATGTTCCTATATCAAAATGTCTATGCTAATACCACATTCAATGATTTTAAGATCTATTAAAACCACAAGTCTAATAAAGGAAGCCTTTAGATTGAATATTTTTTAAAAATATTAAATACTAGTGGCCGCCCGCGACTCCGTTCGCGTAGAAGTCGGTTTCCCGTGGGAATGCGAAGTTTTCTCGCGGTAAAAACCATCCTACCTATATCCACCCTATGTGTTATACTGATATATAACCTCTACTACTGCAAAGTTCTATCAAAATCCGTCCAGTAGTTTTTACATGAAAGAGTAACAAACATCCATACTTCTATCCATTCATCCATACATCCATATATTATACTCACAAACTTTCATGTTTATAATATTAGTAGGATGAGTATTGCTATTTAATACGACCATTTAACGTATTCTCAATTAAACTAGTTTTGTCTACCATTACTATGAACACATGTTGCAGATGTCAGATGTAATATTGAAAATTACCTAAGTGATGAAGAATATGTAAAAGACTTGGCAAATAATAATTAATGAAATTCACCAAGATTTTCGTAAAAACATATAAAGGAGACCATTCAGTTTTCAGCTACAATTTCCTTATATTAAACGTCACTAACCGTTGCAGGATAAAAATAATTACACAACTGCTTGAGTGAAAAACCCAGTCTTGTAAGCTACATATTGTAAACGTAAAAGTTAAGAAGAATGTAAGTTTGTTACTCTTTCACACAAACACTACTTAATGTATTTAGATAAAACATGAAGTAACACTTTAGATACTCTTAACCGAGGCAAAAAAACAACATTTCCACGAGAAAAGCCTTTTAGCTGCGGGTGAAACCGCGGATCGGAAAGCTGCTTATCAATTATATGGTTAATTGCGTTCATAACATAAAGGAAAAGCTTTACGATTATCCCTTTCATGACTACTATATAAACTTCCTCCAGACTGTATCGCACATCACTTGACCTACACCCTCCTCGGTGTCAACAACTAAAGCAACCACAACCACAATGAAGGTGTTCAGCGTGTTGCTCCTGGTGCTCGCCGCGGTGCTGGCGCTGGGCGGCGTGATGGCGGCTCCGGAGCCCCAGCCTATCGTCGACGTCAACCCTGACACGCTCAAGAAGGCTAGAGAAAATCTTAAGCCAGTGTGAGTACATCTGCATCTTTTCTTTGTACCAATATTTACCGTATAAATGAAAACTACGTGAAAAGACATTATAGATGCATTGATTTTTTGGCGTGTTGGTGTTTGTAGTTGCAATCTTGTTTTTGAATGTACAGCTATCTTCGCTTTGGCTAATGCTCTTCGAGTCTTGCTATCATAAAATCAGTAGGTATACCTTCTTCAGCTTAATTAGATATAAACCTAACAGTTAATAAGTTAATGCTTGCTAATCGCATGGTGTTCACATTTTCCCAGCAGTTAAATAATGTTTAGACACATCTTAAATTGTTATTTTTTCTTTCCAAACAGACCTAAGACAGTGACACCGCCTCCAAAGTCGCAGGGATGAAGTCATTGCGGCGGTTGAGAAGAACGAATGACAACAACCAATTAAACGAAATAACTCATGATTGGTCTCTTCTTTTTGTTATGGACTAAATATTAATAAATTTTATTTATCAAACATTATTTTGTTTTCCATAAAATTCCTTTTCACATTTCTATAAAATCCTTTTAAGACATACTGATCGTATTCTAACAAAACTCAGTTTTGAACATGGTTTAAAGT
Organism: Emmelina monodactyla; assembly: GCA_916618145.1. Lineage (NCBI taxonomy): Eukaryota > Metazoa > Arthropoda > Insecta > Lepidoptera > Pterophoridae > Emmelina > Emmelina monodactyla. Next base: position 6,301,879 of record OU745324.1, read on the forward strand.
AGTAGATATTTAAAAAATCTATCTAATAACATATATAAATAAATATACTAGTATTAATGTTTTCTGTTCCAATTAAATTTACAAAGCTGAAAACTAATTTGCAACTAAGACAATATTTTTTTTACTGAAAAATATAAGTTTGTAAACGTCGATTTATCGGCGTAAGAAAATTTCAGCTTCAGTTCTCGCATGGAATAAATATACAAGCAACATAAGACAAAGATCTAAAAGTTTTTCTGATAAAAATATTGGTTTTCAAAATTATTTGTTAAGAAAGTAGTGTGATATTTTTTTTGAACTAGTTTATATAATGTTGTTAGAATCGGTTCCACTTACTTAAACTTTTATATAGTATTAATTTTACGATTACCTACTCATGTTCAAAAAAATTAAAAATATATAAAAACTAGCAATAATTTTTACCTTTAAGCATAGCATAATATATATTTTTAGGAAAATATAACAAAACACATTTTCATTTATATTACCTAATGAACTATCTTTTTTGGTCGTAACTAATTAAAAAAACCGTTAATCCCATTTTGTAACGACGCATTTTTTTTAAACAAGTGGAAAAACTAATGTTTAAATTTAAAAGTTTCTTTCTTAAAGTTCTTTTGACAAAAAAGCCCTAAACAGATTTGATAAATTGTACTCGTACCTATTACCAGAAAGTCTTGAAAATAAATGTGCAATAGGACAGTAAATAAAATCTAATAACAGCCTATATATGTTATAGTCTGTTATCATATTATATCTCACTAGTTGGCACAGGTCTCCTTCGTTATCAAGAAACACTAAGCCGTAATCCACCACGCAGTCTCATAGCAGATTTCCTCTCGAGATTTTCTTTCGCCATAAGTGTATTTTGTATAATGACATATTCAAATATGTATAAAATGATAATCCTCAGTGGGGATCAAACCTGGAACCATTGGCATGGTGGCACAGTTCCTAGACACTAGGCGATCACAAGTTCTTGGTGTAAGAACAAACTAATAAGTGATTCCGACCCCCAAGGGTAAAAACTGGACCCTATTACTAAGACTCTTGTCCTGTCTGTCTGTCTACAGGGTGTAAGCTTGTGCTAGCTAGAAGGTTGAAATTTTCGCAGATAATCTATATCAGTTGTCGCTAAAAAAATTCAAATACGACCCTAACTAAGCTCATAGCTAACATCATAAAGAAGAAGAGCCAAAAAAAGTGTCTATTTCGAAAACAAATATGTCATTATTTATTCCTTGGATCTGGTATAAAAAAAATAATTTTATGTTATAATTTAAACATTCTTGAACTCGAACGAATTGGAATCTTTTATTGCCACCAACACTGACATCCATAATATTCAGCTACGATTTCCTAAAAATGCAGGATAATAAATAATTACACAATTGGTCGAATAAAAAACCCAGTCTTGTAACGTACTGATATTATAAATACGAAAGTTTCAAATATGTATGTGCGTTTCTTATGGTCGTATTTAAAACGTAATTTAAGTCTTAAATTTTGTTTTAGTTAAGTTTAGTTGATCAAAAATGAAAAACAAGTACCTACTGACAGATGACTGACCGATTCATCATCGCCGAGCGTAAATTATTAAAGTAAGAACCATGAAATGAAATAATATTATGATTTTTATTTCTCTTTTTTTTAATATTTTATTTATTGCAAATGTATTTTGACATTCCAAATAGCTATATAAATTTTATTTAATTATTTATATTTTTGTTATGACTTTGATTTTTTATTATTTTTTATATTGTATTATGAATTATTTTTTACTGTTAACTATTTTATTTTTTACTAGTGGCCGCTCGCGACTCCGTTCGCGTGGAAGTCGATTTCCCGTGGGAATGAGAAGTTTTCCCGCGGTAAAAAGTACCCTATGTCCTTTCCCAAGTTCAGTTCTTTCTTCATACCAAATTTCATCAAAATCGGTTCAGTGGTTTAGGCGTGAAAGCGTAACAGACAGACAGACAGACAGAGTTACTTTCGCATTTATAATATTAGTAGGGATATAGTAGGGATATAATTTTCTAGGTTTAAGTTGACATGTAATTACCATATTACCAATAAATTATGATTATGATTATGATTATGAAATTTGGTACAGACGTTACCTTTTATGTAAGTGAACACTTAGCCAGAATTATTAGAAATTTTCACGGGAAAAGCAATTTAGCTGCGAGTGAAACCGCAGGGCGGACAGCTAGCAAGGTAATATCCGATGAAACCAAAAGGCTGATAAAGAAAGTCCCTAGACAGACAAGCTTAAATAACGATTTTATCAAGTGTAGCACATTCGCTACGTTTTATCGCAAGGAAAATACGACATTTATACGAGAAAAGCTTTTTAGCTTCGGGTGAAACCGCGGAGCGGAAAGCACCATATCAATTATAATTCAATTAAAATTCATTAATAATAGGAAAAGCTTTACGATTATCCCTTTCATGACTACTATATAAACGTCCTCCAGACTGTATCGCACATCACTTGACCTACACCCTCCTCAGTGTCAACAGCTAAAGCAACCACAACCACAATGAAGGTGTTCAGCGTGTTGTTCCTGGTGCTCGCCGCGGTGCTGGCGCTGAGCGGCGTGATGGCGGCTCCCGAGCCTGAACCCACGCCTATTCGGTTTGGCAGCATTGTAAAGGGAGTTGAAAATGCTGTGAGTGAATTTTTTTTTCATATGAAAATGAGGAGAACGAGCTCCGGATAATTGCTGAACGTTAGCCGCGATCAGTCCAGGGATGGGTGGTCAGTCCAGCTAGCGATATTAAATTTTGAGTTGCTTCTATTCGATTGCGGAACTTTCTCTAAATTGCGTATATTCATTATTTGACCATTGATTTTTTAATTTAAAGTCAATTTATATTGTTCGTTGTTAATGTATATTTTTTGTTTAACAGAAAAAGGCGTTCGAGTTCGGGAAGAAAGTTCACGACGTCTACCAAGAAGTAAAGGGACAATAAGCAATTGAAATTCAATCGCTTTTAAGATATACTATGTTTCTCAAATAAATTTATTTTAAATCATTATAAATATTTTAATTTTACAATTCTCTCTTTTCTGCGAGAGTTTCTGTTTATTAGTAAAGTGCATTTATTAGTTTACGGCTTCGCACGCGTTAAATTCGGAGTAAAACTCCTTTCCCTGTACTATGTTAAGCTTCCTCTAGAATTACTCTATCTATTAAAAAAACCGCAGCAAGATCCGTTGCGTAATTTTAAAGATTTGAGCATACATAGGGACAGAGAAAGCGACTTTGTTTTATACTGTGCAGTGATTTCAAGTAGACACATATCAAAAACTTATGATAATTGCTAATAGTATTTGTCTTTTGTTAGGGGTAAAGTATATCTGGATTCAAAGGTTAATATTTGAGTTATAAGCATTTCTTCATAATTCAGGTCAAGATTAAGTAAGAAAATTATACCTTTAAATATAGAATTACTTTAACAATAAATCAGTACGTATTAGAAAAACATCTGGGTTTGTTTCTTACAATAACTCTCCCTCTACAATCTGATACTACTCACTCCCTACACTTGTGGAAAAGTAACACAGTTTTAAATTTAACAAATATTTAACCCTAAAAATATTTTTAACTATGTTTCCGAAGCTCCCAAGCTTAGCATCCTGTATTTAATGCAGAATATGTCAAATTTTAAGTAATGGTAGACGTAGTCTACCTAAATTAAACAGATTGATGAATAAGAATCTTCTTAATTCTTCAAAGGGGAACAAACACATCACCAGATGGGTCATAAACTTATTTTAAAATACTTAAAAAATACTTATTACAAAAGTTAAGGTTTTGTTTTATTTATTTTCTACAATGGTTTAGGCCCTTTTCTGTGTTAGATACGCAAAACAAGTTGTTAAGTTTACGTTAATGGTTATGTTCCTATATCAAAATGTCTATGCTAATACCACATTCAATGATTTTAAGATCTATTAAAACCACAAGTCTTATAAAGGAAGCCTTTAGATTGAATATTTTTTAAAAATATTAAATACTAGTGGCCGCCCGCGACTCCGTTCGCGTAGAAGTCGGTTTCCCGTGGGAATGCGAAGTTTTCTCGCGGTAAAAACCATCCTACCTATATCCACCCTATGTGTTATACTGATATATAACCTCTACTACTGCAAAGTTCTATCAAAATCCGTCCAGTAGTTTTTACATGAAAGAGTAACAAACATCCATACTTCTATCCATTCATCCATACATCCATATATACTCACAAACTTTCATATTTATAATATTAGTAGGATGAGTATTGCTATTTAATACGACCATTTAACGTATTCTCAATTAAACTAGTTTTGTCTACCATTACTATGAACACATGTTGCAGATGTCAGATGTAATATTGAAAATTACCTAAGTGATGAAGAATATGTAAAAGACTTGGCAAATAATAATTAATGAAATTCACCAAGATTTTCGTAAAAACATATAAAGGAGACCATTCAGTTTTGGGGCAAATTTGAATTATGGCGCTCAAAGAAAAAGAATTTTTTTAACTATTAGGAAAACTGTCCTTATTATTTATTACTATTCCATAAAAACTTTCGGACATAAACTAAAGCTGTTATAAAATATTGATGTTTTTAATAAAAAACTTTTTTTACTATACTCTATGTAGACGTCAAACATCTAAGTCTACCCGTGACCACGGCATTTGTAAAAATATCGAAACGTCGGAAAATCAAAAACAATTTAATAAACGCGTAAAAACCCGTTAAAATGAGTTTAATTTCAAGTAATATTGATCGCTTAAAGCTAAGAAGTTACATTAAAATCCGTAATTATTTATTAGCATGTACGATGTTGGTTGACTTTAGGATATTAGTGTCATATAAGGAAGTTACCAGATTGATATTGCCAATTTATTTAATCCTTTTATTCCTGAACGGCATTTTTTTGACTCATGTTTGTACAGAACGCAAGTATGCATTTGTAGATGCAAGTATAAAATAATTATTAAAATTTTCCCTCACACATTTTAGTGTTTGTATACACAAGTCTACGTCACTTAACATCCTTCCGTCACTCAATATCCAGTATTTACGTTACTCAATATTAAGACACGCATGTTATCCTTTTGTTAATAAAAGTAATTGCAATAATAAATTCCCGTAGGAAAAAAAAACCTAATTCTTCAGTATATAACCCGTGAGTAGACTAAGGATTGTATCATTCGCTCGTGTACGATTGTCAGCAATGAAGGTGTTCAGCGTGTTGTTCCTGGTGCTCGCCGCGGTGCTGGCGCTGGGCGGCGTGATGGCGGCTCCGGAGCCTGCACCCAGGCCTATTCGGTTTGGCAGCATTGTAAAGGGAGTTGAAAATGCTGTGAGTAAATTTTTTTTCATTAAGAAACTGACGAGAACGAGCTCCGGATGATTGCTGAACGTTAGCCGCGATCAGTGATATTAAATTTTGAGTTGCTTCTATTCGATCCCGTAGTATCGGGTACTTTCTCTAAATTACGTATGTTCATTATTTGACCATTGATTTTTAATTTAAAGTTTTTTATTTAGAGTTTATATTTTTCGTTGTTAATGTATATTTTTTGTTTAACAGAAAAAGGTGATCGAGTTCGGCCAGAAAGTTCACGACGTCTACCAAGAAGTAAAGGGACAATAAGCCATTGAAATTCAATCGCTTTTAAGATATACTATGTTTCTCAAATAAAATTATTTTTAAATCATTATAAATATTTTAATTTTACAATTCTCTCTATTCTGCATTTATTGTGTGATAGTAAACAATAAAATTTTATTTATTACTAGATTTTACGCGCGCGGCTTCGCACGCGTTAAATTCGGAGTAAAACTCCTATCCCTTTACTATGTTATTATACGTATAAAGCTTCCTCTAGAATCACTCTATCTATTAAAAAAACTGCATCGAAATTCGTTGCGTTGTTTTAAAGATTTTAGCATACATAGCGACACAGGGATAGAGAAAGCGATTTTCTTTTACACTGTGTAGTGATTTCAAGTAGGCACATAGTTATATATACCAAAATTTTATGAAAATTATAAATAGCATCTGCCTTTTGTTAGGGGTAAAGTATATTTGATTCAAAGGTAAATATTTTGTGCTCGGGTTGTATTTAAATAGATATAAGAATATATAACCTACTGAGCCACAAGATATAAACTACTTTATGGACATCTTGTGGGGGAGTAACACAGTTTTAAATTTAACAACAATTAAACCCTAAAAATGTTTTTAACTATGTTTCCCAAGCTCCTAAGCTTAGCATCCTGCATTGAGTCGTAGTCTACCTAGACTAAATTAAAGCTAATGCATACGAAGCTGCGGGCGAAAAGTTAGTAATGCTTATAAAGACAGAATGGATGAATAAGAATCTTCTTAATTCTTCCAAAAGGGAACAAACACATCATCAGATGGGTCATCGACTAATTTTAAAAATCTTAATAAAATACTTATTACAAAAGTTAAGGGTTTGTTTTATTTATTTTCTACAATGGTTTAAGCCCTTTTTTGTTTTAGATACGCAAAACAAGTTGTTAAATTTACGTCAATTGTTATGTTCCTATATCAAAACAATTTTCTCGCGCTCTGTATGCTTTGATTTTTTAGAATTGTCTATGTTAATAGCACATTCAATGATCTTTAATTCTATTAAAACAACAAGTCTGGTAAAGGAAGCCTTTAGATTGAATAGCTTAAAATAATATTAAATTTGATTATTGTTCTTTAATACGACCATTTAACGTATTCTCAATTAAACTAGTTTTGTCAATCATTACTATGAACACAAAATAGATATATCTAAAATAATAAATAAAATTACCTAAGTGATTAAGAAAAAGACAAAAAAAAACTTGGTAAATAAACCCTAATTGAAATTCGCCCTAACCAAGGTTTTCGTAAAAACATATAAAGGACACCATTCAGTTTTGGGCCAAATTTGAATAATGGCGCTCAAAGAAAAATAAAATTTTCAACCATTAGGAATACTGTCCTTATCATTTATTACTATTCCATAAAAACTGTGAGACATATACTTTAGCTGTTATAAGATATTGAATTGCCGTACATTTTCCCAAAAAATATATTAAAATACGTTAATAATATTTATATTCACGAAATATTAAGAGGTACTCCTGCTCTGCCCCTGTGTGATGGCCATATCAGGTTAATCACATACTTGTGGCCGCCCGCGACTCCGTTCTCGTAGAAGTCGGTTTCCCGTGGCAATGAGAAGTTTTCCCGCGGTAAAAGTACCCTATGTGTTATTCTGATGTATAATCTATATTACTGCAAAGTTTCATCAAAATCCGTTCAGAAGTTTTTACGTGAAAGATTAACAAACATCCATACATCCATCCATACATCCATACATACATACTCACAAACTTTCACGTTTATAATATTAAATAGTAGGATCACAAGACATGAACATGTTGCAAGACGATTTCCAGCTACAGGATTGGATAACATATAACGATGAATGACTAATAAAAAACTAAATTTCTGTCTGTCACTTATTTTTTTTAACCGAACAAAGCACGTCTAACGTAGAAAAATATATTGTTTATGTTGTTGATTTATGATCCATTAAATAAATTAAAAATACTTCTTTTCTCACTCCATGTATTAAAAAAATCAATTTTCGTTTCCCATTAGCATGTACTTTAGGATATTAGTGTCATACAATGAAGTTACCAGATTGATATTGCCAATTATTTTAAACCTTTTATTCCTGAACGGCATTTTTTTTCGGCTCATGTTTGTACAGAACGTGAGTATGCATTTGTAGATGCAAGTATAAAATAATTATTAAAAGTGTACCAAACGTTTTACGTTTTCCTTCACACATTCAAATCTTGGTATAAACAAGTCTACGTCACTTAACATCCTTCCGTCACTCAATATCCAGTCTTTACGTCAATCATTATCAAAACATGGATGTTGTCCTTTTGTTGACAAAAGTATTTGCAAGAATAAATTCCCGTAGGAAAAAATGACCTAATTCTTCAGTATATAACACGTAAGTAGACTAAGGATTGTATCATTCGCTCGTGTACGATTGTAAGCAATGAAGGTGTTCAGCGTGTTGTTCCTGGTGCTCGCCGCGGTGCTGGCGCTGGGCGGCGTGATGGCGGCTCCGGAGCCTGAACCCAGTCCTATTCGGTTTGGCAGCATTGTAAAGGGAGTTGAAAATGCTGTGAGTATTTGTAGAGTATATAATTTTTAGAGAAGTTAACGAGCACGGACTTCATGTGATTGTAAGTGATGCCCTTGTACCAACACCAGCTCATCACGTTATTTTTATTGAGGAGCCTGTTAACTCATGATTTGACAATCGACGATTTCTGAACGTTAGCCGCGATCAGTCCAGGCATGGGTGGTCAGTCCAGTTAGTGATATTATATTTTGAGTTTCTTCTATTCGATCAGGTGGTATCGGGTACTTTCTCTAAGTTATATTCATAATTTGACCATTGATTATAAAATTGTAAGTCGGTCAACCTTTCAGAAACTTTTAACGATATGGTCAATTTATATTGTTCGTTATTAATGTATATTTCTTGTTTAACAGAAAAAGGTGTTCGAGTTCGGGAAGAAAGTTCACGACGTCTACCAAGAAGTAAAGGGACAATAAGCAATTGCATGCAATTCAATCGCTTTTAAGATATATGTTTAGATATTTGTGATCAAATAAAATTATTTTTAAATCAATATTTTTTTTATGTTCAATCTCTTTTCTACGTGTCACGAAAGATTCCTGTTTGCACTTATTTTTTGATAGTAAACAATGACAAAAGACGTATATTTATTTATTAAAGAGGTTTCAACCTGCAGTATTGTTTTTCATAAAACAATTTGTTTTAATTTTTGACTTAGGTAAATGTTTATGTTCCAACGGTAAAAATATTTATTTCTCTTGCTCTGTGTGCGATTCCTATGGTCGTATTTTGAAGTCCGAAACTCTAGGTTAAATGCTTTTAAACAACAAGTCATTTTTTTTAAAGTTGATTACTTAAATCTGAGTATCATTATACTGGGTGGCGCAAAAGTACAGGCACTAAAGATTTTTTTTTTCCCTGTCATTCTGTTGTTGAAAATTGTGTAGAGAACAAATGTAAAATACACTGAAAATAAACATGGAATGTTTTACTCCACAAGAACGTGGAATAATCGTGTCATACTTAGTGAGGGACGCTTTTCCGGGCCGAGTTATCTCTCGTTTTGGCAATAGGCATGATGACAGATTTTGAAAAACTGTTGTATCATATTCAGAAATATATACTTATTGTAAAAATATCATATTTCGGAAAAAAAACCTTGATTTATATGAAAAAAAACAATTTAAAATTTTATGTTTAAAATTCCCACCAAAACGCTCCAAAGTTTCATGGCGTCGATTTTGACGTCACTTTAGAGCAGTGTTACCAACTCGAATTTTTATAAATCCTTCCGTACGACTCTAAAAGTTGGTAGTTTCTGACCAAACTCAATTCGAAAAGTAGGTAGATCTACCAACTTCTTTTTTTCAAGATTTAGAAGGAATCTGCACGGTCGTATAATATCTATAACCGATTATTTTAGTAAAAATAAATTATTTTTCTGACTATTTTTAAAAAAGCAATAAGAAAAAACTAAATTGTTAATTTTTAGAATAAAAACAAAATTAAAAAAAAATCCCATCCCACTAATTTACCCCCTAAATTTGGGGGGAAAACCCCTAAGTTGGGAACCATGCTCTATAGTGACGTCATTCGCTCTGATTGGCGTTCAGAATATCATGGCGGACTGTAGTATTTTGTAGATTTATTTTTTAAAAATATTAATTAATCTCGCTTTAATTATAATAATACCTTGTTATTTTTTAATATTTTATTTACGTTTCATTAGATGGTAGCATAATTTTTGTGTATTTTATTCACAGTCATCATGCCTATTTGCCTTGGCCTGCAAGATCACCCGATCTGACCAGTCTAGACTTTTTTCATTAGGGTTTTTTTTGAAATCTCGGGTGTATGTGAACAAGCCTCAGACTCTCGCAGCTCTAAAAGATAATATTCATCAAGAAATAAGAAACATATCGCAGGAAGTGTTACGGCAAGTTATGCAAAATGTCATAATTAAGGCTCAAATGTGCATCAACTCTGGAGGTCACCATTTAAAAGACATCATTTTTAAATCCTAATGGTACGAAATTTAATGGCACAAATATACATAAAAAAAACCTAAATCTAGTTTTATAATTAAAAAAAAATTATAGCTGAACAAAATAAGGTCTTTACTTTTGCGCCACCCAGTACAATTCGACGATTAAGCCTAACGCATATTCATTGAATCTTGCTTTGTCAACCTTTACTATGAACACATGTAGCAGATGTCAAAATAAACTTATCCAAAAAATGTATTAAATATGGAAAATTACCTTAGCACTAATAACTTATAGAACTTAGCACATACTTTATCCTAAACAAAGTTTTATCAAAACATTAATTTAATGCGTTTGCAGCTGTAGACGGGTAGCAAGAATAAAGCAATAATAAACTGTGCACCTACAAATATTTTTTTTCCTTCACACATTTCTACAATAACTCTGCGTCACTCAATATTAAATCGTGCATATTTTTTATGTTATCCTTTTGTTGGCAAAAATATTTGCAAGAATAAATTCCCGTAGGAAAATATGAAATAAAAATAATTTATTTCATCATTAAGTAACTTAATTACATTCGATGAAAGTCAAAATATCGATCATCAGCTTAACATCAGTAGGCCGAGAGAAAAAAGCTTGCAGGAACAAACTCGGCACTATTTTGTCCATCACCAAATATACAAAATCAAGGCATACAACTACACCAAGACAAGATAAGACGTAAACGTAAGGTCAAGACGGTTAAATTGAAGTAAGAAAATTCAACTACTAATTCTTGTGTCATTTCTTGGTCCTCAATCTTAACTTTATAACCCCTATGCAAGCTTATTCATCATTCCATCTTTTACGATTGATTGTAAGACAACAATGAAGATGTTCAGCGGGTCAATTACCGTATTTTATGCAGTGCTGCTTAATTGCGTTTACGTCTTAACCTCTTAATCCGTATTTCGTAATGACAGGAAAACCTACACGTCACGTTTAAGCGTTAAAAACTTTGCGAATCCTTTGGTTTTCGTGTTATTACGGTAATACGGATTTAGAGGTTAAGAGGTAAACGCAACTAAGCAGCACTGCATACAATTACGGTAATCGACCCGCAGTGTGTTGTCACTGGCGATAATGTCAAATAATTTGTACAGCTAATTCTTGTAGCGGCGTTTACTTGTAACACCTAAATCGGTATCAAATGACAATGCAGAAATTATCATCACGGTTCCATATGAAAAAAAAAATTGTTTGCAAAAAACCAATAAGTATACTATTTCCCCTCTTATATTTTATTTTCCTGATTAAGTGCTCTAAACCACCTATGAAATTGTAACAAAATGTTCCTTTAACTACCCTTGATGAGATCTATAAAATAACACATTTTAATTTTCTATTATAAATAATATTCCAAAAAAAATCAAGGCATACTCCGCAAAAGTATGTGATCTAAGACTTCTAAAGCACTGTCGAGGAGAAGTGAATATTCTGTCTGTGTCGCTCCCATATAAATATGTATTGCGTCACGTTCGCACGGGAAAAGAGGTCATTGAACTCTTAATGATTTGCGATTGTACTATTAATATATTTTATTTTTAAACGATTTTGTTTGTTATTAATTGTTGAACAAAAATGTACGTTGGCAGGTCAATTGACCAAGTCTTCAAAGAAGAAGTGTAAATAAATTCATTTGGACGAACGAAAAACCTTCGTTCTAAGTCATTGTTTCCTACAATATTTAAGTATTTAATAAAGTGATTAATATTTTTCATATCAACAACTCTTTTGTTCGTCAGTCATTTACAGTACCTACCTATATTAATTGGGGTAAGTGTCACATATTTTGCCGCTAAAGAAAAAATCTCGGCACACAATATATTATTTGAGTGTGGTGTTATCCTCACACTAAAATGCCTGTAAAAAAACTTCTATGACAAGTATTTACTTGTCAAGCATACTTACCTGTACACGATGCCCATGCGGTGCAGGTGGTCGAGGCACGTACCTGTACACGATGCCCATGTGGTGGTCGGGGCACGTACCTGTACACGATGCCCATGTGGTGCAGGTGGTCGAGGCACGTACCTGTACACGATGCCCATGTGGTGGTCGGGGCACGTACCTGTACACGATGCCCATGTGGTGCAGGTGGTCGAGGCACGTACCTGTACACGATGCCCATGTGGTGCAGGTGGTCGAGGCACGTACCTGTACACGATGCCCATGTGGTGGTCGGGGCACGTACCTGTACACGATGCCCATGTGGTGCAGGTGGTCGAGGCACGTACCTGTACACGATGCCCATGTGGTGCAGGTGGTCGAGGCACGTACCTGTACACGATGCCCATGTGGTGGTCGGGGCACGTACCTGTACACGATGCCCATGTGGTGCAGGTGGTCGAGGCACGTACCTGTACACGATGCCCATGTGGTGCAGGTGGTCGAGGCACGTACCTGTACACGATGCCCATGTGGTGGTCGGGGCACGTACCTGTACACGATGCCCATGTGGTGCAGGTGGTCGAGGCACGTACCTGTACACGATGCCCATGCGGTGCAGGTGGTCGAGGCACGTACCTGTACACAATGCCCATGCGGTGCAGGTGGTCGAGGCACGTACCTGTACACGATGCCCATGCGGTGCAGGTGGTCGAGGCACGTACCTGTACACGATGCCCATGCGGTGCAGGTGGTCGAGGCACGTACCTGTACACGATGCCCATGCGGTGCAGGTGGTCGAGGCACGTACCTGTACACGATGCCCATGTGGTGCAGGTGGTCGAGGCACGTACCTGTACACGATGCCCATGCGGTGCAGGTGGTCGAGGCACGTACCTGTACACGATGCCCATGCGGTGCAGGTGGTCGAGGCACGTACCTGTACACGATGCCCATGTGGTGCAGGTGGTCGAGGCACGTACCTGTACACGATGTACATGTGGTGCAGGTGGTCGAGGCACGTACCTGTACACGATGTACATGTGGTGCAGGTGGTCGAGGCACGTACCTGTACACGATGTACATGTGGTGCAGGTGGTCGAGGCACGTACCTGTACACGATGCCCATGTGGTGCAGGTGGTCGAGGCACGTACCTGTACACGATGCCCATGTGGTGCAGGTGGTCGAGGCACGTACCTGTACACGATGCCCATGTGGTGCAGGTGGTCGAGGCACGTACCTGTACACGATGCCCATGTGGTGCAGGTGGTCGAGGCACGTACCTGTACACGATGTACATGTGGTGCAGGTGGTCGAGGCACGTACCTGTACACGATGTACATGTGGTGCAGGTGGTCGAGGCACGTACCTGTACACGATGCCCATGCGGTGCAGGTGGTCGAGGCACGTACCTGTACACGATGCCCATGCGGTGCAGGTGGTCGAGGCACGTACCTGTACACGATGCCCATGTGGTGGTCGAGGCACGTACCTGTACACGATGCCCATGTGGTGGTCGAGGCACGTACCTGTACACGATGCCCATGCGGTGCAGGTGGTCGAGGCACGTACCTGTACACGATCCCCATGCGGTGCAGGTGGTCGAGGCACGTACCTGTACACGATGCCCATGTGGTGTAAATGGTCGAGGCCGCACGCCACCTGCGCGGAGTAGAACCGCGCGCGCTCGGTGCCCAGCCCGCCCGCCTCGCGCTCCATGTTGTAGATGTGGAACTTCAGGTCGCCGCCTGGTACACACACACACACACACATCTTTAGTACTCATAGGTAACATACAATAGTTTGTGTGTTTTCGCCGCCTGATACACACACACATCTTAAGGACACATATGTGACATACAATAGGTCGGGTGTTTGCTACTCAAACACAGGTATAAGGCTGGTTGGATCTAGTTGTAATCGGTATAGATATATAATAAACAAGAACAACGTAAAAGATCATTCAAAATAAACATTTTTTTTATCGAAACAGATTATCACGATAACAATCTCAAACTATCGCAACAAGTTGCGGGCAAAAATAATGTAAATCTATACTAATATTATAAAGAGGAAAACTTTGTTTGTTTGGTTGTAATGAATAGGCTCAAAAACTACTGGACCGATTTTAGCAGTATAGATTTTAACATTCGAAAGCTACATTATCCACGAGTAGCATAGGCTATATTTGATTTTGAAAAAAAAATAGGGTTTCGTAAGATATTTGGGGTTTCGGACACAAGGTGTAAAAAATCAACCAGAAAAGTTACTTATTTTGCGTACGCTCCCTTAACTATAAAATATAGAACCATAAAATGTTCTAACTAATTGTACATCTTATAAATATCTACAAAAAAGTCCGCGACACACTATACTTATATCTATGTCGAGTGAGGCATAACAACCATTTTTTTAATAAAATATCTTGTTTTTTTAAGACTACATATAAACGCGTTTATTTTACTCATATTAATCCTTATCAAAATAAATTATTTCATTACTAAGTACAGTTTATGTAGATAATTTTTGGTCTTTGAATGATTAAAATTGGACGTTTGGTTTTGAAGTTATAGTGAAACTAGAGGCCACCCGTGACTTCGTTCTCGTGGAGACACTTTATAACAACGTAATAATATTGTAAAGCACTGCAGCGCCCTTATCACAGGCATATAGGTAGCTACTGCAGTACAGGATAACATGGCTTTCACTTAAGATAAAGATAGATATAAGTATAGGCACTGCGAAGGGCTTTTTTGTAGGTCTATCCTTACTATCATCATCATCATTACACAGTATAAAGTCGCCAATTCTGTCTGTTTGTATGTTTGTCCGCTTAATCCTCAGAAACTACGTAACGGATTTTGACGCGGTTTTCGCCATATTTTAGGGTATTTATTCATATAATTTTTTACACATAGAACATTTTAAAAAAGTTTCTTCACGTTAGCCGAAATTTAATGTTTCGTGATCAAGTCGGTCGAAGATACACTATTGGGTCGCTAGAATTATTATAAATGTGAAAATAAGTATGTCTGTCTGTCCGTCTCTCTGTATGTTCGCTTCACGTAAAAACTGCTTAACCGATTGTCTTGATATAGGAATAGAGATAGTTCGACACCCAGGGAAGAAGAAATACGATAATTTTACTCCGGGAAAAAGCCTCATTCCCACGGGAAAAGCCATTCAGTTGCGGGTGAAACCGCAGGGTGGAAAGCTCGTTATACATATTTGCAGGACCATTCTTCATTTTTATATTGACGAGGTGTTAGTTTTTTCCTTAGACTTTCCACGGATATGCCAGCAACTTACCAATATAACAATATGAATAAACCTTAGCTATTCCTTAAAAAAAAAAAAAAAGGAAATTCTAAAATGCAACCATAACCGGGGAGTTCAATATTACATGCTTGCTTATGCAAATAAATAGGTTATTATGAATTTAACATCATTTTTAATATTTATTCACTCTATTTTGTCTGAGTGGCCAGTAACAACATTCCAGCAATATTATGAACGGACCTTCGTTTTTTCCATTGTAAAAAAAAACAAAGTGTTTAAATGCCGCGAATGCTGCGTTCTATTTTTGTATATTTTTTCTTGCCTTGCTTATTTTTTCTTCAAAATTAATAATTGTGTATTTCCAGAAATATTATTATTTTATTTAATATTGTTAAAGTGATAACTTTGTTTTGTGTTAGTGTATCGGCGAAGGCTATGCATGGAGCGCTACAAAGCAAAGAATAACCACAATCAAAGGATTTTGAAAGGTAATTTTTTATGAGAAATTTTTGTTAAACTTTAAGCTTTTTAAAGAATATTTATACCTTCAGCGTAATTAAATTTATTTTCTATTTACTTTGATGTGAAAGTTGAGCGCTGAACCGATCCTACATTACGTATAGCGACATATTTACTGACATAACTTAGGAAAATATTACCTGCTAGAGAATAACGGCCTTCCTTTTAAATTATTATTTTTTTACATATCATTTGATTAGTTTTGCTCAAATTCTACAACTACAATTGACAGCGTTCGGCAGAGCTTTCGTGGATCATTTTTTGTTATTTTTTTCATGGTAGTAGGTAAGTAGGTATGTAGTGTGAAAAATAAAAATCATCTCAAATAAAATTGGTATTATAAGGAAAAGCGTCGTGTAACGCATGAGGCAAGTAATTTTATTCAGCTCGTAACAGTAGGTACCAAACCGCATCGCGGTCTTTACAGATTGTTTCGTGCGTGCATCACAAGTTACCTACATACGATGGTAGATAGTTTATTTAGAACCTATTTAGACTACTAGTAGCCGCCCGCGACTCCGTTCGCGTGGAAGTCGGTTTCCCGTGGGAATGAGAAGTTTTCCCGCGGTAAAAAGTACCCTATATGTTATTCTAATGTAAAACCTATATTACTGTGAAGTTTCATCAAAATCCATCCAGTAGTTTTTACGTGAAAGAGTAACAATCATCCATCCATACATCCATACTCACAAACTTTCACGTTTATAATATTAGTAGGATTTCAATAAGAAACAGATGCATACGGTTGGTTTAAAACACATGAAGTGATTGAGAAGAAATTCAAGTTGGTTCTAATCGATCTCTCCGTAGGTCCCCTTACCTCACCAATCATTTTATCTATATCACAAAAATTCCATTGCTAACTTATACTACCTCTGGGCTAAAAACGGTTCTAGATACCAAAAATATATGTATGAAAGAATTAAGGGAACTTTTTACCGCGGGAAAACTTCGCATTCCCACGGGAAACCGACTTCTACGCGAACGGAGTCGCGCGCGGCCCCTAGTTTTAAATATAATTCTAAGCAAACGTTTCTGAATCATCAAATGTTGGTGTTAGCACTTACGTGATATGCTCCAAACTTCCTATTTGCAGGTGTTATATTGTTTTAACTCTAATTAAAAACCAACTGGCCTTAAAATGTTAAGAGTTTATACTATTTGCTCTCAAACCAAACCAACTCAAACCACTAACGCCTTCTTAGCACCAAACACGAACATTAGTTACACCTACTTACATAATGGGCCCGATTCTGAAAACACTGTCTAAACTAAACTTAAACTATCGCCCTCACTTACTCATCAATAGTATAAGACAGAGACAGGTAATCATTTTAGGCCTGTCACACTAAAATGTGCGTGCATTATGACACAGCGAAGGCAATTTTCGGCTAGTATGTATTTATTATAAATGTTACTTTTTTTATTAAGTCGGAGGGTGTTAGGTATAGTTTAATAAATTTAATCGGAAAGGAGACCATTTCATAAAAATTTGGCCCCCAAATGTAAAAAAAACATTACCGATTAATTCTCATTCGGCCTAACTAATATGTATGTGAATAATCATACAATAGCAAATATTTTTTTGCAAATTTTATATTATATCAATTATTTTATAATAATCAGAACTTCAATGACTTATAACGGCTTAAGTAGCTGTCTCACAATCTTGGTCCTATAGTACGAAATGATGAAAACAATATTCCTAATAGTTTAGATATACAGGGTGACTTCTAATGTCACGAATTCCTGTTAAGGTGTGTTAGATTAGGTCAAAAGCAACCGATTTGACCAATAATGGTGTATGCAAAAGTTAACCGTTTTTGAGTTAATTAAATTTTAACTCTTTTATTTATTATTCCGATTTCAGACAATTCAATTTTAAATTTAAAAAAACTACATGCTGGATTTAGAGTTTTTATCGTCGCATAGCGGACATTCCAATTGCTACCAGCAAGTCCAAAATACGAAAAATAAAGAGTTTACAGCTTGCTAAGGCTATAACAACAACAATTACCAAGACATAGACATTAAATTAAATTTAACATCTGTATGTGCAATAGTTTTAAAGTTATGAGGGGGACAAAAGTGGCTTCGAATGGGGTAAATATACACATGGCGCGCTGTCAACCTGTACTTGGCTTGACACGCTACCGTGTGTCTAGATTGTAACTTTATTAAGAAACGAAACCTTAAGAAATGTTTCTTTTTACTATAATTATTTTTCCCAATCTTTAAGATTGCTTAGATAACTTAACGGAAATGCCATATACAAAGAGGTAAAGTTTGTGAGTTTGGATGTTTGGGGAAATCATAGGAGCTACTAAACCGATATAAAAAATCTGAAACCAGTAGAAAGCTGCGATATCTTATGGCTCCATAGGCTACTTTAATTTAATCAATACTAGCCCACGCTTCGCAATGGTGTAATTTTGACCGACTTGTGCACAAAATATCGAATTCTGGCTAACTAAATAAAACTTCTTCTGAATGTTCTTTATTTACAAATTTAAATGAATAAATTCCCTAAAAGATGGCCGAAACCGCATTCAAATCCGTGATGCCAAATTATAACAATTTTGGCACATTTTCGTTAGGAAAGCAAGTCAGTTCATAAACCTTAAACTATATTATATGGACCTCAAATAATTATTAAATTAAACTCAAATTGTTAAATGAACCCCAAATAATTATTTTATGAACCTCAAATAATTATTATACAAACCTTAAATTATTATACGAGAATCAAATAATTATTTCCACTTACCATTCATAATAGTGAGTACTAAACACAGCGCGTCCTTAGTTTCGTACGCATAGGCGAGAGACACCACGAATCTCGAGTTAATTCTTTGTAATATTTGCTTTTCAGTTAACACCATGTTTTCTCCTTTGCGCTTTTTAATGCGTTTTTTCTCGAGTTTCTTGCACGCGTACATTTTGCCGGTCGCTCGGACCTGGGGGATAGAATTAAGGTATTAAAATAGTATGTTATGTAGGTAATAATATTAAAGTGTTTTTAAGTAATAATTGAGAAAAGGTATAGGGGTGTGAAACAGATATCGATATCTCTCATTGAATTCGATACTATTTTATTTCTCATTAAAATTGATACATCGATGGCAACTTTATCGCAGTTTTAGTGACTTGATCCCTGATGTTTAATAATACGAATTTAAGGTACAAAAGAAGTACTACTTATATTCCAGTGAATGACTAGTTAATTTAAAATAACTTGAAAACTGTTTTTCAAATGTACTTTACTTAAAACCTAAGTCATGTTATAAATCGCCTTCAAATCCGTTACGTACTTTAGGACGAGTTAGTGGACAAAATACAAATAGACACGAATAGTGACTGTGCTTAATACTATGTAACGCAAATTACAGTTACAAAAAGCTTAACCATCTTGACCCTTGGTTCGGCAACGCATTATATCATTTGCATCTTCTATTATTGTCCAAGGGCTTATGTATGTCCAAGGGCTTGGATCTATGTTCCTTTGCACTTTTAGTCACACAGTAAAATCGGGTGGATATGTATCAGTGTACATCACCGATGGTTTAAACGTGAAACGTCTATATTAGCGAATTGCTTTTAGTGTTCAAAATTAAAATTAACCAGGATTTGTTAATTTTTTTTTAGTAAAAACGAATTGATTATACAGGGTTATTATTTCTAATTAGCGCATCACCACTTGTTGGCAGCTTTTCTACATCAATCCCAACAACATTTAATCAACGAATAATTAAAATTAATATTTAAAAAAATAAGTTTTTCCATACAAATTTATTAGGTGCATCTAAACGGTACAATACTCTACGCGCACGCAACTGGCGTGGGAGGTGCGCGGGCGACGGGGGGGGGCGACCGGTTTAGGAACTTCTTACAAAATGTTTTTGTGTTAATTATCAAGTTTTATTGGGATTGACTTAAGGAAGCCGTCTGCAAGAGGTGATGCGCTAATTACAAATAACCCTGTATACTACATTAACTTTTCTACGATGAATCGTTTTGTAGTTATTAAGGTCAGACTATATAGACCAATTCGTTACGGTTCTTTATTCTGACATGATACCTATGTATGGCAATGATTTTAAAGGTTTTTTTTTGCTAAACCACTAAGCGTTGTTACAGGACAAACATACCAACAGACACAAATTGCAACTTTGCTTCTCATCACGTAATGATACTGGTGATACACAGGGTGTTTGGAGGGTGAATAGCCAAATGAAAATGTTGGATAGGTGAGGCTATGAGCTTTGACTTATTAAATTGCATTTATAAGGAACTAGCGACCCGCCGACGCTTCGCAATGGTGCAATTATTATTTGGCCGACTTATTCACGAAACATTGATTTTTGGCTAACTTAAAAAACTTTTTCCGATTGTTCTTTATTTACAAATTTAAATGAAAAAAATACCTAAAAGCAGGTGAAAACCGCATTAAAATCCCAACTGGTTTAGGAGGAGTTAGCGGCCAAACATACAAACAGACAGAATTAGCGACTTGGATTTATACTATGTAATGATAATGATGATGAAAATGATGATGATAATGATAATGATAATGATGATGATGATGATGATGATGATGATAATGATGATGATGATGATAATGATAATGATGATGATAATGATGATGATAATGATAATGATAATGATAATGATAATGATGATGATGATGATAATGATGATGTTGCCTTGTGGTACCTGGCACGCGCACACCTCCCCGAAGCCGCCCTTGCCCAGCACGCGGTACATGCGGAACGTGTGCTGCGTCACCGGCTGCGCCTCCAGCCACTTCCACTGCAGGTACCTGCCGACATACACTATGTACTACATATGATCCTACTAATATTATAAACGTGAAAGTTTGTGAGTATTGTTAGCTGTAAAATAAAAGTAATCGGTAACTAGCCATCTAGCATTCGATGGACATCACTGGTTGGCGTCACTGCCGGTGGGCGCGGATTTGGATTGAATCTAATGGCGGCTACATGTTGTATTTTCTACTGATTCATATTTAATTTAAGAGATGTTTAATCTAGAGTCCAATAAATATTGTTGCTTTATAGTATGTATGTTTGTTACTCTTTCACGTAAAAATTACCGAATGGATTTTGATGAAACTTTACAGAAATATAGGTTATAGGTAGGTATACATCAGAACGAGATACGGTACTTTTTACCGCGAGAAAACCTCTAAATCCCACGGGAAACCGACTTCCACGCGAACTGGGTCGCAGGCGGCCACTAGTGAAATATAAAAGTATCTAGTAGTAGTACTAGCAACACACTGACCTATGGAAGTACATGGACAGTTCGAACTCCGCAAACGGCGTTCCCGCGAGGAAACTCTTCACGCAGCGAACGCACTCCAGGAATATGTCCTTGGAACCACCTGGAATAAACAGAACATCATGTAAAGAAATTATATAAGATCTTTAGGAGTGTAGCTAAATTCATGGTAATGATAATAAATCTCCCGAAGAACACACTAGTAGTGTTTCCCTAAAGTACGTAAGCGCTTTTGTAATAAAAACCAAACAATGGAGTAGGGGAGAACCAGATCACGGGCGTAAACTTTTGAAAAATCATTTGCTCTAAAAAGGATTAGTATATTTCAATACAAGTGCGGAAAGGCTGTCATTACAACGAGTTCGAGTTGCAATGACGGTTCCGCACGTGTAATGAACGACTATTTTTAATACTGTTGCGAAAAAATAAAGCAATTTAATAAAATATAAAATTAGGATCGTAAATGTCGAAATAACTCATTTTGAAAATGGCGTCATTTTTTCTTCACCCATTTGGTAGGCAAAGGTTACTTATGCCCATACAGCCAAGTCTTCAGTAGAATTTTTTTTTAATATGAAATGAAAATAAAATTTAATGAGATAAAATGAAATGAAACCAACCACACTAATTCAATCAAATCATTAAATCTGATACCGAAACAAACTAGTAGCTTTTTTTAGAAATAAACCTACGCTACGTAAGTATTAACATGAATCATAAAAACTTCTTTGTTTTTTTTGTAGTAAAAAGTTCATGGTTGGTTAATTTTTCTTTTTAATAGATATTATTTTGACAGTTGGGAAAGAGAACGCACGAGTGCGGGAAAGGTAAAAAAAAAGCACGCGTGTGTAATAGCCCACATCCCGAACGCTATACGTCCCTGCAATACGCCACTTTTTGAGCAACTGTATTAAAAAATACGTTTAGGATACGATTCAATTTTCAAATACAAAAATATTTACCACCTACTTGTACCCATTCTCTTCTAAAATCTTTCAACGACAAACTTCCAAAGAACTCTCTAAATTATTTGACAATATAAAATCATCACTCGATCGTATATAACCTTGCTCCCATACAAAGTAATCCTATTATAACTAATTAAAGTGCACTAAACGTGCACTCACTCGCAGATAACTAATTTGCACCGGCCTATGGAACCACTCAGCTAGAGCACGTCAATTAAAATGAAATAAAATCTATGATAGACTATAAAAATAGCTGCAGAGTAAACATTGTTTGGATTTTAACGTGTTTTAGTTAGGTTTTAGGTAGGTGGTAGTCATTATTATTTTAATGAACGCTAATAACAAATAACAAAAAGCTTTATCTATACTAATATCATAAAGCTGAAGAGTTTGTTTGTTTGTTGGTTTGTTTGTTTGTTTGTTTGTTTGAACGCTCTAATCTCAGGAACTACAGGTTTGATTTTAAAAATTCTTTTTGTGTTGAATAGACCATTTATCGAGGCAGGCTTTAGGCTATATAACATCAAGTTGCAACTATAAAAAACTAAGAAATAATGGAAAACATGAAAAAAAACGGGGAAAATTATTCTTCCTTGAGAGCTTCCGTTGCGTGCGCTGCCAAAAACGGTTCTAGATACCAAAAATATATGTATGAAAGAATTAAGGGAACTTTTTACCGCGGGAAAACTTCGCATTCCCACGGGAAACCGACTTCTACGCGAACGGAGTCGCGCGCGGCCCCTAGTAAACGATAAACATAATCATATATTAATGGTATATTATTTTTTATAAAAAAAAAAATTATTATGCTTTTAAAATTGATATGTAACTCGCATATAGTTATCACAATTTCGATATTAAGTAAGTATACCTTTCAGTTAAAGCAAGTAATGTCAACAAAAAGGGGAAATTGGTATAAGTTTTAAAGTTAGACCTATGATCGTAATATTTAAATTTGATCGTAATCGTTAATCAATCGTTCCTTTACTCTGAATAGAACCAAATAAATCTACGTATGTTTTGCGTTGTTGTATAAATAGCGCAACTAATTTTAATTTGTTTTCAACTTTCATTAATATATTTTTATCCATAAATTTTAAACCAACATTTCAAGGACAAATCAATCATTTAAAATCATTCACAATTTTGGTTATTTGCCTATATGTCTTTGAGGAATGCCAGATAATTATTATCAGAAAACGAGTTCGTTTGTATGGAAAAATATAAACAACATCTGTAGATTTATCTGATGCATTAAAATAACTGTTATTTTTAAGATTTAGGTACGCTATCATTACTTACATAGAAATTGTTTTACACATTTGTTGATTAAAATTTTACCATCCGACATTTTTCACGGTTTTGCCATGGTATCCGGTGCCTAATTTTCTCAAAGGCTCAGCAACACCCCCCCAACACCCACAGTGTTGCGGGTAGTCATGGGCGGCGGTGATCACTTACCATCAGGTGACCCGCATGCTCGTTTGCTGTACATTAAAAAAAAAGAAGACCAAGATTGGACGTGTACACAAAACTCACTGTCAAGCGCGGTGGTGATGTCCTCCACGACGTTCTTGGTGACGACGTCGTTCACCATCTTGTCGTCCTCGCACTTGAGGAAGCTGCCGAAGATCTCGGTCGCGCGCGCAACGCGGGTGTCGTCTAGTTCCACCTCGTATTTCTCTACCTGGAAATTGAGGAGTTTTATAAAAGAGACAGCCTGGTAATAACAACCTATATGCGTCCTACTTGTTGGGTACAGGTCTCTTTGTCGGATAGTGAAAGAGGCTGAGCCGATATAAATCACGCTTACTTTGTGGCATTTATTTCAGCATATTCCGTTTTTTATAATAAAAATTAATAATGAAAAAGTAAAATTAAACCTTAATGCAAGCATCGAACTTCTTAAAACCGCGTAGAAAAAGAAAGAAAATAATTTGTTAAGAAAGGTACTATTGGTCATGGTAATAGCTTTCATCGAACAACGAATTTAGTCATAATTGAATAAGCTGGAGAAATAGATTTACACAAAATTTACATTATTGTAATTACAGCAATATTGTTTTCAGATATTTTTTCTTGAAGAACCTAATCAGGAGTACAAGTCCTTTGGAAACCGAAAATAGACCTTCGGAAAGAAAGCCCGTTACTCAAAAGTGAAATGGTTCAAATGGACATGTAACTAATGACGAGAAAAGCACTTTGACTATTACATGTTGGTCTAGCTCTCGAATAAACATTTTTTGCGGGGGGCGAGGTAAGAAATTACGCATTATAATAGCTCCCCCAATTTTTTGATTTTTGAGTATAAGTACAAGGATATGGAGACACCTTTATACGTCTCTCTCATTTTCGCACAAAACCATATACTCTTCATCAGTTATGTACTCCTTGATAAACCTAAAAGACATATAACTGAAATCCAGACGTCTCTCATCTCTTTCTATCTCACAGGCCAGAGAGAGACACAAGACGATCAAATTAGTTCACGCACGCTGCGTGTTTGTATATTTACCTACGCACACTCGCTTTGTTCATCTTGTTCGACTTAATTTGTTTGTTTTTGGTTGTACGTATGTACTTGTACACCACTGATATAGGTTTGTATAAACTGTTGAATAAATTAAAGGATAGCGGCAATCCGATGCAGAAGTTCGCTTGTTGCTTTTTCACTCTAAGATTAGAAATAGAGCTGTTTATACTAATAAGTATTAAAGTCTTGACGTCATCTTAAAATGGTTATTTGCGATGTCATTGAAATAGTATCTAGTTGTTGGCGATGACTAGTTTTATGTGGATATTAATCGTTTTTAATATTTTACGCCAAAAACCACAATAATTTACACACTTAGAAAAAAAAAACACATACGACTGAAGTACCTACGCCCTCGATGGATAGTTTTAAAAAGAGATTATATTAGAAATAAACACTGTTTAGTTAAAAGATACTATATTACAAATAAACACTGATCAGTGAAGACCATTGCAAAAAACTTTTGATATATTTTAACTCTTTCTATTGTGTACTAGCCGAGCTTTTGCTAAAATGGGGCGATAAGATTTTTCGTTAATCTTTTTTTTCCTCTATTAAAACATTTCTTGAACTTAAATATTAAAAAGAGATTACGTTTAAAACATGCTAATTAATTGACTTATTATTAGAAGGCGAGAAATATCAGGAATACTTACGGCATCTAAGAATTTGTTATATTTGTGGTATTCGGGCCTGTTCTTTTCGCAAAACTGCCGAAATAACAGCTTTCCTATGGGCTGCTCGTCTACCACGTACCCGTAGTCTACATCTGGAACAAATACATCATCTTGTTAATATTAACACTAAATAATAATAAATCTCCAGACTGACACACCAACTGTGTGGCCCTAAACTAAGCAAAGCTTGTACTATAGGTACCACACAATGGCAAAAGGGCGAACCTAGTTACACCCAGACACGAGCCAATATCGAAAAACAATTTTTACGAAATTGACCCGACCCGGGGATCGAACCCGGAACCATCTGCTTAGCAGTCCGGTATATATATACCGCTGCACCACAGAGGTCGTCAATACCACTTCAAATGATCACATCTTTGAAATCGGCTCTGAACAACACAAAAATTAATACCTATGTTATAGTTACTCGTATGTAGCAGTCCCTTACAACTCTGATACTAGATGAATATGTGCTGCAAAGTCATAGGTATCTGATACACGATCAGAAGAAGTTATCCAACAATCGTAAAGAAAGGCAAATCGAAATCAGGATCTAAGTTCGAAAGAAGCGTAACTAGTGCACCT
Source organism: Emmelina monodactyla (assembly GCA_916618145.1). Lineage (NCBI taxonomy): Eukaryota > Metazoa > Arthropoda > Insecta > Lepidoptera > Pterophoridae > Emmelina > Emmelina monodactyla. The sequence goes on from OU745324.1 coordinate 6,327,831, forward strand.
AAATGAAAAGAATTAAGTGATATTGTACGAACAAGTTTAAGTATAAAAACAAAAGTAAACAACAATTATAAATAGAAGAAAATATAATATTGGTGATGCCTCATCAATTCAATTTCATACATTATTGTCCCCAACTATATAACATTACCTGTAATTACACTTCCAAACAAGCGAGTACAAAGGTAGTTTCCCAAGTAAAAAGGTTGCTAGCACACCTGCCGCCACCCCCGGGGGTGTTTCCAACTACTTACTAGGAACAGCTTCCAATCATGACTTGCGTGTATATGCAGAACGGTATCCATTGAACAGACGATAAACGGAATGAGATTCATATCATTTCGTTGTACGATAGATGTTGTTTTGGTGAAATAATAAAATATGTGAGGGATAGTGAGATTGGAATTTGGTTTTTGACGCTGATAGCTGCAATCATAGCAAAAACTATATTGTGCCTATTGTAGCGTTCATCATCTTAAACATTAATGCATTTTAAATCTACATTAACTAAACTATATTTAATCTCTTGAAATATGTGTTTAGAATTATTTTTACTATCAATTAAGACAAGTAGTACTTTGAATACTAGATTTACCGGTACATTAACGACCTCAACCTCCAAAATGCTGGAAACCACTTCAAACCCTAATTCATCACCTTCCATCTCAAACCCACTGAATATGGAAACGCGCAATCCATCCACATCGTAAAAACTCACCAGCCGAGCTATTCCATCAATGACAAATCGATTGATTGAGACGACTCGATTACGCGGCGTCTCTTGATCGGCGTCTTTGATTCTAATCGATTACAGTTATCCCAGCGGTCATTTGTCAGGAAATAACTTGCCAGATCGCAGCGATACGAATTTTGCAAATATTCATCGTATGTAAGATTGTATGGTTATCGAACGTGCCATCGGTATGTGTTTGAGAATGTCGCGGCTTGTTCAAAAAGTAGGACTAATACCTCTAGCTTGTAATGATTCGTGATAATATTGAATTATTTCGAGGCTACCTAATAAGGATACGTGTAGACGACTTGTTAGAGACCTCAGTAGGCGGAACGCTTGATCTCATGTGACCGATTCGTCTAAATGCAGCTTTATCGACGTCGACAAAAACAGAATTTGTAAGTAAGATGGAATTTAGTTTTGGCAGATCAAGAACATTAATTGGATAATTGGCCAAGATCTTTTTGGCTAAGAGTTTAGTCCGTTACGGTAGCCGCTTTTGACGTCACGACTGTAGAATTTGAGAAATCTTGGTAGGATTGTAAACACAACATAAAGTCAGAGTTTGTATTCAATGAACAAGATAATTCTATTTAAGCCAGCTAAAGCTCTGAGGGAACACTTATGTAAAGACACATAAAAACTATCGGAATATTCTATAGTATGGTCTATTGGATATCCTAAAACTTTCAGTACTAATATGATAATAAAAATAAAGCTTAATGTATAAAACATTATGGTTGCAAATCAATCAAGTCGTTTGTTTCCCACTGAAACTGATGATGCTCCGTATTGGAGCGAAACGAGGGTAGTCGAGTATTTCAACGTCTGGTGGTGGTTACTGCTGCGTTTTCTGGCGGCGTATGAAAAGTGGGCGGGCTAGCGGTGCAATAGTGGACTGCCAGTAGAGTATTTATAGCGGATTTGCACAGTATTTACTAAATCAAAACCATCATCTAAAATCAAGTATAGTAATCAGATATTGACAGTTTAAGTTTCAAAAAAAGTACTTTATAATAATGTGCTATATCTTTAATTCTGTGATCCTATTAATAGGTACTCTTGAATAATAGAATACACATGATAAACCAACTATACAAGACCGTCTTATCTCTATTATTCAAAAGCTAATCAAACCGACTCCTTCCCTTAATTAGCAAACCCATAATTCAATTAAACCACTGATACATTCTCCTCGCACGTTACAACATTAATATAATTTCTCTCTCGCTGTAATTTCCTGCGGCTTTTAGACGACGTTATATAAATATTAAATTTTAGTTACTGGGGAAGGTAACTTTTTAATCAACGCGCTCCGCCCAGGGATGCCGAACCGTCCCCGTACAATTAGTCGTGCTTGGTTACTTGCCTTTAATAAGTTAGACGTCGGCAGCCCTGGAACATGTTTGAATTATAACCCGACTCGTTTAAGAACGAGACAATGGAAAATTTACGAAACTTATGCCCGTTTTCACCAACGTGCCCTAAGATTTAGGTGACACCTAAAGCGTTTTAAGAGGCCCTTAAATTCAAATTCATTTTCAGCAACGTTTAAGAGTTCCCTAATGTCAAAAACGACCATAAGTGAGACATACAAGATTTTGTACCATTATTTTACTTTGTATATACTTGGAAGGTAAAAATCAATCAATAATCAGATCTTACCAGTGATTAACGATCAACATGAAATTTACTTGAAAAGATAATAATATTTGTATAGCTGAAACCAATACTTGTTTTGCTTGTCGTTAGTGTATGGATGGGTATTTTCATTGTGTATCTACGTATATAGTTAAAAAGTATTATCACATCCAAAGCATCGCTCCTAAGACTATTTCCAAATAGATTTTTGATTAAACGAAAAAGCCCTTATCATCTTCATTCACGAGTCATGTATCCTTATGATGATGTTACAAATTGCTTTTCCAATAAGATTCGACACGATGACCGATTTCAATCTTCTTTAATTTTACTCTAACAAAATGAACTCAGCGTGTTGATTCAGATAAGGTCGTAAGGACATAGCGTAAAGATATAGGTTAATATTTCAGAACGATAAAAATTGCGAGTTAAAAGTCTCCTAAAGTCTACATATACTATGTAATAGTAGGTTTACAGCAGAGACGGAAAATAATTTTAGTCCTGTCAATCTAAAATTTGCGTGCACTATGTCACGCTTAGTCTCGTCCTCGCCGCATTTTGGCCAATTTAACAATGATATGAACTAAATTATAGATATCAATGTTCCTGTCTTTTTTAATACTTAATTTAAAGAAAGTGACAGCAATATTGTCTGTTTGGGTTTGAGAGTGTCACCACATCTTTTATTCTAAAACCTGAACAGATAATCCAGTTTTGAAAACAGTATACAGTAAATCCAAGCCACCAACATATCAGTCTACTTCACGCGTCCCCACTAAAGTGGCCAAATTATGACCTAATTCACGAAGCCATCCTTGACGTGCGTGTAGCCTCTTTATCTAAATAGAACTAGCCGATTCCGAATGTTGCCAGTAATCAAATAAATAGAGGGAGCAGGTCCGGTACACTCTGACCGGATGTTATTTATAGAGCCGGGCAAAGGTCAAAGGTGTTACGTTTCACCCTCATTATTTCGACAAAATCACCCCACTCGCCTGTGCCGAGAGGTCAGCGGGAGATTGAAGTCGAAACTCCAACCGAAATATGAAGGTACTCCGAAATTTGGCTTTACGAACTATGTTACTAAGCATAAAAGGCCACGGAAGTTTTTCTCAAAAAAAAAGTAGCAAAAACCATTAACGCCACGTCTGTATACACAGATAGTCGAATATTTCTTCAGAGACATTAACACCTGCCTTCCATTAACGCCCTTCAGAGACCCTACACAGAAAACATCGACAAACTTTTCCTTTCAAGACGAAACCATTACCCATTACCAAGTTGCTCCCGCAAACTGGCTAACTCCAATCGATGGCGCCCAATGCATTTGGCCAAAACTCAAGCCAGTAAATCTAATCAAACTCGAACCTAACTTTGCTATTGAAATGCAGCCGCTTCGGAACCTTCTAATTAAATCGTGAGAAATTGCCGCCTTGGAAAATATAGACTTTGAGATTTATTAATTCGTATTGTAGGAGCTGATAAAAAGCAGTATAAAGTTATACGAAACGTTAACATCATGATTATCTATTAATTTCTTAGGTTAGCTCTCCACTCTTCATAAACGTATATATTTCGGAAATACATACACTGCAAAGTATTCAGTTACATTCACGTATTTTGTTGTAAATAATGAAGCCAACAAAATGAAACACCATAATTTGGCATTCGATCAATAGCAGCATATACTCGTATAAAATTTCAGGAATCATACAATCACAATCAGCCGCACACAAATGGCGGGTAATCGCAAAAAACAATAAAAGACACCGCACCATTCTTCCGGCACAAAAAGCTATGAGTGATTCTCTTTTTTTTCTCTTTATACGTCCACCCAAAGTGTTATCTTGGAGGGAAAACCATTTGCCGAAAGAAAACTTTATGAGTTAAGCCTCGTCTATACTGAGACAGGATTCAAAGAATTTTCTATCCCAACTTTGAAAGCGATGCGAGTCTCAAACGGGAGAAGAGCATTGACGCTAAATTACGTTTTACGTACAATTACTTTTCGCAGAATTTTGGCAGACGCGACCAAGTTTAGTAGTTTGCAGCGAGATTTTTAAGTTAAATGAAACCTTGTATTTGTTTAATGGCGTCGTTGTCTCCGCTTGTTGGAATCTCGACTAATTTTCTGGGAAAAGGGTTCAATGGCAGGTTGGAAAGAAATTTCATTAGCGAGCTCCTATATTAACTGGAGCCACATTTGCTTTTAAAACTTCCTATAAAACCACCAATCGCTTAGGCTTGTGACAGTGAATGTAATAAGTAAATATGTTTTAACAAAATAAGACTCTATTGTCCTTCATTTGGGTGCAATTTAGTAATAAACGATTGTTTTGATTGATCACCATCTACATTTTCTGCGTTTTTTTGATCCACAGCAAATCCTTGCTTTGTACACATTTTGCACCTGATTGTGACTAGTTATTTTTCAGCTAATGTAACCTCAGGTTTAGGGTCGCAGGGCGTTTCACACCCCCGCAATTTGCCAGATATGCGATGTGGGACAATAAACGCTTTCCGCCCCGTCATTTTATTTTCGACTCAAACAAAAATGGAGTTCGCTCTATCGAGAGACGACAACGATCCAACTTTTGTTTCAAAAGAATAAAGTTCAAAGAATCCTCCGAGTTCAGTGCAGAGAAATATGTTTACGACGTTCCCTGTTTGCGCTATTTGTCAGATAAACAATTTGTGAAACAAACACATATATATCCTATAAAGTTCTTAAACTTTCATTATAACTTATAGCGTTCTCATACAAGAAAATAAAATTTACTAATACCACTCAACAGCGAGTGTAATAAAGAGAGTTTAACAAAACGAAAAATGTTGGAAGTTTCAGTTAGCTAAAGGGGTGAAGTACATTCAAAATGAAATTCTGTTATTTGATGCTATCCCGCGAAAAGTATGCTAACAAATCTGGACCAGTTCCAAGCCATAACATGATTGTGTCCCAACAGTCCCACTTCTGTAGACGATGGTACTTGATGCGAATATGGCGCCCAGCGTGGGGCCAAAGCAATTTTTATATTGAATCTCATCCTAGATTATCCTCATTCCCAATCGGTATTCTTCGAGTGAATGAGGCCAATCAACATTCTGAACAAGCAGTCAATATTTGTTGATGGAAGTTTGCTAACTCATCCACGAAACTTTATTAATATCGATACAACGCCTATCCAACTTTGTGATGAGTGAATAAAAGTGCTAAGCGCGACATTTCACGATTATAAGGTATAAAGCGAGCTCATTAAAAACTTTATTATCTTGAGGGAGTTTATCTTCGCAGACAATTTCTCGCGAGTCGTCGACGAACATTTCGAGATAAAGCCAAAAGCTTGGAAGGTTGTTATCTCAGGGACTAATCACGCGACTCACTCAACCAACACTAATGCCCCGATATCTGTAATGTTTGGCTGATGATTCACAAACGACCCTTTGTCAAAAAGGGACTCTAGCCAGCGCTCCGAAATAAACAGTTTATTTTTTGGATGAGTAGACATAGATTCTGTACTCAATTCTACCTATATTGTTATACGAATACTACCAAGTTATAATACTATTCAAAGATCTGATCAAGATTGCTCTGTGGGTTTCAAAAGATAATCTATTCATAAAGGTTCTATAAATAGAAAATCTAGCAACAGTCCGAGAAAACCAGTCAATAGACGGAGGCGTGCAATAGAATATCAAGTAACTATAAAATATTCTAAAGTACTTTTTCCTAAAGGTGTCCTAGCTCCCACGTAAAGGATATTTATTAGGGCAACAGCTATCGGCTGTAAATTAGAAATTCAAATCCTTATCGATCCTCCTCCGAAATTTACCGTGGATAAACTTTGAAAGCTGATATTTTCCGTCTAGCGAAAAATTGGACAATTTTATCGCTGATTTTGTCCTTTCGCGTTACATAATCGGTCAATAATGCGGATTTGTTCCGCCGAGTCAGATGATTCGAAACGATTCTTGCTGAGCGCGTTGTGAATGCCTCTGAGCGCAATATCCATGACAATAAATTGGCAAAACAAATATATGCTGGCGGCGAACGATTCTTCTTGGTCGTGTAGTTATTCAAACTAGCGTCCGTGATGAGCAAGAGGTATGCCGCAAGTTGGAGGAGTAACAGATTTTACCACCAATTCAATTATACGAAAGGAAACCCAAGTTTTGGGTCTGGAATATTTTGACTAAGTTGGAAACAGTTACTGAATTAATTATTTCAACAATCGCTGAGGATGTTACAACGATACCGCAGTAGGATTGAAACTTGGTAATCCTACAGTAATATATCGTGTTCTATTAATTAAACTGGAACTATCACACGTTTCAGATAGATTATTATGTCTTAGTTCAAGAACACGTAGCCTTAATTAAATATAAGGTATTTCTACTGTGAGGAAATGAAGAATCATTAAATACTCATTTACTTACCCGCTACATTCTTCAATCTTGTGGCAACGGATGAAGCGATAAGTTATTGACTCAATGTCTTTGTCGTACAAAGCCGGGAAACCTTCTTAATACAAATAAATGAACTAACTTATTTTTATTCCGTCACTCACTAAACAAACGCTAGGCAGCCAATGGCGCTAGTGTAAACAAAATTAACATAAATAACCTAGGAGTACATAACTCAATTGTTTTCTTGGATTTATATATTTTCTTTGTCAAGTTATTGCAATTGTAGAAGTTTTATTGGTGTTCATATATGTTTCTATCTCTTTCTCACGCAGGGGATGAGTCGGACAAGGGAGTGGGAGTCGTAAATCTTGCTTCGAAAGTTATCTTTTCAATTTGCGCAACCCTTAGATCAAAGTTTTTAATGAAAATATTGAAAGGGGATGCATTGATTCTACAGCTGCGGTAGAAGAGCCCAATTACGAGCAGAAATCTTGAAATTAATTAATCTTCTGAACAAAGATGTAGTTCGCAACTCTGTTTTTACGGGTTCCAACTAACACCAGAGACTAGAGACGGAGTAATAAAAAGAGTTTTATTGAGAGCAAATAAAGAAGCATTATATTGTTATGAATGCGTTCATCCACACAATGTAGGACATACGACGACATATGGCAATAAATTATATGAAATATGCAAATCTCATTGGAATCGGCGGCTGGCTCGTTCAGACGTGAATCCAGCTCGCTCCAATAATTCTCCATACAATTTATACTTGGGACAATGGCTGCTAATATTACATTGGAAATCGACGGGTTTTCTGAGAACAATATGTAGAAAAAGGTTTTGTGATTGGAGATCGTGTATAGATAGAGTTAGTGAAGCTCGAAGCCTAGCCAATTTCTTTTAGAAGTCTTTATATTAGGGGCTAGAAAAGGCACAAGATGTAAATAAAAGCGAGTACAATACGTTTAAAATTAAGGTGACTATAAAAGCAGGTAATTTTTAAAAAAAGTAGAAATATTGCAAACTTGAGATTATACCAAGCATAACATTACACAACTTATCTAAATCTACTGACCTCGAACCATTAGATAATTTAATTTAGGCAAAAACGCAGGTCCAAAAGTCTTACATAATGCAATGTTGTAAGATTTTAGACTAAATAAAGATGACGCTGTAATATTAAACAATTTTATCACTTTATTTCATCGTGCTATTATCCAACATTTTATGATGGCGTATGTAATTGCATGTGTAAAATGTTCAGTTAATGAAGAATGTCCTGTGTGTACACTGTGAACGGTTAGGTGATTAAATTGGATCTAAAAGCTAGATTAAGTGGAATGGCGTTTAGCTGTACTACACACAGTCTGAATTAATATTACGAGTATATGATAATTGTAGAATAGCTGGGTTATTATGGAAGCTTACGAGTGTCGGAAGTCATTTTTTCAACAATTCTGGAAAGGGTTAAAATTTATGAAGATCATCACCTTTTTGAGCTGAACAGATGGCGATATTTATTATCTATCTAAAAAAACATTTATTTCTCACCCATTTTGACACTCGTTAGCTTCCATAAAAACCCACGACTAAAATCATCTGCCTAAGTTTATTAACCACTATAATAATAAGCAAGTTAAGATACTATAATCAAAATAAAAAAACAACACTTTCGGTTAGGTACATTAGTTTTGGGAAATTACATAATCTATGTATTACCCTTCACAGTTTCCAAATCCATATGGTACCTCTCACATACATTATCTAAGGTCTACACAAATCGTTCCTACGCTATATTAGAAGATATTCGCACGCCTGATGGCACCATTAGTTCGTATTAAGTGTGGGTTAGAGTGCAAAGTGGCGTGACAAACACAATTCGGCATAGTACTGTACTGTCGAGTACAGTTTAGAAGTTTCACGGTTTTGTGGGAAACATTATAATACAAGTTATTTTATTGGATTATTATTTATGATGCTGTGGATGCATTTGTTTAGATTAGTTATGCTATTATTGGATTCAGAACCGATTGTCTCATCATTAAAAACATAAAAAGAGATGATCTATTAAACTGTGAACCACAATAGGATCTCTTTTTGGTCACTTTCCGAAAACTAGTGTCGTGCCGAGCATCAATCAATTTTTCTATACCAACGTATCCTTAACAGAACTGCTAGAATGTTCCACACTTCGACAATGGTCGTCTTTGACAGTACAATTTATCAAATTACCCACAAGTTAATTGTAATTGATCCCGCGACCTCCGCCTGTGATCCGACGCTCTTGTGTAGCACCATCGTATCTGTAGTATGCCAGACGTCTATATAATGTTTGATTAAGTTTTACTAGAATAAATAAATCTCCAGACTAAACACACCAATTATGTGGCCCTTAAGTAAGTACAGTAAGCTCTTGTGTTTAAGGGTCCACACAATGGACTAGGGGAGAAACCTAGTTACACTCAGACACGACCCAATGTCGAAAAACAACTTTTCGATATTGGCCCGACCCGGGGATCGAACCCGGAGCCATCCGCTTTGCAGTCCGGTATAGTTACCACTGCGCCACAGAGGTCGTCGGAATCCTTTATGTTTAGAAATAAAATAAGGATAAATAAAAATAGGCTACGCACTCCTTGATAACGTAGTTTGCTACTGGTGGAAGAATATTTAAAATCGGGTTAGAAGTATCGAATGTATTCCCAAACATACAAACTCCTATACTTCTTCATTTACGTGACCCGCCCTCGCTTTGCAATGGTAAAATTTTGTCCAAAGATTTATTATTATGTAACTAGCTTTTACCCGCGCGGCTTCGCACGCGTTAAATTCGGAGAAAAACTCCTTTAACTGTTAGTACAACATAGTTGTTATACATATAAACCTTCCCCTTGAATAAAATAAAACAAAACCGCATCAAAATCCGTTGCGTAGTTTTAAAGATTTAAGCATACATAAAGACAGAGAAAGCGACTTTGTTTTGTACTATGTAGTGATGATATAAGTCTAGATTAGACCTTGTATGAAGTTTGAAGACTTCATCTATTATTCCACGACCTTTACTTAGGGCTGAACAAGTTTTAAGTGGTAGATAGGGACTCAATCTAAAGTTCTATTGAATTAGGACATGTCAGATGGACGAAATGGCATTAGTATGTCTGTGATTAAATTCATTATCGTTACATAGTGTATTAAATCGCTATTCGTGTCAATGTATGTATGTATATCCGGTAGATATTCTTAACCACACAACATATTTTTTTACGATATTCAACAGAAATACATTTTTTTTTCAAAAATGTTTGAAATGAAAATTTGCAAAAATGCAACCGACCGAATTTAGGGCACCTAAGTCAAGTCACTAGCCAATCTGCTAAAAAGTGTCAAAAATACTTTCAGACCTAGATTACTTATAACATTCTACATTAGTAAATCAAATAAATTAGCCGTAACAAGGACGTCAACATCATCGTCAGTTCGAAGTTCAACACCCACTTCGTTTAGCACATCCTTGCTATCAATTATGGAACGTAGTTATATTATAACTAATGTTGAAACGAGTTGATTTGTTGTTTTGTCCCTCTTTATAAGTATCACGGCAAAAAATATTGCCGGGAATTTGTATGGATAGGAAATATTGGAGAGTGAACAATACAAATTAAACCCCTAAGGCCCAATTGCAGGGAACGTTTTTACCTCGGGTTAGCTAACTCAGGTTTAAATGGCGCCACCATCGATTGTAACTACTTCTCATTTAAAACGTTGGTCTGCAAGTGGGCCTTAAAAATATAAGGCTGTGGTAGATTCTTAAAGAATGTCATACAAAGTCAGACGAGTTTATAAACTAATCCTAAAATAAATCAAAAACTTTCCTATCCGCTAAGTAAGAGAATACCTATTGGTCTTGCGTAATGCGGTGAGATCTACCATAATTTGGTTGCATCTTGTCATAAAGCATGCGAAATTGTGAATTGTTCTGTCTAAAATTACTATCAGTGTATGTTATTGCTGAGTAAGTGTTAGTACTATTTTAGTTTAGTTTAGGTAGTTCTAACTCGGAATCTGCACTTTTATACTTTCGACTACACCTTGATTTTCTCAAATAACCTCTCTAACTCCTGATTAATCTATTACCAGTACTCTAACTAACTACTACGTTACCCCACCGATGCCCGCGGCCCGGGCGTCAATACTTTATTGGTCACAACGAAAACCAGTGCCACTTTATCTATCTTTGTAACTACTGCCTAAATGTTCGACATCTAAGTTAAATTTAGGTAGACCTTACTCGGAATCTGCACTTTTATATCTTCGACTACCACCCAATATAGGGAGCAAACGAGCATGCGGGTCACCTGATGGTAAGTGATCACCGCCGCCCATGACTACCCGCAACACTGTGGGTGTTGGGGGTGTGTTGCTTAGCCTTTGAGAAAATTGGGCACCGGATACCGCACTCACCGAACGAAACGCAGGAACATCGTCCTACTTCACGTCGGCTTTCTGTGCTACGGTGGAAAACCGGTCGAGTCAGCCCAGTAATCGCTGCAGACAGAGCCTACAGCTAGACTCTACCTCAAAAAACTCCTCGTCAATCTATCAAATCCCTAACAATCAGCAGTATACAGTGCTATCTGCGGTACCCCTCGCTGCCCGCAGCCCGGGCGTCAATACTTTATAGGTCACAATGAGACCGAGTGCCACTTTATTTGAGTGCACAGGATATTCACATGACGCGATGCGGTACGTGTCGAGTTGAAGGATTTGTGATAAATTAGAGAGATTCAGGGGAATTGGAAGGTTTCACTGGATAAGTTTTAATAAATTAAGCTCAGAATTGAGAATTTGTACGATGGATAAGTTTAGAATTAAGAATGTATGATCAAAAGTCTTCCGGTTGTTGGTTTAATGACGTGGAAACCATAGTAGCCTATGTCACTCTCTGACAACTTCCAGTCTACCAGTGATTTTATTTTTAAGTAGGTTCAGTACTTAGAGAGATAACTCCGCACATGTAAACTTTGCCTCTTCTTATATGATGATGTCTTTTTTACTTTTCTTGTTTATACATACAAGTATGTTTAAGGACATCTTGTAAATTTCACATTTAGAAGTCAGTTTAATGCATCTGTAAGAAAGTTGTGTAAAACCCTATTCCGATAATTTAATATCTAACTGTACAAAATACTCCACAGTTAACACCAATGATGCAAATTAATCGTATGAACTTAATATAAGCACTCAAGGGTTTTGTTAATTAGTGAAGTTACTTCAATATTTATTATTCAGTTAAAACGGCAAATTAACAAAGTGTGGTAAGTCGTTAACATGTCATATATTTTTTTGTTTAGTATCATTAATAACGCGTCTATAATATGGATATCTTTGGTAAAACCATTTAAGTTAAGTGTTCGTAAAAATTATTCTATAAAATTGTTATCAGACTATGAAGTAGCCATTACCACGTTTTCTTTTATTGAAATAAACAGATTAAAAATTCTTATTTTATTAAAACAAAACAAAGAAAACTTCCTCCAAAATTCATATCCTATTAGGGTAGGTACCTAATAAAGACCTATTTAAGAGATTTAAAATATAAGTTTAAAAACTACAATCGAACAGCTGGAAAGCAACGTAATCGTCGTATGTAACAATAGAATGCCTCATGAAATTGTTATATAAGCAATAAATATTTACTCCAAATATTTACATTTTAATTTATTCCGTACAAAAGCATAATAATTTTAGATTACAGAGTTTGGCTGTGTTCACATTAAGATATTTAACTTAAAATAGCTTTTTCTTTTAATGTGTTGTTTAGGTAATACTAAACAGAATTTAACCATAAGCTAAAACTCTCAATTAACTTAAAAATCTTCAGACACTGCAAAGCTTTATTTAACAATTGATTATTTTTCTTAGTTAATGTCACAAAATCACCGCCAACTCTTGCCAAAATTTGTATCCGCTGTCGCCTGTCGCTACGCCTTCCCGTAACCGCAGCTTAACACCAATTAAATTCGTCGCTCTTATGACAAGTAACGTGACGTGTGGGGTGCGTTTCACAACCCTCGTTTACATTTACACAAGCTTCCCGACCTGCGGTTTTACCTGCAGCATAATCGCTTTTCCCTTGGGAATTGGGTCCTTTCCGTTGGTAAAAAATAGCCTATATCCTTCCTCAATAAATAGACTATTGATCACAAAAATCATATACAATTCGCACAAATATTTCTTAAGATTAGCGCGTACAAACAAACCAACTCTTCAGCTTTATAACATCAGTACTTATATGCATATATGTTTGTATGGCCTGCAAAATTAATTAATTTATAACTCGCTGACGTAAGGGCGATCAACTCGGCAATTTACGTGAAGTACATAACGCTTTTACGATGTCCTTGTCGTTATACCAAATTACTTCTGAAGAAGCTACAGGTCTGTAGGCTTCAGTGGATATGGATAACATAATAAACGGTCGTTTATGAGTCGCTAAAGGCTCCTGGTTAACGAGAAAGATACGACTCGACTTTTTTTGATAGTTCGATTTATTTTTCTCTAAGAGGTTTGGATATGTTATACTAGTGGACGCCCGCGACTCCGTTCGCGTGGAAGTCGGTTTCCCATGGGAATGAGAAGTTTTCCGGCGGTAAAAAGTACCCTATGTGTTATTCTGATGTATAACCTATATTACTGCAAAGTTTCATCCAAATCCGTCCAGTGGTTTTTACGTGAAAGAGTTACAAACATCCAAACATCCATCTATACTCACAAACTTTCACATTTATAATATTAGTAGGATGATTTGATTGTATAGTAGTTAATGTTTTTGTAGTTTACGGAGAACGTATAATATATAGCTAAAGATAAAGACTATTATTGAATAAAACCAGCTGGTTTTTATATGTGAATCGTAAACAACTTGGTTGATCGTAAAGCTGCATGTGGTATTAACAGTATGAAACTTCTCAATTATTGTAATAAAATATAGGTCATTGTTTATACACCACGGTAAGATTGTATCAGGAAACTGAGTGCCTCTAAGATATGCCTCTACAATTGGCACTTTACAGTGGCCTAGATTCATCTTAAACCTTTAAAATAGTATTTATTGGAAATGTCATCAAAGTTTTCTTATTTGCCAATATTTGCTGGTATCAATAGAGTAGCTCAGTAAAACCAAGCGAACTATTCTACTATTATATTTACATTAATACAATAAGATGTAAAACAGAGCTTATTATAAAGAATACTATATTTATATGGGGCCTCACGGCACACAAAATTGATTTAGACCGGCCACATGCCATCAAAGTTTTGATTCAATTATCGCCACTATTAAAATTATCACATGGCTGCAGACTTCAAAAATGGCTACTAATTAATTGGGTTTATCCTTACACCTACATAGACAGACAAAGCGCAAATACAGCAAAAATTGATAATCTTTTTATAAAGCCCCGCGTAGGGGCTTTTATTAAACCTTTTTGTTTTTATGTAACTAACATTTGAATTTACAGCGTTTTTACGTAAGTCAACATATTTTTGTTGTAACTAGGTATATAAAATTACTAGTGGCCGCCCGCCACTCCGTTCGCGTGGAAGTCTGTTTCCCGTGGGAATGAGAAGTTTTCCCGCGGTAAAAAGTACCCAATGTGTTATTCTGATGTATAACCTATATTACTGCAAAGTTTCATCCAAATCCGTCCAGTAGTTTTTACGTGAAAGAGTTACAAACATTCATCCTCACAAACTTTCACATTTATAATATTAGTAGGATTCGTGCAGAGAGCTTCCCCGCGGGTAAAGTTATACAAGATCTTTGATATGCTTTTATTGTAAGCAAAAATTATAAGGCTAATATACTTTCTTTAATATTTAAATCTGTAAGAAGCCGTCTTTACCAAAATATAGACGATGGAGTAGTTTAACCAATAGACAAAATATTTGGAGTCTCAAATATGATTAATGCCGATGAACACGTGCCGTGAACCATCAGCGGGATGGCCGTTGTATTATTTTACCACGGTGATAAAAAATACGATAAATTATATTTCCACTAGTGGCCGCCCGCGACTCCGTTCGCGTGGAAGTCGGTTTCCCGTGGGAATGCAAAGTTTTCCCGCGGTAAAAAGAACCCTATGTGTTATTCTGATGTATAACCTATATTACTGTTTCATCCAAATCCATCCAGTTGTTTTTACGTGAAAGAGTAACAATCATCCATACATCCATACTCACAAACTTTCACATTTATAACATTAGTAGGATAAAGTAGATAAATCGCACATGTTTTCTTAAGACATGCCGCGTTTCAGTTAACTTTGAAAACCATTGGCTTCTTCATACAAAAATATTAAAAGCATGGATATGACATGCAAAAACAATATTTATTCATCCGTAATAAAGTTTTCTGTTTATTTAGTGAAAGCATATTTTTATATCTGCTGCGTTGAGAATTCTACGCTGTTTGTTTTAATAAAATGAGAGAGCTTTAATGTACTTAATAAAAAGCATATCTACTATTATATTCCAGCCTCTGCGTGTGTTTATTTAAGGTTTTTTACAAAAGGTTTATTCACTTGATGGAAGTAACCAACGCGTATGGTCTCGTGCAGTAAGCTCCACTCTCGTGGTGCACTCTCCACACTTCACGTGTTCGGTCTCCGCGACACGAGCTGCCACCACTATCCTGCACGCATAACTACAACACAGACAACTGTTTCGTTGATTTGGGCAAGACGGTGTTATGTTACTAAAGTAGTTGATCTTTCCATTAAAACCCTGTTTCTAGAAACTTAGTTAAATATTAAAGGTAGCTACCGATCTATTTGTGTCAAAGTAATTACTCACCCGCAGTTATAGACGTACAAAACCATCAAAGTTAAAAACCTTAATTAATTCCAACAGCTAGGTCAATAACTTGAAAATTACTTAATTTAAAAGCGAATTCGTATTAAGCCGAGCATCAAGGGGATATTAATAACGGCTCGCTGTAGAAAGCGAGTTTAATTAAATTGTTTACGATTAATTTAATAACTCGTAAGTACTCGTGTATGTATATTGTAATGACATAATGTTTACGCACCGTTAGATCGTAGTTTTGCTTTCTTTTTTAATCAATTAAAATATTTATTAATATTATTTTTAAACGGAATACAAACCTATTATTTAAGAAACTATTTCAATGGCTAATATAAATAAACAGAAAATGATTCAAAATCGATGCATCACCACACACGTTTAAGTTTATAATATTAGTTAGATTGCAAATAACAGATGAACAAATGTTTTTACCACGGTATCAACGCTAAAAGACCCTCTGTTCCGTTTACACCTCTCCCATGAAATTTAATAGTCTATCTACACCAAAGATCTACACCCATATTAGTTGGAAAGAGATAAAGTATTGTGCGTGCAGATTTTCGAAGTAACCTCAGGTACTACTTAACCGATTCTAAAAATTCTGGCACGAGTTAAAAGCTTAAATAAATAAATAAATTTCCAGACTAACACAGCAATTATGTGGCTCTAAAGTAAGTTGCAGTAAGCACTTGTGTTATAGGTTATTATAGGTCCACATAATGGACTAGGGGAGAACCCAGTTACACCCAGACACGAGCAAATATCGAAAATACCATATTACGGAATTGGCCCGACCTGGGGATCGAAACCGGAACCATCCGCTTAGCAGTCCGGTATATATACCACTGCACCACAGAGGGCGTCGGCTTAGTTATCAACGATTAACTTAGACATACTTTTATTTAGGTCACCTTTTTTATTTACAACTAGTTTTTGCCGGCGGCTTCGCACACGTTATTAAATTCGGAGTAAAACCCCTTTCACTATACTATGGTATTATACTATAAACCTTCCCCTTGAATTACTCTATTTATTAAAAAAAAACGCATCAAGATCTGTTCCATAGTTTTAAAGATTTAAGCATACATAGGGACATAGGGACAGACAAAGTGACTTTGTTTTATACTATGTTGTGATATTTAACAAGGCCTGTATTCTATATCCCATACCAGCCTAACATCAAATCGCACTCACATAAATGAACCTATTTCATTACTGAGCTACCCTCAGCGGCATCACAATACTCTACAATCAACAATGTGCATTGTTTCAAACGCATACAGCCCAGAATCGCATGAACGCACCACCGGCCACGACATCACCACTAGTTTTAAGTGCTAGTCGGACTATTTTATGTAAATGGAAGAAAAATGCAGCAAGGAGATGTGCTTTTAAAAGGTTTGGTTTTTAATTGAACAACGGTTAATTATGGATAGTTATAGAACTGAATTACACATAGTTTATGTATTATATTATTTAGATATGAAACTTTATTTCAAGCACTGATAAACTAAAGTTTACTTTACTTGTTGGAGTCAAATTTTAGGTAAAGTATGTACTTACCTTTCGGTGAATCTCTGTAGGTACAAAAATTTGGCTCATTAAAATTTCGTACAAAAAAAGGCAAAACACGAAAATGTATCTTAAATTCTATATCAATTAGAAAAGAAATACAATTCTGCTTTATAATAAAACAAAAGAGGAAAATATTTATGACGAGTCTAACGCTTCCGACGCTAATTAATTAATTAAAAATCTATAAAAGGTACATTATATAATAAAATGTTCATTATTAATATACACGCTTTGGAAATACCAGAGTTATCTCAAAAACTGTCCCGGTATTTACTTTTTAGAATATAAATAAAAGTGAAGTTTTAAATACAACAAAAATAACAGTTTCGAGAGACTGTTAAATAAAGCACCTGCTTCTGTTGATTTCTATTGCAATGTTTTTGTAGACATTTGAGTATATTATAATTCTTATAATCGTCTCTATGGTTTAATTAAACTAAGCTCTGTCAATTGTGTACCTTAGCAACGCTGTGTGTCATGGAATAAACACGTATTTTTTCCAAAAGAAATGGTTTTCCTTAATACCCTAAAGTTAGCTGCTTAGTTTCAGTAATCAAGCTTCAGAGTATTTCCATTTAACAGGTACAATACAATTCACCCCAACACCGAGAGGTTTTAACAATCCGAGTCTCATTAAATTTTAGGGTAACCATAATTCATTAAAAAAAACAGAAAAATGTAATGTTACCTACATACAATTTTACGCTAGACGAAAAAAAACGCTATGGAAGCCTAAAAACTTTAGAACCTTATCTGATTTTTTTTTAATGTCAGAAATTACCTATACCTACCTCTCAAATGTCCAAATATACCTACTCTGAAAAGGTACTTAACTTCATTCGTCTTTCACAATCACAAATACCCCTTGTGACTTTTATTAAAAACACAAAACCTTATAGGGTGACAATGAAAACTTAATTTTATCTAATCAACTCTTAAAAACCTTCTTTCTCCTTATAATTACAATACTCAACTCCCTTATAAAATTACCTCATAATTCTAGAAAATCTAGACAAATCTATAAAAACTGCCAACAAATTACAATAATTTCGTACAATTCGTCCCAACCGCATTAGTAAATCGTGGTCACCCTACTCATTTAGTAATCCCGTCGCGTACTAACACGGTGAACGCTAAGAATTCCTAATTAACGTCGCGAACACCCTAGTCTGTGTTACAAGAGTTAAATACAGCCCACCCACGATAACTTATACACTTACAAATAAATATTTACATAGGTTTGAAAGATCACATTGTAAAATATTTTTTTTGTTATGCGATGAAAAATAAATTTTGATTTGCATATCCCTTATAAGGATAGGGGTCTGCGTTACCTAGCAAAATAATTATGATGATCTTAATAAGTAACTGACATTTTGAAAAACTGTTAGGCAATATAATAAAATGATGTGTATATACCTACACATAAATAGCAATTAAAAGTAAATTATTCATACACTTGTTAACTATTTTTCAAATTACCATCTTAGTATTTTAAAAAACTGCTTGAAACTGATCTTGATTCTACCCAGTTCTCGCGAGGTAGTCCCCGAGCTATATAAACTTGGTACGACTGTACCTACCTGTAAATAAAGTATGCTAAGTGTCGAATTATCTACGTAGGTAACGTTGTAAGTACAGACCCCCTGCCTTACACCCGATTAGAGATTCAACGGCTCCGGTTGTCTTTTGGGATATAAATAAATACCTTTTATGCGAAGAAACCCTTTTTAATTTAGGACAATTGACGCAGGTTTTTAAAAGAACTGAAGAAAAAGGATCTTCTTCTTTTCGTGTGATGAATATGCCTTTGTATATGCTTATATTACCTAATTATTTTATTTCTGTGATGTTACTCTTAATGTACTGGTTTGTAAAGAAACAGCTGTAAATTGGTATATTAATAACCTAGTGGCCGCAAGCGACTCAGTCCGCGTGGAAGTCGGTTTCCCGTGGGAATGAGAAGTTTTCCCGCGGTAAAAAGTACCATATGTGTTATTCTGATGTATAACCTTACTGTAAAGTTTCATCCAAATCCGTCCAGTCGTTTTTACGTGAAGGAGTAACAAACATCCATCCATACTTATGAACTTTCACGTTTATAATATTTGTAGGATTAATAGTGTAAAGCTCTGGTCAATTCAAATCTGAATTAATATTTATTTATTCTATAATAAATAATCTAAGGTTCTCTTATCGTTTCGTTTATCGCAAAAAATACCTGAAAGGGTTGTGATGTAGGATGAAAGTCAGCGTATTGAAAATTGAAAAAAAAAAACTAGGGAAAAGTAAACCTGCGTGGACTGCGAGCCAAAAGATACATTTTTTTAAAGTTATAATGCAATCGTTTTTTAAATTGATTAAGGCTTTAGATGAATGAAAGCAAATACTTAATAGCAAAAATTGCATGCATGCATACATCCTGCGATTGTTATGTCATTATACAGCGAAAGTGAAATATAAAAAACGAAATCACTTCCCGTCTCACAGCTTATTGATAACTTCCTTCCTGCTCCGTTTTATTACCAAATAAATCTCATGAATTTTTGCTATTAAGTATTTGCTTTAATTCATCTAAAGCCTTAATTAATTAAAAAACGATTACATTATAACTTAAAAAAAATGTATTTTTGGCTAAGAAGTTGTGTGTCAAGTTGCTTATCACTACATAGTAAAGTCACTTTCCCTGTCCCTATGTATGCTTAAATCTTTAAAACTACGCAACGGATTTTGATGCGGTTTTTTTTAATAGATAGAGTGATTCAAGAGGAAGGTTTATATGTATAATAACATAGTACAGGGGAAGGAGTTTTACTCTGAATTTAAATCCGGGTAAAAGCTTGTTAAACTAGGTATATAGTTAACTATTTTTTTATTACAGATTCTTAAACCTAACTCATTTATTTTATTAAGTTTTTTAATGAGATTTGAACTATAACTTGGTTTTTAACCACCATGATTTAAAATTTGTTTGTTAATTATTTGCTCCGTTAACATACACGCATATTAAAACCGATAAAAGTTAAGATTCGATCTATGTTATGTCTCAGTTAACGTAACTGTAAAAGACAAAATTTTATTAAAATAATTTAAGTTAATTATCACCTACGTGCATTCAAACGCACTTTATAATTACGTGGCATAAATTACAACGTTATTTGCAGTCGCGTATAACAAACTTTAACCACACTTTTAATCTATTCATTTACCCATAAAACTTTACCACAGTAGTTTGTAACGCCCGTCAAAATAAACCAATGTTTGATAACCGCAATAAAACTGAGATGTAGATTTGATTGGCCATCAAAATATTATGTTTACGCGGGGTAGGTATATATTGTGAGGAAAAAAAATAATGTACAGTAGAGCTTCTAGTGTTCTTATAATAAAATAGTGAAGATTTAGCTCAAAGATTACCTGCGCTAATAAAAGGCCGTAGAATTAAATAGAGGCATTTTTTAAATCTAAGTAAAAGTTTATTTTGTATTTTATTTTTATTATAAACCATAATCATTTCCGTACTTCAAGTCAACAGACAACCGCGATATAATGACCTGCTAACATGGAGGGAGGCGCCCTCAAAGATGACATAGACACAAATTAGATCAACTACAATTTTCTTATTCCTACCTATAGATATCTGATGTTAGGTAATCATGGAAAACACTAGGGGCAAAAGCCTGAATATATAAAATATTTTTACCGACTGAACCCAACCTATTTTATTCAGTGGAAACGTCTAGGTAAACCCAGAAGGTAATTTTACCTAGCGAAAGGGCAACCAAAACTTTTTACCAGTTGGATTAACTGTTAAATAAGTTGGTCACAGTCAGGACTACTTCGAATTAGAAATCACATTTTTATTTCTTTTTATTCAAGACATGTTATTTTAAAAGCTAACCCAGCAGGGGTTAAAACTGCACGTCCAATCACCCGCTAAAAGGCTTACAGCTAGTTTTTCAATTGGCAAATAAATTCAATTCTACAGTTGAGTCATAGTTTCTCGTTACATTTCGAATATAAACATTTGTCATTTGGCATGAAGTGACAATAAAACAGACTACTTACCTGTCTTTTAGAATTAAATTTGATCAAAATAAACTAGTAATTTACGAAAGGACCCTAAAAAGAAAAATCAAAGCAGAAATTAACCTTAATGCAACTTAATATTAGCACTTACTTATTCTTGTTTTTATATCTAAACATTGTGATATGTGTGGGAACTGGAGGATCTTTCGCCACTTTTTGCTCTTCCCCTTGTTGCTATCGGAGCCGCCTGTGGACAAACAAACATAAAGATTATTAACAATAATCAATTATTCTAACAATTAGGTCTTTTTTTGGAAATTGTATTAATAATACTTTTTATAAGCAAATGCACAAGTCACTTTTAAAAATTTCCAAATCGCGGAGTGTTCCTATAAAATTTTGATAACTCCAGGGATCGTATATCAGATCCTGGCCTGATGGCCACAGGATCATTAAAGGTAGTCTACCTTTGCCATCAAAATTGAAATTTTCCAAATTAATTCAAGCGGCATTGAGTACTTAATCCAACAACATACACAAAAAAAATACATATTTTACCCACTATTTTCTTAACGTCGGTTAAAAATATATTTTATGTGCAAAACCCCTGCAGTGCTCGCAGATGAAATTATACATCAAAGATGCAATAAAAAAGTAATACTACGCTCATCAGTTCCACAAATATATTAACATACATTTCAACATACAAATCTATGCTAAACGGACAAAAAAAACCGCAAGCCTACATCCATCTGTCACCCGCTGTCACCTGTCAACGTCAACTGTCAACGTCACCTGTCAATTGCTCTGTGCGCAGACGCATGTGCCGATATAGCCATCGATAATTACTATTCATGCAGGGTTTTAAATAAGACGTATTTATTAAGTGTGTTTAGCAACGTTTAATCCTTAAAAATGTAGATAAATCAAGTGGTAATTGACTGTGTGAGCTTTACTTAATAGAAAACATAGTTTTAGAAATCGCTTTGCAAGTATTTACATTTGGTTAATATTATTAAATGAGGTTATTTAAGACTTAATCTGCATTGCTAAAGCGGAATGATTTTGGTATGAGCCGATATACTACACTATCAGTGACGTTTTTTTACTAGAATACAAAACAGTTATTTATGGGTCTTAAAAGAGTTATTTATCGGAATAGTTATAGTTATGTGTGCAGGATAGTGGTGGCAGCTCGTGTCGCGGAGACCGAACATGTGAAGTGTGGAGAGCGCACCACGAGAGTGGAGCTTACTGCACGAGACCATACACGTTTTACTCACTATTTACCGTTACTATGATTGTCATTTGTTGCTATCAGATATTTTGCCACAATTGTAGCGCTATATTTACCGAATAACAAAATGTTCATGACCTTTCATACAAAATCTTAATTACTCGCTACACTCTCCACACTGGGCAGGCCACACCCTCAATAAAATAACCGACTACTCAGTAGCTATTTCGTCGATTGCCCAACATGTGTCATTCGCTGATTTATCTGTAGAATTAATAACAATCGCTACCAAACGTCAATAAGATATCGACATATCTGATTTTAGCACTAATTAGAGGTATTCGGTTCTTAATTGACTTGGAATTTTTAGATTTCCATGTTCACATTCACGAATTTAATTAATACTTTAACGAGACTGTTTTAAAATTAAATTATCGTAGATTTAATAGTGTTAATTAGGAAGCGTAACAAGTTTTTTTTTTCAATTCCTAAAAAAATATTTGTTGGAATCAAATTTCTTCTTTCCCATAAAAATGAACAAGTGATTCTAAAAATAACCAAGTCACCATAACAAAACATATCACAGACCTGATAACTGCCTCTATTTAAAACCAATGCGTCATACAACACATAGATAATACTAAATGAATTTTAATGCAGACACCGTCTCGCATTAAAATCGCATCAGAAATACATAAAAAAAACAAATACTATGTCAGGAAATGTGATGTGATAAGAGTGGCTGATTTAGTTACAGACACACTTTAATATTCAATCTTTAATAGATTTAGCAAGTCCAATTGGTAGGGTTGGTTTGGCTTTTTCAATGCATACCTACGCACGACGACGGAAAATCGGAGTGTTAAATTGTATTTATGGATTGCATTTACACACATTGCATAATTGTTACTTAGGAAAGTTAAATTAAATAGGCTGGTAAGTAAGATAGGGTTTTTTTTAAGGCCTGTAGAAAGCATTTTGTATTCGAAAAAATAAGTAGCATATGGAGCGGCTTGAAAGCAACCTGAATGAACAACGTCTAACCTTAATATTATGTGTTTCAAAGACATTTCCATCACTCGTAAAGAGAATATAGGATACAAATTAGATGGTTATGATAATAATCGTGTTTTTTTGTTGCGAAGATCTGTAATTGGCTTTTAACTGCTATGTTCGCTCTTTATAGCTTATTAATTTAAATTCGTTAAGTTGGCAACATTTTAATTATCGGTTTTGCGGTTGCACTTGGCAACACAGTGAGTTAGCAAGTCGTTGTTAAAGAGAGTTCAAATCTAAATCGTACCCCCAGTAACCGCGCTATTAAATTTGTCGTTTTGTCGTTCGTTATCGTTGTGTATAGCCTGGTCTGAAGCCCAGATCCTGGATTCCTGGAGACTGCACTTTGCCACCCTCTGGTCAGGTATTTGAAGGCGCGATTTTGGTAAGTCGAGACAACCCTTAGTCGTCAGTCCGACGGTACCTGTATTGGAGTGGTGCTGCAACCCCGTCGCCGTTCAAAAGGTTAGTCCAGCTATTTGTGCTTTAGCATTAGGCCTATACACTCTCTTTTTCGAATAGCGTAGTTACTGTGGAACTATCGTTGTCGCTTTCGTTTTCGTCTTAAAAATACAGTCCACTTAACTATCGAAGCCCATACTAAATTTTACCTAATTAATATCCTAGGCCCTTTAATCTACATTTTTTTGATCCTTCGGCGGATATTTAGTCTTGCGGCTGCTTTTCGTATCGTAATTTATCGTAATTTGTCGTAATTTAACCTTTGTACCATTGTAAATTCATATTGAGGGTAAATCGTAAACTTTCGTAATTTCGAATTTGCATCGTCAAGCCATAGTGCCGGTAAACTCTAGTCACATTCTCTAGTTCAATTTTGATTGTCAATCAGTCTGTGTCAACCTGTCAGTGTCATTGTCGTTTTCGATTGACATCCTTCAGACATTTGATTTATTTGTTTACATTCGAAAAGTTTGGTTATTGTATTTATTTTCGTGTTTGATTTTAGGTTTTCAATAACTAATACTCGTAAAAATGACTGAAAGGGATGAAACTACAGGTGACCAGAACCGTATTAACAGGGATTACGCGTTTATGCGGTTGGAAAATGTTGATTCTTCGGATTTACCTACGGAGGAAGATTTGAAAGAGTTGGCCAATGATTTCCATATTGCTCAACGTTTATTGTTAGGAACGCTTGGGAAATCGGAACAGCGTGATGAGTGTCGAGTTACTTTAAGTTTTGAAAAACGGTACAGGAAGTTAATAAATTTAATTAGGGAGCAGAATGTTTCGTTTTCGGCAAACAAACCTAGTGCAAGTACTTTTGTAGAAACTGTCGCCAAGTTGCCAAAAATACATATAAAACCTTTCGATGGCACTTTGGAGAACTGGGTTAGTTTTAAGCAGTTGTTTGATTCGCTCATACATAAACGTAACATATCAAACGTTGAAAAACTACATTATTTGTTATCTAGTGTGCAAGGTGTAGCTTTTGATTTAATTAAAAATTATCCTCTGTCAGAAGAAAGTTATCTGATTGCTTATTCTACTTTGGCTAAATATTTTGATAAAAAGCGACAGATAGCCTTTCATTATTTTGAAAAAATTGTGCATTGTGAACCAGTTAAAGTCAAGTCAGGCAGTGAATTGGAGAAAATTAGTAGGACTTTTTCAGAAAATCTGGCAGTGCTGGAAAAATACAACCTACCTGACCGTAACTTCATGCTATTTCACATGCTTTGGTCTAAATTAGATAGACAGACTAGAGAATCATTTCAGTTGGAGTATAATGCTGATGACATCCCTGATTTTGAGTTACTACAGGCATTTTTAGAAAAACAAGTTCGTGCTTTAGATAACTCAATCATTAAGCCTCACAATACTCAAGTTAAGGTGTCAAATAAAATTAATAAAACTAATAATTCTAAGTCTGCTCTAGTAGTGTCTTCAGTTTCATGTTTATTTTGTTCGGACCATCACACACTTGATAAATGCTCAAAATTTATTAAACTTTCAGTACATGATAGATATAATTTTGTAAAAAATAATAATCTTTGTTTGCTTTGTTTGTCGGAGGGACACAGATTAAGATTCTGTAAGTCTCATTTTCGTTGTAGAGTGTGTAATTACTCCCACCATACCTTGTTGCATTTTAATACTGCTGCTCCTGGTGCTGCTATAGCACAGTTGCCACAAGTAATGGAAACTGCAGAACCCAGTACTTCTTCGCAGCCTAGTACTGTGTTGACTTCGGTGGCTACCAATAAAAATATTTTGTTTTCGACTGCTCAGGTACTGATTAGGGATGCGTCTGGTAATTATCAGATTGCAAGAGCATTATTGGACAGTGCCAGTGCATGTAATTTTATTTCAGAGCCCTGTGCACATCGACTTGGTCTAAAAATAAAACAATGTTATAATAGTGTAAGCGGCATAGGTCACTCAGTAGCAGAGCCGCAAGGAATTTTGTCGTGTGAACTTAGGTCACAGCGCACCGCTACTTATAAGCGTACTTTCGAAGCGCTAGTGCTGCCATCTATCTGTCCTGAGCAACCGCTGCAACAGCTGGAGTTTTCGAGGTGGTCACACATTAATCAATTAGCCTTGGCTGATCCGGAGTTTGCTTCTCCAGGTCCTATCGATTTGTTGCTCAATGTTGAGATTTTCGCTTCGTCACTTATATCGGGCCTGAGGCGAGGACCAGTGGGTCAACCAAAGGCATTAAACACAGTTTTCGGTTGGATTGTTCTGGGTGAATGTAACGTCATCCCCAGTAGTTGTCGTGTCGTAAAAGACAAGAATTGTCTTTTAGTTTCGCAATCTTCACACGATTTGTCGTTGTTGTTGGACTCTTCTATTAAACGGTTTTGGGAGGTAGAGAACCTAGCTTCTCCCCAAACTTATTTGTCGAAGGAAGAGAAACAGTGTGAAGAGAGCTTTGTAGAAAAACATTGTCGTAATGATGAGGGAAGGTTTGTCGTATCATTACCGTTCAGAGATCCACTGGACAAGCCTGTGTTCACGGATTCGCGTGCTATCGCTTTAAAAAGGTTTCATTCTCTGGAAAAGAAATTGAACCAGAACGCTAGTTTTCGTCGCGCATATGTCGACTTCATGGACGACTATGCTGCTTGTCACCATCTCGAAAAAGTGGAACCTCACGCTTCTGACGTAGGTAATTTCTACTATATTCCCCATCACGGTATCTTACGCCCTGAGTCTGTAAGCACACCCTTGAGGGTTGTTTTCGATGCTAGTGCCAAAGACTCAAGTGGTAGGTCGCTTAATGATACATTGTTGTCGGGTCAGAAACTACAGACCAATATTTTCGCTTTGTTGCTGCGCTTCCGTTGGCATGCTGTTGTTTTCACCGGCGACATTAAACAGATGTACCGGCAGATTTTGGTATCGGAAGAAGATGCTGAGTATCAGAGAATACTTTGGCGCGCCTCGCCTGATGAACCTGTGCAGGATTATAGGCTGCGTACGGTTACTTACGGAGTCTCGTCGGCGCCATACTTAGCACTTAGGACAATAGCACAGCTTGCAACGGATTCAACAGAGGACCACCCAGTGGGTGCATCCATATTGTCGAGGGACATATATGTCGATGACATAGTCTCTGGTGCCCACTCTGTCGATGCAGCTCGTCAGTTGAGAAATGAGCTAATAACTATTCTGTCGTCGGGAGGTTTCCATCTCCGTAAATGGACCTCCAATAATAAACAGTTTTTCGCTGGTCTTCCGTCTGAAGATCTTTATTCTGAAGATCTCATCAATTTCGATGAGACTTCTGAAAGTGCAATTAAAATCTTAGGCCTTTCGTGGCGTCCTCACGCGGACAGCTTCCAGTTTCATGTTGAGGCTAGTGAGGATTCTTGTTGCACCAAGCGCATCATCTTATCGCACATCGCTCGTATTTTTGATCCTCTAGGATTCCTTGGACCTGTCACCTTTCGTGCTAAGTTCCTGATGCAAGTGCTCTGGACATTAGGGATCTCATGGGACGATCCTGTTCCTTGTGACATCGCCGAGGAGTGGACTCTCTACAAATCCCAGTTGTCACTTCTGGCATCCATTGCTATTCCTCGTCGAATGGTAATGGACTCGCCCAGTGAGGTGCAACTGCATGGGTTTTGCGACGCGTCGGAGCGGGGTTACTGCGCAGTGATGTACTGTCGGGTTGTTACCACTTCGGGTAACATCTTTGTACAGTTCATCTGCTCAAAGACCAAGGTAGCCCCTCTAAAAACACTGTCCATTCCGAGGTTAGAGTTACAGAGTGCTGTGCTGTTGGCTGATCTTTTCGTCGCTGTCCAGGAATCTTTGGAACCTGTTTGTCGTTCTTGTCGTCTTTTCGCGTGGTCTGATTCGAGTGTGGCTTTGTCGTGGATCAAGTCATGTCCATCTCGTTGGAAGACTTTCGTTGCCAATCGGGTCAGCCACATACAGGATAGGGTATCCCCAGAATGTTGGCGTCATGTTGGGACGGCTGACAACCCGGCTGATATCGGATCGAGAGGTGCCTTACCTAAAGACTTCTTGTTGCAAAACTTGTGGTGGACTGGGCCTTCATGGCTATCTGACCCCCAAGAGACTTGGGATTTATCGGATGCGGTGCCTTGCCAAGATTCTTTGCAAGAAGAATCTAAACTTTTAACTTTAGTGGTTTCTAATCAAGAAACCAGTATCTTGGATACTTTGTTGTCGAACTTGTCGTCTTTGTCAAAACTCCAGCGGGTTTTGTCATACATTTTTCGTTTTCGTCGTAACTCTCAAGTAAAATGCTCTGCAGATAGAGTGCTGAGAGAATTGCAGCCTGAAGAGCTACATTCGGCACTGATGTTTTTAATAAAACATGTGCAGCGTAGTGTTTTCGCAAGTTATTTTTCGTCTCTGAGTAATGGTACTCCGAATTTGTTGCCCAAGGGATTGCGTAAGCTATCGCTTTTTGTGGATGATGCGGGTCTCTTGAGGGTGGGCGGTCGCCTCGCTCAGGCTGAGGTAGATTATAGCGCCAAACACCCACTTTTGTTGCCATCTGATCATCGTCTTACAACCTTGATCATAGAAGACCATCACAAACGCTTTATGCATCCTGGAGCTCGCACCCTTGAGAATTTGGTTTGTCAATCCTTTTGGATCTTGTCGGCGAAACGAGCCATTCGCAAGGTTGTTTCGCGTTGCATTAGTTGCTTTCGGGCAAACCCACGCTTGGCTAATCCGCCATTAATGGGTAACTTGCCATCTTATTGCGTGAGTCAGCTAAAGCCGTTCTCCAACGTAGTTGTGGATTATGGTGGGCCTTTTAGTATTGCTTTGGGTCGTGGCCGAGGTGTAAAAACCTTTAAAGGTTATGTCTGCGTTTTCGTTTGCACCAGTACCAAGGCCATCCACATAGAGCTTGCTTCTGAGCTGACTACAGATGCATTTATCGCGGTCTTGAGACGATTTGTCGCTCGAAGGGGTAGATGTTCCCACATCGTCTCTGACCAAGGTAGGAATTTCGTTGGAGCTGCCAACCATCTTGGAGAGCTGATGAAGAGAGCTGCTGACTCTGAGGTCATACAATTTTCATTTAGTCCCCCTGGCAGTCCCCATTTCAATGGTTTGGCTGAAGCAGGGATCAAATCCGTGAAAACGCATTTGTCGCGAGTTGTAGGCTTGCAGCGCCTCACGTTTGAGGAGCTCTACACCATCTTGTCGCAGGTAGAGGCCATGCTCAACTCACGCCCTCTGACTCCTCTTAGTTCGGATGCTAATGACCTCACTGCTCTAACACCTGCTCATTTTCTGACGTTAGAACCACTAACACTTCTTCCAGAGGAGAACCTGACGTCACAAAATGTTAGTATCATGCAGAGATGGAAGCTCATCCAGAAAATGCATCAGGATTTCTGGAACAGGTGGAGAAACGAGTACATACACACTCTGCAACAGAAACCTAAGTGGGATAAGTCGTCCCCACCTATCGATGTAGGAACTCTCGTGCTCATTTTAAACGAGCAAACTAGTCCCCTGCACTGGCCTCTGGGTCGAATTATTGCTGTTCACCCTGGTGCAGATGGAGTTTGTCGTGTGGTTACGGTCAGGACGGTATCTGGCGTTTATAAACGCCCTATTGTCAAGATCTGCCCGTTACCAATTCTTAATTAAATCAAAATATAAAAACAAAACCTTTTCGCTGTCGTTTATAATTATAGTTTTAAGTTTCTTTCGCTATCGTTTTCGCGTTCATTTGTATACACATGGTTCTTATGACACTTGTCGTATTTGTATGGCTGCATACGTAGCCTTTTATCGTATGACTTTGCATTTATTCGTTATAAATTTATAGTTTTCGTTTCGGCCAACGCTGTATCGAAAGACGGATTTAAATCGTAGCATTTAGGTGGGCGGAAGGTTCGCTCTTTATAGCTTATTAATTTAAATTCGTTAAGTTGGCAACATTTTAATTATCGGTTTTGCGGTTGCACTTGGCAACACAGTGAGTTAGCAAGTCGTTGTTAAAGAGAGTTCAAATCTAAATCGTACCCCCAGTAACCGCGCTATTAAATTTGTCGTTTTGTCGTTCGTTATCGTTGTGTATAGCCTGGTCTGAAGCCCAGATCCTGGATTCCTGGAGACTGCACTTTGCCACCCTCTGGTCAGGTATTTGAAGGCGCGATTTTGGTAAGTCGAGACAACCCTTAGTCGTCAGTCCGACGGTACCTGTATTGGAGTGGTGCTGCAACCCCGTCGCCGTTCAAAAGGTTAGTCCAGCTATTTGTGCTTTAGCATTAGGCCTATACACTCTCTTTTTCGAATAGCGTAGTTACTGTGGAACTATCGTTGTCGCTTTCGTTTTCGTCTTAAAAATACAGTCCACTTAACTATCGAAGCCCATACTAAATTTTACCTAATTAATATCCTAGGCCCTTTAATCTACATGCTATGTATTGCTTTTTAAAAGGTTTTTTGAAGCTGTTGTTATTTCAATGAATAAACAAATAATTGGAGCGCAATCTTTGAAAAATATCATATACGGGACGTAAAAAGACTGCTTCCGAAAACAAAAACTTGTCATAGCTCAAGGGGTACTGGTTACGTAACTCAAAACGATTTAAGCAAAAAAAAGTTTACGTACCTAATTCTACAAAATTGCATTTATACTATCAGATTTTTCGGTGATTTCAAATTAAGTAGTGTTTTAATTTGATTTGCAATGTTAATAATCGCACTGAAAACAGCAGTTGATAATTGAGCGATGATTTCAAGCGGCGAATATGACTTTTCAATCGTTAATAACTTTTTAAATTGAGTTTTCTGGGTATACTGTTGTAAATTTAGTTACTATTGAGGCTTAAGAATTCACGGTTTCAGGCTTCGGAAGTGGTCTTTTACACCCGATGTATAGTTGCGAGTATTCTTTTATTTTACTCTAATCACAAATCACAGAAGTTAGAGAAAAACCGTGCAAAAGCTTTGAGCCACCAAAAATAAACAAAACACTGAAAAAAGGTCAAAACGAAGGTTGGCAACCTTTTTATCAGTCGTTAAACTAAATAAAATGTGGAATTTATTACGATATCATTATCAGTAACGCCAAAACCCACAAACCTAATTAAAAAGCTATAAAGCTCTGAGGTTACGATACGAATGAATATGATATAATTATTTTGATTATGGTATAATGATTTACCGCTTATAACGTTTCCAATTTAAGAATAATCACTATACGAGTGTTGGTATTAATTGTGTTCTTTTTTCATTAAAAGTAGGTTCCTACTATTACAAAAGTCGTTTTCTTTTTCTTCTTAATAAAGTAGCTGCCCAGTTATTATATTGTAAGGAGGTAGGTAACCAACGTGTATAGTCTCGTGCAGTAAGCTCCACTCTCGTGGTGCACTCTCCACACGTCACATGTTCGGTCTCCGCGACACGAGCTGCCACTATCCTGCACGCATCACTGGAACACAGACAACTGTTTGGCCGTAGTAGTTTTTAGTTTAAAAACTAAGTATGTACTGTTAAAAAAACTTATGAAAAATGAAAACTTAAAATTCTCCGTCAATATAATTCTTTGATGTACGAATAAAATAAAAATGTAATCATTTTACCTCTAACTTTCAAACATGAAAGATTTTGCTTCAAGAAAAAGCCTTATTCTCTCGAAACGTAGGTAATATTTTCTCAGTGATTCTATTTTAAACAAAAACAATGCTTTCAATTCCTATTAAAGATTTATTCCTTACATTTTCCTCAATACCTACATAGAACAATAATTGTGAATTGTCGTCATTGGTTTTGTATAAATATGGGAACAGGAAAAAGAAGAAATAAAGACGGTAAATTAATAAAATGATAAGTAATATAAGCCGGCTGAAAGATTGATTATTAATTATAAATAGTTAATAGTATAATACATAAGTTAATAGTATAAAACAAAGTCATATTTATAAATCTGAGTTTGTAACTCAATCACGCAAAAATGGTTGCTTGGATTGCGATGAAATTTTGTGCACAATTAGATTATTCAAATTAACCTAGGTATTAATTTCAAATTTACATAGGTAATTACCTAGATTTTTAACCTAGGTAAAAAATCTATTTGCCAACGCTTGCGAAGATGCGTCAATATACAATGTCAGAAGTTGCAACGGTGATCGCACACCGTAATATCGACTTCTTATATTAGATCTATTATTTAAAAAAAGGTATAGAAGGATAAGAAGAAATAAATACTTAACGGATTTGAACGAAAACCTAAAGTCTCGTGTCTGCCAGTTGCTACAAATAAGTAGTACTTTTCCACTAAAAACGGGCAATGAATAGATCGTTAGTATGAATTTACCTAGTATGACCTAGTTAACCACAGAGTATTTTTTACGCTGGAAAATATATAATTCCCACAGGAAAACTATAAATAACATAAGCTATACCTAAGTAGTTACTCTATTGATGTGCTGAAATTAGTCACATTTTCGCCGGTCTATTCAGAGAAATTGTTATTACCATTCCTTTTCCATAGTTATATTAGGAACTACCACGTATATTCACATTATAGACTCAGTAATTTATTAAAATAAAACGTGTTGCTAAGCGCTTAATTCGAGAACGGCTGAACCGATATGGGTGATTTCTGTTTGTTGTGTTTGATGAAGTCTTCAGAAGGTTCTTATATACGAGGTTAGAGAAAGGTTACTTACTATATACGAGAAAAATAGTAAAACAACATTTCGGTTTCCCCATATTAATATGAACTAGCCTTCTACCGATTCATACGAATCTACTTACATTTATATCAAGATTAGATTAAAAAGATATAAAATTGATGGCGTTCTAAATGATACAAATTCTGTTTACGGCCCGATTTTGATAGCTCATTTAATGTCACTTTTAGAATGAGATACTTTGCGCAAATTGTATGTAAATCTGTGTTTTTTTTATAGTTTCAGTGAAAGATTTGCTAAATGAGTAATCAGCAGCCCGATATT
Source organism: Emmelina monodactyla (assembly GCA_916618145.1). Classification (NCBI taxonomy): domain Eukaryota; kingdom Metazoa; phylum Arthropoda; class Insecta; order Lepidoptera; family Pterophoridae; genus Emmelina; species Emmelina monodactyla. The sequence continues at coordinate 6,360,808 of OU745324.1, forward strand.
GTTTTTTGATTAATTTAAATGATTTATTATATCAATAAATAACTTAGAAGATTACGTAAAATGTTGCCAAACGTAGCAAAGCTTTCAATGGTATTAATTGTTCAAATTGGTATTAAAATAGGAATTATTTAATTATTAAGTGCATTGTATTTATATGAAAAAAGTTTTAGTTTTCTGTTTTATTGTAATTGCCTTTTTATTGAAATTTATTTAGAGGTGTTCGATTACTAAATATTTATTTACAATAAATAACTCTCGATTTGACTGGTTGTTAATTTTTAACTGCCAAGTAGGGCAGGGGCAACAAATATTAGCACATTACAAAGTAAATAAATAACTTTATTATTCGACTTGACAGATGTCTGTCAGAAGTCCAACTTCAAAGAAATAAGATTTGAATACAATATTAATATACTACCACTTCTCAATTTAGATGTTTAATGTCTTTACTATTTTGTAGAGATTGGAAGTTTTTAAGTAAATCAATGTTTTAATCAGATTTCTAGCGCACATATTTATTCAAATTCATATTGTTTAAAAAGGACAATCAATCTGTACCTTTTGAATCCTTATCAGATAAAATAAAAATAAAAGAGGGAAATGAGCCTTTATGCATAACTAACTTTCCGCTCTGCGTTTTCACTCGCTGCTAAATGCCTTTTCCCATGGGAAGGGTATTTCCCGCGGGAAAGAATACTCCACGTGTTATTTTAGGATATTGTATCATCCAAATCCGTATTTGCGTGACAGAATAACAAATTTACATACATACATATCCAAAAACATTCGAATTTACAACATATTTCTACTGGCTTCTACTTGCCTAGTTCAATGTGTTTTGCTTAACATAGTTTTTTTCATACAAAAAGTCTATCGGCTTTATAAAACAGATTCACCATACAAGAAAGTACCGGCACCCTGCCGCGCGTTCGTGTTGGCTTAACATCCGATCAAAATCCATTGCGAGACATCGTCGCAAATGGTTCGTGCATATGAAATGACATTGGAAAATTGCCGTCTAGAGCTGGGCTTCTCAAAGTGTACTTTGATTCAAATTCAAAATATGTTTATTAGTAAAAATTAGCGAACAACAATATTCTTAATTAGGACAATGATGCGATAATTAAAACATATAAGTATCATACTTTTTGTAACAAGCTTTAACAGTAGCAGGATTTTAGTTAACTAAGAACAATATTAAAACTAAGTTTACAAGAAAAAACAAAAAAAATGCAGGTAGATCGAAACAGTTAACATCGAGATATTGTTGTATTGATTGATTATAGTAAATCTAATAATAATAAATAAATCTCCCGACCTACACACCCATTATGTGGCCATGGTAAGTGCAATAAGCGCTTGTGTTATAGGTACCACACAATGGACTAGGGGAGAACCTAGTTACACCCAGACACGAGCCAATGTCGAAAAACCATTTTTACGAAATTGGCCCGACCCGGGGATCGGACCCGGGACCATCCGCTTAGCAGTCCGGTATAGTTACCGCTGCGCCACAGAGGTCGTAGTGACTTAGATGTAATGTTAAAAGTGCTTTTTGTTTATGATGGCCTAATTTGGTTGGTTGATGAGGGTTTTATTCTGTCACTTACTTTGTCGGCGATATACCTACACTAACTGATGGCGTTGAATGAATCTACTATGAAAAGGACATAAAACACCGAAATCTTTCAACCAATACATGGTAAGTTAGTGATTGGGAGTCCCCGTTTCAGCATGTAAAGCTAGTAAATCGTTAGGGATAGCAAACTCACCCAAAAAACCTTTTTAAAATGATAGGTTTTAATTAAAGAAATTTTAATTAATAGTTTAAGTACTACAGACGTCAGTCTGCCTAAAAGAATTCGTGACGTGTCTACTTCAACCCTTTAAAGGATTTAAGGAAAATGTTCAAAGGGCTGGCACATAAACTTGGCATAACTTTGTCAATTCCAAGTATTGTAACTACGTCAACGACTGACGTTTGAAGGCTGCTGTACAGTAGTTATGTGTGCTGTTCGACAATATGTCGTATGCAAATGTGATAACTATGGCATGCCATTCAATAATCAAATGTAGTCTACGGTATAATTTGATAAACATTAGTATTCAGGCAGAACTATGCTTTTAAAAGTTAAATTAACTATTGATGTGTAACCACAATAACAGTTCTAACATTTTGACAAACTCTGGTTTAAAGATTTTTAATATTATAACTATTTCTTTCAAATTATTTATACTGAACTAACCCTGATCTTTGAGTTGGTTATGCTTTAACAAAACAGAACCACAAAACACAAATAAATATTGGATTTTCTAAGTTTTATTTACTTAATTACCTCCTCTTTTCAAATTTACCTATTTCATGATGGTAAAATGCGTGTCAAAATACGTAATTAACACACATATCCTACTAATATTATAAACGTGAAAGTTTGTATACATGGATGACGGATTTGGATGAAACTTAGAGTTCTATAGGTTATGGTACTTAACTTTGGGTATTATACCACGGGTCAACTTCTTATCACCACGGGAAACCGACTTCCACGCGAACGGAGTCGCGGACGGCCACTACAACACTACAATATTAAGCACAACGCAGGTGACGATTTGGTTTCTTAAAATTAAATACCTCTGCTAAATTGTATGAAAAAAAGCAAACCTAGCCAATTACGATTCTAGGCCAATTTGCAACAAAAAAAAAACAGTTCCAAACCGAAATTCAAATCTTCTTGTCCAGTTCTTTGAACTGTGAACTTGGTGCCACTCTGAATGAACTGCCACACACATCTGTATATATTTCCTTTCGCATGTTTACAAATCTAAGTCCAAGTTGACTGGTAATTTACTATGTTGTTTAGGTTTCTATTTCGGTTCTTAGCCACAATCGAACGCTGTTTGGGTAAGGTTGCCCGAGTGTTTTAATAATACGTTTTATTTGTGACAGTGTTTATGTCAAAAAACCGGCCAAGTGCGAGTCGGACTCGCGCACGAAGGGTTCCGTACCATCATTTTCTACCTGTAAAGATCGAGTAAAAATTGCTTAAAAATTACGTTTGTTGTATGGGAGCCCCCCTTTTATATTTACTTTATTGTTATTTAATTATTTTTGAAAGGAAATATACAAGTAAATATTCTGTGAAAATTTTAAGCGTCTACCTGTTACCGTTTTTAATATGGAGCAAAAAAATACGAAAAAAACACGTTTACTGGCGACTATATATTTTTTATTTTAGTATTTGTTGTTATAGCGGCAACGGAAATACATCATTTGTGAAAATTTCAGCTTTCTAGCTATTACGGTTTATGAGACACAGCCTGGAGACAGACAGACAGACAGCGGAGGCTTAGTAACAGGGTCCCGTTTTACCCTTTGGGTACGGAACCCTAAAAAAGGGGCACTGACTTTAATCTGTAAAGAGTTTGAAATATGATCGTACTATAATAATTTATGATTCCAGTTTGTCCGATTAATAGGACCAATAGAAAAAAAAGTTCATGACTGCCGATCGGTCGAACTCAGCAGTCGAACCAAGTTTCAGTTAGGATAAATCGGACCAATAGGAAAAAAAAGTTTAGCGTCGTCCGATCAGTCGGACTACGCAATCGGACCAAGTGTTCAGAGTGGAATTTGTATAGGACTTGCCATGACACGATCGAATCTATAATACATATTTCGATGTTTTAATAATAGAAAAGCTATAGCATTTTTTGATGTAGGTATTTCGTTAACGTTAAGTAACTCCTTAAAACCACGTTAAGAATTTACATCATCGATTTCTACAAACAAATTATCACAAAAAAGTGTACTCGTCTTTTGTGAAAAATCTTTTCTAAATAAACTTGTTTTATCAGTAAAATCTGTTAAATCAATTTATTGCACAGTTATTACATTTTTGTTTACCGCTAACCGACCGCGACTTCATTCGTGTGTGATTAAAATTACGCTTCGTGGTGTATTAAAGCAATTGAATTTTAATATAATTCAAAGCTAAACGTAACATAACTACCTAGTTTGAATTTAAAAACTGAATTAATTGACCACAAATATTTTACCAACATAAGAACTTTACGAAGGGTTGATTTTTCGAGTGTCAGATTTATGGTACTTGACATTACCTCACATTACATCAGGTGAGATGGAGAATAAATGCCTTATCCATTACAAATAAAAAAAAAATGCGAAGGAAATAAATGTATCAGAGTAGGCATATTAAATGGAGAACGTCGAAGGAAATTCCATGCTGAAAGAAATCTTAATTGTCAAAGAAAGTAATTAATTTCTCTGAAAATACTGACACAAAGTTGACATTCTTGCTTTTCTTTACATATTCGCCAATTTCTTCTAAACCATTTAATGAATGCTTGACTGGTATTCACAGTAATTAAAACACTTTTTGTGGTTAAACACATGCTTAATGCAATCGGAAAAGTTTACACAAAATGCAATGTTCACTACAAAGTCAAGTCCCCCAAAATAAATCTTTTCGCCAATTGGAGCCATCTTTTATTTCCTTAATTAATTTTGCTAATCACAGTATGCTATAATCGGAAGAACACACCATATTCCTTTAATTTTTTTATATGGTAAAACGCAATAAAATGCGAATGATCTCATACATTTCTGGGTCCCCAGTTACAACCCAGAGTTGTTACATTGTAAAACATGAATGCCATGAATTTTAATGAAGAATAAATGCAGGTTTTTTGTACATATATTTTAAGGAGAATACTTTAGTTCATACTCAATGTTTATAAAAGAGTTCCTGAGTCTATTGAATAATATTAGAACTCAATAGTTGGTAAAATAATTGCAGTCAATTAATTGATAATAATAATTAACTTACTAGTAGTAGTTACTAAGTAAAAAGTTAGCAATAAAAATTACATATTAATATTAGGGTAATGCAAAGTATTTTTCAGAAAACTAAAATCAAAAAAGTAAGTACTAAATTCAGTAAAGTGTGGATTCTTTTGTATAATTTAATATGCACTGCATAGTGGAAATAGAATTACAATTACTGGAATATAAAGAACCAGTATGATATGGTAATTAAAAAAGAAAAACTTGATAATAATTATTTCCATAAAATCTGAATACATAAATATAGAACACTGAAGAGACGAAAATAAATGTAGTAGATTTTGTTTTAAAAAATATTGATTCTTGTTACCTACTTAATGTAACACTCAGTAGATGTTGCGTCAAATAGCAAATAAAACTCTGAACATCAGAAACCAGTGAATACCAGTATTGTTTCAGTTTTAGTACATGGAGTTGTGTTTACTCTAAAAGTCAATAAAACGGGTTTAATACCCGGCTCCCGGCCGTTACACCACACAAACAGAATACAACTGTTTTGGCTGCAATTTTCGTCTACTTCATCACACAAACAATGTTCTAAACTTATAAATACAGGTCTTTGTAAAGAAGAATGATCACAAAAACATACCTTCTCTGGCCTTCAGGTATACTGTGTTGGCGACAATATTCTCTAATTCCATCAGTTCCAGTGTGGCGGATTTTAATGAAGACCCTCCAGAAAGTAAGCTCCCCTCGACGCGGCAAGCAAGCCGCTCGCTGCAACCACCAACTTACGCCCATCAATGAACCAAGCCTGTTCTCAGTCACTACCACCGCACACCATCAGCACAGACGCACAGACACACACATAACAACACACGCGACAGTAAACAACCGAATACCACACTCAAACAACCCCTGGAGCAGTTATTCCACTATAAACATACACTGAACACGACTCGCAAGGGGTGTGGTGTAAAACACGATATCGCAACGACCGACGACGAAACCGCTCGATGCAACTACTTCCTCTAACGTATTTAGAGGTAACACGACGAGTTTCTTTCAGTAATTTCGCTAAAGAGAACACGCCCGAATAATAAAACGATTTATTGATGATGACGGACAGCTACGCTACAAATTGCACGAAGGGAATTCCAGTTGCCATGTCAATAAAGCAAGAAATAACTAATGTGCTTAGTTGAGTTTATTCATTTTTGGTAGTTTTAATTTGTTTATACTTAATTATAAATTTTAACTGGATTTTGACAAATCACAAAACAATAAACAATTTACTATGGTGTAAATATTAGGTTGCATTTGTTTTAATTTATTGACCTTGTTAAAATATACATAGGAGCGGGCAAAACAGATTAAATAGGGTTTTAGGAAAAGTTTTATTATTCCTTTTAATTTTACCGATTAATAAAAACATTTTGATGTTTTAATTAAAAACAAAATTTAAGTGTTAAATGTTAATGTTACTAAATGTTTTTTTTATTTTAATGGCAATAACTCACATGTCATAATTTTACATTTGCCAACATGAAGGAATTTAAAGAAACGATCAAATATTTTATCATTGTAATTGTTATATTTATCATTTTATAAAACATTCAATTAAGTTAAACATTTTCTTTTTTCACCTTTAAAAAAACTAAACATTTTTATAGAGTCCGTCCTTTAAGTTTCAGTTGCAACCTACCCTGGGCTCCGTTCTAAGGTGCTTTACAAACTCGGAATGCCATTTCTACAAACGTCAATGTCAAATATTTCCGAAATGTCTGCCCATGCCAATGTCATTACCACATGTTTTAGACATTTGCTGTTCGCGCAAAAACTTATAATATTACTATAATTTTAAGTAAAGTTTAACTGCTTGCTGAACAAAATGAGGTCTAATTTAAAGTTATAAATCCTGCGACTTAATCTTCAATCAACTTTACGAGTTACCGCCTACTACTTTAAAAAATGGACGAACCATGCGCTGTTTGCGGTAATACGGATTTGAAGCTGGTTGATGGATTTTATTACTGTGTAGAATGTGGCACGCAGGATACCAATGTTCAGGAGACTATAGTGGAGCAGACTATCCTGGCCGATGGAACGCTGCAAGTCGGTACGGTAAGAAAAATACGTACCGCAGTTGAAGAGGACACTATTAGTAAGTTCTTACTTTTGTGATGTTTTTCAGTAGAAATCGTTAATCTTAACGGAAAAGTAAACGCAATCATTACAATATGAGTTTTATTTCTTTTTGGTACTTTCTTCTTTTTTTCTAACTGAAGTGAGAACACATTTTTAACTCATTTTTACTAACTACATTTTTAAAGCTTGTTCAAAGGACCTTAAGAACATTTTAAAAAGTATGTTAATATTGTTTCAGTGAGTAGTGAATGGTACAAATGGCATGCATTTAACTTCATGCTGCTGGGTCTGGTGGAAGAGTTGATCTCACTCGGAGCTAATCCTAGTTTGAAACTGAAAGTTCTGTGGATCTGGAGCCGGTACATTAAGAAGTTCCAGAATAAAGAAGATATCCAGTAAGATATTAAAATATTTTTTATCTATTGTTCCTAGAAGGCTGATTCATAAAATCACTTCTCAATTTATTTAAAAAAATAATTGAAAACTTTGAACAAGGTTTTTGAAAACTCATTTATGTGTTTACAAAGTTAGTCTATTTTAGTAAGCCTTTCAGAAACAGTGTTTTTGTTTGAATGACAAGATCTTGTGAATAACTTTTTTAATAATTTACTTACAGGCTTTTTTCTACCTTCATACAAGAAGAAAAAAAGACAGATGCCGACAGTGATTCCTCCATTGGGAGACCTTGTGATGATAACAGAAAAGATAAAAACAAGAAAAGTAAAAAATCTATTGAAATTATCACAACAAACTTGCTTTTATCAATTTTGTATGTAGCTACTAATATAGACAAAAGTGACATACAATTATCACATTTATTTAGATTTATTAGAGAGGGTCGGTTAAGTCTTCTGAGCTATTCCAAGTTTATACCTAAAGATATTAAAGTCAAAAGGATTCCGGAATGGAAGCGTTTCGAAAGCTGTAATAGAGAGTGCTCAAGAATGCTAATTCATCAAAACTCAATCAACTTATTCAAAGTATTAAAACTAGGAGCTCCAATAGTACCTGACATAAATAAAATTGTTGATAATTATGTCAAAGAACTATGCCTTCCTTTAGATTTTCGAAACTTGGTCCTATCATTGATGAATCTCCTGCCATGCGATTTCCTAATTGTTAGTGGAAAAGATACAAAATCTTTGAAGAAAATACCAGACTACGAAGTTACTGTTATGGGCTATGTTCTAATAGCACTAAAAATGACATTTGGACTAGATGATGATTATGAATTGAAATTATCTGATGCTGTTGATCATGTTAATGAATCTGAAGATGAATTCTTAAAATCATACAAATTAGGATCTTATTCAAGCCCTTCACAAAGACTATTTTCATTCAGAGACTGGTGCAAACATTTGCAGCTGAGAAAAATCATACTGTCTAGGTATTACTTGCCAATGGCATGGCAAAATAATACTGAAGCTGATGACTATGTGCTAATGGAACAGTCTACTAGTAGACCGAAAGGAAAACACAAAGTTAGTGATGAAATAACTATGGACATTCTCAGTAGAATACCATTTACAGAAGAAGGAACTGTTATCCCTAAGACTGAGTTCCTTCCAACACTGACACCTATGACCTCATACACCGAGGTCATTCTACAGTATTTTCAAGACCCAGAACTTAAATTAATATTGACTGAAGATTTTACACAATATTCACTTAAATACGCGATAGAAGACTTAAGTTTCCCTCTCAAATTCGATAACTTAAGTCACACTGTCACAGGTGTTTCAGATAGTAACAAAATAAGGAACCAAGATATAACTGGGTCTTTAGTTTCAAAGAAATCTGACTTCACTGAAGTCTATGTTCGAGATTGTGATAATAAGAACTGGCTCAAAACTAATCCTCCTAAAGAAGAACACGTAAAGAAGTTTGAAAGTAATATTGACAGGGAAAGCGATCATGGCTACGACTCGCCAACCAATCCTGATGATAGTCATATAATTTACAACACTGATTATGATAAAACACAAGAAGACAGCTTTAATGAGGAAGATAAAGTTAAACTTGAATTTATTACTGAAGAAGAAGAAGGAAAATGTATATTTGACGATACATTTGAAAACATTAAAGAGGAACAAACAGAAGTACCTAATAATAATGGAGATGTAACTAACTTCGAATTTAATAGAACACTACCAAATCAAAATAACGACTACGAACACAATCAGGATAACAACGATAGTAAAAGCGATATTTTTAGTTGTATTAGTCATAGAAGAGAATTCAATCCAGACAGTTTTAATCGTCAAAACGTCATAAAAGAACTAGTGCTCATGGCATGTCGTGATTACAAGGTGCCTATACCTAAAGAGTATAACACACGTGAACCTCAGAAAAGAACTCGAGTAAAATCTAATCATATAGTAGATGAAGCCACAGCACCTAAAAGAAGTAGAGCCAACACGAAACCAGGAACTGCTAAGCAAGAAGTTCAATCAATTATATCATCATATTACAGTCGCGAGGAAAATAGACTTCTCAACCAAATATCAGAAATAGTGAATACACTTGACACTCGTAACTTACGCGAGTCCTTAGCTACTGTTAATAATCCGATAACACAAACCGATAATCATGAAAATACAGCAAATATAGTTGAACATGATTATGGGTCTGGAGTTGTGGAGGATAACGCATTTGAAAATCTAGACGCCGATTCTTTAAACGTCCAAGACCCTAGTGTAATGGAATGTAGTGAACCCGAAGCAGATATCGATCTATTACCCAAAACCGATCCAAAATTTGACGAAGCTACCCACGATATCAAACAACTGTATGTCAAAATACCAGACAATGAAGATAACGAGGATATCAACATCGAAGATGATGTTGATATTCTTAAAATCATTGAAAAAAAAATACATCAATTCACGAAAGGTGATGTAGAAATTGATGAAAAGGAAGTGATACCACCAAAGACAATCGACGATTCTGACACTGACTCTGATTATGATGTTCCACTTAAAGTATTACATGAAGAAAAACTAGTACTCCTACAAAACTTAGAGAACAAAAAGAAAAATCTAGAACCTTTAGTTAAAAAGGATAACATTACTGAATACAATTACTGGGTTAGACATTACAACGGTGACAGTTTTCGTAAAAATCAACGCATGAATACGAAATTCGATAAAGAACTGCAAGAGAACTTCCCAAAAAGTTTCGTATTTGTTATTCAAGAATGCTCGTCCATAATAAATTGTCAAACTTTTGCTCTTTACAAAATTCTTCAAAACTTAGAAAAAGTTTTAATGACAAAAATATCATCATGATAACTGAATTGTTTAAATTATCTGATAGTAAATAAGTTTTAAAGAGACTGTGATTTAGATTAAGTTATTTATTTTTTATGTTATTGTTTTATTTGTTTTAATCACGATTGTGGATAAAAGTTTTAATACCCGATTTGCTGTTTTATTTATTTATTTTTGGTAGCTATGCCCCGTTCCTACAGTGTGCAAAACAATGCAATATAATTAAAGTTTACTATAGCTTAGAAACTAATAGAAACGAAGCAACGATTTTTGTGAAGAGATACGCAGTATGTTTCGTGCACACGCAGGAACGAGGCTTTAAAGTAGCTACCTTTTTATATATGACTAGCTGACCCCGCAAACGAATTTTAGCCATATTTAAAAAAAAATTGAAGTCTACAACATTTATCAATGAGGGATATGAAGAAAAAAAAATATCCAATTCTCGGACCTACTAAATATGCATATATTGGTAACAATCGGTGAAGTCGTTTCAGAGTAGTAAGGTATCTAACATTGAGTATTGAACATTTTATATATAAGATAAGACTAGTTGACCCCGCAATTGTTGTTTTGCCATATTTTTAAAAATGTTAGGTGTGGACAACAATTATCACTTAGGGGTATAAAAGATTGATAGGATAGGATTCTCAGACCTACTGAATATGCAATTTTGTCAAAATCGGTAAAGCCGTTTCGGAGGAGTAAGGTTGAAATTTTATATGAAATTAACGACCCTTCGTCCTTGAAAATTTTTAAGCGTAGATAATCTGTGACATAAATTGAAAACCCAAAACAATTTTAAGATAGCCATTTAAACATTTGAACTTGTTACTTCAAAAGACTAAATGTAAACCTCCATAAGATTTCTAAGAACAATTAATGAAAGAAAAAACTTTAAACTGGCAACATTTTTCCGGTGTTTATTTGTTGGTTTGTCGTGTTGTTTGTAAATTATATTACCGCTTGTGTTTCTCCAAATAAAGTGGTTTTGAACAAAAACTCATCAACTTAACTTTCTCGTTAATCATTTTATACAACTGCTTACTCTTTGCTATTGCGTATTTAAGGAATATTTCACTTTGTTAAGAACGTAAACATAACCTCAAACTTTAGAAAAAGATGACGAAAATGAAGGATTCTAAACAAAGCCAGAGCCCTATAGAGGATCTGGCCGAGTTAAAAAGTTATTTCTCATCTCACAATACGATACGCGAGTACATCGCCCACAGTTCGAAGGTGCATTCAGTTGGTTGGTCGTGTGATGGACGAAGACTTGCCTCTGGATCTTTTGATAAAAACGTTGCCATTTTTACCCTGGAAAAGAGTAGACTGGTATGTTAAATAAATAGGTTTTATGCTTGTTTTGGTTTTAACTCTCATACTACTGAAGCTTATACAATCCAATTCTTGTTTTAGTCACAAGAGTTTATATTCCGTGGGCACACAGGATCAGTGGACCAATTGTGTTGGCATGCTTCACATCCAGAACTGCTTAGTACGGCCAGTGGCGATAAATCTGTTAGGATATGGGATACAAGGTACTTATTAAATGTCTGATCATATTAACAATCAATTCCTGATCATAATGAAAATCAATTGTGTTTAAATAAATGTATCTTAAATTACAGATCACACAAATGCACAGCAACAATATCAACAAAGGGTGAAAATATAAACATAGCATGGTCACCAAATGGGAGCACCATTGCTGTTGGAAATAAGGAAGATTTAGTATCTTTTATAGACACTCGCACCTATAAAGTGGTAAGAAATAAATCATGTTTAGATATAACAATCTTTTTTATTTAAGTGGAAGAAATTTTTCGTTTGGGATTTTAATACACACAAAAGTTTAGAATTTAAAAGTACTTTAAAAGTAATTAATGTAGCAAGGAGTTGTTTTCATTTTGTAGTTGTTCAAACGTTCTCGTAAGCTCATCTAGTTTTTCGTCAATCTCAGTTTTGCCAAATATTTCTAGAAGATTCTCAGGCACAGAAGGTTCTAGACTATTCAACTCACGAGTCAACATGTCTATTTGGCCTTGTAACTGTTCAGTTTGAGAATCCAATTCTGTAATGGAGATATTCATTGTATTTTTTTCTTTAGTTATTTCCTCTTCATTGTAGAAGCCCCGGGTTTTGCGAAAGCGGTCCGCTTTCTCCCGTAGCGAGTCTTCGTACTTGCGAATTTCCAATTCTGTGGATATTTCCTCTTGTTTCAACAAGTCCAATAGTTCTGTATGGACTTGTCTGGCTCTAGTCAAGTCTGCAGTCATATTCTCGCATTGTTGTTTCAGTTGCATACGTTTGGCTGTCAGTCGTAAGTTTTCTTGCTTGTGTCGGTCTATTTCGGCGTTCACAGAGCGAGCAATTCGCACCGCCTCCATGGTAGCACGGTATTTCTGGTCATTTTCGGCGTCCAAGGCCGGCAGCGCGGAACGTTGGACGACCAAGTCGTTTTCGATTTCCTCCAAGTTGCTTTTTAGCAGGCATATTTCCAGTTGTTGTTCTTCAGGCGCAAACATTTTTGAAACTTAGAAAACTTTGTAATTTCGAGAAAATTGACTCCCGAAAAAAAGTTGCGACAAACAAAAAGCGCGCTAAAATCTAATTCAAGTCAACTTTTTTCGTTTTGGTTGGTAAAAAGGTTGTGGTGCAAGACCATGCTGCCTATTTTTTTCTACTTCATAACGAATAATATTGAGAAAAAAAATGATTATTCGTAACGAATCCTATTTTGCTATTTTTAGGTAACAGAAGAGCAATTTAACTTCGAAGTGAACGAGATCTCATGGAACAACGCCTCTGATTTATTCTATCTCACGAATGGGCTTGGTTGTGTACATATTATAAGGTAAAAAAAAAAACTATAAAATATGGTTATTTATACCCAACAGTTTTCTATATTTTTTTTTATTGTTTATCCCTAGTTACCCATCACTAGAGCTGCAGACAGTGCTAAAGGCCCACCCTAGCACGTGTATCTGTATCGAACACGATCCCACGGGGCGGTATTTCGCGACTGGGTCCGCCGATGCACTGGTCTCTCTGTGGGATGTTGAGGAGTTGGCGTGCTTAAGGGTTTTTTCTAGGTGAGATTTATGTTTATATAGTTTAAATTATATTTGGCTATATAGGTTGATAATAATTGGAGGTTCATAAATTTATAGTTTTAAGAAGTAACATTTTTATTTCAGGTTAGAATGGCCAGTCCGGACCCTTTCCTTCAGTTTCGATGGCAGACTTCTAGCGTCGGCTAGTGAAGACCATATCATAGATATCGGAGACACTGAGACGGGTAAGGGATTGTATCTCGTTCGTTCTATAAGCGGCAGAAAGAGATAGACACTTCTAGCATTAATGTGGGAAGGAACTTACTTTTTTTTTTACATGACCAACTTTTTGATGAATATTTGATAAAAATAGGATAAAAGATACTTGGAGCGTTTTGATACTAGCGTTTGACATGACCTTAAGTAATTTAAACAATTCCAAGACTAGCTTTTATTTTTTTGACAAATATACTTTTAATAATTTTCAGGTGAAAAGGTAGCCGAAATACCGGTATCGGCGTCCACTTTCACCGTTTCTTGGCATCCAAAGCGTTATTTAGTCGCGTACGCATGTGAAGACAAGGAACCGCCGGAAAGAAAACGAGACGCGGGCAGTTTGAAACTATGGGGACTTCCTAATAGCGATCGATAGATGTCGTTTTACTGTTTTTTTATTAAGGCAAAGAAGATGTTACTTTAAGTGTGGTTGGAAATACTTCTTTTTTTTGTCTGAGTGGAAACAGTTTTTTTTAAGTGTGAATGGACGTTTGTGTAAGAAATAATAAACGTGACTTTCTCATTTGTTTGGTTTTATTAATAGATAACAATATAAGTTAAAGCTGTTTATAATGCAAGATTTATGTTTTTTATTATATCAAAGATAAGCTGTAGGCTCGTCAGTAAGCGATGTCAGATTTATTACTATATTTTACTAGATTATCACATAGTTTTGTGGTACTGGTAAAATTATTGGGCTAGAAAAACTAACTGAATGGAACATCCTTTAGTATACTATAAAATAATTCACCAAGTTTCAATCTGCAATCGACCAGAATCTTCCATATCATTCAAGAACTTTCTAGCAACTTCTTGTGTAAGATTACCGGTTTTAATGAAAACATCTTCTATGAACGCATCCTTAACGTTATCAGGCATGTTCTTAGAGTTGCCAGATATAAAAATGTAGGCTTCCTGTTTGTGGATCAATTTCCAGAGGTTTTGGCGGTTTTCAGTTATTTTGTGTTGGACATAACTGCGAAAGAGAAAATATAAAACTAGATTAGATTATTAAACCCTAACTACAAAATTAGAGAAGATGGATTGACTTTAATAATAATTTTGATGACTTAATAGATTGACTGTCAGAGATTTCATAGCTCTGAAAAAAGTGAATTTACTATTTTTTAACAAGAAGTTATTTAATATACGTCGGCACTTATTTTTATGACAAAACTTTTTTTTATTTTTATTCTGATTTTTTTTTAAATAATTTTACTCACATTTTATTATCCTGATCTCTAGAGAAGGCACAGTGCAGCGATATCTTGCCGTCTCGCTCCCACGCCTCCAGTTCTTCTCTACAATGGAAATCTTTATCTTTATACCGACATCCGAAATAAACGTGTATCAAATCTTTGTTTAGTTTATTTTGGTGATCTCGCTCTTGAAGGAAGCTGCGGAAAGGCGCTAGGCCTGTACCGGGGCCTATTAATATGAGAGGTATGGTCTGAAAGAGATGGATATATTAGTTAGAAGGGTTGACGTGCTGATTCGTAAGTTTTTTTGAACCATTAAAAAATATATTTAAGAACTCTAAAAAGTATTGATAGTATGATATAGGATCGGAAACGGCACTTTATTGACAGATGTTGCTAAATCCAACGTATGTAAGAGTAACAAACATACGATGCATACTTAGGTACAATACTTACAAGAAGTAAGATTTTACAAAAGAGGCAAGTCATAAGCAAGTTTACCTCATCCTTAGGAAAACTAATGCTCCCCTTCTTAACCCATCCGTACACTTTATCGCCCTTTTTCAACCCTTTCAACCAATTCGAGGCCAAACCCAACCTCGGTTTTATCAACTTGGTATTATAATTGACAACCGCCATTAATATTTCCAGATTGTTCCCTTGATTTGTAAGGCAACTGTTGGCTATTGAAAACGATCGTGGTTTGATTGAGGAGAATAACTCGAATAATATATCGATGGTTAGTTTTGATGCTGATCTGTGGAAGTCTTGGAGGACCTGTAAAGTGTAAATAATATAATAAGTAAAGGATAGGTACGAAGTGTTACAGTAGGTACTCATCTTTACTAATATTCTTTTAAAAACTATAAATTAAAAAAAAAATGCTAGTTTTGAGTCTTTTAGTTAAAAACACCAATATTATGGAGTAGCATAGCCATCGGGTACTTTTATTTTGGCTAATTCGAATTTTTGCTTGTTTCTGAAAGGTTGATCAACATTAAAAATTAAAATCCGTTATTAAGTTACTGAATTATAGGAGTTATCAAGTGATTTGTCGGCCCTGTATATTGATAGTTGTAAATCAAAATTCCTACATACCTATAGCTTTTTTTTTGGATGAGCTATTCGAAAACCAGTAAAAATTAAATTTTAGTAGAAGTAATCATTCTTTCGAGTATCGGTTTCGTAATAGCAGATAGCCCTGGTACTACTGGTAATTAAATAAATGCTTTATACTTACTTCAATAATCGATCGTTTCGGTCTCCGACAATAGTTCAGCCATTCCTCCTGACCTTCAGGTGAGCTGAGCTCTATACACTTGTCTCTTTCTAACGTATCCTCAGATACTTGTGCTAGAAGAGAGAAGACGTATTGTGTGGGATACGTACGCAAATCCCAATATTGCTCTGCTATTTCGTAGATTGTTAGCGGTTGTTTTAGAAACTCTGGTACTGGCATGTCTTAAAGTAAAAAAAATGAATATTTATATTTTGTATAAACTTTGCTCTATTTCCTAGTATATTATTGTATGGAACCAAGACTCTTTTGACATGTGCCCCAAGAAAAAAAAACAAGTAGATATGTTATCAAGTTTTACTGTACTGTGTATACAATATTTAATTGTAAACCATACAATTACTAATGAATGCTATGATGGTCTCCTTTTGATTGTGGGTGTAAGCAATCAAAACCTACTCTTAAATGTAAGGTTTTAAACTTAAGCTAATTAACTACCCTTTTTAGGATTCATTGCTTCAGAAAAAAAGGACGTCTTATAATATCACTTTGTCTTGCTTCTATCTGTCTGTCAATCCTCACCCTTTATACTTTATACCCTCAATAATAATTTACACAACATCCCTTCAAAATAAAACACATTCACTAAAAAACATTCTTTATTAATCACTCCTGCTGCCATCCGTCTTCATCACTGAAGAACCGTCTCTTAGCCGCTGTGTTCATGTACGGTCGGAGCGCCCATTCCGTATCTGCAGCGTCTAAAGCATCAATGGTGCCTAGTTTGATCTCGTAGAGCTTCATCTGGAAGCGGGGACCGCACTCGGTGAGGTCTATGTCTTTGCCGGCCTGGGAAAACAATATAAATGGGATTTGGTTAAAGGTAGAAGAGCTTTTTTAAATTTAGTATTCTATCTACATTTAAGTTTTTGTTACCAGTCTCTGTTATGCAAACGTAAAAGCATGATTCCAAATAAATGAGGCACCACAAGAATGAAAAAAAAAGTAAACAACACGAAAAGCTATGAGCAAAGTGCTAGTATAATACTTATAAAAAGATGTGAGACTATAAAAAGTATGTGTCCATATACAAATAAGTCTAAAAACTGTAAGGTTTTATGAAAAAAAATGTATTTTTATTAAGTTTAGGGGTAAACTACCTTTCTATAAGTGTGATGCCTAAAGCATATATAGTCATCATGGTTAGCGAATGTGATTACACGTTTTGAGTCTGGTTTGGGTACTGGAAACAGGTACTTCAATATACTCATTGTCCTTAGACCTGAAAATAAATGAAGACAAAATCTAGAGGTATGCTCAATTTGAAATTTAGTTAAAAAGCAAATAATTACTGCTATAAAGATAAAACTGCCAGCTTGGCAAAGGAGTTTCATATCTCTTGCTACATTTTTTAATGATTTATCATGGACTTGGTTAAAGGTTCTAAAATTGTATGAGAAAGTTTCATAGAGTTAGTTCAACTTACCCAGTTCAGTTTTAAAGTTATGGAACACCAAGTGCGGGTACTGTTCACTGACGGGACCTATATCTGGTATATCATGTCGCATCACCACTCCGGAGAGAGTGAAGGAAGCTGTTGGACCGTGGGGTAGGTGGCATATCACCTGTAGGTAAATAAGAACTTAATATAAACTTTATTAAGCTGTAAACAAAGAGATCTTTAAAAATGTATAAGATTGAAGTTTAGAACTTATGCTTCAAAAACTAGAAACAAGTTTTAAAGAAGCAATTGATGTATTATGCTACTATGATTGAAAACTAAAGCAATTGTTTCTATAAAATAATATATGACAGAAATTAGGTTATAAACGAACATACCAAACTGTCAGGAACACCTCTGTGTTCGTGGACCACAATAAAGTCCGTTACATCATTCGCTCTGCATGCGTGTATCAATTGAGCCATTTCATATCCACCACGGTTCATACGCTGGCTGTTTGGGAATATTAACCTGTGGAGAATTGATTTTAAATAATTGATATTTTTTTTTTAAAAGGTGAACTTCGCTTCTTGTTTGGATATTATTGAGTAGTCATTTTAAAGAACACCATGTAGATAATAACTAAGTGTTGTCATAAAAGCCAAATATGAACCTAATTTGTAATACACACCTAAGTTCTTTGACAAACATTTTCAATCGGGCACTTGGCTCTCTGGATGTGGTAATCATTATTTTCGGGTCTTCAACACCAGCATATCTGTATTCGTCATCTTGAGAGCTAAGTGTGTTGGTGCCACCGCTGAAACCCCCAATTACCGCCGCTCTCTCCGGACCTACAACATCATTGATGAGTATCGAAACATGATTTACAAATTTTATAGGTTATGTTTACAACTATAAACTAGATGATGTTAAGGAGTCTGTACATACCTTTGTCTTCAAACTCTATCCTCTTCTGCAACTGGAGAGCTTCTCTACGTAAATCACCGTGAATCGGTATGTTTTCTTCTAAACACTTCTTCAGTTGATCTTTTTTCGCTTGAATACTTTTTTGTTTGTCCTCCGCCGACTTTCTATATAAATACTCGCGGCGCAAACGCGCCTGCCTTCGCAACATGTTGTATTTAAGTAAATTTATTTAGTTATTGAAGAATTTCACAGACATTTCGGTCGGAAATCGGAAAATAACACGAAAAACAACTTCTCCGCACGTGTGTTTACTCTAGTATTGACATTTGACAGTGACATTTCGAAAATATTAGCTATAAATGTCAAACTGACATTGACAACACTTTTGGAAGCGTTCGTGATTAATATCGAGTAAAGCAATCTGTTTTATGATAAAATAACAACCCAAATATTGACAGAACTTTCAATGAATAAAATGAAAAGGCCGTAAAATCTATCACGTTTCTTGGCAGTTATAAAAAAGCTTTTTCAAGAACCTAATCAAAGCTGTTTAGGTCTTGCTATAAGCACTTGTGGAAAGGGAAAAAAAAGGTTTGATGAAGTTATGTAACATTTACAGTCATTATCAAAATATGATTTAATAGTATAGCCAATAATATTTTAAGTTTTAACTGTGTATTAATTAACCTTACTTTCTTGTTACCAACGAAAACATCAGAATCATAATGGTTTTATAGTAATAATTACTTAATTCATTTTATTAAAAGTGATTCACTCACCATCATAGTTTTCTTCTACAAGCAGTCTGTAGTGTGGTTTAATGTCAATATTATGTACTTTAAATATTTCAAATAATTCATCTATATCCTCCTTAGAATTTCTCGGTCTTATATTAAATATATCCCCGGGATTGTAATTTAATGATGGACCTCTTGCTGGTCTGAAGGACATTAACCTTACATCCTGAAATGAATTTAAAGCACATCTGTTAGGTGTATAATTTTTGCAGTAAATAAAAAGTAGTTAAGTGAAAAGTAGTAAAAAACATACCTGAAAGTGTGCTTCATCTGTTGTCCGTCCATTTTTTTCTACTTCAAAAAGCATTGGCTCAATAAATAATTCTTTTGTGCCTTCACTGAAGTATATATCATCAGCTATTGTCTTATCTTCTTTAACTTCATAGTCTTTTATTAGACTGACTTTCCACCGAGGAACAAAGTTATTTTTGAGTTTATTTGTGTCAATGTATGGATAAAATTCTTTCATTTTACTGTAGAAACTCTCCATCCAAGGTATCAAGACTGCATCATGTCCTATATCATGTTGGTAGTCACATAATCCTGTAAATTATAAATTGTCCTTAGTAGTAGCTTTTCTAGGAATAAAAAGATGTATGAAGAACTAGTTTTACTATACCAATATCTAGAAGAGGTGTCGCTCCCAATTGTATTAGTCGTCTGTGTAGCTTTTTTCCAGTAAAATTAAA
Organism: Emmelina monodactyla; assembly: GCA_916618145.1. Lineage (NCBI taxonomy): Eukaryota > Metazoa > Arthropoda > Insecta > Lepidoptera > Pterophoridae > Emmelina > Emmelina monodactyla. The sequence continues at coordinate 6,380,654 of OU745324.1, forward strand.
CTTAGGATAGGAAGAATCGCCAAGCCCTAATACACCAAACTTTAGACGTTTCAACGAGTTTGAAGGCAAGTTTTTCTTCAATAGAAACCTCCAAAACTTCTTCATATTATCCGGTTCGTCCCCTTTACCAGTCGTAGAACACACAAACAAAGCAAAATCCTCGTGAATTAGCCGTGAAATTGGATAGTCATCCATAGCCTGAACGGGCCCGCGGAAACCAAATATTTTTGACGATCGCCATATTCTTTCAGCAATTTCCTGTGCGGTAAAAGTTTGGCTACCAAAAAGCACTAGCAGTCGGCCCGCTTCCTTCATTTTTATACAATATATTTATTAAAGTTATCTATTTCAAAACAACTACGATAAGAAAATAACCTTAAATTCAAATTGTCACTGTCAATTTAACTAGCTTTGTTATTCTGAGATCACTTTCACTGCATACCATAATTGACTTGAATACTATTTCTATACAAAACGTGTTTCAATTTATTCATAAGCGCTTCTATACTTAAAGCGGAATAGTCTGTTTTGACATATATCAGCTGATTACTTTGTCTTTTTTTTGTGACACATAAAGTCATATACATTTAAGTTATTCAGCCTATAAAAATATTAATTACAATTTTATTGTTTTTGCATTAAGGATTTAACTTATATTTAAGCCGTGTAATAAAATAATAATTTTTAGAAATTGCATCACAGGAGTCTATAGAATAAAGCAAAAGATGTTGGTGGTGTGTACTGCAACTACAAATAAAATCTAGACACAAATAAACATTATTTTATTTGAATTTGTAATTATAAACTAAGTAAAATGTTGTTATTTACAAATTCGCATACCTATAGTTTAAAATTGGATTAAAATATCTTCCTAGTTAATAAGTTAAAAGAAAAGAAAAGAAGAATAAAAAGAAAATAACGATAGTAGGAAACAAAACTTAGCACAAGAAATCAACGTTCCCCGAAAACCTGCGTTGCTTAAGGCCAAAAACATGTCTGTCAAAAAAACATAAAAGACGCATTTTTCTCAAAAACTAATTTATCTTATTTATCTTTTCTCTCTTAAGTCAAATTGAGACTGAATTCTTGGAATGATATACAAAAAATATTACTTAGTAGGCTGGATACTATTGTAAGTATCCAACCAACCAAATAATCAAGTCATTTTCTGCGAATTACTGCGGCAAATTGCGATTCTAAAAATTGTTAACTTGTTTTGTTAAATAAGTAAGGTTATATTGCAAAAAGGTTCGCAAAAGGAACTCGTTTTAATCACTAATTTTCGCTTTGGTTTTACTTGCCGTAAAAATTTTTTTTTGTGGAAGGATATTTTCCCGCCAAAAATTGGTCGGTGTTGTTCAGAGTGTAGTCTGTCGGTTTGCTAAGTTTTATCTAAATCCATGCACTTATCTAAATCAATCCAGTTACTAGCCTCCGTATATAATAAACTGATCTTACCGTCCAACTTTTCAATTTTATATTTTTTGAATAATACTTAAGTAGGTACTTTGATTAGCTTAACCGTGCCACATACCTACAGGACTGACATAATCGGACTATATTTTACTGGAAAAGCGTTTCAAATCGTTAATTTATCTATTTCTAGTCCAAAATAATTATCATGCATTACTATTTTTGCATCGTTTACCACAACCTTATAATGGCAACACCATTACTTCCCCAAAAGCGAAAATCCTCCCTTCCGTCAAGCTTCCGTTCGATATTTTCTAGCATCTCTATTTCACAAATAGGAAGTGAGTTTTTCATCTCTTTCGTAGCAGGCGCACGGCAGTCTGAAGCCCCGTGTTGGCGGGAACGGTTGCTTAACGCAAAAAGCCCGCGAATTTTTTGAGTGCAGTGACCTTTGCCATATTATTCGGAAAAACTATAAAACATAAAAATGTAAGTCGTTATTATTATAAGAGTGATAAAATATTATTTTAAAATAATTGTATTGTATCTGTAACCGTAAGTAATCAAAATATATTTTTTTATTAAATTTTCCTGTTAGCTATTTTTTTTTAATTAAGACGTAACATTAAAAAAAGTTTGCTAAATAGTATACCTACTCCAGTTAAACAATGACTTATTTATTAAAGTGATATAAATTGCCGTGACAATTTACGAAACACATAAACTTATCTTGCCTATATCCAGCGCAAAAAAAACACTAATAAATGGGAATGGGAATTGAATGAGAAACGAAAATAAAAAAACCGCTTTTACCGCGAACGTAATGACGGTTTTCGTTCATTCAAAACCCGGGGAAAGGGCCGGTAAGGGTGCCCGGAATTGCGTCAGCCACGTGGCTGGGCGATCGATATGCACCAATGACTGACCTCTGGCTTGGGCCCTTTGATTCTTATATTATCTACCCCATCAATCAAAAACAAAAAATAGTTTTTTCCGTGTAACTCTCTACCTAAATATTCATTTTATTCCTAGGACTGGTAGGGTTGCGTAATATACCTTGATTTTGACCTTAAAGTACGCATATATGTATACATTGTCCCTACAAGTAAGAACATCCGCTTTGCCGAAAATATTGAAGCTTTATTTTCTACTTTACCTTTTATAAACAACTTACAAAAGTAGGTAAGTAAGTAACTTGATAACAATATTTTAATCTAATGATCTTTGATCTAAAAGGGTATCGCGATTCATAAATTGACGCAATCTATGTAATTATATTTATCAGGTTAAGGGAACACACAATAGATTTTTGATTATTTTGGCACTTATTCTACTTCTAAACAGATAAACTTAGGCAATAAAACAAATCTTTATAAACTGCTGATAATACTGCTTTACAGTTAAGCCGTACGTTAAATGAAGCATGATGAATTGAAAATATGTGTAAATTACTTATAATTAAGCTAGCTGTGTTCAAATTAAAACTTTGTTATGTAACTGGAATAGGTACTTTTCGGAATAGGTGCTGTTAAACTGAGTATATTTATTCCAAAATTCATTAAAATCATACAACATAGGTACAGACAGACAGAGGGGGTCAGGATCCCCCCCCCTGGGCTGAGTCCAGGACCTAAATGGACCACTTATTAAAATTGTTAAGAATTGTGACTACTATGTGACCCCCCCTGGCGCTAATGCTGGATCCGCCCTTGTACGTATATGTACCTAGATAATATATTTAGATATTGAAAGACTGCATAGACTTAAGTAATGTGCAGAACTACCAAAACCAAGTTCAACATCTGGCTATTTATGTGAAATTAACTTTTAAATCTAACTATATAACTCTTTTTTTAATTACTAGAAAGTTCTATATTCCGTGATCTAGTCATCAAAAATTAGAACAAGGCGAAATGTGCACACAAGCACACAGTCATAAATTCATAACAAGATAAAAATTTTGCACTGTAGGTTCTTAATAAAAAGAAACATTCAGATATAATCCTACTAATAAGGTGGGTGGACCATAGAAGGCCACACTAACGGGAAAACACTTTTTATTCATTTATTTACTGGAGAAATAAAGTAAACAAATTATGAGGTAATACTTTGTTTTAATGTGCACCATAAAAATACTTCTTTTTTTACCTCACTTTAATCACTATTTATTAATCTCAAGTTTAATTAAGCTCTTCCCAATGGCCTTGCAAGGAACATGGCTCCAAACAAGGCCAAAATTATGTATCAGTCGATAAACTTAAAAATAGAGTTTTAACAATAAATATATCCGCTTTTACTAAAACAACATAATAAGACAAATCTTTTAAGCAAAACATTAAATGCTCAATATATTTTTATCACCTTTAAAAAACTCAACGAACATTACTTGAACACCATCGTATAACTATGAATATATTGAAGAAAATTATTTAAAAACAGTAGTAGTGCGTATGTTATTCGCTGCAAATAACTTGCCAACGCTTTTTATAATGTAATTTAAATCTTTTTTTTTTTAACCAAATAGGCCTTCTTATGGGTCCGTTCCTTGTAAGGCCAAAAAGTTCCCAAGAAGGCTAAACTAACAATTATGACTATGATTAAAAATATTATCAATATAAACACTTATTTTAAGTTTATTATTATACTTAACTAAAAAAGTAAGTATTCATAAGTTCATGGTTTGTAAATGTTCTTTGTTAGGCCTATGTACCCTAGCAAGGCCAACCGTCAAATTTTCTATTGGCCTTATAAGGAACCACCGGCTTTTCTAGGAACACGACCAATATTTTACTTAAATTGAGGCAAAACTATGTTTTTTTTCTTTAGTAACATATATATATCCATATACGACAATTTACAGTACAAAAATATGTGATAATAATAGGTTATTGACTAAAAACTTATGTTTTGCTGTGCGCTCAAATAAGGATTGTAACATCGAAAACCAAAGTCTACGAAGAGTGAGATCGCACCGCCACAATAGCGGCGCAAACGACTCGCTGCCGCCGTGTGTGGCCTTGAGATTGAGGGATCTTAATGTGTAGTAGAAGGAATATGTCTTAAAATGACAATAAATACGACTTTTTAATAGTTGGCCTTCAAAGGAGCGTGGCCTTCCATGGTACACCCACCTTATTATAAACGTGAAAGTTTGTAGGTATGGATGTTTGTAACTCTTTCACGTAAAAACTACTGGACGGATTTGGATGAAACTTTACAGTGATATAGGTTATACATCAGAATAACACATAGGGTACTTTTTACCGCGGGGAAACTTCTCATTTCCACGGGAAACCGACTTCCACGCGAACGGAGTCGCGGGCGGCCACTAGTTAGATATCTTTTTATCCGATCTCTGTTTAAGGTTTTTTTAATGTAAGGCTAAAGCCTAACTGATTAATTTTGTAACCTCATTAGGTAAAAAATAGTGTTCAAGATTAAAGTTTGATTACTTGTTAATTTCAGGAAGTCCTTAGAACAGTTTAAAAAATAATGGTTTACTACTTAATTCGCAAAACCGTACCGTAGTAGGGAAAAAAATGTTCTTAGTTTTTGCTAGAGTTAACTTTTTTTCCATTTTTTATTGAAAAATAAAATATGACAATAAATTTAAATAAGGTTCTATCGGCGGCCCTGGGTACAAAGCATGCCAATACAAATACTGTCACTTGTTTTTTTTTAATGTATAATTTATAGTCTAATGCCAAGGTTGCCTTTATCTAGATCCAGTTGACCTAGGTCATTCACTATTCATGTATTTTGACTTGCAATTATTTATAAACGGCCTTACCTGAATGTTTACTTTACAATTATGTTAATTTAAGCAAATAACAGATACTTAATTAATGTTTTGTAGAAAGAAATATTTTAATAGTTGATATTATTATTAGAGATGAAACAAAGCGGATGTCTATTAGGTTAAACGGTTCTTTTCAATGTCAACTTGGATTTTATGATTTAAAAATACCAACCTTACTTTGCATATTTTTTAAGACGTCCGTCTATCGATAGGTATATGATTTTTTTATAGAAACGTTTATAATATGGTCAAGTGTTTTTTAGTTCTATTTTATCTTATTAGTCGTTAGTAGGTGGCAAACTATTTGAAAAGAGAACTCGCAGAGTTAACCAGATATTTTTTTGTCTGCGTTGTCGTCTCTACTTACTTTACATGTTCGGTCTCGGTGACAGCCATAACTCTGACTATAAGGTAGGCCTAATGCGAGTAAGCATCGAGCATTCTATTGTCTTTTCAAAATTCGAATTAGATTGATCTACGTACAAAAAAAGGTTTCCCTTAGTTAGTTAAAGGCGATTGATTCTCATACAATTTTTGGCTGACTAATTTGACTACAAATGCCCAAAAATTTTGCACAATATAACGTAGATTTCTAACCGTAATGCAAACCCCGTACTTTACACCCATGTAAAACGTTAAGCTACGAAATTTGTTAAGCTACGAAAAGGGTGACATTTTTGACTTATGCAACAAAAGTTTTAAAGTGTCTGTGAATATTAATTTGACCCACAAATCCCAGTGATTGGGGAGATATCAATTCGACATTCGATCTCTTAACCCGCGATAAATAATGTTTATCACTGGCAACACATGTCCAGAGTTTCAATAAATTGTCGTTATGTAGTTTGTTGATAATACATTTATTGATAAATAAACTAGTGTACCTACCTATGACCTAAGATCCTATTTAACGCTATGGAAAGTACTTTTTTAACCATAAAAGTGGTTTCGGCTTCATATTAAACATATTCTCACACTTCACATAACTAGTTAACCTAAAGGTGCAAAAGTGACATGTATTTTGATCATTTTAGTCTCTAATAAGTAGGTATCCATTGGTGAAAGCATTTAAGAGAACTGAGCCTGTAAAGATTTCCGAAATAAACCTGAACATCAAAACTAACAAAACTCTACAACTTCACGAATTACTTACCTACTTGCCTACGTTTCGCAATTGTGTTATTTTGGCCAACTTGCCGTATTGCTAAAAACATCGAATATTGGCCAACTGAGTACTCTTTTTTTTATAAATTTGATTGGAAAAAAAAAGACCTTGAAGATGGTGAAAACTACGTAAAAATAAATTGAGTGGTTTAGGAGGAGTTAAAGGACAAACATACCTACAGACTTTTCTTTTATACTATGTAATGATAATGATAATGATGATGATAGTAATGAAGTAAATTACATATAAAGAGATCGCAGATGGGGGGCTTCATACTTAGAGTAAGGTATAAAAGGTTTATTAAATTTATTGTCAGAAGTCAATAAAAGCACGGTCTCTCGGACTTCATCGTTAAATAAAGCGTTACTAAGTTATTTTTTTAAGCTACACGAGGCTTTTGTTAAATTGAATTTTACCCCATTAAGTATAATAATCACAAAGATAATATAAGTCTTCACTTTCACACAACTAGGGATATTGGATTTACTCTAGTTTTAATCTAATAGTCTTTAATTACTATTTCTTATTGTGACCGTTATTACGTCACATCATCTCTCCAAATATGAGGCAATATCAAACATTCAACAATTACCTACTTAGTTATAATTAACTTTAGTTTGTCGTCGCCAATCGATTAAGTTTACTGTAGCTATGTACAAAAATAAACTTTAAGAGATAATGACACTAATGGATATACCTACTGCCAACTGAGGTGAACTTGTTTATTCTGTTTTAAGTTCTTATTCACAGAACATTACATACCACTGAATTGCAAGCTGATTATGATGAGATTGTCTTGTTATTTACAAAAAACGAAATAGGTTTTGTTATGACGTTACTTAGGTATTTTGTTACGTTTATCAATTACTTAAATTGTAGCTAATAAATTATAACATTATTTACTCGCGATTTCGTCTACGTGGATCCAAATTAAGTGTACAGTAGATAAAAGTGATTTTCCGATGTGAAAGAATGTTGTTCCCGCCGTAAAAAGTTAAGATAGACAGACAGTTATACGCGATTTCGCTATAAAATAAGTACGGAGTAAGGGATAACCAATAATGTAGGAGCTTGTAAAACCAGTAGCCTTGATTGAATAAAACTGGACCAAGAGTGCGTCCTTGTGGGACCCCTAACCTTACTACCATTAACTGTTCTTTAGAACTCCTTTTATGAAAGCACACAAAGGAACGTCTGGGAATGAGTTCCTGGCTCTGTTCTCATACAAAACTATAAGCAATATTGGCTTTTATGACGAATAGGATAAGGTGTCGAATGCGTTGGTCAAATTTAGAATTCGTGTTTTGGCAATCTGCGTTGATTTGTAAATGTCATCTTGGACCATTTAGAGTGGTCTTTGAAGCACTCGGAAAATAAAATATGAAGTATATTTTTTAAACTTAACCTTAGGTACTGGTTTTATTGAAGTAAATATTTTTCGTCCTTGACAAACCGCTATCTACGAAGATGCTACGATTAGCTACGAGACTACGGTGCTACAAACATAGAAGAAATAGTTTGTTACGGAATTACTTTTTTATTTAATTAAAACACATTATAGAAACTAAAATCAACCATAGGCATACAATTGTTTTTATTATTGTGCACTAGTGGCTGCCTGTGCTGCGTTAGCAAAGAAGTCGGTTTCCCGTGTTATTCTGATGTATAACCTATACTATTGAGAAGTTTCAGCAAAATCCGTCCAGTAGTTTTTACGCCAAGAGTAAAAACATCCATACATCCATCCATACATACTCACAAAGTTTTACGTTTATAATATTAGAAGGAAGTAGGATAGTATAAGACACCCTTACACTAGAATAAATTTAATCAAGTTTGTACTACTACCAGTGGCTTCTAGCTGGATTACCTAATAGATTTGTAAAAACCGAAAAGCATATATCTACGGAATAAACTTTTTTTAAAACAATCTAGATTTGAGATACGTTTAACAAAAAAATAAAAAAACAAACGCGTATTATTTCATGTTAATTATTAACGTTTTTGCTAAGAAATCTCTGGCCTATTCTATATAAGTAATAAGAAACAATATATAAAGTCAAGTACGTTCTTAAACTTCTTCTAAATCCTAAATCCTTTCCAGGTCAAAACCCGACGACGACTGCGATGAGCTCAAACCCGCCCCTGACGTCGAAGTGGCATCAATCAAAGATGGCGGTGGGTTGGAAGCCAAGATGTCTCTGATGAATGGCATCACAGTCATCGTAGGATCTATCATTGGAAGTGGCATCTTCGTGTCTCCGACTGGAGTGCTGAAGTATACGGGTTCAGTGAACGCTAGTCTGCTGGTGTGGGTCGCTTCGGGCGTGTTCAGTATGGTGAGTGGATTAGTTGGTTTTTGAACTTTAAAATGTAGATGGGACGGGAAGGCAACGTAAAAGCTGGCAATGAGCTATTCTCACCTACCCACTTATAAATAAATGCAGTGTAAGCTTGTATAAGTAAAACTAATTTTTTTGTCGCCATCAATGCTATATGACAACTTCCGTAACTGACAAAGATAAAACATGGTATAACTGATACTGGTTAAGTTTGCGTTTTTTAATAAGGCGGCTAAAACTATAGATTTCAAGTCTTCTGTAAGTATGTACGAGTATGGTTACTACCTATCAAGTGGAAATTGTTGGTCGCCTAATTTTAAATAAACAACAAAAAAAGTAACTAAAATGTAATAAAAACAAGATTGAATAAACATTATTAACTTACCTGCAAAATAGCAATAGTCAATATTATTGAAGGAAGGCCTAATTTCAGCAGTGGGCGTCTTAGGGCTAAAAAGGATAGTGATGATTAATATCTGTTTAAAAATATAATTGATTACCGAACATTTTTGATTTGACATTTTCAATCTGAACTTTTCATTTATACCGGGTGTCCAGGAAACAATGGATAAGCTCTGAAGGGCTAATAGTAGAACTAAAGGCAAGCCTAAAAAATAATTGATAAAAAGTATAACACTTACACTGCTAGAAATATGGCGCTTTAAAAAAAAACTTCATATTTTTTTGACTGTGTTCATATTTTTACTCGTAACGAGGTCAAATCACTTAATAACATTATTATTTCTGTGCTAAAATAATTAATATTAACCGCATCAGTGAATAACTATCAAATAAAATAGCTAACTAAAGTATTTTTCTCAAAAAATAATGTTAAACTTTTGATTTGTGTAAAATTTCTGAAGAAATATTTTTGATGCGCAACTTTGAACAGCTCTGGTGTAAAAAAATTATATGAAAGTAACAGTGACCAATGATTTCAAAATATTCCTAGTTTAATAACGTTTTTAAAAAGATGTAATATGTCGTTATTGTAATGAAAAAAGATTGAACTAATGGTATTAGTGTGTAAAATGGGATAATTATTTAGATCTAGCAAAATTAAAAAAATACAATAAAACTAAAGAAATATGATTTTCAATTGACATTAATTGCAAACCCATTGGAATAATTTAGAGTAACTGTTCAAATTGTCTGTCCCCATCCTGATGCAGACCCTGCATCTACGAATAAAGGATCTTCAAAGAAATCAACTTAACAGGAGAAAGTGATCCAAATTTTCTTCATAATGACTTACCCAATTTATTGATAGACGTGTCCGAAGAGCTTCGTGACACATATTGGCTTAAAAATGAAGGCTGTCTAGCACACTATGCTGTTGTATTATGTGCATACTTGACGAAACCTACCCTAACAGGTAGGTAGGCCGCCTAAACCTAAACGCTTTAGACTTTTTACTGGGGGTATTTTAAGGAAGAGTTTTACCGGCAACCAGTAACTTCATTAGAAGATCTACGAGCTCGTGTTCAGGCCGCTGCAATCAATGATCGACGACACGCGCGATTTTTTTGAAGATCCTTTATTCGTAGTTGTAGGGCCTGCATCAGGATGGGGACAGACAATTTGAACAGTTGCTCTCAATTATTCTAATGTTTTTGCAATTAATATCAGTTGAAAATCATATTTCTTTAGTTTTATTGTATTTTTATAATTTTGCTAGAACTAAATAATTATCCCATTTTACACAATAATACCATTAGTTCAATATTTTTTCATTACAATAACGACATATTACATATTTTTAAAAACGTTATTAAACCAGGAATATTTTGAAATCATTGGTCACTGTTACTTTCATATAATTTTTTTACACCAGAGCTGTTCAAAGTTGCGCATCAAAAATATTTCTTCAGAAATTTTACACAAATCAAAAGTTTAACATTATTTTTTGAGAAAAATACTTTAGTTAGCTATTTTATTTGAAAGTTATTCACTGATGCGGTTAATATTAATTATTTTAGCACAGAAATAATGATGTTATTAAGTGATTTGAAATCGTTACGAGTAAAAATATGAACACAGTCAAAAAAATATGAAGTTTTTTTTTAAAGCGCCATATTTCTAGCAGTGTAAGGGTTATACTTTTTATCAAATATTTTTTAGGCTTGCCTTTAGTTCTACTATTAGCCCTTCAGAGCTTATCCATTGTTTCCTGGACACCCTGTATAAACTTTATCAGTGTTATATTTAACGTTCATTTGCGCTCTCTATTTTCTTGACGTAAATTAAATGATTTCACTGTGGTTACGGAGTTTAATTATCGAAAAAAGTATAGAAGATTAATTTCCAACAATGAGCTTAACATCTTTCTTATTACGAGTGATATCAAACTGTCTTCCATAATTGGTCTCTAAGGTTTTATTATGATTAAAAAGAGATAAAAAATGCCATCTCGAGTTTGGCGAGGGAAAATTGTTTCTATTTTGTTTCGAATTATAATAACTTCGTCTTTTAGAACTTTTTGTAGGTATCTAAAAAATTGAGTAATAATCAGTTATTTTTCTATTTCCTACATTTTCTTTGCAAACAGCTGTTTTAGCAGTAGATTTTTTTAAATAAATATTTGACCCGTAGCATACTATAATCCTCGTACCCATCACACATGCTTTCAGAATTTTACATATCATAATTGAATTTGATGTCATATTTATCTAGTTTGCCTTTTTCCCTTTAACATAATTCAAAAACGTACCAACTTGAATCTTCTCCCCACACTAAATAAAGCTTACGAGTGTCCTGAAAGATTGCTTTCCTGTCACCCACGCTCAAGCGAATATTTCTCGGAAACGTGGATATGACCTAGAAAGGAATAAGGCTCTATTTATAGAAAATACGATGTCGACACGAGCTGGAATAAAAACTTTGGTGCGAAAAAGAAAATGTTTAAAAAGTAGTCGTACAATTTTTAACAAATTTGGAATTCTTCTCTGTTACCTTTACACCAAAAGTCACTTCATGCGAAGTTTGGACCAACAGTTAATAGCTTATAATTACTTAGGTATACGTATATTATTAAGAATTGTGCCATAAACTAACCTACGTGGGGTAAACATCATCCTTATCATGTGTCAATTAATTGGATTACGCTAGACCTTTGGTATTTCGTATTATACCTAATCATGAGTAAAAAATCAAGTACCTACCTTACTTAATCTTTGTGGGTAATGCGTTCTGCGACAAACAAGCAGTAGTTCAGTTGATGGGTAGATGATTACCACCGCCTATGAACTCTAGCAGCGTTAAAATGCAATGACATTGATGACTTTACACTTTCGATCTCGCAAGTAATTACTCTGTGTTTTCCGTTTTTCTAACAGGAAAACTGTCAACTTTTTGTAAATCCACTATTCACGTGTTTGTTGAATAACAGATGCTTAAGATATTTAAAGGTTGTGACGTCTGAGTGTATGTATGGCGGTAATTAACTTAACTTTTTATCGGAAAACTGTCCAACTATACAATGACGTAGGTTAAGCTGGTTAAGTTAACCGCAAAGTTTATTTGTATAAGTAAAATAGTTTGTAATCAGAATTATTTGTTCGTGACTCCGTCTTAGACTGTTTCTTATGGAATATATCTGGTAGGTAATGTGCCTAGTCACTGCCTGATGACGTAGCTTTCCTTAGCCGAATTATTTTTTAATCTGTTCAACATTTCCAAGGATTTGAAATTAAACTCATTTTAACGGGTTTTACGCGTTTATTTTATTATTTTTGATTTTCCGACGTTTCGGCATTTTTGCAAATGCCGTGGTCACGGGTAGACTGAGATGTTTGACGTCTTCATAGAGTAAAGTAAAAAACGATTTTTCGAATTCACCGCCGTAAAACCCGTTAAAATGAGTTTAATTTCAAGTAATAATAATCGCGTAAATCTAAGAAGTTATTTCCAAGGATTATCCTGAAACATAAAATAATAAAACATTCAAATATAAGTCCTTGTAATATTACCTAACCTTTATGTATGTAATTTTAGATAGGAGCCTACTGCTATGCGGAACTGGGAACAATGATCCGGGTGAGCGGCGCGGACTACGCCTACATCATGGAGACATTCGGCCCGTTCTGCGCTTTCATCCGGCTGTGGATCGAGTGCATGATCGTGCGCCCGTGCTCGCAGGTTGGTGGGTTAAAAAAAAACAAAAAAAAATGGCTTTCGGCCTGATGTGTATCTTAAAAGGCAAAGCTAATTTAAAGAGGATGTCGATTTGGAAAATTCGTTTAATTTTGGGATCAATTTGTTTTAGTTAGAATTTAAGTTAATTTAAATTAAGAATACTTACTTTTTAGATATTTCTTTAGAAAATTGATCGCCTTGTAGTATACCTATACTAATTTTAGCAACTTAGAATCATTGTGATTTCAAGTTACACCAAAGATTGATCCTACCACTGTTTTAAATTCGCCACTGATTTAGCCCCTAAAGTTAATACCTACCTACATTACATAGCTTCGTTTCTTATGACCTAAAACTCTGCGACATCGATAGTGCCTACCGCTGTCATATGCTACATCTGTACAAACATATTACCAGAAATCGATTTCCATCAATTACGTAATGATAATCCTATTGACGCAGCTTTGAGTTGAAGGCACCGTAATATGTAGGTCAATTTTATTAAAGCATAATTGTTATATTGTTTTTTTTGTCGTGTATTTTTTGTTGGTAGATACCTAAAATATACCTCAAAGTTAAATATATCTTTGCGTACAGTGTTAAGAGGCGGACCCACGGTGCGCAAAACTGCACATTTTTTGATTGTTCGTGCGTGTTATTGCGCACCGTTGGACCACATTGTTAGTAGTTTGTTAATTCATAGTTTTACTGTCATCGTGTGTATAGCACGTTTTTTCAGTGGTTGAATTTAGCGGAACAGAATTAAAGTGAATAAATACTTATAAATAAAATAAGTTTATGATTCGACATTTTACAAACTGCCTAGTCCGGTAACAAACGCTCGACAAATTATAATAGTTTGACAAATAAGAAATATTACCTAGTATCGAATAGTAGGTAGGTAAATAATAACTTATCTAATAGTTTTGTGAACAAAAGGATTTATCTTATTTACATTCACATGATCGTTATTATTTGACAGCAATTGAAAGTATTGTAATACTTACAAGCTCATTGTTTCGTTCTTTACTAACCTGAATATGATCTGTGGATTGGGCGGGATGCATACTTTTTTTTTCCCGCATATTTTATTCCATATATTAGACTGTGACTTAAGTTAAAAGTGCCTACAATTTCAACTACTATTTGACAATTTGCCTTATGCAAATCACATATGGGCAAGCGTTTATAAAAAGACTACGTTGAATTGTAAAGAGCCGATTAATACAAATCGCTTGCGACTTCAACAAGAATTCAACCTTTATTTATATCATAAACTGTAAATTCCTATTAAATTGACTATTTTTTATTCGAAACGTCGGGTTATATCGTATCTCTATTTAAAATTGCTATGTCGTAAACAATTAACAATGGCTGAAATACTTTTCGTTATACCTGAGACCTTCGAATTCATTTGAGCTAGACTTTCTAGAACATTACTCAAGAATCTTTTTAGGAGTATTTTAACTTTCGATTGTGTTGACATTGACGTGTCGTGTCTGTCAAAAAAGTAAGATTTGCCGTCAGTTTGTAGTTCCATTGTGATATTTAGTAGGTAAATGATTTTAACTCAAGGTTACGAGTAGGTATTTACTTATTTGTACAAAAAAAATATAATGAACCAAAAACAAAACCCAGTAGCCTTTTTCTCTTGTGTTGGGTAATTAATTTAAGTAAAAAAATTATTTTGAATTTATTAGCTTAAGTCATCAAGTAAATTTGGATTTATTAACTTAAGTCATCAATGCCTTGACTTTATCCATACGATGTCGTTACCATAAGCTATAAATCTCAATTTACAGCGACAGTTAACAGTTTTATGGTCATCTGAAAACAAATAGGGTGAAAGATACAAACATGTTTATTTTAGGTGTGAAATTGGCGCCCAGCTTGGGACCAACTTGTGACGCGAATACCTTACTAGGTACTTTAGATATTGTAATGAAAGGTTCTTTGTAACTCTTCTAAGGAATAACTACTTTAAAAACAACCCTAATTGCCAAATACTTAATGATTTGAGTAAACATAGTTAACTAATTACATGGCAAATAGGTACCAACATATTATTTCTGTAGTGGTAATTTACTAATTACAATCTGTTTAATAGAAAATCTTCTTTTATACATTTTACTTCCCATTTAAGTCAAATATGTAATAACTAGATTATATAAATGTAATTTATAAGGTAACTGGTAATAAAATAGAGGAGTTTTGGAAACTTATAAGATTATGAAAGTATGTATTAAATTAGGTAATAGGAACTCACTTAAACAAATTATAACTTTTATTTACAGAAGTAAAAATAGTTTTTTTTTAAAAACAAACTCAAACCTTTTTCCCTAATAAATTGACCCGCATATGCAATTTACCGCCAAATTCTCCCAAATTCACAGGAAAGACGCATAAATCTGTCAGCTGTTGACATGTAAATTGTCTTTTTTTTTCGACAGGCAATTGTAGCGCTGACCTTCAGTGTGTACGTGCTAAAGCCAATCTTCCCCGAATGTGACCCGCCAGAGAACGCCACAAGGCTGTTGGCAGCTTGCTGTATACGTAAGTTCTTTTATAATACTAGCTTTTGCCCGCGGCTTCGCACGCGTAAAATTCGAAGTAAAACCCTTTCCCTATACTTATATCTATACTAATATAATAAAGCTGAAGAGTTTGTTTGTTTGTTTGAACGCTCTAATCTCAGGAACTACTGGTTCGAATTTAAAAATGATTTTTGTGTTGAATAGACCATTTATCGAGGCAGGCTTTAGGCCAATATATATAACATCACGCTGCAACTATTAAGAGCGAAGAAATAATGGAAAATGTGAAAAAAACGGGGAAAATTTTTCATCCTTGAGGGCTTCCTTTGCGTGCGCTGCGAAAATGGTTCTAGATACCAAAAATATATGTATAGGTACAAGAATTAAGGGAACTTTTTACCGCGGGAAAACTTCGCATTCCCACGGGAAACCGACTTCTACGCGAACGGAGTCGCGAGCAGCCACTAGTGTTATTATACACATAAACCTTCCTCTGCACTCTAGCAATTGAAAAAACCGCATCAAAATCCGTTGCGTTTTAAGGATTTAAGCATACATAGGGACAGTGGATGCGACTTTGTTTTATACTACCTATGTAGTGATTAAAAAAGGATTAAATCAAAGTGATTAACGATTGACCGGCAAATGCAGGGAAAGCAGGGGAAGTACAATGTGTTTTTTTTCTCGGTCCACCTGCCAGCTTCCTACTTAATCTTAATTAAAGCCGAAGTTGTAAAATACTAACGTTTGTTAAATGATCAACCGCAACTTATCTATACTAATATTATAAAGAGGAAAACTTTGTTTGGTTGTGACGAATAGGCTCAAAAACTACTGGACCGATTTTAAAAATTCTTTCACCATTCGAAAGCTACATTATCCACGAGTAACATAGGCTACTTATATTTTATTTTGGAAAAAATAGGGTTCCGTAAGATTGCGAAGTTAGTTGCGGGTAAAACCGCAGGGCGGAAAGCTAATGATGAATAAATGTTCATTTCATTTCATTTCGTTGAAAAACCTATAGCCGTGTAATAATTTATAAAAAACGCGCCAATTGCAACTGTCTTTAAAAAAAAACTTCTTAAGGGTAGCTATTTTTATTTCAATTGGTAAAATTGTAGAACGATTAGGTAGTGTTGATATGATATGTACTTCCTTCTCACGCACTAAAAATAACATAAACTGGCAATTCCAATAGAATGCAAACACAATTTTAATCGTTGCATAAAATACCAAGAGCCGGTTGTAAAAATTTTATTGCAAAATTCCTTACTTACCTATAAATTATTTGCTATTATAATCAAGGTTTATCACAGTTTCAATTTGTAAAATTAAATGACTATTAACAGACTTAACTAAATCGTTAGGCACCACCATTATAATTGAAAGTATGCTTTATTCAATTATGCTTTAACTAGTGGCCGCCCGCGAACCCGTTTGCGTGGAAGTCGGTTTCCCGTGGGAATGAGGAGTTGTTTATTCTGATGTACCTATAACCTATATTACTGTAAAGTTTCATCCAAATCCATCCAGTAGTTTTTACGTGAAAGCGTAAGAAACATCCATACATCGATACATCCTCACATACTCGCAAACTTTCACATTTATAATATTAGTAGGATTAGTAGGATTTCATTATGCTTTAATAACATCTATCGTCTTGTATATGCTAGTGCTGCTGACATTCGTGAACTGCTGGTCAGTCCGCGCGGCCACCAGGGTGCAGGACTGGTTCACGTACGCCAAACTCCTGGCGCTCTTCATCATCATCGCAGCTGGAATCTACCAGCTCACCCAAGGTTAGTGGGGGCATGCTTTAATATTTATATCGGCGTTAATTAGTTATTGGTAGGCAAGTATTTGAAATGGTGTTTTATAGGAAGTAGAGAAGAATTTATCATGTGTTTTTCGTAAGAGGAAACAATAAATTAACATGTTTAAGAATTTACTTTTAATTTTTGCATTTAGAATGCTAATTTATAATTTTTAAAGTTATAGATACTGGAAAAAGAAACGCGGGTCTCCGAGCATTGCGCCACTGGGAATCGAATCCAGGACCTTTACCAGTATCTATAACTTTAAAATTCATGTTAAAGTTGTTTGTTGTTAAAGTTGTTGTTTGCTTTATTAGTTTTATTAAGGTCAATTTTACCCAGTAATTTGTCTTATTTTTTCTTACATTTATCTACGTAATAACTTCACCTACTCGAGAAAATTGGATTCCATTGTTGAGACAGAGCTCAATTGAGCGGTTCATTGGAATTCGAGAAATGAAGCGACAGAAAATTCTGGTGCGAATTCGATGGAAAACTAATTTAAGAAATATCAAGCTTATTTTAGGCACCATTTCGTAACTCGTTTTTATTTAAAAAAAACAGCGGATTGTCGGAAATAGGCTTATTATTGAACACCATATTACTGAGGAATAAGATAACGCACCACATACGCAAAACATACCAACAAACCGTTGGGTCTATGTCGTCACAATACCGCGCCAATGATATGATTGATACCACCAAGTAGATGGTTGTCACTGGACCTTCAAACTGTAGACCCGATTCGGAAGTAAACTAAAACTATCGCCATCACTTACTCATCAATAGTATAAGACAGAGACAGGTACTCATTTTAGTCCTGTCAAACTAAAATATACGTGCATTATGACACGGCCAAGGCAATTTTAGGCTAGTCCTAAGCGCAATTCGTTCGATTTTATAATGATGTGGACTAAATTTAGTGAGACCTGTCTTTTTCTAATACAAAGCATGGGAAAGTGAAAGTTATATTTTTAATTTAGTTTTAGAGAGTGTTTTCGCAGTTGGGGCCAATATCTCACTGCATTGTCAGGCCTGCGAGCAATCACCCCACGAAATCCATCTCGCCTTATGTCATATTAGTAACACGAACCGCTGCCTGGGCGGAATGCAGCAATCATCTAATAATACGGAGATTGTCTGCAACTTGCAGATTGAGGAAATAAATGATTTAAGCTATTTTGGGACAGCGTGTAGACGTGACGTTTATTTAATCGAAGATATTGCCTATATAGATATATGCAGATGCTAGTTGTGATAATACACATTTTGAATCAAAGAAAAACTTATGATTACTGTTTTTAGAGGCTCTAAACTACTTAACTTTATGAGGGACACATAACGCTTATTAAATTCTGATAGCGTATAAAATTTCTATCAAGCCCTCAATATCTCAAGGGTGCTTACTGCGCTTTTGCCCTTAAAGCCCTTGTCGCCTCGTTTCCCTAAACTGTGCTATGTTCCAGGCAGAACGGAAAACTTCACCTTTGAAGGCACCACCGACGACTACACTTCTATCGCGCTCTCTTTCTACTCCGGGCTCTTTGCCTATAACGGATGGTAAGTGGGAGAGAGACAAATTACCTTGAAATAGGTTTTATAGTTTTTCTGTACCTAGTATTAGAAATAATAAATCGGGTAAACAAAACTTGCGACGGTATTTAAAGGATATTTGGTCGGGATCTGTGTAAGATAGTTGGCACTTATTTATATTAATAACTTTAACAGTTCAGCATTAACCTCTCGTCCCAAGTTCTGTTTTATCCAATATAAATTCAATAACACTATAGAATATACCATTTATTTCAATATTCTACGCATTAAATTAATTCTATTTTCTAACCTCAAATTGCCTTCTCACCAGTTTTTCCTTCCCAGGAACTACCTGAACTTCATAATCGAAGAGCTGAAAGACCCAGTCCGCAACCTTCCCCTCGCTATTGCCATCTCGTGCACTCTAGTGACTGTTGTCTACACTCTGACCAATGTCGCGTTTTATACCACGCTGTCGCCTGCTGAGGTAAGACTATTTTTTTTTTGTTTTTTGTTTTTTTTTTGTTTTTAAAAGTAATATAGTTTTCACAACTTGGGTCTATAACTGGATTAATGAATGAATGAGATTTAGCCGTGATCCACCACAGTAAGAGATTGAACTGTAATGAATCCTGTTAGCTCAGGCGTTGGATTCATATAGACAACTTTCTTTACATTCCTTGACCTAAAGTAAAACTTTTCTATTATATCTATTCTGAGATAAAAATTATCTTACAAAGTTAAATTATGGTTTTTAAACATGAACATTTGTCTCATGAGTTTGTTTTTGAAGTAAATATTTGTTGCTACAATTATCTACTCAAAGCATAGTGAGATAAGATTAATCCTTATTACTTCTCTCTCGACTTAATCCCAAATTTAATACGAAGTCGTTTTTTTAAAATCACAGACAAATCAAAAACTTTCTACAATAATAAAATAGCAAAATAACATTAATATTCATTGGTGTCAAAACATTAGGCAATGGATATATGGCTATATATATTCCATAAGTGTCCGTTTCAATACGACCATCTTACTAAATCTAAAGCACCCTCCTTCAGGTGCTAGGATCCGCGGCAGTGGCGGTGACATTCGCGGAACGATTGTTCGGCTGGTTCGCGCTGTGCATCCCGCTGTTTGTGGCCGCTTCCACCTTCGGCGCTGTCAACGGAGTGCTGCTGACGTCTTCTAGGTGGGTGGGAGTGTTGGCGGCCAGATCGGGACCGTTTTTCAATTGCTTAGTAACAGTGTGCCACTTGTATATTTTTGGTCAATATATTCGGTCAATATAATTGTACAAATAACGGTTTTTGCCATTTAATTGTACAAATAACGGTACACTAGCTTGTTACAGCGTGTGTTTAGGTCTGTTAGTAAAGTTCAATGAAATTAATGGATACCATTTAGCGGTTTATGTATTAAAGTTGGCGCCCAGCAAGGAACTTAGTTTTATTAGTATCCTAATAAAAGTATTTCTCCATTTCTAAACACTATTTCGTATTCAAGAGACACTGATTGATTACAAATGATACTTTGCAGTTCTGAATAATTTACAAAAAAAGTTTCTAAGTTATGGCCGACTCCTATAATCCATATAGTGGTTTAGAAGGAGTTAGAACAAAACAAACACGAACAGTCACTTAACACTACGCCATGTTATGATCACTAAGGGCTGGTTTTTCAATAGTCAGATAAATGCTATCTGACCGAAAATAGGTAGGTTTTCATTTTCACTTCATACATGTGTCAAATATTTGTATTCTACGTGCAACGAAAACAAACTGATTTTCTATCATTTAGAATTTATCTGACTATTGAAAAACCAGCCCTAAAACTCGCAAAGGTTGTTCTTCGCGGGCGCCGAGCGCGGCCAGATGCCGGAGCTCCTCACGCTCGTCTCGTCCCGCGCCACCCCCGCCGCCGCCGTGCTGGCCGTCGCGCTGCTGTCGCTCGTGTACCTCACCGTGTCCGACATATACGCACTCATCAACTACGTCGGGTTCGCTACCTGGGTGAGTTACACATACATACATATACTACAAGCTGCTGTCGCTCGTGTACCTCACCGTGTCCGACATATACGCACTCATCAACTACGTCGGGTTCGCTACCTGGGTGAGTTACACATACATACATATACTACAAGCTGCTGTCGCTCGTGTACCTCACCGTGTCCGACATATACGCACTCATCAACTACGTCGGGTTCGCTACCTGGGTGAGTTACACATACATACATATACTACAAGCTGCTGTCGCTCGTGTACCTCACCGTGTCCGACATATACGCACTCATCAACTACGTCGGGTTCGCTACCTGGGTGAGTTACACATACATACATATACTACAAGCTGCTGTCGCTCGTGTACCTCACCGTGTCCGACATATACGCACTCATCAACTACGTCGGGTTCGCTACCTGGGTGAGTTACACATACATACATATACTACAAGCTGCTGTCGCTCGTGTACCTCACCGTGTCCGACATATACGCACTCATCAACTACGTCGGGTTCGCTACCTGGGTGAGTTACACATACATACATATACTACAAGCTGCTGTCGCTCGTGTACCTCACCGTGTCCGACATATACGCACTCATCAACTACGTCGGGTTCGCTACCTGGGTGAGTTACACATACATACATATACTACAAGCTGCTGTCGCTCGTGTACCTCACCGTGTCCGACATATACGCACTCATCAACTACGTCGGGTTCGCTACCTGGGTGAGTTACACATACATACATATACTACAAGCTGCTGTCGCTCGTGTACCTCACCGTGTCCGACATATACGCACTCATCAACTACGTCGGGTTCGCTACCTGGGTGAGTTACACATACATACATATACTACAAGCTGCTGTCGCTCGTGTACCTCACCGTGTCCGACATATACGCACTCATCAACTACGTCGGGTTCGCTACCTGGGTGAGTTACACATACATACATATACTACAAGCTGCTGTCGCTCGTGTACCTCACCGTGTCCGACATATACGCACTCATCAACTACGTCGGGTTCGCTACCTGGGTGAGTTACACATACATACATATACTACAAGCTGCTGTCGCTCGTGTACCTCACCGTGTCCGACATATACGCACTCATCAACTACGTCGGGTTCGCTACCTGGGTGAGTTACACATACATACATATACTACAAGCTGCTGTCGCTCGTGTACCTCACCGTGTCCGACATATACGCACTCATCAACTACGTCGGGTTCGCTACCTGGGTGAGTTACACATACATACATATACTACAAGCTGCTGTCGCTCGTGTACCTCACCGTGTCCGACATATACGCACTCATCAACTACGTCGGGTTCGCTACCTGGGTGAGTTACACATACATACATATACTACAAGCTGCTGTCGCTCGTGTACCTCACCGTGTCCGACATATACGCACTCATCAACTACGTCGGGTTCGCTACCTGGGTGAGTTACACATACATACATATACTACAAGCTGCTGTCGCTCGTGTACCTCACCGTGTCCGACATATACGCACTCATCAACTACGTCGGGTTCGCTACCTGGGTGAGTTACACATACATACATATACTACAAGCTGCTGTCGCTCGTGTACCTCACCGTGTCCGACATATACGCACTCATCAACTACGTCGGGTTCGCTACCTGGGTGAGTTACACATACATACATATACTACAAGCTGCTGTCGCTCGTGTACCTCACCGTGTCCGACATATACGCACTCATCAACTACGTCGGGTTCGCTACCTGGGTGAGTTACACATACATACATATACTACAAGCTGCTGTCGCTCGTGTACCTCACCGTGTCCGACATATACGCACTCATCAACTACGTCGGGTTCGCTACCTGGGTGAGTTACACATACATACATATACTACAAGCTGCTGTCGCTCGTGTACCTCACCGTGTCCGACATATACGCACTCATCAACTACGTCGGGTTCGCTACCTGGGTGAGTTACACATACATACATATACTACAAGCTGCTGTCGCTCGTGTACCTCACCGTGTCCGACATATACGCACTCATCAACTACGTCGGGTTCGCTACCTGGGTGAGTTACACATACATACATATACTACAAGCTGCTGTCGCTCGTGTACCTCACCGTGTCCGACATATACGCACTCATCAACTACGTCGGGTTCGCTACCTGGGTGAGTTACACATACATACATATACTACAAGCTGCTGTCGCTCGTGTACCTCACCGTGTCCGACATATACGCACTCATCAACTACGTCGGGTTCGCTACCTGGGTGAGTTACACATACATACATATACTACAAGCTGCTGTCGCTCGTGTACCTCACCGTGTCCGACATATACGCACTCATCAACTACGTCGGGTTCGCTACCTGGGTGAGTTACACATACATACATATACTACAAGCTGCTGTCGCTCGTGTACCTCACCGTGTCCGACATATACGCACTCATCAACTACGTCGGGTTCGCTACCTGGGTGAGTTACACATACATACATATACTACAAGCTGCTGTCGCTCGTGTACCTCACCGTGTCCGACATATACGCACTCATCAACTACGTCGGGTTCGCTACCTGGGTGAGTTACACATACATACATATACTACAAGCTGCTGTCGCTCGTGTACCTCACCGTGTCCGACATATACGCACTCATCAACTACGTCGGGTTCGCTACCTGGGTGAGTTACACATACATACATATACTACAAGCTGCTGTCGCTCGTGTACCTCACCGTGTCCGACATATACGCACTCATCAACTACGTCGGGTTCGCTACCTGGGTGAGTTACACATGTTGTGAAGACATTGGCACTCATAAATTTCTCCATTCCAGTTAAGTATCGGCGCGGCGGTGGTGTGTCTGCCGGTGCTGCGGTATACTAGACCAGATTGGGAGAGGCCCATCAAAGTCAACCTTATTTTCCCGAGTGAGTTTTCTGTTTGTACTTTTTTAATATTTAAAATTATAGTTAAGGGTGAATTCTAATGACATGTTCCTGTTAAGGGGTGATAGATTAGGTCAAAAGCACCCGATTTTGACCAATAATGTCGTATGCAAAAGTTAACCGTTTTTGAGTTATTTCAATTTTAACTCTCCGATTATTTTTTTATTCCGATTTCAGACGGTTAAAATTTAACTACATGCTGGATTTAGAGTTTTTTGTTATCGTAGCATAGAGAATATTCCAATAGTTCATAATACGTAATAATAATATGTTGAAAAGCTAAAATCGTTTTTTTTTAATTTTTTATTTTTGAAAGGACTTTTGCCTTGCAAGGCATATCAGTCCCATTATATTAACACTAAGGATACTTTTAAACTACTATTAACATACATAGTAAGGCTGCCCTAGAGGAAGTGGGTTCAGCCAAAACACTCTGACAAATACCTACATCTAAAAGACTTATATTAAAGTAAGTAGTTCATAATAAGTAACTAATAATAATATGTTGAAAAGCTAAAATCGTTTTAAAATTTCGCATTTAAAAAGTATCCTTTTCTTATTTTTTTACAAACTTATTCGATAAAAAATGCATTTTTCTGTAAAAAAACTCCAAGTAATGAAATGTGCAAATTATGTAAATAATATCTCTATCTAACCAGGCCCCTCTTCTCCACTGGGCACGATGGGCACGTGCCCAGGGCCCCGCAATCAATTGGGGCCCCCTACTCTATTACCAAACCACAGATATTATAATTATGACCAAATAGTTAGGTAATCTACTCTCATCCGAAAAACAGGCTTAGGTAGGTATCGTAGTACACGTATACGTTAATAAATTTCTGAAATTTATACCTATCAAAGAGCATAAATCTGAGTATTTAGCTGAAACCATCTTTAATTTTTTAGAGAGTCGTGATATTCCCATTAAAGATTGTAGAGGTAAACAAAAACTACCAAAAACAAAAAAGACAAAGCTACGAGAATGCTTCAAATATGGCGTGTAAATATACTGGTCTACAGGCAAGAATCAAAGAGAAATGCGAATTTGCCACTTTTGTACCATACGCGGGACATTCACTAAATTTAGTAGGTGTTCATGCCGCTGGGTGTGTATTAGAGGTGACAAAGTTTTTTGGAATGATTCAGAAAGTGTATAACTTTTTTCTGGCTCTACCTATCGTTGGAATATATTGAATGAACATTTACGTTTTAAAAAAAATGTTAAAAGCCTTTCACAAACAAGATGGTCAGCCCGAGCTGATGCAGTGAGCGCCTTGCATGAAGGTCATAAAGAAATTAAAGAAGCTTTAATATAAATCGCAAAAGATACAGAACAGGCACAAGAAACTAGAAAAGAAGCCCTTTGTCCATAAAAATTAAAAAACTAGAATTTATTATACTAATAGAAATTTTGAGCTCTATATTAGAAATAATAAACTTAACAAACAATTCTCTTTAGAAAGAAACTATAACACTAGAAGTAGCAACCAACTGGTTAACTGCACTTGATATTTTTAGCCTCAGGGATAAATTTGATTACTTCGAATCGCTCGCCAAAGAAAAAAACCTGGAATCTGACTATAAGGACCTATCTCAAAGAACCAGACATAGAAGCTCACGCCAGACTTTTTTTGAGGGCTCTGCGCCATCAGTCCAACTGAAAGGAAAAGAAAGATTCAAAGAAGATACTTTTATCCCCATGTTTGATACACTGGGTGCTAATCTAAAACAGCGATTAAGTTCATATAAAAAAGATTAATCAACGGATTAAGTTCATATAAAAACATTAATCAACGTTTTGGTTTATTTTTTCGCTGAAAAACTATAAATTCCGAAGAGTTAAGACAAAGTTGCAAAGAATCCGCTGAAATCTATTATGAAGACGTAAACGAGAAAGAGTAAGAAATGGAATGTCTGCATTTCACAGAATACTTGAAAATTTAAAGTAAAAATTAAGATTCTAATGGTATACTGGAAATACATATATCATCTTTTGAAAGAAAACAAAATTGAAGACACTTTTCCTAATGCATAAATTGCACTGGTAATCTTTTTAAGCATGATGGTGACTAGCTGCAGTGGGGAACGCTCCTTCTCCAAATTAAAAAGACTAAAAAATGAATTAAGAAGTACAATGCTTCAGGAGAAATTAAACAGTTTGTCGCTAATGTCGATAGAATGTGAAATGTTCGAAAACATAGATTTTGAAGATGAGATTAACGATTTTGCTTAATTAAAATCTAGAAGGATACCTGTTCAATCAGTATAGATGTATGTGTAAGGACTAATCGTGGATGCAAGTTCCTTAGTGTGGATTAACATTATTCATCATAATATCCGTTATAAAGAAATATAAATAAATCTCAAACTTTTCATATATGTATGTTTTTTGTTTATTGTAACAAAATTGTGCTACGACTACTTATGGTCATGGGGGCCCCAATATCCTAATGTGCTCAGGGCCTCTAATAGGTGAAAGACGGCCCTGTATCTAACAAGCTTTCATTCGACTGAATAGTAGGGGAGCCCACGATGCTAAATCGGGATTTACTCGGGCGTGAAAGATACCTATTGGGTTGCAAAACTTAGATGACAAAAAGAAAAAAAATGTTATATAACATATACCACTTTATCGGTGGGGGAAACGGATATAGATTTCCAAAAATTAAAAAAAAAAAAAAATTTTGCATGGTCATACTCGGGCGTGACAGATATTGATCATCCATATCCTACGTATTTTTAAAACATGTAAGTTTGTTCATCTGATGGTTTCCATTATGGAAATGGGTGTTCGTAAGGGTTTAAAATGAAAAAAAAATAATAATAATAGAGCACGTGCGATTTTAAGGGGATGATTAGTAGACCTAGAACAATGCTCTTATACAATAATCTGGAGGGATTTACCTAATCTGACAATAAAATTGAACTGAATTATATGAAATTATTGAATTAATCGGGCCGGCCACTTACAAGGCTCATATTTGGTGGAAGTGCTTAACCGGGTAAAAGGTATCCCCCAGTATGTTAATCTGCCGCGCTTGAGTAAATTCAGAAATCCCCTCTTGGGCTACTATAAGTACATGCTGAGATGAGACAATGAAACCCACAGAGCCTGGATTTTTGAGGAATTATTAATACCTGTTTTAAGAAATCGTTACTATTCTCAAAGGACTTGCATGCAATTCTGTAGACCGATGAATCGAAGTTTGACAAGGACTGGATCACTAACTACCATAATGCTCATTACTGGGCCGATAAAGAAGCTTTAAGCCCTCGAATAAAAGACCGAAGGGGTCTCAGAGACGGTTTTCAGTCAATGTGTTCAGGATGGGCATCATTGATGGGTATTTAATTGGATCTCATTTTCCGCCCAACAATTTAAATGGAGAAGTGTATGAAGATTTCTTGAGAAATCACTTGTTTCCATTAATAGAAGATGTCCCATTGGCGTTGGGACATTGTCGAATCAGTGATTACCCTTGTAGTTAATTAATCGTGAGTTTGTACGAGCGAACTACAACTACAACGCATGTTAAGTTATTTTAAGAATGCAATAACATTTAATAGTGGCGAAATCTTTGAACTCTTACGAGACCTCCCTGACTTGAAAACTAACTCCACCTCCTTGAGTCGTTTTCCTCAATGCTGAGGGTCTTGACCTCCACGAAACGATCTCTTTCCACTTGGATCGGTCTTCAGCAGTGTGTATTGCCTCGTGGACGTTCTGATGCGCGTTATTGCGGATCTGATCAGTCCACTAACTAACTAATAAACCGTTATTCTGCCCCCAGTCGTGTACCTGGCGTGCACGGTGGTGATCGTGGGCGTGCCGGCGGCGGCGTCCCCCGCGGAGACCGGCGTGGGCGTGCTCATGATCCTCACGGCCGCGCCCGTGTACCTGCTGCTGCTGCACCCGCGCACCCGCCTGCGGCTCCACCCGCTCACTAGTACGATACACTGACACTGTAGACACTCACACCCGCCTCCAGTCACCTACCTCCAGTCACCTACCTCCAGTCACCTACCTCCAGTCACCTACCTCCAGTCACCTACCTCCAGTCACCTACCTCCAGTCACCTACCTCCAGTCACCTACCTCCAGTCACCTACCTCCAGTCACCTACCTCCAGTCACCTACCTCCAGTCACCTACCTCCAGTCACCTACCTCCCTGCACGGTGTGATCTTGAAACACTGATCATAATAAATTTCTGGAAGTGGTAGAGTCTAGCTGTAGGCTCTGTCTGCAGCGATTACTGGGCTGACTCGCCCGGTGAAATACCACCGTCGCACAGAAAACCGACGTGAAGTAGGGACGATGTTCTTGCGTTTCGTTCGGTGAGTGCGGTATCCAGTGCCCAAGTTTCTCAAAGGTCGGCAACACACCCCCAACACCCACAGTGTTGCGGGTGGTCATGGGCGGCGGTGATCACTTACCAGGTGACCCGCATGCTCGTTTGCCCCCTATTAATATAAAAAAAAAATGTATTTTAGAAATGAATTAAGTGTCTAATATTTGTTTTGTCTGTCAACATTACTTAACTATAGAGCATTAACTAAAATTAAAATACATTAACTTCTTTTTAGTTTTGCATATTCCAACTTTGATAAAAAAAAACATTTTTTTTAATTACTAAAAAACAAATTAATCCACTTTCCATTCAACATCGAGCACTCGGCCTAATTTGTTTTTTTTTCTCTAGATGCGGCAACGAAGTTAATACAAAAACTAACGCTGTCTGTCCGGCCTAAGATTAAAGTAAGTTTTTATTTAAATATAATATAAAAGTATTATGTTATTTGAAAAGAATGTAATGTAATTTTATTTCTTTTCTAGTGAACGGATCATAAAGGAACGAATTAGACATTATCAGAATCTCGAGACCAAATGGAAAATGATATTCGCATATTGTGAAGAATCTATAAAATAATGTAACTACAGTGTGTATTTAAAAGTCTTTAGAATTAATTTAAGCGCATCATCTTATTATATTTAGGAAAACAATGGCATCGATTCTGAAAACACTCTCTAAATTAAATTAAAACTATCGCTGTCACTTACTCATCAGAAGACTAGACAGAGACAAGTAATCCTTTAAATACTGTCAAAGAATATTTTAGGCTAGTCCTCAGCGCATATCGTTCAATTTTACAATGCATTGGACTAAATTCAGTGAGACCAGTGTACCTGTCTTTTTCTAATACAAAGCATTGGAAAGTGACAGTTATATTTTTAATTTAGTTTTAGAGAGTGTTTTCGGAATCCAGCCACTATCTTCCTTTAATAATATTAATCTAATTTACAATATTGTTGTCCAGTAACAAATTAAGCTCGAATTAAATACACATTGTAAACGCTTTAGGTTTTATTTATAGGTACACTTATTTTAATTAACATTTTAACTTCGTATGAAATGTTTAAGAGAGATATAAATCGGTGTCGATTCCAAGTAAAATTCTCTAAACCAAATTATAATATTGCTATTACTTCTTACCCAACAATATCTATTATAAGGCAGGGACTGGTAATAATTCAAGTGTTGCCAGCTTAAAATGTTTAGTAAGACTATTCCTGTCTTATTCTTGTTCTGTAAGTAAGGAAGTGATAGCGATATTTTTAATTTTGTTTAGCGTTTTTAGAATCGGGATCAATTTCGGATTTGCTTTTTATCTGTATGGCTTCCAAGTTGTTTTAGAATGTATGACTTATGTTACCTACTAATTAATCTTGGATGGTTGAAAATGTATTGAATTTGCCTAATAGGTAAGTTGGCATTTAATATGTAATCTGAAACCACAAGCTTTTTGACATGTAGACAAATTGAATGAATATGTATTAAGTGTATATTATGGACTTGACGGTTATCCAGTTAAAGTTAAACGATTGAACGTTGATCTCATTTCAAGATACTCTATCCATAATTATTATCTTTACACGCTTTAGCGAAACACCTTCAAAATTGCTTTTATTCGAGAAAGCGTGGTACACATGGCGAAATTATTATTTTCCAAGAGAAAAATACCGAAATGAGATCGAAATAATAGAAATCGAAAGTTCGATCGTTGTTTTAAAAAATAGTTACAGGTTTTATTTTATTTCATTTTCAAAGGACGGTGTGACCGAACAATGAATTAAAATACCGTCAAACATTTTATAATATTTAAAATTTTGTATGCTATCTATGCTAATATAAGAAATTCTACAAAATCTGAAATTTATTCTTGAAATTGTTCTTTTTAAATTGAAATTAATGATTTTGAAACTAGGACTATATCATTTTTTAATGATCACCTATATGTATTGAAAGATTTTGTGGATTTTTTATAATATTTATAATGTGATGTGTAGTTATAACTGTTCAAAAGTAGTTTGTAAGTATTCGAATGCTCGGAAAGCAAAATGTTTAACACAGATAAATCATAAACGTGTTGCTTAAATATATGTAAAGCTAGAACCTAGTAAAGTTAGACCTGTATTCATTGAACTCATATTATTTATAGCTTCATATCAATTAATTTTAATTGAAAACAAATCCATGAATATAAGAAGATGAAATTGAAAAATGACAATACTTAGCTTTTATACAATTACCACCTAGTTGGTAAAAAGTAGCACAAACACCATATTACAAAATTTTCTAAATACAGGCATGTTTAGTCCATACGGCTGTGTTTTTATAAATATTTTATTTATTGTATATGTTTTTTTAACAGCAACGACATTCCTCATTTTGCATATTAATGTAGTAACTTATGCATTTAATGATGACGAAGCAAAATCATGTTAAGATAAAGGACTGCATGCATTCTTGTAATCAATGTTTTAGACAAGACTTTACTAAGTGTATCTACCTATTTAATATGTATGTATTACCTGTTGTTCATATTGAAAGAAAACCTTAAAAAAGAATGGTTTATATGCAACAGTTATTGATGTGTTCTTGTTAATGATACGCGTTTGATAAAATAAGCGCGATATGACAATAAAACACTATTTAACAATGCAAAATTGTTTTAATAACTTTTCCTTTATTACCAATTAAATATAACCAAAACGTTGAAGAAACTAAACATTCTTTAAGAAAAGTTAATTTTGACATGCATTTAAATTAAAGGTATGCATAAAAAATAACAGACTGGCGAAACTCATTTTTATTTGTCATTATCACCATTTATCACCAAACCTGTTAGGTATAGTAGGAGAGAACTAGGGAAGTAAGTCTAGATAAGCCGAAATCAATCTGAAGATATTTGTACTTGAAGCGGTGCATACACATCTTCACCCACACACAGGTGAGTCCAGCTAATCAAAGCAGTATATGTTTTATCGTTTCGCAGTTAGCATACAGTCCACTAATTATCGCTAACAATTTGTACTGAAGATAGAACTGATTTAAAAGGATTGCTCGAGAATTTAAAAAGGTCCGCCAACCATGGTGAATTAAAATTGTATTAGAAATTGGCTAGAATTCAATTTTAAAGCGCATAGATGCGACCATAGATTTTTGGCGATTACAGTTGACGCATCGATTGCCATTACACAATAAATTAATTTGACATTTCACTTCACTGTCATTTCCTCATTTTGAAACGTCAATACGTCAATCAATGTCAGGTACACGTGTTTGTTTGCTCGTTCGTTTTGTTTGTGTATGTGTTTATAAATTTTACTCATCCTCCTTTGCAGTGATTGTTAACTTCTACAAAACATAATGGTTAAATTCGGTAAAAACAAGTTTAAATCTTTGAATAAGTTAGCAAAGAAACAGAATACTTCTTCGGGGACTGTTTCAAACAAGGTTATAAAGAAGAAAATCAATGCAGAGAAAAAGGTTTCTTTTCAAAAAGAAGTTTTACTAAAAGAGGTTGCATCTGCGCCTAGTTCCCTAGTTCAAAAAGTTTCACCTCAAGAGTTATTACTGAATGAATTATCCAAAAAATCAATAAAGAAAGAAAAACAACAGCAACCTGAAAATATAGAGAAGCCAAAGCTTAGACCTGTGGAGAAAAAGAAGAAACGAAGAAAAACACAAATTAGCGATGCTAAGCTACTATTAAAGCTTATGAAAAAGAAATAGATCAATAAATTAGTTATAAGGACCTTGTTTTTTATTTTACTATAGGCATATTTTCTAAGACTGATTAAAAAAACGAAATTACTTTTATTAACATGTCTAATTATACAGGGTCTGTCGTAATGAATGGATAACCCGTTACCTACAGTTGATCCGGATGTGAGGCTATAAGAAAATGGTGTCTTCTTGCCAGGGTTGTCAACCATAAGAAAATGGCGTAGACTTTTAAACTTTTTTATAAATTTCGCTATTTTTTTCATTTATTCCGCTGCCATTTCTTCAAATTTTGATGTATTTGTATAATTATTTTAGTATTATACTGCTGAAGACGTGTATTATGTAATTTAAATACAGTTTTAGGTGTTATTCACTTTGAACATTATCAAAATACTCATTTTAAGAAAAATATTTCCAATTTTTTTTCTTTATGTCAACTTTTGATCATCTCCTGTGGAAAAAAATAGTATGACGTTATAGCTGCCCATGATCTCAATAAATTGTCTAGTATGTGTAGATTCTTAAAAGGTATAACGATGTGTACTTTACAAGCAACATTAAGTTACAGGAGCGAGAACACTAATCAAGGTCGGAATTTTTATTTTTCATGTTATGTTATAAATGGTTGTAAAACTTCGTCATAATGATTTTATTCTATCAAGATACTTTGCACAAACACTATCGGGCCACTAATAGGATATTCAGAAGAAAACCCGGTTGTTTTTGGGAAAAAAATAACATTACTTCACGATAATAATGTAATGAAAATGTACAAATGAAAATTGTTGTGCTCTAATAGTTACATGCGACAAGTTTATTCGAAATTTAAAACGGATTTTAAAAATCGAACAAGACCGCATTACAAAGAAAAGGGTACTCATCACATCAGTGTGATTTTGACCATCGCATGTCCTTTTGTTCACATTGGCCCCGATTCTGAAAACACTCTCTATACTAAACTAAAACTATCGCTGTCACTTACACATCAATAAGACAGAGACAGGTAATCATTCTAGTCCTGTCAAACTAAAATGTACGTGCAATATGACACGGCGAAGGCAATTTTAGGCTAGTCCTCAGCGCATTTCGTTCAATTTCACAATGATGTGGACTAAATTTAGTGAGACCAATGTACCTGTCTTGTTCTAATACGAAGCATGAGAAAGTGACAGCGATATTTTTAATTTAGTTTTAGAGAGTGTTTTGAGAATCGGGGCCACTATTTTCGTTAATTTGTTACTGCTTTCTAATATTAGACTATGATTTTCCTTGTGATTTGGACTTGATAACGTGGTGATACTGATGACTTTGCTCACATTTACGGACATTGTGTTGTGCTATCGATTGAACTTGTTGTTTTGGAAAAGTTTTTGTATCATGCCGCAACAGTATACGCCGGCCTAATACGCGAACATGCATTACATTTACGGTGTATGTAATGGCAGCACCAATAGAGCTTCTAGTGTTTATCGTGGAGCTAATAATGAGGAGCTCGGTGGCCCGTTGCGATCTCGTCTATCTACTCGATAGTCGAGGTTAAGCAACGCCGGCCGCGGTCAGTCCAAGGATGGGTGACCGCTAGTGGCATTACATCCCGAGTTTCTCCGTGCTTCGGAAGGCACGTTAAGCCGTTGGTCCCGGGTACTTTTCCACCTCGTACTCGTCAAGCCAAGTCAGGTGCCTAGTAGACAGGCGGCTTGAAAAATACTGACACTAGGGTGGCCACTACCCTACGGGAACCACGTCAGAGGCCCTAACAAGACGGTTCCCAAAAACTCTGACACTAGATCAAATCAAATCAAATCAGTTTATTTCAAAAGTTTACAAAATGATACAATATTACAATAATGTTGCGTTGGCTTCTGTTGTAGTATACACTGTGTTACAGAGCCAGCACCCTCCACTTAGTTTGTAATAGATACTTTAACTAGGTAGCGCTATTGATGTTGTGTATTGAAATAACAACTAAGAAAAAAATACAAATAGATGAATATGTGCTGCAAAGTGCATACTCATCACACGAAGAAGAAGAAGAAGAGTGTTTATCGTGTAAGATATCCAAATGTGCGACATCCTGATTACCGTGTGTTCATTAAAGTGCACAATGCATTTATGGAAGGACGATTTCCTTCTAATTTTTTCCACTTTTCTTGGTAATGCGGTCTTTGTTCGATTTTTTAAATCCGTTTCAATTTCGAATAAACTTGTCGCAACATGTTTGTCGCATGTAACTATTAGAGCACAATTTTCATTTGTACAAATTCATTACATTATTATCGTGAAGTAATGTTATTTTTTTCCCAAAAACAACCGGGTTTTCTTCTGAATATTCTATCAGTGGCCCGATAGTGTTTGTGCAAAGTATCTTGATAGAATAAAATCATTATGACGAAGTTTTACAACCATTTATAACATAACATGAAAAATAAAAATTCCGACCTTGATTAGTGTTCTCGCTCCTGTAACTTAATGTTGCTTGTAAAGTACACATCGTTATACCTTTTTAGAATCTACACATACTAGACAATTTATTGAGATCATGGGCAGCTATAACGTCATACTTTTTTTTTCCACAGGAGATGATCAAAAGTTGACATAAAGAAAAAAAAATGGAAATATTTTTCTTAAAATGAGTATTTTTATAATGTTTAACGTGAATAACACCTAAAATTGTATTTAAATCAATAATACACGTCTTCAGCAGTATAATACTAAAATAATTATACAAATACATCAAATTTGAAGAAATGGCAGCGGAATAAATGAAAAAAATAGCAAAATTTATAAAAAAGTTTAAAAGTCTACGCCATTTTCTTATGGTTGACAACCCTGGCAAGAAAACACCATTTTCTTATAGCCTCACATCCGGATCAACTGTAGGTAACGGGTTATCCATTCATTACGACAGACCCTGTATATATGACAACTCTGAGAAGCCTTTGAATTCTGCGAAGCATATAACTTTCTGAAGGGTGATTATCAGAAAATGGCCTAAAATGCATAATTTCTTTGGCACATTTTTTTTTCATAATTATTCCATAATAAATAACATACATTGTAGATGTTGTCTAAAGCTACAAATTAATCTTTTTGGCCCTAAAATTTATCCAGTAATTTTGATGTTTTAGCATTTTAAAATTTGGATGCCCAAAGAAATTAGGTTTTTCTCCTAAAAATATATAATTAGAATGCAAAACCTATTTTCAGATATTATATTAAACAAGTTACACTTCTAGCTTTAATAATAATAATAAAAACAGGTATATTTTTTCAAACCACACCTGAAAAAACAAGAATAAAACAAATAAAACTAAGTTTTGTTTCCATTTAAATTTCATTTATTTTCTCTTGAAACATGAATAATCACAGTTAGTATATTTATTATAAAAATTATATAGTCCTTTTCGCAGCTTTTCTTTACTGATAACTTTTTCTTTTTCCTTCTTGTTATAATTTCTGTGTACAAAATCTAATTTCTTTGGCGCGGGATGCCAAAGAAATACATAGAAATTAGGAACAATGAAATTAGAAAACACATGTTTTCTATTTTTTTCTAAAAATCCTTTGGCGATAAAATGACTTTTTTTTTTTGCCAGGTGCATGCCATTTGAGCTAGACTATAGATATAAAAAATATTTAAGCAATCTGTAAATATTGTAGCATGAAAATGTATATCGAAGAAATTAGGCACTTGCCTGCCGAAACTCCTCAATCTAGACGAAAAAAATTTTTAATTTATCGGCGTCACGCACAACGCACGTCTGCTTCCTGCGATTTATTGACGGATGACCAGCTAGTTCCGAGGGTGTTCACTCGAATTAGTAGCGAAGTGTTTTAATAGTGATAAATCAACGGTTTTGTCGCGCCAAAGAAATTAGGGTTTTTTGCTCGGACAAAACCATTTCGTTCATTACATCGAAAGTTTATGTAATTTACGTATTAAAATTAATTCACAATACCATCAGATGTATTACAAATAAAAGATATCAAAATCACATTCTTATTTTAATAATTTTGAATACTACAACTCACTGAAAAAAATAAGGGAGTAAAGGACGCGCCAAAGAGCTTAGAATATTTACCTTTAAAAAAATATTTTAAATCCAGTTATATAAATTTTGCTTAAATACTGTATGGCACTAAGTGTCTATGTATTAAAACTTTCTACAAAAAAAATATCAATGATAAGAAGACAAAATTTCATGGATTTTAGGCCTCGGACAAGACGAAAACTCTGTTTTTGATAATCACCCTGAAGTGTTTTAACTCTAGATGCAGAACAATATACATTGTGAACAAACATAAAAACTAAGTATAAGGCCCGGTTTCCGCCGCGAGCGGAACGAACCCATTAATGACTTGGTTAAACTTGCAAGCGCAATCTTCATACTTGATTTTAATCCAACAGTCACATACATCAAGTATGCAGTTTGTGCTTGAATTTAACGAAGTCATTAATGGGTCCGTTCCGCTCGCGGTGGAAACCTGGCTTTAGGCCTTCTAAAAAGTTGCCTACGGCTTGATTACGTAAATTGTTTAAGCAAAAACTTTATTCTGACAGCCATGTTGAAATAAAACACACATAGTTAAAACAATTTTTTATTGTATCTTAAACATAGGAAACGAAAGTAATTTCATTTACATTTCAACCATCACTTATGGATTTGCATTAAGAAAAATATGTATCTACATATTGTAGTGTTTTGAAACTTAATTGTAAACTGCACCTTATTTATTAATATTCTCTTATTTTATACTTTTAGTCTTCGTCCATAGCAACTGCAGACTCTCTTTTCTTATCCTTCTTCTTCTTTTTTTTCTTTTCAACATGACCGTCAACTTCGTCCGTTTGCATTACTTCAGCCATGGCTTCCTTCATCACATCTATATTTTTCTTGGGAATGTCACCGGTTTCATAGAACTTGAGACGGTCCTCTACTTGCTGCTTCAGTTTCTCGCCAAAGACCGTTGTCTGGTTTTCTGTGGAAGATAGTTATTTGTTAAATAATTGTTTGTGCAGTAATTCAAGACTGCAAAAAATATTCTAGTGCTAATGATTGTAGCAATACCTAGACATGTATACATACAAAGGGTATGTTCACGAGATTTATTGCGCTTTTCTTGCACTACTGTTACTATCAGCTGTAACAAGAACAACTAAAGTCTGATAATTGTGCTTCATTTAGTCAAATAACAGTTTTTTCTAAATACAAACATTGAATTTATGTGAAAACATCAATCCTAATAAAATGTACATCAGAAAGTTACACACAAATCATATGCATACCCCAATTTATATCACCACTAGTGGCCGCCCGCGACTCCGTTCGCGAGGAAGTCTGTTTCCCGTGGGAATGAGAAGTTTTCCCAGGGTATAAGTACCTTATGTGTTATTCTGATGTATAACCTATATTACTGTAAAGTTTCATCCAAATCCGTCCAGTAAAAACTACATGCAATAGTAACAAACATCCATCACAAACTTTCACGTTTATAATATAAGTAGGATGTATTCATATAAAACCAGCTTTGTTTAATAACTATCAACTCACCAGAGAAGCAGTCAATCCGGGATGCTATGGAGCACTTGTTGGCCAGGTATCGGCTGATCCTTCCTTTGTTCTTCAGTCCGGCACGACCAATGAACGACGAGTGGTATAGGAGACCGTACTTGGGGGTGTTGGAACGGGTCTTCAATGCTCGGAATAGAGCTTTTTCAGCACCTGTTGGTAGATTTGTATTGATAAATTTTATGTATTTGTTAGATTCTACGCCTTAACAGGTGCATCATGAAAATAACTAAAAATAATATAGATGACAAAAAGATTTGGAGATAATTGTAGCAAGAATTCACGCCAATATATTACTGAAACGTACTAGCAGGATAATTTTGCTTTATTATTGCACTACTGTTATTACCAACAATGGACAGCCATTGAGATAGATCAAAGTGTGCTGAACCAGGATTTCATCAACCCTAAAATACAGTTATAAAGTGAAGAGTTTGGGGGTAATCAGACAAAATGCATCTCAATAGGTTTGAAACTTGACAATTTATCTTTTTTGTTACATTTATATTTTTGAAAATTTTGAATATATCGTCAAATGCTGCAAGAGACAACATAATTATACTTGAATCTAAAATATAAATAACTAGCGACCCGCCCACGCTTCGCAATGGTGTAATGGTAAAAGGTTTGGCCGACTTGTTCCCAAATCATTTTGGATAACTTAAAAAACTTTTTCTGAATGTTCTTTATTTACAAATTTAAATGAATAAATTACCTTCAAGATGGCGAAAACCCTATTAAAATCCATTTAGAGGTTTAGGAGTTAGCGGACAAAAATACTATGTAATAATAATAATGAAATGATAATGATGTATCTATAAGCCGTTTTACCTAAAATCTGTAGAGTAGAGGCGGGATACTTGGCCAGGTTGGTGAGTGACCCGGCCTTGGATATGAGCCTGGCTCCAACCTGGTCTCCAATCAGCACTGAGAGGTTCGGGGCCACGGACGACATCTTCGAGTGGAGGTATTCAGATATTTGCTTCCTGGAAATAAGAAAAAACTCTCAACAGTGTAGAATTAATTTTATTTATATCTCTATTATATTATTTACTAATTTTATTTATATCTCCTTCTCCTTTTTTGGAATAACTTAGGCATATTTTGGCATTAAGTTTACAATTACAAAATGTTCACTGCATCTAGGCACTAAAGAGTGCTATTTTTGTCGTGTTTATCAGTCTACAGTCATGCACCATCTTCAGTAAATAATATTTATATTCAGAAACATTCTCATAAAAAATATAATAATAAAATATCACAAACCTGTAGTTACTGAGTGCCACAACTCTCCCGGCAAACATCTGTATGTTTATCAAGTCCACCGGAGATATATCCATACCCATGGACATTTTCGACGCGTCTATTATGGCCTGGACAATAAATTACGTCTTTAGTATTGGATTATAACAATAAGTTAAAATATTAATTATTAAAATAGAATTTTTGGCCTGTATTGAATTTTCCACGGTACACAATGTATTATATGTACGTAAATCAGGCTTTATTAAAGGTATCCTACAAATATCTAAGAGCCAAACTCTATGCACACTGTGTGCAGTTTCACACTCCATGGGAGCACAACTTTAGATATAGAAACATAATGTTTTTGTAGCAAGAATTCACGCAAACGCACCACTGAGTAGCGCCTGCAGGATAATTTTGCGATTCTATAGCACTACTGTTATTACCACTAGAGTTTGTTAACACTAGCAATAGATCA
Organism: Emmelina monodactyla; assembly: GCA_916618145.1. Classification (NCBI taxonomy): domain Eukaryota; kingdom Metazoa; phylum Arthropoda; class Insecta; order Lepidoptera; family Pterophoridae; genus Emmelina; species Emmelina monodactyla. Next base: position 6,419,715 of record OU745324.1, read on the forward strand.
AAGTGTGCGTTGGATAGGTAACAAAAAAAGACCTAAAATATAATTAATTTCATAAATAAAAGGTGATATGTTTTTTATTCCAGTCAATATTTTTACGATCTTTAAATGTAACAAATAAGCAGTATGTCCATTTAATGCTAAGTTTAACATAAAACATACAGTAACAAGAGCTAACACATGAAAAATAAAATGCTTATTAAAAAAAAACTGATTGTAACAATATGCTTACTTGAGCTTTTTCCGAGTCTCCCAAAATCTCAGTGAGGGGCTCCACTGACTCCTCGGAGAGTGTCTTGCGGTCCTTGATGTACTCGGCACAGCGGGTGTACAAGTGATTCTCCGGCACAATGCTGATCAGCTCCGGGAAGTGGTACGAATACCATTCTCTGGATGGAAGAGGGTGGGTAAGTATTAGTGGATTTTTAGTGGGAAGGTTTTATACTTAAGTTATACAATTGTAAGTTATTCAAGTGAAAATTTTAGTCAGGGGAACTGTTTGAGCTATACATATGTCTACAATAGATGATTTTTAATATTTTATTCAACTGCATTCTATAAAAAGAGTCCTTCTATCTTATCTTAGCCTATTTTTCCAACAGTAGTCTAATTAAGCAAAGAAACATACCTGATTCTCATAGAAAATGTGTTAACATCCTTATCAAGTTGGTCCAGCAGTGCAATGGACTGTATAATCATGTTGTCGACTCGGTGAACATTGAACTTGACTCGAGCACGGGAGTATGAGTGTCCGAGACCAAGCTGAGCGATGCTGCATGTCTTCAGGGTTAGTCCCTTGATGAGGGAGTGGAAGTGGTGGCGAATACCTGTATATGAAAATGATAATTTTATACTGATAATATTGTAGGAAGGATTTTTTAGGTTTGCTTGTATATAAATTGTTAATAACATTTCAGGAATATCTTAACATAGATCTTAGTTATTTTGTAAGTTAATATTTATTGTCTGAACTATGTTTAGCAGTTGGTAATTTTAAATTATGTCCTGCTCTTGTCTGAAAGGAATAAAGAAAAAGTCATAAACAACAAATACAGCTTAGGTAAAGTAGATATATCAATGAAAATCTGTTCTGTATTGAACACCAAGTATCAATTCAAGTTTCTCTTACCTCTTAAAATCTCTGGTACAGCACCAGTGTGTGAGCATGGTATCTCTAGAGCTTCACTAATAGCTGCCCCAAGTTTGGGATCTAACACGCCAAGGGTGCATTTACTGCGCTTCTTGCGCTTGGGTAGAGCGCCTTCCAAAAATAGATTCAGGTCTTCTGGTAGAACTCCTTTGGAATGTCATAAAATTAGTTATGTGGTGATGGTTAACCAAACCGTATCAAAATAAAAAAACATTATTCTAAAGATTCTAAACTCAAATTTCGAAACTGCTTTTGGAATGAAAAAAAAAACACATGGCAAGCTAACCTTCAGATATCGCGTTGATGTTCTCCAAAGCTACAACAGCAGATTTAAACGGCTGGAAAGCTATCAGCGTCACTACGGAGTTGAATCGTTGTAAATCAGTCACAGAAGCTTCCACTTGAGGTAGAAATGCAGCCAATTCTTCGAATTCGGCCACACGAAACAGGGCGAACCCAGCGCTGTGTTCGTACAGCACGTGTAACTTACTCTGTAAATTAATGATATAATGAATCACATGAGATCTAAATAAATACACATAACATTCACTTCATTTAAACACTGAAAATACACACCATAATTGAATTTTAGATTTATTTACATTATACGAAAATACACACGTTCATCACTCGCGCGTCAATTTTTTTAGGTTATGACACTGACTGACAGATACAAGAAAGAATAGGCGTGCGTGCAAAGTTAGTTCGATTGATGTCATAAACGTGGAACATACATGTTTTTTCTTAATATGTAGATGGCGGTACTATCGTTTAAGAAACGTCTAATAGTATAGGTAAAAACCATTTATTTAGACATAAGACAAGTTAAACAAATAAAGATTATTTATTTGATTTAAGATTAAGACGTAGAAAGAAAAAAGAAAATAATAAAGTATTTACCAAAATAAGTATAGTATGAAACATATCACAAGATGTCAACGTTCCCCGCACAAGGTAACGCAAACAAAAAAGCTTGTATCGCGGGAGAAAAACGTAGTAGTAATAATAGTTCAAATAGATAAAAGTTTAATCTTGAATAAGGAACGAAAAATGGGAAAACCATACCCATAATACACACACACTAATGCAAAGCTCGGCTTTAACCTTTTGCATATACTTTCAAGGAACATTCAATGTTTAGTAAGCAAGTCGACCAAAATTTCTCCATAGAGGCGCTAGTAAGTTATAAATTAAGTCTGGCTAGTGTGTAGGTGTAATCATGTGTTTTGGTTGGGAAAATATAGGAAAAGGATAAAGGCTACGGAAAATTATTAAAAAATACTTATTATAATATAAAATACCTATTATAATGACTCCACTGTAGTATCAATGAAACCACCACACTTATTTTTATGCATTCATATATTTTTATTTGGGTATAAGTATGTTGAGCAAGCTATAATTGTATTTTTGTAGATATCTATCAAATAACTCTGAGTAACCATCTTTAATAATTAAAAAAGTACCATGTTATTTGAGGTATTTTTCCTAAAATACCAACATTTTTTTATTAACTTTTATTTGAATGAATGTTCGTCGATAAATTTCAAACACTTTTCAGAATTTTCTTTTGCTTTTTGACAGATCTCCGTGTCTTTCCATGATTCACACGCCTGGAATAAAAGTCAAAATATTAGCAAAAATATATTTTACCTGATAATCCTGATATAGACAAATGTATTTTTTTAAATAGAGGGATTGTTTTTAATATCTATATCTGAATGTTAACAAAAGGCGATGGAAAAGCTCGTTTATAATTTGTTTAATAACACAAAACAAATGTGTGCGTGCATAAAAAAAGTTTCTTTTATCATTGCAGGAACGTTGATATCTATATACTCTATGTACCGACGCAGTTAACATTTCCGTTTCCTGTTTTATCTTATTTTATTTACTTATTTTTCCACTATTTCTTAGTCATTTGTAATAAAACAACAAAGATTTTTATTTTCATTTATGTTTTATATAAAAATCCTCATACTCAAAACCACGGATGCAAACTTCGCAAAAAAAAAATCCGTGCGAATTTTTCCGAATAAATATTTTAATACTTACCAACTGTGTTTGCATGTAACTACAAGACTGTATCGCCATGGTCGGGCACTTCTCTCCCGGTGGGTACATCACGTATCTGCTATCCTGTAGGCAATGCTCCCTTTGTCGTTCCACAATTTTCTCAAGTTGGGGATAATTTTCAATAGTGGAATCTAAGTACTTGTTAACTTTTTCGTTGTCGATCTTCCCATCTTCAAGAAGGCCGAGTCTATTCATAAAGCAGATTGAGGCTTCGCACTGAAAGATAATTATGGTTTTAAGTATGGGAGATCAAAACTTGCGAATTAGCAATAGTGCGAAAATAAATCGCATAATGTTGAGTCAATATTTTTAAGATGTAGGGAAGTAAGTTTTCCATAATATCGGAATAATACCTATAGTACGATATATTGCCAAGTAAAATCCAGGGACAATTTGATTCGTATAATGTATGTTTCCTCTTAAATTTAAATAACCTACCGATGGAAGCGTGCTTATTCTCCATTGAACGTGCTATGCAACCCTCCGAGGGAACTTGAAAAAGCTGAAAATTAGAAAACTAGGGGACAATTCAGTAATGTCATCGTCCCAACTGGTGAATTGTGTGTAGCTTTGTGTTAGTTGCAGAATGCGACCCTGGACTTATTTGAGTGGTAGAGTCTAGCTGTAGGCTCTGTTTACAGCGATTAATGGGCTGATTCGACCGTTGAAATACCACCGACGTGAAGTAGGGACGATGTTCCTGCGTTTCGTTCGGTGAGTGCGATATCCGGTGCCCAATTTTTTCAAAGGCTAGCAACGCACCCTCAATACATTTGTGATTGTGGGTGTATATGGGCGGCGGTGATCACTTACACTTACTAAAAAAAAAAAACTACTTGTAAACTGCTTACATCCCATTTGTTCGAGTCCGGCTGGCACGCCTTATAGTCCTCGATAGCTATCTCACTGCCTTCTATGTCGCAGCAGCGTGCTCTGATAACTTCCTCACGGCCCATATGAGCACAGGCGTGCGGGTCCGCCGAGGCCGTGGCCAGCTGAAAAAAAAAAAAGAATTCCTTTTTTAAAATACAGTAGCCCCGGCCGCTCCGGTGGAAGTCACACACAAGCCCCCCGCCACCCCGGCGGGGGTAGGTACGGTGCATAAATGCATTTCCCCGCTTAAACAAGAAAAAAAAGGGTAAGTATGTCGTTTTTTTTGCAAGAAGGTCACTGTTAAAGGTGAGGTACTAACGCCTTTTAAAGATTAAACTTAAAAGTATTTTGATGCACGACTCGTGTCCCTACCGCGGTAGTCCTACCATTCCTGTTAGTCCTACCACCCGCAAAAAACCATGACTCGTGTCCCTACCACGCGGTAGTCCTACCACATGAGTAAAGAAACTGAACAGAGACAAAGCTTCTAAAGAGCTAGCAAAATTTATACCTATTTTGGTAGGGTTGGCACGATTGAATAAATAAAAAATATAAATGTACTTTTTTTTCAAATTTTTTATTAAAATAGGTTTTTTTTACAAATTACATTTTTTCAAATAAACCAATGGGAAACACTCACATGGCATATGAAATGTACAATCTTGCAAACGTGCTAATATGTCATTACCAATATTAACATTTTTAATATGAAGATCAAAATATTCGCGAAATTTTTTCTCAAGCAATTCAACAAATTCAATAAAATTGTCAGGAGGTATAATCAAAAAACCTGATTTCACACTTTTTAAATACTAAAACAAAAGTATTACTACGTATTATGTGAGAAACTCGAAAACAAAAACAAAACACGCACAACGTTCGAGCGTCGCGTCACGCCTGCACGCCCTGAGATTGACCACTGGCTGATCTACTTTGAAGCGGTTTCGGCTCATACGTGACAAGCGGCCAGTGGTCACGCACACACACGCGTTGCACTTGTAGTGATGTACCTGTCACAGCGCATTCGTATGTAGCTTTGTCTCTGTTCAGTTTCTTTACTCATGTGGTCCTACCACGCATGGTCTAAAAGCATGCCTCGTAGCCCCACCGTGTTACTTTTTTTAATACGTATTAATACGTTTAACAGTATTTTAAATGCGTTTTATTAAACAAACAATATACTCGCTCACCAGCATATATTTTATCAACACTATAAATACACAACTTTTAAACAAAAAATTGAGAATTAAATCCATTATTAGGATTAATATTACGTGTAAAGTGTTGAACTGATCTAGAAAGAGTAAATAGGATATGAGGAAGTTCCATTTTATAACACACTATCTATTTTTGTAGGTACTTTCAACACGTAGGTATGTAATTAACTCTATATAAAAATAACTTAATACTAGTGATGTTCTCAAACTTTGCACATGCGATTCGTGGCGGCTTGATCACGGAGCTATTTAAAAATTATATTCATGTGTTTAGGTACTAAATGGTAAATTTATTATAGTACTAGTGGCCGCCCGTAGTCGGTTTCCCGTGGGAATGAGAAGTTTTCCCGCGGTAAAAAGTACCCTATGTGTTATTCTGATGTATACTGCAAAGTTTCATCCAAATCCGACAAAGTAGTTTTTACGTGAAAGAGTAACAAACATCCATACATACTCACAAACTTTCACATTTATAATATTAGTAGGATATCTTAAACTTTGCTTCAACCTAACTTGACTGTACTTTAACTTAACTTCAACTAAATTTCAACGTAACTTGTACTAAGTGAAATAAATAGGTACTTATAATAAATTTAAACATGATCATAGAATACCTAAAAATGTTTTGCATGTAGTTGCTTATGGTCATCCAGTTAAATAAAGGTACTCTGAGGTAACCAATGGAAACCAATAGGTCCAAGTGGGTTATCCCAGTAGAATAGACAGTTTTATGCACTATAAGTCTTTAGTATGTAAATATATTAAAAGCTTGAATAAACAAACATTTCACACTTTTATTTTTTATTTCTAATTTTAGATGTCAATATAATTGTAATTAGGTACGCCATTGAGCGCGAAAAATTGCTCTGTAATTTTTTACAATAGTAGTTTTATGTGTGAAATAGATTCACAGAACCACGATTATAGGTATTATGAACTTGGTAGTATTTACGTATTTACCTATACATAAATTCATATATTTTATTTTAGTTGTTAAGTGTGAAAATGTACACAGTACAGTACGTGATGGATATCCGTGGGAGTAAGAAATTGCTAGAAAGAAAAAATGGTTACCTATCTATATATATAATCCCGAATTTTAATATTCCGAATCTCATAATCCAGAAAACGTGTGGTCATTTTTTCACAATCCCGTTTTTTAGAATTTCGAAGTTTTGTTTGCCATATAATCGCAACTCCGAATTTCATTTGCCCATTTATTCATTTTCACGACGTTTTAAAATCCAGACGAATGAGTTCCAGACACATAAAATCTAAATGCGCGAAATCTAGATGACCGATATCCATATGCACAAAAGCCAGATTTTTAAAACATAAGTTTTTGAAATACAGTTAATTGATATCCAGACAAACAATAAGTATGTAGACTTTTAAAATCAAGATTTTTTATATTCAAATAAACGATATCTAGAACAACTAAATCCTTAAAGAACTTCGGTTTTGGCGCTTTATGGTCACCATTCAACCTCACACTCCTCCTTGCTTTGCTCGTCGTCGTACCTATTATTTAAATATACATATGAACAAACAGCGCATAATCAAAATTGTTAATTTAAATTTTAATTAAGGTTTTCCTATAGTTATGACAAACCAAATCAAGCATTTTAGGACTGATGATGAGGATGTTAGATGTTATGCCAATTGAAATTAGGAATTTTATACATTATGCCTCAGAATAATATGCCTGTCGGAGTCGGTGGACAATAAATGAAACTAAAGGACGCCATCTACCGGCTTTTCATGAGAAACTTTGTAGAATGCAAGTGCCAAGCCTACCAAGAAACATGATGTCCGGCGCGTGCGCGGAAAGAATCCGGTCAGTGACAGAATAGCGCGGGAATCGGCCAGGAGCAGTCGTCTTTACCACATTCAATTTGTTAAATGATTTTAAATTAAGTTATTGCCTAAGTTTAACAGTTTTGTATTCTATTGCTGGATCGGAAGTCGTCAATACGAAAGCTAAGTATCTTTGTATCCTTTAATCATGTGAACTAGTTGCTAGATTCTGTTAAGTAATGTAATGGCAGGTTTAATAACGTTCCTTTGTATTTTAAATTGTGATAAAGGCAGTGTGGAGTTTGTTCACCGGTTTCTTCTCCATACAATATGTCAGACAGATCGTAGCTGTCTTTATGAATCCGGTAAATTAAAACAAAGTTAAAGGTTAAACTGTTTCTTTATTATTCCAAATACCCTTGCAGTTCATTATGGTAGTGAGGCAGGTCATTTCAATACAGTTGCATTAGTTTTATCCAATTATTGAGCTAAAGTAGTTGATAGATTGTTCCTATATTCTTTCATGATGTCTTAAGTTACTGTTTGCTGCCTTCTACGCCCACAATTGAGATCTTAAACATTCCGGCCTTTAGAAAAGACACCCGCGCTGCGACATGCCTATAGACTGTTTTGCCATTTAAAAGTTATGCAAAGGATGAATTATGCGACATGAGTGTTATGCTTTTTGATGATTGAATAATGTTTTCTTTTTAATGATTTTAGGACAATCGACGTTATGCGAAAGGAGCGGTTCCATTGCAATAGTTAAGCTGAAACACGATTCTACGGGAATCAAATAAAAATATTATGAAAATCTGGCAATAGTTTATTAGGAATATGATTTCATGGGAACCAAATATAAATATTATGAAAATTTGGTATTAGCATATTTGGAAAATGGTACGAAGGGAAACAAAAAAAAGTATTCTGAGAATCTGGTATAACTATATCTGGATTATAAGAATATGGGAAAATATTTTATGAAAATTTGGTTTTAGTTCATCTGGAAATTGATTCGTCTAAGAAATAAAAAAGGAATAAAAAAAATGGCATTCACTAAATCTGTCTTTTAAATGTTCTACCAAGCGTTTTCGGGGTTTTAAGATTCGGGTAACAGAAATTCGAGTTTTTAACAGGTTACCAGAAAAAATAGGTAAAGAAAAACCAATAAACAAAATAATAACTTTTACTTTATTTTTGCAGCAATTGACAGAGATCCATGAACCGCCGTAAAAGGCTTTGGCGAGGTTGCTCTATGGCCTACCATAGTACAAGATTTTTAAACTGCCTGAAAGGTAAACTTGGTTCATCGAGTACATCTGCTTAGAAAAGTAATCGAGACTTTCATTCAAAACATAAGCTGCCACAAATAACTTATAGTTACAAATAAATATTTTGACAATTAAATGAAACCAAAATATCATTATAAAAACTATTCGTTGTACAAGTTAGAAATGACAAAACTATAACAGTTTAAACATTAACTAGATGTCGTAGGCAATTTCTATAATTCGTAATTTTACAAACTGCCCATATGTTTACAATTGCTCATCAAATTGTAATACTTAGTTTGATTTAGGTGGAAATAGTGGGATGTATATAAATAACTACTGAAAAATGAAAAAAATAGGTTAACTTTTGGACTACATGCGCGAAGCAAGCGAAGAGTGTGCTGCCGCTAAATAATAACTTAAATAATGGTTTGTGCTACAGAAAATTTTAACAATAATTAACTACCTTTTCTCACACATTTTATTGCACAGATTTTACATTTATCCACTATGAGTTTATTTGAATGTGGTCGCCCTACGATTTCAAATGTGATTCGACAATTTGCTTGTTTTCATTAAACAACAGTTTACCTACCTACCGTCATTTTGTGTATTTTGTAATTTTGTAAATTTTATAAACGTAATAGGCACTTGATCAAATTAATGTTTTTGGCATAATACTTTTGAATTATTACTTTGTGTTTGCCAAATGAGAGATTTGCCAAATGATTAGTAGAGTTATTATTAAAATAAGATATTGTCATTCATTTATGTTCAACAAAACATTATAGCAAAAAGGTTTTGCGCCTTAGCAACATCTTAATTTGTCACTTGCGAACATAGTACGGTCTCATTAAAAGTGTAGGTATCGAGTAGCTACACAATAATTAGTATCCACAAAAACAGGGCCGTGCCGACCCTAAGCAGCGCCTGTGTGCGGAACCTAAGAAGCGCCTGTGTGCGAAACCTATGAAGCGCCTTTTTTAGTCGGTTTAGAGGATTTTTTCAACTATGTTGTATTAAAAAAAACAATCCGGCACCCCTCTTGCTAAGACGTCTGTGTGCGCCGCACACATCGCACGTATGGACGGCTCGGCCCTGCACAAAAACAGAGTTGTTGTTTATAAGTAGTGTTCCATCTTTAAATATGTAGATGGCGGTACTATTGTTTAAGAAACGTCTAAAGGCTGTTCACCAAAAACAATTTATCTAGATATAAGACAAGTTAAACAAATACAGATTATTTATTTGATTCAAGATTACGACGTAGAAAGAATGAAAGAAAATATTTTAGTACATATTTGCCAAAGTTAGTAGTATGAAACATATCACAAGATGTCAACGTTCCCTGCACAAGGCAACGCAAACAAAAAAGGCCTGTACCACGGGAAAAAAACTTTGTAACTAACTAGTAGGTAATAATAATTCAAATAGGTAAAAGTTTAATATTGAATAAGGAACGACAAATGAGAAACCATACCCACAATACACACACAGTAATACAAAGCTCGGCTTAAACCTTTGCACTATACTTTCAAGGGCGGATCCCTGACATGACCCTTCTAGATGGACGATTAATTAAAGTTGTTAAACATAATGTCTTGTGACTTGATCACGACCAAAAGCCCCCCCTGGCGCCAAAGCTGGATCCGCCCTTGTATAATGCTGATAGATGGGGTGAATAAACAATCTGATCATTCAAAGTAGGGATGTTACGGATATGGAATTTCGGTTTCGGTTTCGGATACGGATATTGAATATTTTTATATCGGTTTCGGTTTCGGTTTCGGTTACGGATATGAAATTATTTCGGATAGTTTCGGTTACGGATATTAGATTGTAGGAATTTCAAAAGTAATACAAAAAAAGATAATAAAATGGTTTTATTTATATAGAGGAGGACGATGGGTGAGAACGATGACGTCATAAACACCGCTACATTGAGTTCAGAGAGAGAACCAACACTTTGGTCACAGTTCTGTAAGCGGTTTACGGAACGCAGCCAAAAACAACTTGTCGTAACGTGTTCCATTTAGATTTTTAAATTCCGCCACTATCCGAAATCATCCGAAACATTTATTTCGGTTTCGGTTACGGATGCGGATATTTTTTTATTTCGGATATCCGGTAGTTTCGGTTACGGATATGGATATCCTTAACATCCCTAATTCAAAGCTAATGTTTGTAATGCTTTAAAATCACATTACTTTCAGTTTTTTACGAGTAGTTACGTAAGTAGGTAATCAAATAAACTTTCCATTTCAACGCTTAATTCATATATTTTTCCTAGCAAGATAATTTCGTTTTACCCGAAAACAGGGTCAATTTTTTTTTTTTACTTACCCACCAAGTATTTGGTCTAATGGTAAGTGCTTTAAGCGCTTGTGTTACAGGTACCACACAATGGACTAGGGGAGAACCTTAATTAAAGAGATATACGTACGTACGTGTAGGTGTAATTATGTGTATTGGTTGGGAAAATATAGGAGAAGGGTTACGGAAAATTATTTAAAAAAATCTTATTCGTAGGAACTCAAACCACCAAACTTATTTTTAAGCATTTATATATTTTTATTTGGGCATAAGTGTATGTTGAGCAAGCTTTAACTGTATTTTGTAAGTAGAAAAAACTATAAATAACCATCTTTAATAATTAATAAAGTATGTCATTTGAGGTATTTTTCCTAAAATACCCACATATTTTTATTAACTTTTATTTTGATGAGTAATGTTCGTCGATAAATTTCAAACACTTTTCAGCATTTTCCTTTGCATTATGACAAATCTCCATGTCTTTCCATGATTCACACGCCTGGAATAAAAGTCAAATTATTAGCAAAAATATGTTTTTCCTGATAATCCTAATAAAGACAAATAAAATTTTAATTAATGGAGGGATTGTTTTTAATATCTATATCTTAATTTAAAAAAAACACAAAACACATACGTGTGCGTGCATAAAAAAAGTTTATTTTATCATTGCAGGAACGTTGATTATCTATATACTCTATGTACACAATTAACATTTCCGTTTCCTGTTTTATCTTATTTTATTTACCTACTTATTTTTCATTTGTAATTAAACAACAAAGATATTTATTTTTATTTTCATTTATGTTATACTATAAAAATCCTCAGACATAATCATACTACATAAGTTGCATACTTTCGACGAAAGAAGATGATTGTTATAAGTACAGAGAGAGGCGGACATAGAAGCCGCCAGCCTGATTTAAAATTTCGCAAAGAATTTGTATCCGTGTTAATTTAGCCGAGTAAATATTTAAATACACTTCATTTTGCAGTTTCCTGAATGTCCCATATTGGGTACTTACCAACTGTGATTGTATATAAATACAAGACTGCATCGCCATGGGCGGGCATTTCTCTCCTGGTGGGTATATCGCGTATCTGCTATTCTCTAGGCAATGCTCCCTTAGTCTTATCGCAATTTTCTCAAGCTTGGGATAATTTTCAATAGTGTAATCTATGTGCTGGTTAGCTTTGTCGGTGTCGATCTGCCCGTCTTCAAGAAAGCCGTGTTTATTCATAACGCAGATTGAGGCTTCGCACTGAAAGATAATTGCGGTTTTAAGTATGGGAGATCAAAATTTGCGCATTAGTAATAGTACGAAAATAAATCGCATAATGTTGAGTCAATAATATGTTTAAGATGTAGGGAAGTAAGTATTTTTCCATAATATCGGAATAATACCCATAATACGATATATTGCCAAGTGCGCTTTTTTTTCCCGCAAACTCTTGTGGTGAACGGACGTGTCGATGAGTGCTATTCATATTTTTAACCCAGTTTAATAATTGTGCTTTTGCTAATTTTTGACTTAAAATCGGACTCTCTCGTTTTATCCTGTGAAGAATCTCATATACGGGCGGCGCCATTTTGGGATTTGTATTGCGCTGTCCCGCTTGCGGTGGTGCTGCCGCGGCTCTGGTGGTGGTGAATGGTGAGAGGCTCTCTATACCTGTACGTGTTGGATTTACTCTCAAAAAGACAACGGCGGATACCGGGATCGAACCCGCGTCAGCTGCGTTCGTGCCGAGTGGTGTAACCGCTCGTCTAAACGTGTGTAGAGGCGTCGTGGTGAAATTAGACACTATATTTCACAAGCAATACAGTGCCATCTTTTAGGAAAGTTGAAACTATTTTTTTGTAACCAATTAACTCTATCGTTTGCGAAAGTGATTGCTGTTAAAAATATTATATGCTATAAATAATGCTTTGCAATGGCTGTGAATCTGCTATTAAGGCTAAGGATTACCTTAAATTTAATGGATGTGCCTCGATCTATTGCTATTTGTGCCTGAACATAGAGGTTTCTTCAGATCAACTCAGCTCAGAGCAGCTGAAGTCTCTAAGCTGTCCTTTTTGTCAAAACGTAACTAAGCGTAAAATAAACGACAACACTCCTGTGAAGCAACAGCACCCGGCATCAACTGACTCTATGAATATGTCGTTTAGTCAGGTTGCAGACGTTTCGCATTCAAAGATTGCTATAAGTAATGCAGCAGGCGCTTCCTGTAAAGATGAACCGGTAACAATGGAAAGTATTAGCAAATTGTTTGATTTAAAGTTATCACCGGACTCCGCTTTTATGGTCAACCTACGCACAGCTCTAAAAAAAGATATGCAAGTTATGGTGACTGCCGAGGTCAGTCGCGCCTTGGAAAAGGTAAAAACTGATTTTTCAGTAACCACTGATTTCATTTGTTCGGAACAGGAGGGTTTAAGATCGTTAATTGCTGAAAAAGATAACCAAATCAAGAAACTTGAATCAAGGCTTTCTAACACCCAGGAAAATCTTTCAAAGCTTCAATTTCGACTATCAACTGTTGAAAAAGTATCACGTGATCTTAATCTAGAGATACATGAGGTGCCTGATAACATTAACGGGGACCTGGTTGTCTTGTTTAAGAAGTTGTGTGACAGCTTACAGGTCACCATTTCCGACAGCGATGTCAAGGCATGTCGGCGTGTTGCTAAGATGAATTCTAATTCGAAGAGACCACGTAATATTTTAGTCACATTGTCTTCACAACGTTTGCGTGATACTATATTATCTGCTGTAACTCGCTTCAACAAAACGCATACTGGTGACAAACTTAACCTTTCACATGCTGGTATTGGTGACTCTACGTCGAGAATTTACTTGTCAGAACACTTGTCACTTGAATCTAAGGAGCTTCACAGAGTTACAAGACAATTCTGTAAGGATAATAATTATAAGTTTGTTTGGGTTCGGTTTGGCCAAATTTATGTTCGTAAGGACGAAAAAAGTCCTGCTATTTTAATTAAAAATATTGATACTTTAAATAAACTCAAGCGCGAGTAGCTTAACCTTATTTTATATTAAAGTTTATTTATCGATAGTTAAGTTCAATTGTTTTCAAGAAATAATAATTAAACATTAATTATTAATCATGATTACAATATTTTACCAAAATGTAAATAGATTTCGTAGCAAATTAACAGAGTTTTGTTTAAACCTGCTAAATAACAATTATGATATTGTCTGTCTGACGGAAACTAACCTCAATAATAGTGTATTTGATGCAGAAATTGTCGATGATCGCTATAACATTTTCAGAAAGGATCGATCTAGCTTATCTTCACATAAAAGCGATGGTGGCGGTGTTTTACTGGCTGTCCTTAAAAAATATGAGGTGATCCGTCAGGCATCATGGGACAGTCATTTGGAGGATGCCTGGTTTACTATTTTGCCTGTATCACGTGATTTACCCTGTCTGAATATTTGTGTATGTTATTTACCTCCTGATATCACTTATGATAAAAGAGAAGAATTTTATGCTCATTGTCAGAAACTGATATTGAATGATTATCCTAACGACAATTTTTTGTTGGTTGGCGATTTTAATACCGCTGACTATCTGTCGTTTTCAAAAAGCTCAAATAACTCAGTAAATCCGTGCACACCCAGTAAAATATGTCGTTTACTTAATGAGTTAATATCACTATGTAACCTGAATCAATTTAATTTCGTGACTAATGTTAATAATCGAGTATTAGATCTCGTATTAACTAACCTTAGCAACATAATAGTGAAACAGACATTGTCCATGTGTAAACTGGATAGACATCATCCTGCTCTATTAATACAAATACCTTCATTTAAAGTATCTAAATGCCTAAAGCGCCGAAATACAAAACGGTTAAATTTCACAAAAAGTAACATTGAAAAAATTAAATCAGAATTAATATCTACAGACTGGCATAGTATTTTAACTTCTACAGATGTGGATGTTTGTACAGATATGTTTTATGATACGCTCTTTGGAATTATAAAAAAACACACGCCTCTTACTGTGTTTAAATTAAATTCTTATCCTGTTTGGTATAGTAAACCTCTAATTAAGTGTAATGAAGAAAAAAATAAATATCACAAACTATACAAAAAATATGGTAATCCTCGAGACTACGACACTTTTTCGTTACTTCGTAGTAGATGTAAACTGCTCATTGATGAATGCTATCGTAGGTACATCTCTTCAACTGAAGATGCTCTAGCGAGTGATGTGAAATCTTTTTGGAAATATGTTTGTAACAGAAAAGGTAGTGTAACAATACCTAATACTATGATGTTGGACGGTGCCTCATCATCATCTGGCCTTGGAGTCTGTGAATTATTTTCAGATTACTTTAGCTCTGTGTTTGAAGTTGATGTCCCTGGAAGTACGGATTATGATTTTGAGTATTCTAAGAAAATTTCTGATCACATTACAAACTCTATTTCAGAGATCTTTATTACTGAACGTGACATTATAAATAAAATAAAAAAATTAGACGCTAATAAGGGGCCAGGACCGGACATGATTCCTCCATCATTTGTAAAGTCCTGTGGTTTAGAATTGTCGGTTCCACTTTGTATAATTTTCAATAAATCACTTAGTCATGGAGTTTTTCCTAACCGCTGGAAAACTGCTCATATTGTTCCTGTTTATAAGAGTGGTGATAAATCTCGATGCGAAAATTATCGCCCAATTAGCATACTTTCATGTTTTGCTAAATTGTTTGAGTCTTTTGTGTATTTTCACTTATATAATCATGTAAAGCCTGTATTAACTGATGAACAACATGGATTTATAAAAAATAAATCGACTATAACCAACTTGCTAGTGTACAAGAATTATCTTTGTAAAGCATTTGCTACACGTGGTCAAGTAGACTCCATATATACTGATTTCTCTAAGGCTTTTGACAAAGTTAACCATCGTCTTCTCTGTCATAAACTATCCAAGCTTTATGGAGTCAGTGGAAGCTTATATCGTTGGATTTGTTCATACTTGGATAATAGAAGTCAGTTGGTCGCTTTAAAGGGGTTTGTTTCTTCTCCCGTAACAGTGACTTCAGGAATTCCTCAGGGTTCCCATTTGGGACCGCTTCTATTTGTTATTTTTATAAACGACCTATTGCATCACTTATCTTCCAATTGTCTTTTATATGCTGACGATTTGAAGATATTCAGTTCAATTTCTGACGCAAACAACTGTGAATCTCTTCAAAACGATTTAAATATTTTGTCTCTTTGGTGTAAGAGAAACCTTATGTACCTAAATATTGACAAGTGTTTTATAATCTCGTTTACAAACAAACAAAGAAGTGTTGTTTATGAATACAATATTGATTGAAATATCTTAAAACGGTCGTATATTGCAAAAGACCTAGGAGTTATATTTGACGATAAACTCACTTTTCGAGCCCACTATCAGCACATAATATCAAAAGCAAATCAAATGCTGGGTTTTGTTATTAGATCAACAAAGAGTTTCAAAAAACCTAACAGTTTACTGCTTTTGTATAATTGTCTGGTAAGGAGCATTTTGGAATATGGAACTGTGATATGGACTCCTAATTATGACATTCACACTAATAACATTGAACGGATACAAAGAAAGTGCCTCAGGCTTCTTTGCTATCGCTTAAAGCCAGGTCGAATATGTCTCACTTACGATCAAAGAATGGAAAAGTTCAATGTGCAATCTCTTAAAATTAGACGTTTTTATTTTGATATTATATATTTGTACAAAATTATCCACTCTATAATAGACTCCCCCGAACTGCTAGCAACGATATCATTCAACATCAGGTTTAGAGCACGGAATTCTAATAAAATCAATCTTTTTTCTTTGCAAATTTACAAAAATAATATATCCTTTTATAATCCTATTACAAGAATGGCTCGACAATACAATGAATTGGCAGGTATCAGCAGTGAAATAGACATTTTTGAACCTAGAATAAATGTTTTTATTAGAAATGTAAGAAACCTATTATTTAAAAATAACATTATTTTAAATTAGTGTAAGCAATTTTAGATATATGTATAATGATAAATCATGTCATGTAAATTTATATACTAAGAATAGTACCACTTACCTACACTTTTCTTGTAAGTAGATTAGATGTATGCACATACTGTGTACGTCACAATCAAGCTCAAATTTAAATTAATCATAAGTTTTACTTTATGTAAATATTACTTCTTTTGTGGTTGTGATGTGTTGTGTGCTTGAATAAATAAAATAAAAAATAAAATCCAGGGACAATTTGATTGGTAGGTATGTGTATGTTTCCTCTTAAATTTTAATTATCTTTCGATGGAAGATATTTTCCATTGTACGTGCTATGCAACCCTTCGAGGGAACTTTAAAAAGCTGAAAATTAGAAAACTAGGGGACAATTTAGTAATGTCATCGTCCCAAGCAGTGAATTGTGTGTAGCTTTGTGTAAGATGCAGAATGGAACCCTGGACTTAAAAACTACTTGCAAACTGCTTACATTCCATTTCTTCGCGTCCGACTGACACGCCTCATAGTCCTCGAGAGCCATGTCACTGCCTTCTATGTCGCAGCAGCGTGCTTTGATAACTTCCTCCCGGCCCATGTAGACACAGGCTTGATGGTCCGCCGAGGCCGTGTCCAACTAAAAAAAAAAGTATAAGAATTCCTTTCATAAAGTACAGTAGCCCCAGGGTATGGGAAATTCCTTTGAGTTTATTTTGTCGTTTTTTGCAAGAAGGTCACTGTTAAAGGTGAGGTACAAACGCCTTTAAAGATTAAACTTAAATGTATTTTAAACTAGTGGCCGCCCGCGACTCCGTTCGCGTGGAAGTCGGTTTCCCGTGGGAATGCGATGTTTTCCCGAGATAAAAAGTTCCCTATGTGTTATTCTGATGTATAACATATATTACTGCAAAGTTTCATTCAAATCCCTCCAGTAGTTATTAAGTGAAAGAGTAACAAACATCCGTCCATACATCTGTACTCACAAACTTTCACATTTATTATATTAGTAGGATACGTTTTATTAAACAAACAATAGACACTTGCTCACCAGCATTTCTTTTACCAACACTATAAAAACATAACTTTTAAATAAAGATTTGAGAATTGAATCCATTATTAGGACTAATATTACGTGTAAAATGTTGAACTGAACTAGAGAGAATAAACCGGATATGGGGAAGTTCCATTTTATAACACACTATGATCTATTTTTGTAGGTACTGTACAACACGCAGGTATGTAATTAACTCTATATAAAAATAACTTAATACTAGTGATGTGCCCAAACTTTGCGCATGCGATTCGTGGCGGCTTGATCACAGAGCTATTTAAAAAATATATTCATGTGTTTAGGTAGTAGGTAAATGGTAAATTTATTATAGTAGGTATAACTTAAACTTTTCTTCAATCTTACTTGACTGTACTTTAACTTAACTTCAACGTAAATTGTACTTAGTTAAATAAATTTTAACATGATCATTGAATTCTTAAAAATGTTTCTTATGGTCATTATGGTCAGGTAAATTAAGGTACTCTCAGGTAACCATTGGAAATTAATAGGTCCAAATGGGTGATCACAGTAGAAGAGACAGTTTTATGCACTAAATGTCTGCAGTTCGTAAATATATCTACCTATTAAAAACTGGAATAAACAAACAACATTTCACACTTTTATTTTTTATTTTCTAATATTAGATGTCAATATAATTATAATAAAATTGCTCTGTTATTTTGTACAACAGTAGTTTTATGTGCGAAATAGATTCACAGAACCACGGTTATAGGTATTATGAACTTAATAGTATTTACGTATCTACCTATACAAAAAAAACTGTACAGTATGTGATGGATATCCGTGGGAGTAAGATTTTTTTTGACACTGACGTCAGGGCCGCGCCGACCCTAAGCAGTGCCTATGTGCGAAAACTATTAAGCGCCTGTGTGCGAAAACTATTAAGCGCCTGTGTGCGAAACCTATGAAGCGCCTTTTTAGTCGGTTTAAACAATTTTTTCAACTATGTTGTATTAAAAAAAACAATCCGGCGCCCCTCTTGATTAGGCGCCTGTGTCATGGTATGAATTAAAGCAGGATTGTTTAGAGTAATTTTAAAACTGAATAGAATAATTATGGATTTTAAATTTTCAAAAGATTGCGGTAAGGCCTTAGAGCAGGCGTGGGCCAATAATCATTATCATTACATAGTATAAATCGAAGTCGCTAATTCTGCCTGTTTGTATGTTTGGCCGCTAACTCCTCCTAATAGACCAGGGTCGATAATTTTTAAAATCAATTAAAATCGTAGTAGGATGAAACCCATTAGAATAGGAGGGGAATATTATAAAAATGAAAGGAAAAATAATTTACGGGCGATCTGAGGTCGGGGAGGGGATGGGGGTGAATTTTTAAGGGTAAAAAACGGTTTTTCTCGATTTCCGGCAAAACTAAAAGTCCTATCGAAAAAAGTCAAATGGCAAAGTTGAAGGTAATAAAAAGATCTAAAACTTTTGTATTTACACTTTTTTCACATAACCTCAAAATTTATGTGAAAAATTCAAAAAACCAAGTTTTTGGTTTTTTATTTTTATCTTTTACAAAAATTGTTTTTTTTAACGAAATTTGGTGAAAACTTACCTTTTTATGTCCCGAATACGCTGTAATTTATTTGATTAAAAATATTTATTTTTTCACCTTATTTTGAATTAATATCGAAAAAACACCCGTCAAAATATCAGCTTTTTTCAAAAAAATGGTATGTTTTCTGTTCGTTGAAATCTCTACTTTTCGATGGTGAAAAAAAATATGTATAGTAAATCTTCTCAGAAAATGCAAAAATCTGAAAAGACAGAATCGAATTAATAATGCCTTCACTATATACCCCATTCGTGAATATACCCCATTCGTGAAAAAAAATATACATTAAAGAAATAAATGTCAAAATGTCTAAAAATATATTAAAAATCTATTTAAAATGTATAAATATATAAAAAATATGTATAGTAAATATATTTTTAATAACTAACTTTTGGCTTATTTCATGTATATTTCATATATTTTGAATACATCTGAAATATATTTGAAATGTAAAAAAATATATATGAAAATCGGCCAAAAGTTTGTTATTACAAATTTATTTATGATATATATTTTATATATTTTTTATAGATTTTTAAAATATTTTTTATGTATTTTGAAATATATTTTATTTTTCATGGGATTAACTAAATTTGTTTGTGCAAAATTAAGGAGATTATTATTTTTTTATCTTGTACTAAAACATCATTTAATTTCAATCTTTAGGTTATGTTACGTTAAGCATACTATTTTTTAAAGAAAATATTACGATTTTTATGTTTGAGTTGATTGATACAGAAAAAAATAGAGATAGTAATTACCTTCCTTTGCAGATTCGAAAAGTTTTTTTTTTAAGTAATCTTGTCACAATTATCTTAAAGAAACTCAGCGTGCACGTGTATTTTTATAATCGATGTTGTATATTGTACTGTATTTCTAATACTGGTTAGGCTAACGGTTGTAACAGCTGCTACGAAATAGTAGGTATGTATGTAGTAAGACCCAGACTCGCCTAGCCCCTTCCCCACTTCTCCATGAAACACCTTTTGATGGTCTACTATTTTTCGTAGGTCACTCAGGTATATAATTTTATAGTTATAAATAGACATCTACGCATATAATTTAAAGAAGATTCGACAACTTTCTCCAAATATTGTAAATGTTTTATTAAATATTAATTTTATTAACTGATTTGTTTGTTAATTATAGAAGTATATTCTAATTTGCAATTTTTTTATCAATGTTACATGTAATCTAATGTTTTTCGAGTAATTAAAGTGTTAATTTTAAAAAATAGCTCAAAATTTTTGATAAAATAAAAAAAAAAATCGAATTCGAGTTTTTTTCGATTTTTTGCATTTTCTGAGATTTACTATAGTAACATATATATTTTTTTTCACCATCGAAAAGTTGACATTTCAACGAACAGAAAACATACCAACTTTTTGAAAAAAGCTGATATTTTGACGGGTGAGTTTTCGATTGAAAATTAGGGTGTTTTTTCGATATTAATTCAAAATAAGGTGAAAAAATAAATATTTTTAATCAAATAAATTACAGCGTATTTGGGACATAAAAAGGTAAGTTTTCACCAAATTTCGTTAAAAAAAAACAATTTTTGTAAAAGATAAAAATAAAAAACCAAAAACTTGGTTTTTTGAATTTTTCACATAAATTTTGAGGTTATGTGAAAAAAGTGTAAATACAAAAGTTTTAGATCTTTTTATTACCTACAACTTTGCAATTTGACTTTTTTCGATAGGACTTTTAGTTTTGCCGGAAATCGAGAAAAACCGTTTTTTACCCTTAAAAACTCACCCCCATCCCCTTTCCGACCTCAGATCGCCCGTAAATTATTTTTCCCTTCATTTTTATAATTTTTCCTTCCTTTTCTAATGGGTTTCATCCTACTACAATTTTATTTCACTTTTTATTATTTTTAAAGGCTTTCTACCCTGGTCTATAAACCAGTTGAGGGATTTTAATACGGTTTGTACCATCCTTTAGGTATTTTTTTCATTTAAATTTGTAAATAAAGAATAATCGTTTTTTTTTAAGTTAGCCAAAAATCAATGTTTCGCGAGCAAGTTGGCAAAATTAAACCATAGCGAAGCGTTGGCGGGTAGTAAGTTGTCTTAAAAATCGTAATGATTGCGGCTCTCAGAATCTCTTATCAGAACTTAGGTACTTCTCACGTCGAATCGCGTATGGAAATGAATGAAATGAATGAATGAATGAAATGAAATGTGGGACGGCCTCTCCAGCGAGTATTATGAATATTAAAGAGCCAAGAAATTACATGATTATTTATTTTGCCACGTGACGTCCCCGTACACTTTAAATGTGTGACAAAATTTATGGCAAGTCCTATAAGAAATCACTGATGTCGCTGCGTTTGTTCCACCGTAATACAGAATCTAAATATTTCACTAAAATGTGGTAAGTAAATTTCGCTCGTGTTTATTTTCAGGCGCACACTTAAAGTATTTTTTTAGTTAAATATAAATATAAAATAATTATTTTGATAAGATTATAAACCTATTTCTTTAAAATTGTAGGTTTAGAAAAAATCTGTCAAAATAAGTAGGTAAAGTAAAGCCAAAGTGTCCGCTTTTATACTTATTTAAGACAAATCCGCTAGCTTCTTTTTAACCACGTAACAATTTTTACTATAATCAATTAATTGGTTTTGAGTATTTTTATGGTTAATGAATATTAAAAACGTTTTATTCAAAAAGTCAAAATTCTATGTCTGATAAATTGCATTCGTTCGTGCAAAACTTGAATAGATCAGTCACTATAGTCGTAAATATACAAAACCTACCTACTAATGTAATTTAAAATAATATACTAACTTCAGTATTGCAAAATATGTAAGTAGGTACCTACGTAGAGTATGGAGCCATTTATACATTAATGTTATCTCCTGTGATAATTGGTTGGCCAACACTGTTAATTAACTGATAATAATATCGATTTCTATTTACCCTTAATACCTACTTATTTTAGCCTATTCATATTTGTATTTGCAGTTTTATTTGAAACTTCCGTTTCCTGGCCCCTGATTCTGCAAACTTTTTTTTTTGTCATATCAATAATGTTTGATTCATTTTATGAATTAAAATTACTTTTGATCGACAAGAAATCGTTATAGTTTCTTTCTTACCCCAGTGGTGATATTTATTTTGAAAATAAATTGTTAAAGTGTGGGGGCCTGATTCTGTAATTTTTAACGTTTCGTGTGGTAACGTGCGTGTGGCATGCCAGTGGGTCCTGTGAGGACAATTTGTAGGTATTCTGTAAGCCACGCGTGTCGTACGTGTGGCTTGCTAGCAACTCCATAAGGCGCTTCGCTTAGATTGATAGTTCATTCAACCATTCATTATTTCTCAATATCAATATCTCGTCAATAATTCATCAATATTAAGAAAAAAATATATATTTTTGTACAATTTTATTTTAAATTAATCTGTATTAAAAGTTTTTTGAATATAAATGGATATACTTTTTTAAGCGCTTTGATTAAATATTATTTAAAATAATGTTTCGTCTGCTCTGCCTTTAAACCTTGAGCCTGACTTTGAAATGTAATAATTCGATAACTCGTTGCAATCCTAAGGTTCGAGTCTATTGTTGAAGTTAAGCGACGTCGGCCGCAGACAGTCCTAGGATGGGTGAACGCTTGTGGTATTATATTCTGATTTCTTCCGTGTTTTAGACACGTTTATTTTGTTGGTCTCAAATAGTTATTCAATAAAAAAAAAAAAAGGAATGGTTAGGTTCCCATCATGATTTGCCTTAAGGACTAGGTATTACCTATATATTTTTCAAGCTAACGGGAAAATAGCGTAGCAAGACCGTGGTGTTACGAATATCCTGTGGCAAGCAGTCTTTTGATCGTTGTGTGCGTTGGTGACTATAGACACAATCTAATAATACCATGACAAAGCTTATCTTAAAATTGTAATATCCTATGATTACACACCATGCAAAATAAATGGTAATTAGGTTTATAGGTTTGAAAAATATATATTGTATTAATTTATACAAAAATAGTATAATAAAAGATATATTTTTAATCAAGTTATTTTCCTGCTTTTGCTTTGGCGTGAACGTTCAACTTCATGAAGCGGGCGTCGAGCTAATACGACGTCACACCTTAGTTGTTTCCACCAGCAGATTGCTGAGGACATTTCCTCTTACCATTGAAGCCACTGAACCAGTAGCTTACCTAAAAAAAAAATTTATGAAAACATAATTAAGTATATTAGGTACAATGTTACTTAGGTACCTACTGAATATTTTTTATGTGGATGTATGTATGTACCCATACGTAGGTACATACATACATCCAATGAAATTCCAAATTGGGAAAAGTTTCTGTTTAGAACCAATTGCAATCTAAGCACATCGTTTATTATGAATATCGAGGTTTTCTTATTGAAATAGATAATATTGAATATTTTAAATTGATATTTACCTTTAACTGTAATCATTTCTTTCCAAAACGAACCAAGAACTTGGTAAAAGCCTCGTTACTACACGCAATTTAGTTTAGCGAGGCGATGACTTCTCTTATGGGCATAAAGTTTCGGCAGCTCAAAATAGAGCTTCTCCCAGTCACACTTATCACGTTATACTTTATTTCAGTATTTTTTTCTGACTTTAGCCTTTAAATGCAATATTTATCTTTGTTTGCTAACAAACCTACAGAAATGGGTGACACTACATGACATGACAGCGACGCAACCCATTCACTCATGTTACGCGTTGTTCAATATCTATGTTCTTAAATTTGGTATTCTATAAGCCCACAAGACTGGGCGTCACAACTTGTCCGGTAAAAATAGGTATTCTCTAAACTTTTGGGACAATGTGACGTCATTTTTGACGTGCGTGTGGTGCGATTTACAACAGTTACTCTTCGGCCACTTGTTACTCGAACGTTTTTGATAATTTAGCAATATTTTATAATTATTTGATTGATTATTACTATAAATTACTTACTTACTTAATAATTTGTACTTTCTAATGTTGAATTGTTTAATAAATATACTTTTTGAATAGAAAGATGTTGGCGCCTATTATTTCTAAACGGCAAAGCACTTATTATTTTCTATTGTTATAGTCTATAATTTTGTATGTTTGACTACTTAAGTTTTTGGTTTTACAAAAAATCGTAATTGAAATAGAAATTACTTCAAAAACACAAAAATATATTAAAAATACGACTTGTGCAACAAACAATATACATACTTCGGAGTTATTAGCGAGTTAAAGCTAGATAATTGATTAAATTTACCTTAAATATGTATAACCTACCTATTTGTAAGTGTTTTAAGTTTAACAATAGGTACGAATATATTTTTTTGTGCCTACCACTTCAAAGCTACCGATTTTATGGCACCTACTAGTGGCTGCCCGCGACTCGTTTCCCGTGGGAATGAGTAGTTTTCCCGCGGTAAAAAGTACCCCATATGTTATTCAGATGTATAACCTATATTTCTGTAAAGTTTCATCAAAATCCATCCAGTAGTTTTTACGTGAAAGAGTAACAAACATCCATCCATAGATCCATACATCTATACATTCTCACAAACTTTCACGTTTATAATATTAGTAGGATATCGGAGGCAAAACCTATGCATCTAGGGAAAGACAATATCTCCTTTTTTTGAAAAACCTACTCTTCCACAAATTTCGTTAATATGTAGGTACAGTAAGTTGCAAAAGCTTTTGCGACGACCTCTGTTGCGCAGCGTGATTGTTGTGAGGCAGGTCCCGTGTTCGATTCTCGATTCTTCTGCAAATCAGCTCGTATCGTTTTCCTTTAGGCTATTCTGTAACGCGTACTGCGCTAACTTTAAAACTACATTGTTTGTATGGTATTCTGGAGATTTATTTATATGATAATTAATGAAATAATAAAAGTGTTATAAAATACACTACGTAAGTACCTACCTAACTCTTGGTAGTGGTTCGTTTAATAAATCATAGCTTTGCAATAATAATTGTATTTTATTGGTGTCAAAGTAAAGGTGTAACTTTTAATACAACTTTGGTTGGGTAAAAACATACAGAAACATCATAAATAGGTTATTACAATTCATTTACTAAACACACCCTGTTGAATTTATTTCATCTCATACTTTGAAAATAAATTTTACCCAACATTGATTTTCTATTTGAGGACCACTCACTGCCTGTGAATAAATGGAGATGTTTATTAAATAAAGGCATTACTAATTACTTCATAGAAACAGAAAATATGTTCCTAATTTTATAAAATGTAACTATATTGATTTGGGTTCAAAATTTTGGTTTGTTTATAAACAACTTGTCAGTGCTTGTCAAAAATGTTAAAAACCATTCTACTTTTTGTCTACCTCATGTCATTTAGATTTAATTATTATTCCTCTAAGTCATTGACATTGTCAATTTATTAATAAAATTATTTATAATAACATTGTCTTAAGGTAAATGATAATCTAAAAATTATGAACACCTCACACTGATTTTATTTAACAAAAATAGTTATTTCCTAAGCCTGTTGGTGGTATGTTGCAAAATATTGATGAATGATTGACGAGATTTGTTAGTTAAAAGAGGTTACATCACTAATGACTGGTTAAAAGGAAAGCACAGCCCTAGAAGGACGCCGACCGATTTGAACCACACGCACGTTACCATTATGGTAAAAAGAGATAGAAGATAAATAAAAGGTTGAGACCAATAACTTAGGAACCCTCATGTGTCTACACATAGCATACCTAACTATAAATATATGCATAATTTAATTTATGAGAAAAATCCCTAGCAGTTTTTAGCATCGCTAAAATAATGGTTACCTACTTATATTTAAATTAGCCGCCTTAAAATTTACAACTTCAGCTTTACTAAGGATTCGGTAGACCGAAAGAAAAAAAATACCAAAAATTTTACATACTTGCTCATACTGGTAATCAATATTATTAGCATATTTTACAATAAAAGGGATATTTTATAAAACCAGTGATTGCAAAAATAATAAAATTACCCAAAAAATAAGGCATCTAAAAACCAAAATGGCTACTCGACCGCTTGAAGGTATTTTTGTTTCTATGTTTGTTGAAAACAAATGGTCGTCGTTAATTGAGAAGGATCCAACCCACAACTTAGTCAAAAATGAGTTGAGTATACAGAAGTACTCCTCTCAGTACGTTCTATCATCTCACGAAAACAGCCATATCAAAAGTTAAGTTTTTCTTATTTTTATCACTATATGTTACCAACCCACATCTTTGCAGCCCTACTTTTTTTTTTCAATGTTAAGGTTCCACAGCACTTGATTTTGACTTATTTTACAATTTAGGGGAAAATCAAATATTGAAAACGTTTCAAGCTACATGGTATAATACGATCTCTATCTAAGTGTTTCATCGAAAAAAATCCATGCTACTTGGATCCTTATCGGTGATTTATTTATTTGTTTTAAATGATGTTTATTTAAATATCGCAGACGATCCGTGCTACTTAGATCGTTGTGAAGAAATAAGTTGTGCAATATTAAAGGCAATATTAAATATCGAGACAGGAATAAAGCACTTGAATCGCTTTAGATCAATTTTATAGTGTATTAATTACACATACATTTTCAGTCAGAGGAGGACGTCAAAAAGGCAGTTTTGTCTATAAGCTCCACTGCCGCAGGTCATGATTACCTATACTCAAAAATGTTCCTTCTACATCTTCTTCCCGTCCTTACTCACATACCTACTTAATTTTTCTCTATCCTCTTCTACATTTCCTTCCTCCTGGAAAAACGCTGACGTTATTCCTTTGCCCAAATTACCTAATCCAACTACGCCAGCTGATTTCCGACCAATTTCCATTCTTCCATTTCTTTCCAAAGATACATGGCCAGTTATCATCATTTATTTCTTCCCACCATCTTACCTCCCCTTTACAATCCGGCATCCGTCCTGGCCACAGCACCGTGTCAGCACTCATTAACATGACTGATGACATTCGCTTGGCCATGGAAAATAAATCCCTCACAATACTCGTTTTGCTTGACTTCAGTAATGCCTTCAACTCTGTCGATTTTGACGTCCTTCTTGGCATCCTTAAATCCTTGAATATTTCATCTCCTGCTTTATCCTGGTTCGATTCCTACCTTCGTGGCCGCTCGCAGCGTGTTCGCCTTAATGCGTCTTACTCGGAATGGTCTGACCTTACTGCGGGTGTGCCTCAGGGTGGTGTCCTCTCTCCCTTACTGTTTTCCATATTCATAAACTCTGTGTCCCATGTCATTTCTTCCAAATTCCACCTTAATGCGGACGATCTGCAAATATACCGTCATTGCCTTGTTTCCGATATTGATGCCGCCATAACATCTATTATTGAAGATTTGGAAAGCATCCGTACCTGGGCTCTGTCCTTTGGTCTGGTTCTTAACCCTAAAAAAACGCAAGCCTTAGTTATCGGCAGTCGTATCGATCCATCTTCTTTACCTTCCGTCACTCTTAATGGTACACCGATGTTACATTAGTAGAACCTGGGTGTTACATTAGATTCACGTAAAATTTGCTTTCCATACCACTTCTTCAACTACAGGTCTGCTGGAAGAGATTTCGTTTTTGGAATAAGCAGAACCTCTGTATTTACTTCTTTTTTGTAATCAGTTTGTCCTTTTATGTGTTTAATTTTGTGTAGATACATAAATTTGTAAATAAAATAAATAAATAAAAAAGAACAATAATTGCTACATAAACATTATCAAAAACCATCTTAACTTAAAATCTATTAAAAATCCTGAGCTTATCATTAAAGAAGAAGATTAGGTACATTGTGGCCTGATGGGAAGGAAATTCCTTAAGCAAAATTGGATGACTTGAAATCGTCATTTGATTTAATTCCAAATGATTGCTTATCTTTTTATAAAACATTAAAAAAAGGAAACAAAAATATTAGCGATGATGTCGATGGTTATGGCGAATTAGATTTTCCATTAGATGTTGATGGTTGAACGTTTTAAAAGATTAAAGATTATTTTAATTAATGATAATCTCAGGATTTTTAATAGATTTTAAGTTAAGGTGGTTTTTGATAATGTTTATGTGGCAATTTTGTTCTTTTTAGCAAATTTAACATAAATTAATGTGATTGAGAATAACAAACCTAAATTTGTTACTTTGAAACATTTTATATGTGTTTTTTTTTTTAATGTATTTACTTATTAGCAAATGAGGAGTTATGCAAAAATTGTGTTTAATCTTAGTTAAATAAGTTTTTAGTTATTAAATAATATAAGTTTTTTCGCTATTTCCCGGTTTGGATCTTTTTTGATGAATACATCAAACGACTTGGCGCATTGAAATGGTGTTTAATCGAAAAGGATTCATCCACATATTTTGTAAATATCTAAACAAATATTATACATGACAAAATAAGAAGTACATCAACTAAAATATAATACAAATAGCCAATTATAATGATTAAAGTTTATGCGCTAAAGTTAAAAATAAAAGAAGAATTACGTTTTGAACTTAAAAGTTGTATATCTCAAAACTAGGTTGTTGTGGATTGGATCCTTTTCAATTAGCGACGTCCAAATATTGTACGTCTATAGGTTTTATTAGTCTTTGGGAAACAATGACATTAAATTGTACTTACAGAATACCAAAATAACAAAATGAACGTGTGGCTCGATGCAGCGTGTGGGCGTGTTACAGAATACGAAAATTGCAAAAACGTCACACGTATTGGTCGATATCGACCGTGTTGCATCGTTAAAAAAGTTACGGAATCGGGCCCCAGTTGAAACATCACTTCTCAAAACGTAATAAAATTCAGTTTCGCAGAGTAGGTAAGCGAACATTCATACTACTTATCTGTTTCGCGGAGCAGTAGGTACCTACCTAAGCGAAAATGCATACTTAGAAAAGGACACGAATCGACTGGGGGTTTAAAAAATGCATAGAGATTCTGTATAGGTAATGCCTTTGCTTTTCAAGGTTTAAAATTGGCGCTTACTCCTAAAAGTTGAATTAGGAACTATAGGACTGATAACTTATTGACTATCCAGTGGCGTAACTATGTATCCAAAGGGCAATAGCCTATAGGGCAAAAATAATTGGAGTCTCTTTCCTATATTCTTTTTCCTCTAGGTTGATGAGCTGTAGAAGATTTTTATAATAAACAAAGAGCTTTTTAAAATCTACGGTAATAGCCACAAATATTCCAACGTAATAGAACTCACGGTATTCGCAATAGGTCTTGTCAGTCTAATTTATAAATAGAATACCCACGCAAAACAACAATACGAACTTTTTGTCGAATACCTACATTCACATGACTTTTTTTCTGACGCACGTGTACACGCCCCCTACTACGTGCTGTCCGCATAAATAGCACAATACAAACATATTGTTGAAAGAAGATTCTAATTTATTTGGCGGTCAGTCTCCCAAAATCAACTGAGAGCGACACTCGTTCAAGCGGCCGCCATTACGCCAGAACGCCGTGAGCCGCGCGCGAAAATACGCATCTATTACATAATTTAAAAATCGAACACTTATCAGTTGACAGATTTTATTTTTAAATCGCCTGTGAAGGTGTAGGTACATACAGTGCTGTGATTTATTGGTGTAGTTATTTTTATAAATAGTTTTTCGTTTTATTTTGGTAAGTTCATACCCTCATTATATTTTATGGTTGGGATTAAAGATTGTGATTTCTTAGATAAATGTAATCAGATTCCAGTAGTTAATAACTGAGATTATCTTATTGACTCAAGATAGTAAGAAGTTGTTGATAAAGGAGTTCTTAATCTAAGTGATAATATAAGTACATACTAGGTACTTCCTACCTTCATTTTCGATATTTTGGAAAAAAAACTAAGATTTATTTTGAAAAATTTTGACAAAGATTGCCAGTAGGTAACAATTTAAAAATCATAAATTGTTTCCTAAACTCTAAGTAGGTACAACTTTGTATTACCAATAAATAACCAAATTGATTTGAACTCGGGGGCATTCATTGACTTAATTCCGACCCATGTCCTTATTGTCGAGCCGAAGACATTTAAAAGTCAATTTGTAGGTATGCCTACAAAACTTTTACATATATTAATTTTGAACACTGTTTTTTGTTGATCTTTTGGTAATGTATTGCAATGTTTTCGACAAACAGTTAGCTGTGTGCCAGCTACAAGAGCAGGATAGTAGTAACACTTGTTACTAGTGGCCGCCCGCGGCCCCGTTCGCGTGGAAGTCGGTTTCTTGTGGGAATGAGAAGTTTCCCGCGGTAAAAAGTACCCTATGTGTTATTCTGATGTATAACCTATACCTACTGCAAAGTTTCATCCAAATCCGTCCAGTAGTTTTTACGTGAAACAAACATCCATACATTCATACAAACTTTCACGTTTATAATATTAGTAGGATTACCTTCTGTCACCGACCATGTAGTAAAGTCTAAGTCATGAGACCCAAGACGTCAATAAAAAAATAAAATATTTCCAATTTCATAAGATCTTTAATCTTGAGGTGGCCAAAACTATGAATTTGTTTCGCATAACGTAACAATAAATCTAAGTACCAAAACCTAAAAACGCGTTATACCAACAAACATTTACCAATTACTACAAAAAGTAAACATTTATTTAAACTATTCTTATCTGTAGATAACGATTTTGGGCAAATTGGAGCAAATAGGTAACAGCGAATATGAAAAATTAGTAGGTCACCAGTGTTTGCTGGGTTACCACATAACTTTATTTGTACCGGCAATATGCCATGAATATAATAAATAGCGTAATAATTTGTGAGGTAAAACGGACTAGGCTTAATAGGTATTACAGTTTTCGCAAAAAAAAACGATATTTTCCTTACCTACTCAAATTTGAACGGTTTCAATGTTTTCCACTTATGAAAATTTGCGAATTAGTCATCTTAATGATAGTGAATAGTGTTTTTCAATCCAATGCGTGGTTTTCAACATTTCAGTATATCTAAAATATCTTCGTTGATGTCAGTCAACAAAAAAAATTAAAATATATTTTTATATTTAAAAAAACTGCTGTCTAGCTACCACACGATTCATATGATACAGCCCGGTGACAGGCAGACGGACAGCAGAGTTGTACAAACTAATAGGGTCCCGTTTTTACCTCTTGGGAACGGAATCCTAAAAACGACGTGTTACTTAAAAAACAACATAGGTAGGTAGGTATATTGTAGTGTTGTGTGACATTATTCCAACACTGAAGATATAATTACAGCTATATTAGGATATGGAATGAAACCAGTTTTCATACTAGGATTCTTGTTCGACATGGTTAGCTAATAAAAATTTAAATAAACTTGTACCTATACTTATTCAAAAAAAAGTACCTATTTACCAATATAATTGTCATTTTAAAGAAAACCCTACACAGTTGGAAAAATACTTTCTGTAGTTATTATAATAAAAAAAAACATAAGAAACCATCAGTTATAGAATTTACCAATAAGACAGTAGGTAACGTGATAACTCTAAAAACTGAATTAATTTACCTCAACGACTAACCTAGCATTGTTAAAGAAATAATTGAATCCAAATGATGTCAATTAACATCCAATAACTAGAACAATTAATTTCATTGACTTTATTAATGACTATTGCATAATTCCACCTACATTTTAAAAAGGAAGAAAAGTATAATAACGGTCAAGTACGTTGAAAAAATATTGCATATTCATGTAGTTAATTAGATTTTGAATTGAAAGTAATAAAATATTTCTGTTAATGTTTAGAATTATAATACCTATTTTAAATTTAGACGTGCCATTCGTGCTTCTCAATATCAAATATTTACACGATAAGTAACTTTTTAGATTTACGCGGCCATTAACATCAGTTAAACATATTTAAACGTTTTTGTATGGAAGTACCTTTTAATTATGTGAGAAAATGAATACTAAATAGTGCAGAAGACGATAAAATAAGTTTCTTTTACTGCCCTTTTTATTGACATTTTAAACCTAATTTACCTAATTGGTTAACGCATGTCAAAACTGCAATGGTCAAAATAGATTTATATTTTTAATTTACCTGTTAATTACTTTTTACCTTAACCCGTAAGTTTTCTAGTGTCAATTTTAACCCGCGAATCTTTTAAGGTAACTAGGTACAAATCTAAACTAATATTGACGGAACTCTAATCTTGAAAACACAAGGACTGTTAATAAGCCGTATTATCGTTTATCTAAATCCAAGACTTTCGTGCTATCTTAATTTTGTAAAGAAAATAGTAGGTACGGTCAGCAATAACATTGATTGGATGTTTTTGATTTTTTTTTAAACTTGTTGCTGAAATAATCGGGTGTTTATTTGTATTATACTTTACAAAACTACTTGAAATAGTCACCTAAATTATAAAAGTGCAAGTCATTGAAAATTTACAGAAATGTTACCTAACACCGTAAAAAAGTTAAAGACACATTTTAAAGTAGACTTTTTATTCACAAACGTAAAGATTTTAATTTATTATTATTGAAGAAAATCTTTGATCCTTGGCTACTAGAAAATATCCGCCTACTAAACTTATTAATTTCTTTAATTATAGCAATCCATCTCTCAACACCTAATACTAAGTGGATAATACGAACACCCGAAGGTTTGTAAAACTATTCGTTCTCAACCTTGCGCACAGTGCTAATTGCAGCTAATGTTATGTTAATTTAGTCATATATGTGCATGTAAGAGGTGACCAGGTATTTATAAAGTACAGGTAATGTCGCATGGTTAACTATTTTAGTGATAATGAGTTGATGACATATTATTATTTTATGAAAAGTGACCTTATTAATTTTTTTATAGGACTGGTTCTCCGGTTTTAAGTGCCGATGAATCAAGAAGATTCATTAGGCTTACCTGAGGTAATTTTTACTAATAAAACAGGACCATAACAGTTAGGTATACCCTAAAAATGTTAACGCAATTATGAATGGTTCAACTTGGGTCCAGTCAACCAAAAACACTTATTTTCTATTCTAACTAAATTGTATTGTAATTTAACGAAATATTTCGTAAATACAGTCTTCCTTGCTTTCATCACGCAAATAAGAACCGGTTAAAAATCTGCAAGAACTTTGTGTTGACAAATTTTGTTCTTATACTTTGATTTTTGTCTCATAATAATTGAGCAACTAATTTAATTAAAAAAACTCTCGACCTTAAATTTTGGAAAATAATTAAAAATCAAAACATGCAGGATAAGTGTCCATTTATATTTGGGTGGAAGATTTGAAGACTGCTTAGAAATAATTTTCTCAATGAAACAATAGCGTACCTGCATATCTTACCTGCTTACTCACACGCATCACAGTTAAGCTGCGGTTAGAAATTGATACCAATATTCAACCTTCCTTCATAAAAATAATAATAACAGCCTATATTAATGACTAGATGAGCAAAGGCCTCCTTAAATAAATAGCGAGAGGAATTGAGTTGTAATCCACCACGTGTGTTTGTGCGTGTTGTTGGATGATGGATCATTATGGCATCATAATAATATTGAAGCAGTCTTATGTTGTTAAAATATTCAAGGTGAAATGGACCATACATCCTCAAGGATTTTATTATTTAAAATAGAAACAACTGTTAATATTTTTCACTTTAACCCATATTTTTGATCAAAACGACCAACGCTACGTAGGAAGGTCTATTATGAATATATCTATTACAAGCAAACAGTCCAAGTTAATTAACATAGTAAATGGTAAGTCGACCTCTAATATCTATGTTTATTCAGTAAGCAGGCTGTATTAAACACCTACAAACAATTACTTGGTGTAGATACATCTACAGACAAAAGTATTTTACGACAACAATATGTAAATTGGAACTTTTTAGTTTCAGTCCGTAGTCATAAGAAGTCTAATGCAATAAGTCATTTCATGGCTTTAAAAATTAAAGTCTACTTGTCATAATTTAATCGCGCAATATTTGCACGTCAAAAAATTAAACGTATTGTAAATGAGCCACTGTTCATTTATAAGTAGGTAAAATATCCAAACACTTTCTTTTCTGACGGTACCGTACCTACCGTATATTTTAAGTACGAATATAAAAATTTATACACAGATAGTAACTGCAACTTACCAATAAATGTTGTTTCGCTATAGAGAAACTGCATAATATCTAAAGTTATGAATATCGTGTCAAGAAGTACCTATCGTAAACCTTCATACGAATGCGTCAGTCAGGGTTTTGTGTTATCTACACTAAATTAGCAAATATATATTTCAAATTGAGTACAGTAAAATTCGGGGTTATCTCTGGAATTGAAAACCGATTTAAATAAAGTATCTGTAGAATGATCCATTATCAGGGCATGTAAAAGTTATTTCTCTAAATTACTTCAAATAAAAATCAGAACATTACTCAGTGACCGCCCAAATTCATCTTACTAGTTGAGCATAGGCCGCCTTTTCAAGTCTTCAGTTAGCAAGTGAAATCTATGAATAACCTTAGCGTTATTATTTTAACCATTGAATTACAGTTAAATTTTAACCGCTTCAATGATTATTAGATGTTGACAGCAATTGACTCATTCGCGACCGATGGCAGATGACTGAACTAAATTTTAATCAGTTCATTCAATGACTTGCATTCAATTTAACTGTTATTCATTTGTTTGTTCAATCATGATTATGGTGATCAACATTGTATTAAAATGGAATGATTCCATTATAAAAAAATACTAGTGCCTACGATTAAGAATTGTAATTTTGGCCAACTTTTTAATTTACGATTTTTTCGAATTGCAGCGGTATATATACCGGACTGCTAAGCGGATGGTTCCGGGTTCGATCCCCGGGTCGGTCAATTTCGTAAAATGGTTTTTTCTGTATTGGATCGTGTCTGGGTGTAACTAGGTTCATCCCTAGTGTACTGTGGTACCAATAACACAAGTGCTTACTGCAACTTACTTTAGGGCCACGTAATTGATGTGTTAGTCTGGAGATTTATTTTTTAATTTGACTATCGTTGTATGAATAGATACTTAGTCTAAAACTATCATAAAGATAGTTTAAAATGTGTTAGAGTACAAGCATAGAAACAGTTCCCAGACTCAAATAGCGACTTTATACTATGTAATGAAATTGTTAACATATCGGGTGTTTGGTATTTGATAAAGTTCTTTATTTGGTGTCTATTGAACGCCGTATCATGCGTTATTCTTAGACTACGATGTATCTGTAATGTGTTTCCTTTCAATACTAATATAAACAAGTGGTTCATTCATATAAAATTGGTCTTTATTCCTAAACCAGTGGCCGCCCGCGACTCCGTTCGCGTAGAAGTCAGTTTCCCGTGGGAATGAAAAGTTTTCCCGCGGTAAAAAGTACCCTATATGTTAATCTGATATATTAGCTATATTACTGAAAAGTTTCATCAAAATCCGTCCAGTAGTTTTTACGTGAAAGAGTAACAAACATCCATCCATCCACCCATACATCCTCACAAACTTTCACATTTATAATATTAGTAGGATTACA
This sequence comes from Emmelina monodactyla, assembly GCA_916618145.1. NCBI lineage: Eukaryota > Metazoa > Arthropoda > Insecta > Lepidoptera > Pterophoridae > Emmelina > Emmelina monodactyla. The sequence goes on from OU745324.1 coordinate 6,455,516, forward strand.
ATAAAATACCTGTTCTTCAAAAAAATGGAAGGTTTATGCCCTCCTTGACAGAGCCTTAGTATTTTTATAACATACCTATGTTCTGGAAATTATAAAAGCTACTGGAATAGATATCGGTATGATACAAAATTGCTACTAACTTCATTACTCACTGGCAGGCAAATACTTCACGGAATTTTACTATAATATAAACAAATCATTTATAAATATTTCCTGTAAGAAAGTACAGTGACACCAAGGCGACTTCGCTATATAGAATGTTCAATGGTTGAAAACAGAAATGTGCTCCAAACTGACATTCAAAATATTAAGAACCCATTTTCTAATATAGGTCAAATAACTTAGAACAATCACTTTTGTAAGGCTCTTTCGGTCAAAGGTTTTATTTCAATACTTTCAAACATTGAAGAAGAAGGGAGGTTTTTGATTGACTTAAGCCTCATTTACACGATACCATTTTCTTGCCTGTAGCGTACAATTATGTAGAAGCAATACTTGAATTGCAGCGTATAAAGCCTCATTTACACGATACCATTTTCTTGCCTGTAGCGTACAATTATGTAGAAGCAATACTTGAATTGCAGCGTATAAACAACATGCCATATTCTTTCTCTACTAGGCAAGTTTTGCTTTCAAGAATGTTCTCGGTTTAAACTGTACATACAATATTTTCTTGTGCAATACTTGTATTCAAAAGTTTTCTCACTTGACTTTGAAGCCTCATTTACACGATACCATTTTCTTGCCTGTAGCGTACAATTATGTAGAAGCAATACTTGAATTGCAGCGTATAAGAGCTCATTTACACGATACCATTTTCTTGCACGTTCAATAGCAATAATTGAATACAATAGTGGAAGCGCAATATTTGCAATCAATAATTGTAAGCAACTGTTTACACGTTGATATTATTTATAAAGTTGAACGCCATTATTGAATGCAAATCTTGAAAAGAAATAATTGCCAGCGTGTTTTGTTTACATTGATACCATAATGGTAAGGAGATTATCGCTTTCAAGAATTGTCTTGTCTAAACATCGACTTGTACGTTCCTGTTCCATTTACTGGCACGTTGCTTCAAGAATTGACCGTATTTGCTCAGACGAATATTTTCATTCAAGTTTTGGACGTCTTCGGATAAAATGACTATCAAAGTCAAGTGACAAACCTATTGAATACAAGTATTGCACAAGAAAATATTGTATGTACAGTTTAAACTGAGAACATTCTTGAATGCAAAACTTGCCTAGTAGAGAAAGAATATGGCATGTTGTTTATACGCTGCAATTCAAGTATTGCTTCGACATAATTGTACGCTACAGGCAAGAAAATGGTATCGTGTAAATGAGGCTTAAACAACATGCCATATTCTTTATCTACTAGGCAAGTTTTGCATTCAAGAATGTTCTCGGTTTAAACTGTACATACAATATTTTCTTGTGCAATACTTGTATTCAATAGGTTTGTCACTTGACTTTGATAGTCATTTTATCCGAAGACGTCCAAAACTTGAATGAAAATATTCGTCTAAGAGCTCATTTACACGATACCATTTTCTTGCACGTTCAATAGCAATAATTGAATACAATAGTGGAAGCGCAATATTTGCAATCAATAATTGTAAGCAACTGTTTACACGTTGATATTATTTATAAAGTTGAACGCCATTATTGAATGCAAATCTTGAAAAGAAATAATTGCCAGCGTGTTTTGTTTACATTGATACCATAATGGTAAGGAGATTATCGCTTTCAAGAATTGTCTTGTCTAAACATCGACTTGTACGTTCCTGTTCCATTTACTGGCACGTTGCTTCAAGAATTGACCGTATTTGCTCAGACGAATATTTTCATTCAAGTTTTGGACGTCTTCGGATAAAATGACTATCAAGCCTCATTTACACGATACCATTTTCTTGCCTGTAGCGTACAATTATGTAGAAGCAATACTTGAATTGCAGCGTATAAACAACATGCCATATTCTTTCTCTACTAGGCAAGTTTTGCATTCAAGAATGTTCTCGGTGTAAACTGTACATACAATATTTTCTTGTGCAATACTTGTATTCAAAAGTTTTCTCACTTCACTTTGATAGTCATTTTATCCGAAGACGTCAAACACTTGAATGAAAATATTCGTCTGAGCAAATACGGTCAATTCTTGAAGCAACGTGCCAGTAAATGGAACAGGAATGTTCAAGTCGATGTTTAGACAAGACAATTCTTGAAAGCGATAATCTCCTTACCATTATTGTATCAATGTAAACAAAACACGTTGGCAATTATTTCTTTTCAAGATTTGCATTCAATAATGGCGTTCAACTTTATAAATAATATCCACGTGTAAACAGTTGCTTACAATTATTGAAATGCAAATATTGCGCTTCCACTATTGTTTTCAATTATTGCTATTGAACGTGCAAGAAAATGGTATCGTGTAAATGAGCTCTTAGACGAATATTTTCATTCAAGTTTTGGACGTCTTCGGATAAAATGACTATCAAAGTCAAGTGACAAACCTATTGAATACAAGTATTGCACAAGAAAATATTGTATGTACAGTTTAAACCGAGAACATTCTTGAATGCAAAACTTGCCTAGTAGATAAAGAATATGGCATGTTGTTTAAGCCTCATTTACACGATACCATTTTCTTGCCTGTAGCGTACAATTATGTCGAAGCAATACTTGAATTGCAGCGTATAAACAACATGACATATTCTTTCTCTACTAGGCAAGTTTTGCATTCAAAAATGTTCTCCGTTTAAACTATACATTCAATATTTTCTTGTTCAATACTTGCCATTTTATCCGAAGGTGTCCAACACTTGAATGAAAATATTCGTCTGAGCAAATACAGTCAATTCTTGAAGCAACGTGCCAGTAAATGGAACAGGAACGTACAAGTCGATGTTTAGACAAGACAATTCTTGAAAGCGATAATCTCCTTACCATTATTGTATCAATGTAAACAAAACACGCTGGCAATTATTTCTTTTCAAGATTTGCATTCAATGATGGCGTTCAACTTTATAAATAATATCCACGTGTAAACAGTTGCTTACAATTATTGAAATGCAAATATTGCGCTTCCACTATTGTATTCAATTATTGCTATTGAACGTGCAAGAAAATGGTATCGTGTAAATGAGGCTTAAAGCCTCATTTACACGATACCATTTTCTTGCCTGTAGCGTACAATTATGTTGAAGCAATACTTGAATTGCAGCGTATAAACAACATGCCATATTCTTTCTCTACTAGGCAAGTTTTGCTTTCAAGAATGTTCTCGGTTTAAACTGTACATACAATATTTTCTTGTGCAATACTTGTATTCAAAAGTTTTCTCACTTGACTTTGATAGTCATTTTATCCGAAGACGTCAAACACTTGAATGAAAATATTCGTCTGAGCAAATACGGTCAATTCTTGAAGCAACGTGCCAGTAAATGGAACAGGAACGTTCAAGTCGATGTTTAGACAAGACGATTCTTGAAAGCGATAATCTCCTTACCATTATTGTATCAATGTAAACAAAACACGCTGGCAATTATTTCTTTTCAAGATTTGCATTCAATAATGGCGTTCAACTTTATAAATAATATCCACGTGTAAACAGTTGCTTACAATTATTGAAATGCAAATATTGCGCTTCCACTATTGTATTCAATTATTGCTATTGAACGTGCAAGAAAATGGTATCGTGTAAATGAGGCCTTAGGCTTTATTGCTATTGAACGTGCAAGAAAATGGTATCGTGTAAATGAGGCTTTAATCACACTTAATTTGCGGAATTAGTCTACTGAATATCAAAATATAAATTGGAAAAGTACCTACTTTAAGAGCCTTTTAATGAAATGTAAAATCATTATTATAACTATATTTTATATCGTTGTCGACTTGTACTTCATTGTTAGTGGGCGCCAAATCTGTAATCTAGGGAAGTACATACTTGCTTACGATAAATGGACAATATTTCGATAAAACTACTTCAGTGGAGTGAGTCGGCCTTCAAAACGAAAACGTGATTTGTTATAATCAATAGAAGTACCAGTTACAATGATTCTAAATGGAAATTACAATGCAAATGTATGTCAAAGTTGCATTTAATTTAGTAAACAAATGATCTAATATTAAAGACATGTCCCCGATTAGCAAACACCCGATTTTAATTGGTTTAAAAGGTTATTGGATAACTTTTTGCAAAAATCCAGGCGTTTTCTAAATTAAGTTGCAATTCGGTCAATCAAAAATAAATAAAAATAACTTAAATAAAATAAACCTGCTCCAGAGGTTAGACCAAAGTTCCAAAAAGGGCAATATCTTACAAGAGGTCCATAATCAATATCTATCAAATTAATGACTTAGTTTTTATACCTATCTAAGCATCAGACGCTTTTTAACGTAGGTAATTCTACGGTCAGTACTTGCGTTAAATTTAAAAAATAAGACACATCTTTTAAAGTTTAAAAACTGTTGTAATTTGAATGAATGAGACCAATGAACTGTACTTATCACAGGGTGTTGTAATAACACACAACGCTGCTGAATCAATGCGATGATAATTATTCAAGTTTCCAAGAATCGGTTACATACATGTAAAATATTTAAATTTTGTTGCAAAATTAGCCAATAAAGATTGTGATTTTCAAAAGAAAAATAATAAAGAAATAAACAAAAACACAAGTGTATTATTTGTAAAGATGTAAATAAAATAAAATAAAATAAAATAAAAAATAAAAATAAAAAAGCCTTTATTTGACCAAGCTTTTCTAACTAAACTATTTACATTTTTATCTTAGTTTTAAATTAAATTACTAAATAAATACTATATTCTTAAGTTTAACTTTTTCAATTTGATGTATTAAGCTAGGTCCCCAGGTTGGGTAAAGGCCTCCTCCAAAGATGCCCACTTCTCTCTGTCCTGTGCTATTTGCCACCAGTTTGAACCAGCGACTGCTTTTATGTCGTCGTCCCATCGAGTATAAGGTCTTCCTCTCCTTCTTTTCCCTTGAGGTCCTCTCCACTTGGTGACAATGGAGGTCCATCTATTGTCTGTGAGCCTCGCTATGTGACCGGCCCACCTCCATTTTAACTTCTGTGCGTATCGCAGGGCGTCAGTGACTTTTGTTATTGCTCTTATTTTGGTGTGGCGGATCTTGTCTAATTTTTTTACCTTGATCAAGCTTCTCTCCATTGCTCGTTGACAGGTCGTGATTTTTTGCATGGTTTTAGATGTAAATTTCCATGTTTGACAACCATATGTCAAGCAAGGTAGGATACATTGTTCATTATGTGATAGAGTTCATTGTTCTACTTTTCAGCTTTACATGCATATTGCTTTTAAAAACTTCTTTTAAGCTCCAATAGTTGTTCCAAGTTCTCTGTACCCTTCTTTCAATTTCTAGTTCGATGTTTACTTTTTCGAAGCTGATTGTTTTTCCTAAGTAGATGTATTTGTCTGTGTATTCCAGGGGGTTTCCATTGACTTTTATCTAGTTTCTGCTGCTGTTTGTCATTGCCTTGGTTTTCTTGTGGTTGATTTCGAGTCCTACACTTGTGCTAGCTGTTTGAAGATCTTCAATCATGAGTTGCAGTTGTGAGCTTGACTCTGATAATATCACTAAGTCGTCGGCAAATCGTAAATGACTCAAAAAGGAATCCCGTATGTAAATTCCACGTTTGCTCCAGTCCAGTTTGTTGATGATTACTTCGAGTATAGCTATAAATATTAGTGGCGACAAAGGGTCTCCCTGTCTCACACCTCTTTTTATAGGGAAGCTCGGGCCGAGTGTTTCTAACTTTATTTTGCCAGTGTTGTTTTTATATATGTTTCTGATGGCTCTTATGTAGACTTCGCTTACTCCCTGATCCTTTAAGCTCATCCAGACGCTGTCGTGGGTTACCGTGTCAAATGCCTTTTGGTAGTCTATGAATCCAATGTAAAGTGGTCTCTGGTGTTCACTGTACTTTTCCACTATCAACTCAAGTGTATGTATATGATCCATCGTGGAGAAACCCTTCCTAAAACCGGCCTGCTCCACGGGTTGTCTTGCATCGATTACGGGTCTGATTCTAGAGTTTATGATAGCTGAGAACAGCTTGTATAGGGTTGGTAGTAGGCTTATAGGTCTGTAGTTAGCTATATCTTTCGGATCTCCCTTTTTATATATTAAGATAATATTAGATTCGGACCATTCCTTAGGTGTTTCAGATGACTGTAGAATTGAATTAAAAAGAACAGCAAGTGGTGTTGCCAATATATGGTAAGCGGTTTTCAGAGCTTCGTTAGGTATATTGTTTGATCCAGAGGCTTTTTCTAGTTTCAGCCTTTGTATTACTTCTATGATTTCTTTTTCGCTAATGGGTTCGGTATTATTTTCGCTTTCATGATCTATGGGTCTCACTTCTGAATTTACGTGTAAGTTATTGTTTATATTTATGTTTTGGGGTGAAGTAGAGTGATCCCTGATACTGTAAAGGTTTTTGTAGAAATCAGTTGCTGTAGTGATGATGTCTTTACGCTTGTTTATGGCCTTTCCGGATTCTTTTAGCCCCTCTATCCAGGTTTTACTTAATCTCAGTTCTCTGAAGGCCTTTTTTGTGCTACCGGTGATGTTAAGATGTTTTTCTAAAGTATTATGTCTGTATATTGCATAGTCGTTTCTCAGATATTTATTAACCAGCTTAAAGAGTGCAGAGAGTTCATTTTTCATTGAACGTGTTTTGTTTTTGGTTTTTTGTAATTCTTTTCTTCTGTGCAGAAGAGATCTTGTTCGTTCGGATAACCACTTGTGCCTTTTATGATCCTTTTTTGATAGTTGCGCCTCTCTTAAACTAGTGGTAATTGCCTTTGTAATTTTGTCATAATGGGTTTGTATAGATGTGTTTTCGTAACTAAAAGAATGGCTAGATAACATTTTCGATAAGGTTTCCCTGTACTTAGATATTTGTTCTTCATCTTTTAATTGGTTTGAATGGCTATTAGTATATTTAATTCTACTTTCCTTAAGATTGGTTAATTTCAATTTGGCTCTGATTATCCTATGGTCTGACTGGTAGTTTAAGTTCATGGTTCCAATATCTTGGAATAATCTCGGTTGGTTTGATAAAATGTAATCTATTTCGTTTTTGGTTTTCCCGTCAGGAGAGCGCCAAGTCCATCTTTTAGTTGGTTTCTTTTTAACGATTTTGTAAAGATGTAAGCTAATAAAAATAATAAGTATTTTAATTGAAATATGTAATATATTTTTTTAAGTCTATCACAAGGATCACTTTTGTTTTCAATTAAATAAACCCCTACATCAGCTGTAATTTTAACATTCAAATATGTTTAAGAAATTATATACTTATAATAGTTTCGAGTGCTGGATTATTATTGGACTTGATGTTTTAACAACACCTATTTAGAAAATTAAGATAAGAGTAACACAAGGGAGTGTTTTGGGACCTTTTCTATTTGTATCAAACGATGAAAAAACAAAGGAGAACATATTTGACAAATGGTACCTCTGTTCTAAACTGATGAGTTTACATACATTCTATAGCTCCATCTTCTGTAGATTTCTGAATCTCATATGGATATAGACAACCTTTGTGGTGCAGCGGTATATATAGGTATACCGGACTGCTAAGCGGATGGTTCCGGGTTCGATCCCCGGGTCGGGCCAATTTCGTAAAAATGGTTTTTCGATATTGCCTCGTGTCTGGGTGTAACTAGGTTCTCCCCTAGTCCATTGTGTGGTACCTATAGTACAAGCTGTGCTTAGTTAAGGGCCACATAGTTGGTGAGTCAGTCTGGAGATTTATTTTATTTATTTATATTCTCTTGTTCCAGAATGCAGTAGTCCAACCAGTCCATCATGGATAAGCCGACGATGCACATGCTCTCCGTAGAGGAGAAGAGTGGGGAGACCAGCAAAACTAACCAGTACCTCGCTGCTGTGGCTGGTAGGTGTATACTTGAGATTTATATTGTCAAAACTGTAGCTGTAGCAGTAAAAGTGACAAACACTAAGGTACCTTAATTTTATGACCTCATATGCCTAAACCATGGAAAATAAAATTTGGAATAGAAACAGGCTAGAACTTTGGAAACCTTAATCACTAAACTAAAGGCTGAGGCAGGGGGTATACATTTTTTTCTAGGTAGACATATAAAAATGAGAAATTTGAATATATTCATTTATCTACAGAATATATTCACTAAGCTACAGGCGAAAAGCTTGATAAATATGTATCCATCTAAACCACGTGTTGCACAGACGATATCAACAAAAAACATCCAAAAACAGTCACGCGCAAACATAAGACACCTACTACTATTGACAACATCAACATCATATGATAATGTAGTAAAATAAACATGACATAACCTATAAACAAATGAAGGAAGAGATCATTTGCCGATGCGCTCAATTTACTCACCGATCTAAATATAGATGGGATTATTTGCCAATTGTCGAATAGGACACGAGTGCTTGTTGTAACACAAAGTAAGAAACAAAAAAGGCATAGCAATATAGTTAGTTCAAAATTATAGACTTTAACATTAAAAAAATTAAGTTATAGGATGTGTTTAAAAGCTGAAAAAGTGCTAATTTTAACCATTTAATACTTATGAAACGTAGATCCATGAATTCGTTCAACCACAAAATACGATTGTAAAAATAATAAACGTCCGTTTAAATCTGGATGAAGAATAAATAGGCACGGTTTGGTTTAATCCCACTTGAGATAATAAGCAATGCATCTAAAATGAGCCCTAAATTAGGTCAATTTACCTAAAATAGGATAAACACTATGAATACGGCATCTAAATTTTAGTGACCGTCACGGCTAATGTAGTAAAATCCAATTTATTCGTTAACTCGCTCCGTAAATCTAAAGATAAACATCGATTGAACAGACCACGGTAGTCAGTCGGATGTTTGTTTTTAATTTGGCTTGATTGAGATCGAATTGCAAGTTACTGTGGAATTCCAATTGACCATCGGCTTGTTGACTTGTCTGCTTTGTATTGTGAGAAGATATTACTTACTGAAAAACTGTTATAGCTTCCATAAAAACATTTCCAATAAATGACTTAGTAACTAAGGGTCACTGGAAAGTGTCTTTTTAAAATCTTCGGCCTTAATCTAAATTTACTTTATCACATTGCGCACCTTTTGCCGCTAGCATGCAATATTTTTTTTCGTCTCGAATTAACCTAAATTTACATGATAGACTGTTTCCGAAGCCCTTATTGTTGAAACTACATAATCAGTTTATTTATTTTTATTTATTTATTTAATAAAAGATCCACCAACAACTTACACACCAAAACAATTATACTGTATAGCAAACACTTATTCTAATTTACAAATGAGCAAGTTAATTACAGGTAGATACAGCGTGTTTATAAAAAATAGCAGAAAGTGATTAAATAAAGTTAGTAAATGAAGTAAATATATATTTGTACAAACTTATATATACAATATATGAACATAAATATACTTATACAAACAAACATATATGAAATGTATTTTGACAAGACATTTAAAGATTTTTGATAATGTTATACCGAAAAGTCGCCATCGAATCTGCATGTAAGTCAATTTTTTCGCTATACTTATTAATAATTTTACAAAACCGAGGAATGGGGGAGTTCATGCCTAGTACAGTCCTTCGCAGGGGGGCAACAAGAGGAGTAATTTTGTGTCGCGGACATTTGATAGGAGCCCTAAAATAGATTCTGGAAAGGAGTTGAGAGCAATCGATTCTATTTCTAACCAACTTAAAAAGGAACAATGCATCCAACAATTCGCGCCTTTGTTCTAATGAATTCATTTTGAATCTTTTGAGTTTGTCCCTATATGAGGGGATGCTTTTGAGTATCCCTTCAGAATAAGATAGGTGCCGCAGAAATCGTTTCTGGATTCTCTCTAGCCTTAAAGAATGTGTAGCGTAGTGAGGCCGCCAAACAGTACTGCCATATTCCAGAATACTCCGCACTAAGGAGTTGAAAAGTAAAATTTTGGTGCTTGATTTGCGAAATACCTTTGCATTTCTCAACAAGAAGCCTGTCATTTTAAAACCTTTCTTAGCAACTGCGTCGATGTGTGGTAGAAAGGTTAATTTGGAGTCCATGACAACGCCTAGATCTACGATTTCTGTCACTTCCTGAATGGATGTGTTGTTAATCCTATAGGTCGTATGGAGTGGATAAAGCTTACGAGTAAACTTTATATGAAAACATTTTTTTAAATTTAAGGATGTTATGTTTTTCGCACACCAATCTACAAGATGATCTAAGTCTAGTTGCAGCAAACTAGCATCCTCTAGATTTTTAACTATTTTAATAAGCTTTAAGTCGTCGGCATACATGTAAGGAGTTGAGTATTTAAGGTTGTCAGGGAGATCGTTAATAAACATATTAAAAAGAATGGGGCCAATATGTGATCCTTGTGGCACACCAGAAGTAATTCTATGTGAGTCAGACATGTATCCGTTTATGACTACATAAAAGTTTCTGTTCACGAGATATGATTTTATCCAAGTTAAAAAAGTACCGGCAAATCCAAAATTATTCAATTTTTGCAATAAAATGTTATGCGGTATTTTGTCAAAAGCTTTACTGAAGTCCGTGTATATGGCATCTACTTGATGATTATTGTCTACTGCTTCAACAAGACTTTCAGTATAACCGACAATTTTAGAACTGGTAGACCTATTTCGCTGAAACCCATGTTGGTGAGGAGAAATGAATTTACCGAAATGAGATTGAATAAATGGAACAACCAGAGACTCAAAAATTTTTGGAAAGACTGATTATATAGATATTGGTCTATATTCTGCTACATGAGTGGAAGCACTACCTTTTGGTATTGGTACAACTTTGGCTGTTTTCCATTTACAAGGAAAACAACCCGAAGACAGTGACTTATTGAAAATTACGGTTAAGGGTAACGCAAGGAAGCTCGCAGTATTTTTGACAAAGATAGGAGGGATACCGTCATCACCCGCGCCCTTGCATGTACTCAGACCTTTTAATTTTTGCAAGACTTTGCTTTTACTAAGGGATAATTCATGAAAGCAACAACTAACCCCTGAATTTTTAGAAAACATAGTTACTAGTACATCTTGGCTAGATTCGTATACAGAAGCAAACTGTGTAGCAAACATATTGCAAATTTTAGAACCGTCAGAGGATATGGTTCTGCCATTAGTCATAGTAGCTGGGTAGTTACTGGTATTACCTTTTTTATTTTTTATAAATGACCAAAAAGCTTTGGGATCAGTATTTATTCTGTCCTCTATTGAAGAAATGTATCTTTTATAACACTCAGAACCCAACCTATTGCACCTCTTACTTAAAATGATCAAAGATATTTTGTCCAATGGATTCCTATATAATCTATATTTCTTGAGCAGATTATTCTTTTCTTTTAGTAATCGGATTAAACTGTTATTGAACCACGGAGGTATTTTAGATGACCTGTGCTTTTGGTAAGGTACACATTTCTTTATACAATCCTCTATAATCGTATAAAAAGTAGATACCATATCATCCACATTATTACATTCCTCAAATCTTTGCATCCAATCTATGTCTTTTAAATATGCACATATCTGGTCGTAAGGTGCACGAAAAAAGTTACGTTTTTGAATGTTAGGGTTGACTATTAGATTGTTAGCTTTTTTAGAAGAAGAAATTAATATATTAAGAGGTGGGTGAAATGGGTCTATTCGTGTAAGCAAGTCTGTGGCAAGTTCGACTTCACAGCCCAATCCTTCAACCAAAACAAGATCCAAAACTTTGGAATCCTTATTAACAATCATGTTAAATTGTATTAAGTTATTTAGTAACATAAAATCTATCAACATCTCTGACATAGAACCTGTTTTGCAGAGAGTTGCAGTTTCTGTGGCTACCTTCCAATCAATGTCTCTAATGTTGAAGTCGCCCAATATGCAAATATTTCTTGGACAATCTTCAAATACCCTGTTACAATTGTCTAAAAATGCTTTTAAGGTCGTCCTATCAACTGGATATCTTAGATAGACTACACACAAAGAAAGCTCAAAATGCATATTATTTTTGACAAGGTTTAAAGAAATCCATAGGTCCTCGGTTTCAGATTCCCATGTTTCAACTCGGCAGCAATTGTATTTGTTTAACACAGCAATGACAACACCCCCACCGTCCTGTTTATTTTTATATTTTGTTGTCTCTCTATCGCGTCTAAAAACTGTATACCTAGAGTCAAATAATTCACTGTTAGATATATGACTAAATAACCATGACTCGGTAATAGCAATAATGTCATATGAGTTTTGTGAGACATTAACTAAAAAATCGTGAGTACGCGTTTTGAGACCCCGGGCGTTTTGATAATAAATATTTAATGTATTCATATTTTAGATATTTAAATATTAGGTTAGTAGTAAAATATAAGTATAAGCCAATTATAACGGGTGTAAAAAGACCACTTCCGAAGCCTGAAACCATGTATTCTGGAGCCTCAATAGTAACTAAATTCATTAACAGCATACCCAGAAAACCTAATTTAAAAAAGTTATTAAGGATTGAAAAGTCATATCCGGCGCTTGAAATCATCGCTCACACATCAACTGTTGGTTCAGGTGTGATTATTTACATTGCAAATTAAATTAAAACACTATTTAATTTGAAATCATCGCAAAATATGATAGTATTAATGCAATTTTGTACAATTAGGTAAAAACATTTTTTTTTCTGTTAAACATAAAATCATTTTTTTTTGCTTTAAACGTAACCAGTACCCCTCCAGCAATTCCCAGATTTTGTTTTCGGAAGCAGTTCTTTTACACCCTGTATAAATTTAATATAGTAACAAAAAAATACAGTAAGAAATTTAAGATTATTAGATGTTAATTAATTTTGTTAAGATTATCTAGATTCTTGATCAATATGTATGGAGCCGAGTCGTTTTTCCGCATGTATACTCTTCCATTACTGACCCATACGTATTTAAAGCCACATTCTTTTGATTTCAACCTAGCCGCTGTGTGTAACATCCTGTTTTCCGGAGATAGATGTTCCGAAATGAAGATTGGCCTTTTATCACCTCCTATACCCAAATGTCCAGTGTTGAGCTTGTCCTGTCGAGATGATTTGTTGAAATTTATGACGGCTGCCAAAAGATGATCACGAAATTTCGGTGTAGAAAGTTGTAGTATAATTGCTCTCGGGCGAGGGTTTGCTGGATTGCTTTTGGCAACTCTAGTTACATGAAGAATTTCATTTTCAGAAACCGGACATTTTACTGTCTCACCAATTTTAGTAACGAGCGTTATAAGGTTTTCATTTTTTTTTCTGGAACACCCTGTATCTCGATATTATTTTTACGTGCATTCTGTTCCACGTTATTAAGGCGTTGCGAAAGATTGTAAACTGATTGTTTTAACTCAGAATTTTCCTTCTTTAAGTTTTTGACCTCATCCGAGATTTCTTCGAATTCGCGCAGAAACTCCTCTTGTTGGTTATATGCAAACTGCATAGAATCCTGTATCTGCTTGATTTCTTTTTTAATTTCTCCGAATTCTGATGCAAATATAGTTCTGATCGTTTTTTTGAATTCAGGTATTAGTTCCTGAAGCTCAAGTTTGATGGCTTCTTGAATGTCAGATTGCGATAATGGTGTTTCAATATTGGATTCAGGCGAAGATGAAGGCGCCATTCGCTTCTGAGATCGCCGTTTGGATAGTAACGGTTTCGTTTGTACAGGAGGACTGTTTTTCCTCGGGGAACGAGGTTTAAGTGACTTGCATAAGGGGCAAACCCATTCTTCGTTATGCGAGTCAATTCTGATAACCAGACAGTCGGGGTGGTATCTCTTCTTGCAATTAATACAAAGAAGATAATCATCGTTTTCAGTAAACAACTCGCAGCAACCCCATTCGACCTCTAAATCCGACATTCTAATAATAAATAACTTATATTTTAGTTTGTAAATTAACTGTTCTAGTAATAAAAGAAATAAATGTTGAAACTCGGCTCCAATTACATAAGTAGCTTTTTAATGCATTTATTTACAAAATTGTTCAAGTACAAGGCAGTAGGTATATTACACACTTATACCTATATTAATTATAAGTTCATAGATTTTATAAGATTAAAAGTTTTTTTTTTTTTTTTTTTCAGTTACTTAATTCACGACAAAAATACCAAAAAATAATTGAAAAGGTGGCGATGACTTACATTGCAGATTAGTTAAATTAAAACTCTACATGATTTGAAATGCTCCCGAATCTGTTTATACACGTGCAATTGCTTATGATATAAAAATGTAACTTTTTTTTATCCATATTATAGGTAACTTTTTTTTGTTTGAAACATAACGGCTACATCTATACTTCTATACTAATATTATAAAGAGGAACTTTTTGTTTGTTTGTTTGAAATGAATAGGCTCCGAAACTACTGGACCGATTTAAAAAAATCTTTCACCATTCGAAAGCTACATTATCCACGAGTAACATAGGCTATATTTTATTTTCGAAAAAATAGGGTTCCGTACGATATTGCCACGGTTGAAAACCATTTAGTTGCGGGTGAAACGGGGAAAGCTAGTTTAAGAAACCCAACATACATTTTTTCCAGCAGTCTCATTGATCCCTGTTACTCCATCAGAATCGACTGCTTAGTGGCTTTCTTCTGGCCTCTCTTTAAACGCACATCTTGTTACGGAAATAAATAATAATAATAAATAAATAAATCTCCAGACTGACACACCAACTATGTGGCCCTAAACTAAGCAAAGCTTGTACTATAGGTACCACACAATGGACTAGGGGAGAACCTAGTTACACCCAAACACGAGCCAATATCGTAAAACCATTTTTACGAAATTGGCCCGACCCGGGGATCGAACCCGGAACCATCTGCTTAGCAGTCCGGTATATATACCGCTGGACCACAGAGGTCGTCATGGAAATGGCTGTTTACTTGCTATTTTTATTTACATCATCGGTTGTTTCACCCCAGCGGCCATCGGCGCGGTGATCGCCGGCACCATCCTGGCGTGGACCTCCCCGGCGCTGCCGCAGCTGCAGCCGCCGGCGCCGGACGCCAACGGCTCCGTGGTGCTCTCCATCATGACGGTCGTCAACGGCAGCAACGTGACCACGCTGCTCAACTCGAAGGGGCAGCCGGCGGAGTTCCTGCTGGATACTAGTCAGAGTAAGAGTCCTACTGATATTACATAGTATGAATCCAAGTCGCTAATTCTGTCTGTTTGTATGTTTGGCTGCTAACTCCTCCTAAACCAGCTGAGGGATTTTAATGCGATTTCCACCATCCTTTAGGTAATTTTTTCATTTAAATTTGTAAATAAAGAATCTTCAGAAAAGGTTTGTTTAAGTTTCCAAAATTCAATGTTTCGTGAGCAAGTCGGCCAAAATTACACCATTGCGAAGAGTGGGCGGGTCGCTAGTTATATATATTATAAACGTGAAAGATTGTGGGTATGTATGGATGGATGGATGTTTGTTACTCTTTCAAGTAAAAACTATTGGACGGATTTGGATGAAACTTTAAAGTATTTATTACTTTAAAGTTTCACATCAGAATAACACAAAGGGTACATTTTACCGTGGGAAAACTTCTCATTCCGACGGCAAAATACCACTAGTAAATAATAAAAACAATTTGAGATTCCAGTAGTCCCTCAGATTAGCGCTTTCAAACAAACTAACTCTTCAGCTTTACTTCATTATAGTAGGTATAGTACCTATAGTTTAGATATTTTCTGAGATAAGTTGGAAGCGGAGAGGAAAAATGCTGACGAAAATGTGAGGGAAATAATGCTGCACTTAATAAGTAAATAGCCTATAGATACATATTTTGGTTCCTAATAATATTTAAATAGATTAATTTTAATTTGTCCAATATCTACTTGTTTGTGGAAAGCGCAAATGCTGTTATATGCCTATTCATTCAAATCATAATGACATTGTGTGTATGTAAGCAGTTAATCGGAAGATTATTTTGTTTTTCGATTATGCATGTAAATAAAGAGTTTAATATGGTAATGCTACATCCACATCAAGCTGATTATTGCACTGTTACTTATTCTTCAAAATAAATCGTTACCAGAGACTCGATCACGAATATAAGAGCCATTACAAATAGGTTTTTTGAAGGATTTTTTGATTTGGTTGTATTACCTACTTCATAACTGTTACGTCGCCATGCTTTCATTGCTATTTACTACTATTTACCCACTGACTATATTATGTCATTTCGAGATTATTTTGTTTATTATTAAATTAAATCTTTTTACGACCGACTTTCTTATAGCCAGAGTTTACGAGTTTATGAGTAAATGTTCATGTATGAGGTACAGTCAATGCAAACGTCGCTGAACAAATTTTAAACGACAGATCTCCAGTAGCATAACCACTAATAAATTTCGAATAGTAAGCGTAGCCTCATCGTCTCAAAATGAATGAAATTTAAGCAGCGCCCCTAGTGGACGTAAAAGGAACTAAATCTAGCGATCACGCACGAGGATTTTTGAAAACTTTATTGTTTTTCTTGCGTATAAAGTTAATTAACTGTTGCGGTATAATGAAGCTCTGTGATCGTTTCAATCGTCAATCTTCGTTTTGGTATCAAAAGCTCGATACGATAACGGTGCGATTTGAAAAATATTCGTGATTGAGGCACATAATGTAGAATGCCACGAATGAACCTGAATGTTTGTGGCCACTAAAGCCGCCGAACACATTTATACAGTCCCAACACCTTTAGGAACAAGACGAGTTTATTTTTATCTGGAATTTCACTATTGTCGCTGACTGTGCCTAGATATTAATATCTAGTTTTTACTACGAATATTTATTTACAAGCCGAACAGGATTCATTATAGGTACTCACCCATAAATTTGGTTTTGGCATGGAAATTAAACCTAATACTTATTAGTGGAATAAAATGACAGATGTGAAAATTTACTATGTTTCACCGCAACCTAACCGTTTTAACAACTAATTGCAATTTAAACTGTCCGCGATAAAAAGCATTTCGAACTAATAAAATAAACCTAACTCCAAAAAAATTGTTATGTAAGTAGGTACCAAACGGAATTTATTTAAAATAATTATTACTAGATATCTACTTTTATAAAATATATGAATAAACCCTAAACTAAAACGAATTAAAGACTTTTATATTTATTTGGAACTGAAAATCAAGTTATTGGTATAGTTGATTCCAAAGTAACCCCATTTACGATATTCCGCCTTAAATTATTTTGCCTAAATCAATTTTACATTCTGAACGAATCATATCACAACATTATGTTCATCTGAATAATCATATTTACCAACTTTTAATATAAAAAATCCCGTCCGTGCCACAATATTTGCGTAAAGTCAAACGTATTTATAAACATTGCAGCGTCGGTAACCGATGTTAGTTTGCGTTTGAAACATGCTCGCGCGCATCTGGCTGAGTGCCAGACGAGCAATGAAGATTTGTTACGGGATGTTTGAACTTTTGAATGTCACAGGAACCATAAAATCATCACAATAAAATGAGAATACTGAACTACTGACCTTTCTGCTTGCGGCTTCAGTCGCATGAAAATAAAATTTGCCTAAATAAAGTAGCCTATTTCACTACTCACTACCTAAACAAGATAAGTAGCTTTCTTCTTTATAGGGATAACCCCTAACGTACAAACCCACAAAACTTTACATCTATATAATGTTAGTTTGGAATGTTATAGGATATCTGTTGCTAATTGCTTCCATAACTTGACAAGCAAAGAAAAACTGAATTAAAAGAAAGCTTGAGATATGCCCTTCCGGATAAAAAAATTAGAACGGTAATAAAAAACACTCCACGGAGGTATCATACTTTAAATTTATTTAAATTCAGTTGGTCGTTCAAGTTATGGGACACCCTAAAGGTTATTAAGGATGTAAAAAGATCACTAGCCCGCAGTAGAAGCAAATTATTACAATTAGAGTTACGTTAAGTAAGATATACGTTTGTTCATCGATTTCCTTTGATTTTGCTGATCACTGCTGAAATATTTATTCATAGTTTATTGCTCGTAAGTTTTATCGACGAAATTTTGTGTTCTGTCGAGGTACACATTCTTATGTTCCTACATATTTAAGTAAGAAACTTAAAAAACGAAATAACTATGCCTCTGGTGATACGGAACACAAAAAACTTCGTGAACGCAGTATAAGTAACCCACGACTTCTTAATTTCCTACTCATCATCAAACCCTTCATCATTCCAGGTTCTCTGGTCTCCTCGATCCTGGCCATCGGCGCCGCGGTGTCCGCGCTGCCCGTCGGCATGATGGCACAGAAGTTCGGCCGCCGCCCCACCATCCTACTCCTCAGCATTCCCTTCATGCTGAACTGGCTCCTCATCATCTTCGCCAACGGAGCTGGCATGCTGATTGCGGCTAGGTTCTTCGCTGGAATTGGCACGGGTAAGGTTGTCTCATATTTTTTGTGTTGGCGTTGAGTGTTTTTGTATTGTTGAAGAATGTATGCCAGTGAGTAGTGGTGACAGAAGTGGTACGCAAATAGTGGTGTTGAGAGAAATTGTTGAAAGAATTGTGAGTTAAAGTAAAAACAATATAAAACGCACCTACTGTTTAGCGATTTCGATTAGTAGAAAGCATACACAAGTCATAAATAGGTTGTATAGAATTTTCAGTCGTTCAGTAAACTCCAGTCATCATCTTGCCAAAAGTAATTTGTTGGTGACCAGTTTTAAATGTTATGTAAAACTAACAAGGCGTTTTTGTTTGTCGCCACGGCGGCACACACCGCTGAAAAAAATATTATTTTTGCTAAGCATTTTAAGCGAAGATTAGATTCTATTTTATTTTAGTTATAGATTCTGTTTTTTTAAGTTCTTATTTGTATTCGATTAGGTACATTAAATGGTAAAACTTACAAATAGGCGCTCTTTTTATTCGTGTATTATTCCAACGCAAAAGTAGTTCAGCCTTAGTTTGTTAGGTAAAACTACTATGACAAGTGATGAGTAAACACTTGATCGAAAACAATATTAAACAAGCAAATTTCTTCGTTATTTCTTAAGTAAAACTTAGTCTTTTACTTTATCATCAAACAATGCAGAGAATTTATTGTTACTTTGATGACCCAACTAGCCAATCTATGCTTTCAAACCGGTATATTTCCCAAACCCTTTAAACAATCAGTCGTAACACCAGTGAGCAAGGGTGGGATAGAAACGATGTCAATAACTATAGGCCTATTTCGATTTCATCCTGTTTGTCCAAAATTCTTGAGAAGCTTGTAAATTCTAGACTCGTAAATTACCTAATGCGTAAGAAAATCTTATCTAATTCTCAATATGGCTTTAGGAAAGGAATATCGACCCAAGACGCTGTTTTGACAAGCATCATCACGGAAATTGTAGATCAGGGACAAAAATGTCTAACAGTATTCCTAGACCTTAAGAAAGCCTTTGACACCGTTTCTATCCCAGTCCTTATACATAGACTTGAGGAGAATGGTATAAGAGGTTGCACTTGCGCTTCTGAAAAACTACCTTCATGAAAGAAAGCAAATTGTTAAGATAGACAATTTCAAAAGTGAAGAAGGAGACGTAACTTACGGAGTTCCGCAAGGGTCAGTATTGGGACCCACACTATTTTTAGTGTATATTAACCAACTTTGTTCTTTTTCGAGCGGCGGAAAATATATATAACAAGGATATCTGTGTATTATATTTGTTATGTAAATTTCTCACACACACAGCTAAACATACGGTTCCCATGTAATTTGTTTTTTCGATTTTTTTTATTTTTGTTTTGTTAAAGAATATTTTAAGGCCCAATTGCAGGGAACGTTTTAACCTCGTGTTAGCTTCGGGTTAAGTAACTCAGGTTTAAATGGCGCCACCATCGATTGTAACTACTTCTTATAACAATCGATGGTGGCGCCATTTAAATCTGAGTTAGCTAACCCGAGGTTAAAACGTTCCCTGCAATTGGGCCTAAATATGTTATTTTTTGTTTTATTTTTACTTTGTATCTTTTTTTGTAAACAGCACTTTTGGGGGCTAGAGCGAGTCACGTCCGACACAAGTATTTCATTACTTACTGGGCTGTCTCAATATTATGTAACTTTGTAAAACTGGAAATAAAAACCTTTTTTTTAATCATAAAACCACACTTCGTATATACTCCATTGTGCTGAACCATGATCTTTATAAATAAACATATCAAATTTCTTCAACAATCTAAGATAACCAACTTCAAAACTTTAGACACAGCATATAATCATGAAGCTCAATCAAAGATGACTAATAGGCATTGTCCTGGATCAACAGAAAAAAAAAGGTCCCTAGAAGTCTTTGAACAATATAAAACGGCAATACCTCTGCTGATCCATACTAAAGCCCCACCACCCCCCCAGGCGGCATCTGCGTGGCGGCGCCCATGTACATCGGCGAGATCGCGGAGACGTCCATCCGCGGCTCGCTGGGCGCGTTCTTCCAGCTGTTCCTCACGGTGGGCATCCTGCTGACGTTCGTGGCGGGCGCGGGGACGCACTGGCGCGTGCTGTCCATCGTCTGCGCCGTGCTGCCGCCGCTGCTCGTGGCCGTGTTCTGGTATGTTTTCAGGATTTATACAGTGAAGATTTTGAGATAACTGTAGGACCAGTGTGAGTTTACTTTTATACGTAAGTAGTAAGGTAAAGAAAATCTCAATCTTCGTTTGACAAACCTGTTTTACACCTTGAGACCGCCTTTTATTAGGTGTTCCTTGCAGCTTCTATTATCTGTAATATGTCATAAGTATCTAAGACTTTTACTCTCCAATTATCTGCAACTAATCTTCTTCAGCAATACACAAGTATAAAAGGGTAATCCTTGCTAGGCCTGTCTGTACTGTCTGTTATAAGACTCAAGTATTTAACACTTTCAGCCCCCAATTATCTGCAACTAAGCTTCTATTAGTGCCAACCTCAATCACCCAAAATGAGCGGTAGCTCATAACGTTTTGCTGATGCATCGCTATGCGAAACTTTCTAGAACTTTCAGAACTTTCTCGTATTTACGACTCAAGTAAAGATTGAAAGCGAGCTCACACTACATCTCCATATCCCCTGCAGGTGGATGCCGGAGTCCCCGTCGTTCCTGCTGGCCCGCGGGCGGCGCGCGGCGGCGGAGCGCGCGCTGCGGTTCCTGCGCGGGCCGCGCGCAGACCTCGCCGCCGCGCTGCACGATATGCAGCTGGAGGTAGGCAACAGAGGCGGTAGTGTCCAGATTTCCACAGTTTAAAAGCTAAAATATTCACGTTGTATGGGGGAAAGACTAAGACTGGTTCGCATGTGGCATCGTCTCAAAGATGTGCAGTGTTCTTTTTTTCAACTTTTAGTAAAAGACGTGAGATTTTGAAGATATTTAGTAAAAAATGGTAAAAACTCATAGCACTCAGTCAAAAATTAGTAAAAGCTAAATTTAATCTATTAAAACCCAAAAAAAGGATTATCAAAATCTCACGTCTTTTACTAAAAGTAGAAAAAAGAACACTCAATGCAGATGCACATACATTGTATGAAGGAAAGACTAAGACTAGTTCCCATGTGGTATCGTCTCAAAGCCTGTAGTTTGGAATTGTAATATAAAAGATACGAATTTGTGCAATGTCGGTTTGCGTCCAATTCTACTGATGAACGATTGTGAAATCATAAAATTGTGATTTTCATAGTTTTTGCTGGTAACAGTTGACAAAAATATACTCGTGCATTTTATTAATTATTGAATTTATAGACCAATTGAGACTAATATGATCATCATTACAGCAGAGCTATTACGAAACTCGAAATTTCGGGAAACGGAGAGGTTTAGAGAAAGAACGGGTACTCCGTCAAGCAATGACGTCATCATCACAGTGCAAAAATCACTTTTAAAGCCGTTATTCGGACGGAAACCCATAGACTTACATTCAACACCTCTATAAGCTTTATACATCTTCAAAAAATGACACTAATCCATAGTGTATTTTTGTTAATTGCCATCCTACCATATTCTAAAACAGTTTTAATGCCTTGAGCTGGGGTCACACTGTTGAAAATGGTAATGCCCATGAACGTGACAATTATAATTATTGCTCCACTAGATTTCTCTAAAAACGCAATACATCTTCCATTACTCTCCATTCCTTATCGTAGCATATAAAAGCATAGCAAAGGGATCACATCCCTTTGCGCTACCGATGCACACTTACAAAACGTAGTGTGCCCGCTTGATCGCGATAATTATCGCTATAATCATTATGATGTGAAATATTCAGTAAAATAATACTGTCAATACACACATCACCATTACTTAAAAAAAAACAACTATTCATTTGACATGACTTTTAATGTCAAACCATAATCAAAACAAACAGTTTTGAATTTTTTTCATATTTCTCATTTCTTATTTTACCAACTTTTCTTACTTGCTAATATATTACAAAATCAATTACACAACAAAAAGGACTAGGATTTCAGTTGTTATTCCTTAACCATCTTCTATCTAAAGAATGAGAAGTATCCTATTCCTGATATAACTCAAATACCGGCAATAGAGAAGAAGAATGGTCTTAATTTAGTGAGCTAAAGGAGGCAGCTGCTATAAAATGCAATTGAAGATGGCATCAACACGGTAAAGGTATCGTATTGTTTTATTATCATGAGTTTGTTAATGTGAAATAATTTGCTTATGAAAACTATTCCAAAGCTTTTTAAATAACCTTAGCGAATTTATATCTGTGTTTAATTGTCCATATTTACGACTATCTAGCATTACACGTAGGTACTAACAAAAAACTATATATTTTTAATTTGTTTTAGTTTGGTATCATCAAAGGATTAACCTATAATCTACACGACCGTGCAAAACAGCAGAATTATCAAGTATTCTGAAGACGATTGAGATGGAGTACACAGGATCATATATAAATATTATACCTATATGTACCTTATTATTTTTAAATGTTGTTGAGACCATATCGTTTTATTTTATTCATTTTCTATAGATTCTTAAGTAGGTACTTACCTATGTTCATAACCTTGCTACAGTCTTATACTTTTTCATAGAAATTAAAAAGTTCTTTTTAAAGTAAATTTTATTTAAGTTTAAAATTTCTTTTACTACTGCTTTTTCAGAGACACGTTTTAAGATTACAGCGGTACGATGTAAGCGTTTTCTCCGAACTTCACACTAAACTAAAAAACTAAGGAACCTAACCTATATTAACTGCAAAATAAAACTCTTATACCTCTAATATTAATTTTATTTCAATTAATAATATTTATTTTCAAAAAGTGACATTTTATATGTTCAGATGATACATGGATCAACAGAATAATAAATGAGTTGTTATTTTTTACTGCGGAACTCCAAATATTTCAAAAGTATTCTGTAATATTACCATTTAAACAATTAGCCAACTAAACAATTAGCCAAAAGCCATTCTGGTGGATGGTCTTCCCCACAGAACACCAACTGAAAAGCGGCAGCTGTAGCGACTGAGAATCTGTAAGTCTTGATACATGACAGGTTTATGCGCACCTCAGCATGTTGATCTCTGAAAACCTTTCGATGTCGATGATTTTCGGTCCCTATGCGAATGACAATTCTTAATTTTCAAGTTAAAGACACTACACTACTACAATTTTTTGACAAAAAACAGCTATTTGGATTGGGATAACATAGTTTATAACCCAAAATAGAAATATAAGGCGCCACCTGTAGTTGTCAACGCATGTGAAGCTGCGGGCGTTTTACTTGTACAACTTTTATGTTAATAACAAAAAATACGTTGTAGCGTTTATTGATCTTTTAACTTTATGTTGGTGCGAAAGCTACGAATTAAACTACAATGAATTTGTGCTACGGAAATTCCATAAAGGACTAGACTTTTCTTGTAAACCCCATAAAACTTACCTAAGTTAAAATGCCTAACAAGTTTTTATAAAATCTGTTCAGCATCTTAGGAGAGAAAAGATACTCCCGCATTGATAATGTTTATGTGAAATATAAACGTAAATTGATATTGAAAGTACATACCTAAAATATTTGAAGAAGCAAATAACACCTTCACACATTTCATACCCAATTTCGAAAGGGGCTCATCGGCTGGTTTGCTGGCCCATATTTCTCATTTTGACCCCCTCTATATTTAGCACAGTGCAGATTTTACGCTTAAGCTTCCTGAAACAGGCTTAAAAATGCTATTCTATAGTAAAGCAATTACTCAGCTGATACTAGGGATCTCCACCACCACGCCTTTTTAGAAGTGTGTTGTATCTAAACACTAGCTGGAGAGTTAGTGACAGGGATTAAAAGCTAAGTAGGATGGGTTCTGTGGTAGAAAAAAATGGATATTACAGAAATAATCCTAACCTATGTATTTTTTCTTTGTGTAGGTATATAAAATCAGTCCAGTTTTTATAAGAATTAAATCTTTCTTTGCCCTTTATAATAAAGTATTGGTTAATCTGAAGTAAAGTTAAGTTACTAGTATTTCATATGCTAAGACAAACCAAAATCAGTCCAGTAGTTTAAAAGTACGCTCCACTAGGCTGGCTCAATGCGGGTTAGAATTACAAATAATCAAACCATGTGGATTTCCCTCATCGTAAGTTAGTGATAAATCCTTACTTCCTTACTTTAAATGTGAAAATAGAACTTGCTCAGGCAAGGACCTATGCTGTTTTCATTATACCTTTAGACAATCATTAAGATTAACAAGGGGAAAAAGGAGTAACTTATTCTTTCCCTGGATCCTATCTAATTAGGTAAACACTAGATTGAAAGATAGAAACAAACAGTTTGTGGCACTAACATGTCTTCTTCCATAGTTGAACGATACAGAACTCGGACAAACTTCAGTATCGTGCAAAAGATTATTGGAGCACATTACAATAAAAGTGTATTCTTTGAATAAATCGTTTTTCATTTTATAATATAAGTAAACAGTGGTCGTTTGATGGGAAAAGTCAGTTTTGAAATATTGTCAAAGTGGTTTTTTTTATAGCTCAAGTGAGCGGTTAGAATCTTTCGGAGTGAATAGAAAAATAATGGCGGGTAATTTAAATTTAAGAACACAAACCAATCTTATGAGATCCGTCCGAAGCTCGAAACATTTTCGTAATAGCAAGCCGGTTCAAAATTATTGTTATTTCGTATACTTACTTTAAATAAATATTTGAGATTTACCAATTAAACACCTATTATTTATTTTTTTAATCTCACTTAAGATTCGTGTGTTTTTTTTTAACTTAGGCAGTAAACAAGTTAGGCCAATATTTATGTAAAATCCCAAGTGTGACTTGAAGTGTCTTCTACTTAAATGCAATTTCTACTCAATTTCTTGTTTTTTCATTCTGAATTTCATCAATTGCACATTTTTTCTAACGCACACCACTATTACAGGGTCGACGACATTTCGGACACAAAAAACTCGGACGCCTTGGCCAATGTATGGATTTTCAATTTTAATATTATTTTTTACCATACATTGGCCAAATTCTCCGAGTTTTTTGTGTCTGAAATATCGTCGACCCCTATTACAACCTAGTCTACCGTACTACACTCTAACAGCCCATCCCTTGTTGCAGCTGGACGCGTCGTCCCGGCAGCGCGGCGGCATGCTCTCCATGCTGCAACACAAGTCGTCGCGCATGGCGCTCGTCTGCTCGCTCGGCCTCATGTTCTTCCAGCAGTTCAGCGGCATCAACGCCGTCATCTTCTACACCGAGAACATCTTCTCCTCGGCCGGCTCTGACATCCCGTCCGCAATCGCAGCCATCATCGTCGGGGTCGTTCAGACTATAGCTACGTGCATCTCGTCGTTGCTGATCGAGAGGGCGGGAAGAAGAATCCTGCTGCTCCAAAGCTGTATTATAATGGCGATCTGTTTGATAGTTTTGGGAGTTTACTTCAAGCTGCAGGCGGATAAGTTTAACGTCGCTGCTTTAGGTTGGTTGCCGTTGGTCTGTTTGGTGTTGTTTATCGTGTCTTTCTCGTTAGGCTTCGGGCCTATACCCTGGATGATGATGGCCGAGTTGTTCTCGGTGGAGTATCGGGGGTCGGCGTCGGGTGTTGCTGTGATCATGAACTGGTGTCTGGTCTTCATCGTGACGCTGTGCTTCCCTCTGATGAAGGAAGCGCTGGGGATCTACAGCTGCTTCTGGTTCTTCTCCGGGTTCATGGTGATCTGCGTGTTTTTCACGTTCTTTTTGATTCCGGAGACTAAGGGCAAGACCGTGTCACAAATTCAGGCTATTTTGGGAAAGTAGATTGTTAGATATAGATATTGTAGAGAGTGTCAAATTGTGAGTAGGTGATAGTAGTCATTAGCAGAGCAAATGTGTAGGTATTTTATTTATTGAACAATAGTGAGTGTGTATTGCAGTTGAGTTAGTGTTATATGTTTGTGTATGTAGCAGTAATCAGGAAAGTAGAACAAAATTATTTTATAGATATGAACGTAATGACAATTCGTTATAATGTGGTTTAAGTATTATTTAGATTGAACAATACATTTAATTATTTTGGTGAGTACATAAAAGCGTTAAAATCCGACAAAATGTAAATAAAATGTGTACTCACTTAGTTTAGATTTAGGTGAGTTTAAACAGATTGTGTTAATTGCTTTAGAGCTTTAGGTAAGAATTATTTGTAATATTTTTATACATAGTACAATTATTTTAATGAAGAATAAAAAAATATTTATTACACTATCACGGTTTATTATTTCTTTCCCCTTCTTAATTTACTGAATCCGTACTAGACTTCTGCAAAATATAATAAAAAAATCCTATAGGAATATCACAACCCAATTCTTCTATCAAAAAAAAGCATCTGTCAAAACCTACCAAAACAAAACGCTTCAGTAACGCACCAATTTTATTTTCACATCAAAAAACCGACGAAGACATCGAAGGACACTCCTTACTGATAGTCCTCTTCTCTATATCATCGACCCTGGACGTGAGTTCTGAAATCTGCTTCTCGATGCTCCTCACATCGGTCCTGAACCCTGAGACTGTTGCATCCAGCTCCGTAAGATACTGGATCTTGTTGCACAACTCGTCGTACTTCTGTGTGATAAAATCCCGCGCGTTCTGCGAGTCGGTAAGCTCTTTATCAATCTTGTTCAGAATATCGTACCTTAGCTCTTCGAATTTGGACTCTAAATTGGATCCGAAAATTTGCGCGCCTTTAAGCAGTTGGTCCGATTCTCGCGACTTGCTAGCGATTTTGGTGATATTTGACATTTTGGAAATAATTCGTACGGAATAGATTTAGTTTTGTGATGTGTTGGACCATGTTTTTGTGGTGCGGCCTACGAGACATTACATGACAGTGACAGAAACCTGTTGACAAATTACAGCAAAATACGTCTTGAAATAAGGTTGAGGTACCTACATCCATTATTTCTTCGCAAATTATTATCTAGTTCAATTTACAAACCGGATTTATTTCGAAAAATGTAATTTAACATATAGTTAATCCCTAGTTTTGCAAGTCTGCTACAGGGTCAATACGATCAAAGTCCTTTCAAGGGAAGTTTGCCTAAATTTTAATAATAACAAGGTTTGCGCCGAAACAAAGTAACTTTCGTGCGGTAACTGTTTTTACTACCATATACTACGCAACCTGCTTTAAGGCCTCTTACACATTATATAAAAAAATCAGAATCATCAAACATTTTAATAGGCACCTAAATAGCCTACCGTGAAATCTTTTTAATTTAATGATAAGTATCTCGTCCGCAACATGTCTGCAAAATGTTTAAAACTGCGATAAGATTCAACCCACATACCTACTGACTGACTATCAAAAACGTAGAACTAGGAACTTAACTATAAATATCTACAGATAAAGACAAACAAGACTTAATTTAGCTTGTTAAAATCCAAACTTGCATTGTAATAGTTTTAAAGTGCTAACCACAAATCATGATATACCTTTAGGTATGCGATAAAACCATCAAACGCATATAATTTACTTAGAAATCACCTCATGGCAATCAATGGAGTAGTTCTGTAGTGGTTAGTAGTAAACAGGAAACAAACAAATACTTAACATATCTTATTCAAAGAAGATATTTAATCTACAACAGTAGATATTACGTCATTAAATTCTATGATGAAAGATATGGGGCTAAAAATGTAACCTTGTGGTATCCCAAACTTAAGCTACACAAAAAGCAATATTAGGTTGCCTCCAAGTTATCGCCAAATTTTAGAAACCGTAAAACTTTCTTAAAAATTGCTTGTCTCAATGGAGTAACACAATGTATTAAGAAAGTAAGTAAAAGGGATTTAAACTATAAGGACTGGATATGAGGAAGCTACGAGACAGAGTCTGCGTTATAGAATTATTATGAAACGTTTGTTTTAAAATATCTATACCGCTAAGAAAATTTAAGCATAATTCTGTTACAAAAGAAAAACAATACTACAAATATAACTACTCTTTCAATATTGCGACTATCAAAGTAAACATAGAAGAAGTAAGAAAGGTAAGTAAAGTAGCGTTTAAAAAGAGAGATGTAATTAAAGTCCATTCGAGTCGACGATAATAACTACATCTGCCCCAAATATCACTTACCACTTGACTTGGGGGGCAAGTAAGAACCTCGAAAGAATAATGACTAACTACGGATAATTTTTATGATATTCGCACCCCTTCGATATTATCACAAATGAAGTGGGTCACTGAAATTACTAACATTAAAATAGTCAATACGATCAAAGGTTGGTAGCTTATGTTTTATTTACCTATAGGTAAGTACCTAGTAGGTAGTTAGTTCTTTTATAATGTTCTTCATAAGTTAATCAACAGAGCAAGGAAAATAAGTAGGTACCAGCTTAGGAACTGTGTGCGGAAACAAGAAAAAACCGGCCAAGTGCGAGTCGGACTCGCGCACGAAGGATTCCGTACTATCATTTTCTACCTGTTTATCGAGTACCCCTTTTATATTTACTTTATTGTTATTTAAGTAATTATTTATTTTGAAAGGTAATATACAACTAAATATTGTGTGAAAATTTGAAGCGTCTACCTGTTACTGTTTTTAATATTGAGCAAAAAATACGAAAAAAACACGTTTATTGTATGGGGACCCCCCTTAATATTTTATTTTTTCTAATCTTTAGTATTTATTGTTATAGCGGCAACGGCAACATCATTTGTGAAAATTTTGAGCTTTCTAGCTATCTCGGTTACTAAGATACAGCCTGGAGACAGACAGACAGACGGACAGCGGAGGCTTAGTAATAGGGTCCCGTTTTACCCTTTGGTTACGGAACCCTAAAAAAATACTTAAAGTTAAAATATATCTTTGGCATTGTCCTAAATTAAAGCCATTCATACGAGAACGCCCAAGTCGAGTAAGAAGAAGCACGGTCGTTCTATCCTTTTCTCGAAGCAACTTAGGCCATTTTCGACCTTTGTTGTGGATAGAACTAGTAGACTGAATTTTCAGCAACTTTCCGTATTCATGTAAGCATACAACCTGACTCTCTTAAATGATATATCTCACCTTAACCTACTCTAGGCAAGATTACAAGTCACGACCTAATGCATTCACAAAAACGATGGCTTTGTCATACAATTCATTCATTCATATTATGTGACTAGTGGCCGCCCGCGAAACCGTTCGCGTGGAAGTCGGTTTCCCGTGGGAATGAGAAGTTTTGTCGCGGTAAAAAGTACCCTATGTGTTATTCTGATGTATAACCTATATTACTGCAAAGTTTCATCCAAATCCATCCAGTAGTTTTTACGTGAAAGAGTAACAAACAGCCATACATCCTCACATACTCACAAACTTTCACATTTATAATATTATTATTTATGTTTGTGATGAACATGCCTTTGCAACACATCTTCACCTAGCAAAATCAAAATCAAAATTCTTTTATTCATCATAGATATGTAACATATACTTAATGAACGTCAATGTTACAAATTTTGACTTTACCTAACCGTAGACCGAGAGAAAAAAGCCGGCGGAAAAAAACTCCCATCAGAGTTTTGGAAACCACCGTTTAAACTGCTTCTTCTATGTTTAAGTTATTAATAAATTAGCTATCATTTTTATCATCATGTTAATTTACATTAGGTTCTATTCCTTCGTTCCCATTATTTAGATATTGATCTTGAATGTGTCATATTCAGAGTGCAGTGATAACGGTAAGTGTGGCCACTCCACTACAGATTATCCGTGCTTAGTGAATAATCTTTATTTTCGTTTCATTGCTTAGTTGAAGGGTTTGGTAGCAGCACGCGGAGGATTGCGTGAGTTTTTTTAATTATTTTGTTTAGTTCTATTGTGCAAAGTTAAGAAGTTGTACAGGTAAGGTAAGAAGTTGTTTAGATTTCAAATTTTGAAAAAGCTGAACAGCAACAATATTTACTTTACGTTCGTCGAATTGCCTTACAAGTTAAAATATGCATCGAGTGGATGTGAGCTAGACTAGTAAAAAGTTTTGCTTCGAATTGTTCTCAAAGTGTAAATCTTAAGTAGCCCAAACACACCGCTTTTTTCATAATAATTAAATAAATAATTAATCTACGTTTTGGTCACAAACAAGCTTCCACAAATCGACGAACGAAAAGCGGCATAAGACCGTTTTGTTATTATTTAACTTTCGCGTACGTTTAACGCAGAACCCTATGTTTAAAACGTATCCTAAAAAACAAGATTTCCCAAATATCATATTTAAAAAACGGAAAAAATACACAATATAATTAAACTAACAAACACAAAACCAAAAATATAAAAGAAGAACATAAAAAGTATAAAATCGTATTATTAAATTTATTTGCAACTTAAGAGTTACGACGTAGTTCGTAGTAAGGTATGTAAATTTCGTAGTCGGGCGCGGCAAATATTTTAAAATTATGTAAAATATTAAATACTTTAATCAAATCTGTGTTTTACTCGATCTAATCCTTTGGAAGATAATTTTACGACATTGTAAATATTTAATGACGGTATTAAAAACATGTTTTTATTGATTTCAATAAAAGATTATAAAGTAAAGTATGCATACTCAATTTGCTATGAGGAAATTTCATATTTAAGTTTATACTTGTATTATAGTTTGACTACTGATAAAATAACACCTCTTTATTATTTTTAATATGTTATTGCGGGTTATCTTGTCGAATAATATCTAATCTTGAAACGACGCTGAAAATAAAAATCAAGGTATTTTATTTTGATCGCTTCTAGATTATTTTATAAATTCTAAGAATAACGCGATCATTCATACGCGTTTTAATATCAGGTTAGTTTATAAATTTCACTTATTTATTTACACTGCATCTTTTAACATAACCTAGGTAAATTGTAAGACAAATGCAGTTAAGGCATATTACTAAAATTAATTCCTTTTTCATAGACACGTTTCCTAGTAAAGGGGTTGAAATTTTTCCTCAAGATAAATAATATTATTTAGCTTTTTTTTCATTTTTTTTAGGGGTGCAAACGAACAAGCGGGTTACATTTGTTAACTAAATAAAAAGTAAATATTGATAGAAAATCATATATTTCGTTTATCTAAGCTAAGACAAGCTATATTTAAAACTGGTTATATTTAATTTTAGCACGCACATCTTTATATTGTAAATACTAGTTATTTAAAATATTTATTTAAAGTTTACTTTGTCATAAACCGACAGATTGCAAAGTGTGGTGTGGGTTCAGTACAATATATTAATAAATAGTATAGGAAATAGTATACAAACCAAAAGATTTATTTTTTAATTGATAATATATCATATTATGGACTGAACTTTTTTAGACTACCCATTCGCAATACATTTTTTGTCATATTTTATTTGATAAAAAATATCTTTTACCCTTAAACCAGCTCGGTGAATGTCGTTCTATAGCGGGATCTTAGATTATAAATGCTGGTCCTTAGTAGGTAGGTAATATATCATACTGAAAAATACTTGGTTTTATATTAAACGTTTTATAAAGCAAAAAATAAAAGTTTAAGTATTTAATTTTGTTTTCAAGACAACTATATGCTCGTAAAATGTGATTCTACTATTATTTTTTTAAAACTTTTGTTGCTGCCGGTGCTCAAACATATTTTTACTAATTAAGGTTTAAATTTAATCGTGGTCAATAATATTTGATGAATTATGAATTAATCTTGAAAATTCAATCATTTTATACCGACAACTATTTTTTTTTTAATAAACTGTAGAGAACCCTACATAAATGTATCTTCATTAATACTTTTCCTTTCCTACGTTACGTTTTCGTATCGAATCACGATATATGATAGTGACCGATGATAACGATAACTGGCCAAGAGTGAGTCGGATTTGAACACAAAAGTGTGCCGTATACTATTAAACTTTAGAATATTTAACATCGTTTTGGATAAGTTTAAGTTTTAAAAAAGATTTTTAGATGATTTACAAAAGTAAAAAATATTAATACTGCGGAACCAGAAATATTTAAATTAACGTAACTGAATATTTAGACGTTTTATTAATAAGAAAATGTTTTTCATTAATAGGTTTACACATATGGAATATGTATCTTGAAGTATTATTTCAGTACCTACATTTTTATTGAAATATACAGCACCGTGATAGCAGATTTTTTCAAATACGATTCTGTAGGCAGAGTGCCGCGCACGAAACGAAAAAATGACATTTTAAGCCTCAACAAACAGTAAAGAATAGTTAATCTTACTTCATATTTGACTGTGATAATTTTATCAATTCTATTGACTTGCATTTCTAAAAGTTTTGACAAAAGATTTATGGCTTGCAGACATATTTAATCGTGAATCAACAAGGAGGCGGAAAGTGAGACTTTTAGTCTGTGCCTATAATTACGTCACGGAATATATGATAGTATAGCATAAAAAGGTTATTTTGGTTTCGAGAAAGACATTCCTAGTTAAACAGTGAGCTAAGTGGTGTAGGTTTTTTATTTGAAAGTTTTATAATTGGTAATTTTTTAGCATTCGTGTACTCTTGCGAATATTTTCTGAAGAAATTGGTAAGTTTTGTTTAACTCGCAAGTCGTAAAATATAACTTTACTAGAGGCCGCCCGCGACTCCGTTCGCGTAAAAGTCGTATTCCAGTGGGAATAAAAAGTTTTCCCGCGGTAAAAAGTACCCTATTTGTTATTCTGATGTATCACCTATATAACTGGAAAGTTTCATCAAAATCCGTCCAGTAGTTTTTACGTGAAAGAGTAACAAACATCCATCCATACATCCTCACAAACTTTGTAGTTTATAATATTAGTAGGATTTATGGTCAAGTTAAATAGGAACCTCTCTTTTACGAAACATTATTTTCGGTTTGCAAAGTCCGTCTCAAAAAAATAAGTGTGATTTTATCAATGTTTATTCAAAAGTAAAGTAAATTTTCTAAAGTTTATCTTCTGAAAATGTATCGACGTTAAATTAGGAACCTTTACAGATTAGTAAAAAATACAGAAAATATGCTATCATTTGAGTTTTTTTTTTTTTTTAGAAGTTTAAAGTATTTTAACTTGAAACGTTAATTAAATAACTAATTTTCTACCTACTTTACCATCAGCAAAATTAATATGTTAATTTAAAATGCATACTTATTAACTGTCTATAGGTATACCTAATTACAAATTCATTTGCATTGCACCTTTTTCTTGTTCATTCATATACAAACAGGATAATAAATACCAACTACTTATTCATACAATTTACATGGAAATTTTTCCACAAAGACAAAAAAATTCACTTAAGATTGCCCCTGAGTTTATCTTTACCTATCAATGAATAATAATAATCAATTGTTTTACTTATCACTAGTCGCCACTCAAAAATATAGGTAATAGGTAGGTATAATGCTAACACGGTAGCAACATTTTAAAGATAAACAACTAAAATTATTGACTACCT
Source organism: Emmelina monodactyla (assembly GCA_916618145.1). Classification (NCBI taxonomy): domain Eukaryota; kingdom Metazoa; phylum Arthropoda; class Insecta; order Lepidoptera; family Pterophoridae; genus Emmelina; species Emmelina monodactyla. The sequence continues at coordinate 6,489,468 of OU745324.1, forward strand.
ATCGTAAAAAACGATTTGTAATTGAATTGAGCCACGTGCCTGAAAATTTTCGTTAGCAAATATGAATAAATAAGTATTTAATATTGTTATAAAAGAGGCTAGTTTTTTAATTTACGACAGATATTTCTAGAGCAATTAATACAATTTAATTACCTTTCCTAAAACTTCCTACTAATATTATAAACGTAAACGTTTGTAAGTTGGCATGTATAGATGTATGGATGGATGTTTGTAACTCTTTCACGTAAAAACTACTGGACAGATTTGGAAACTTTACAGTTATATAGGTTATACATCAGAATAACACATTGGGTACTTTTTACCGCTTCATCAAAATTTAAAGTTTCATCAAAATCCGTCCAGTAGTCTTTACGCGAAAGAGTAACAAACATCTATACATCCATCCATCCATCCATACATCCTCACAAACTTTCACATTCATAATATTAGTAGTATTACTAAGTGCCTAAGTAGTTAATCAATAAACTCCCGTATTAAACTACATTAGTGACAGTACTATACCTCCCTGTCGCCTCGTAAATGATGAGTCTAGTTCCATCTGAAGATACTTCCTAATAGGAAAACTACGTTATATGTTGTTTACTAGTCTAACTATGTAACTACACAGGAACTAATGGTTAAGGAAATGCCATAGAATAAATCAATTAATGATTTGTAGATTAAACAGGCTGAAATAGGTATCACTACATAGTATAAAACAAAGTTTCTCCGTCTGTCCCTATGTATGCATAAATCTTTAAAACTACGCACTGGATTTTGAAGCGGCTTTTTTTAACAGGTAGGGTGATTCAAGAGGAAGGTTTAAATGTATAATAACACTAGGGGCCGCGCGCGACTCCGTTCGCGTAGAAGTCGGTTTCCCGTGGGAATGCGAAGTTTCCCCGAGGTAAAAAGTTCCCTTAATTCTTTTATACATATATTTTGGTATCTAGAACCGTTTTTGGCAGCGCACGCAACGGAAGCTCTCAAGAATGAATAATTTTCCCCGTTTTTTTCACATTTTCCATTATTTCTTCGCTCTTTATAGTTGCAACGTGATGTTATATAGCCTAAAGCCTGCCTCGATAAATGGTCTATTCAACACAAAAAGAATTTTTAAAATCAAACCAGTAGTTCCTGAGATTAGAGCGTTCAAACAAACAAACAAACAAACAAACAAACAAACAAACAAACTCTTCAGCTTTATAATATTAGTATAGATAGTACAGGGAAAGGAATTTTACTCAGAATTTAACGCGTGCGAAGCCGCGCAGGTAAAAGCTAGTAAATTATAATAGTTGAGTTATAAACGGGATGAATTTGATTCGTTGTTTTATTGAACTCAATAAGGAAAAAGCACAATAATTGAGTCATATTCAAGTTTAAATCTTTTCTTGTAATATTAACCTAACCGGCAAAATATATAAAAGTAAATATATCGTGTTTTATATACCTACTTATCAAAAGAAATCAAAGAAAAAAACACTTAAAGTTGAGATGACACAAGAGAAAAGATCTGAGTTATAAAAATAATATTTAATCTGATAAACGTTTCAAACACTAACCATACCTATTAATTTCAAATAAGACTTCTATATAATCTAAGTTATTCTTTGTGTATATTATATATATTTATTGTCGGTGTGCGTTTACCCATAGATTATTCAATTGTTAGTGATCTTGATCGAAATTTTGTCACTTGCATGTTAAGTGCACCATTATCCTTACAGCTTTGTTTTATTTAGTTTTAATGGACCTATTGTTTATTATATTCGGTTTGGGATGTATTTTGGCGATGGTTTATAGAGAATCTAAAGTATATATAAGCAATAAGTAGATACTTATTTAAAGTATGGTAAAGTACAGTAGGTATTTATTTAGATAGTGTTTCAAAGTAAAATTAGTTTTGTGCGCAACATAGTTTACTTTTTGTTGTCTTGCGAAATTTTCTTTATTTGTACTTATCTTTCTACTTAAACCATAACTTTTTCTTTTATTTCGAAGTCAGCAAAAGTCTAGACATATTTAAATATAACAAATGAGTGTTGTAAATCTGCAAACATTAAAAAGTCTATTTAAAAATAACTGGTAAAGTTATTAACTAGAATTATTAGTAGGATTGTCAAAAAAAACATATCCACATAACTTTGCGAAAGCTTATCACAAATAGAATTGAATGTGCACATAGATGTTTGCCTTATACAATTTATCTTTTCAAATTTATTATAAACTCTTCACAAGAAATTACCAAAAAAACGGTGAAAACTGTTTTAAATCTCTTACGTGATTTAAAAGGAGTTTGCCTCATTTCCATACAAACTGATAGGAAGAACCTTGATTCATTCAATATAAACATATTTTAAAATAAGATAGAGTGAGGAATTTTTCTGATATTCAATACTTATCTATATTATCTGAAAAGTTATACCTAAATCTAAAAATGATTGATATATTTTTATTTGATAATAAATTGGTTTTGGTCACTACCTGAACGAGTATCTACCGAGTTTCTTTGATAATATCTTTAACTTAGTATTGTATCTTTTAAAAGACAAGTGTTTTACTCACGTTTTGCATCGTAAAGCAATATAATTTTCAAAATTATTTTTCTTTATTCAAACCCACACCGAAATAGATTCTCTGTCTATATTTTATGTATAGGTACATATATACTGTATTTATTCATGCGTTTAGAGTAGATAGCTGCATGGTTATTATTTAGAAGAGGATTTATCTACATTGACTGATAAATCCCAGATACGGAGTAAATCATTTATATCTCTTGTTTATTTTCACTATTGCAGCGCATTTTCTTGATGTAAACAGTTGAAGGGTTATAGTTAGATCTTAAAATAGTCTAGAACTCTACATGTTTATTTAGAAAACTAAGTAAGTTATCGTCCGATTTCTGAGACTTTTCTCTGATAACTATTGGTAGTTATAACGCAACTAAAGGTTCATTAGTTGCACCATTTAACAATAATGTCCCTCGATGTGACATCTGGTAGGTATACAAAGCAATTATTTCCAGTTAAGTTTTTGTGAGATACACTTTTTAAGCGTTAATTTTAGGTGTCAAATGTGTGTGTAAAACGGGAAAATCTTTTGGTTTGCGTTAGGACGCAATAAGTAAATCAGTAACTATGTCTACAGCTTTAAGAGACTATGCTTCTAAAACAGACGTTTTTATCTTACTTTCGAAGCTCTTGATTTTAAAAAAAGGTAAAATCTGACTAAAGGCATTTTTGCTAACTAAATAATATACGAAATCTTTTTTTTTTTACTTTTTTTAGCAAATTTAGGCAATACCTACTTACATAAAGAATCTTCTACTTTTATACAACTTCTTAATACTTAGGTAACTTATTAACATTCAAAGAAATAAAGTTGGACAGGAAATGTTAAAAATATAATAAGTTAGTCTTATTTTTTTTTATTTATGTGTGTGGAAAAATGTAAAGTCAGATAAATATCTTCAAAAAGATATTCTTTATCAAAAAAAATATACGATAATGTTCTAAGTTGATTGATTGACTACCTTTTAGGTTATGGAATAGTGGCTATAATTCGGATTGGGTAAAACGAATGTTATTGGTAACTTCTTCCTATTTTTTCATGTATATTACTAAACTAGTTATAATGTATCTTAGGTATAAAATTAAATAAACACCGGTTTTCTTCCTTTTTTCAAATTTAATAAATTGTGTTACAATGTGTAGGTTTTAGTAGGAGAGTGTTGCCCAATAGTTTTTATTTGCATTTTATAAAGCTTGTAAAGAATTTGAGTGACGTTCTTAACAATAAACTATGGCTTTAAAGAGCTGTAGATGAATTTTCCACCAACTCACCCGTACTTTGTTGCAGTTCTGGCGGCCCGTGCCAAGTTTCCCGCCCAGCGACGTCAAAGCGCCGCTGTCACCCGCAGTGACGTTTGGTGACGTATGGCCGAGCGCGATTACTCGTACGAGCTGGTGCCCCCCGGCTCACCAGTCGCTCAGCAGCCGCGCAGGATGGAGGCAGGACAGTTGTGGCGGCAATACGCCATCGCCGGCGTCGGTACGAAACTTTTTTTCTAAAGGCTGCACGGCCGCGCGACCTTTGCCCGCGCTTTTTTTTTTAGTGATGTGCTTTTCTATTCGTGTTTTTTTTAAATTTTTTTTGGGATTCGATTTTAAAACAAAGAGAAAACGATGAAATAATTAATCAAAACGTAATTCAATACTTTAATGGAAATGCGGAAGTTTTATACGCGTGAGTGCAATGGCGAACTGCCAAGATGAAAATGCAGCGTTGGTAACGTGAAAAAAATTCTCAAATGTGCAAATCACTGTTTTTCTCGATTTTTGCAAAAAAATATTTTTATGAACAAGTGCTTGTATGAATGGTATCAAACACACTTGTGTCAATAAACAGCAGGTAAAACCTAAATATAACGAGATTTAACAATTTGACATTTAAACATGTATTTTAATAACGCATTAACATAATGTGGTATTCAACGATGTAGGTATTAATGCAGCAGTGATTTTATTAAGGAAAACTAAAACTTTTATTTAAATGAAAGTATACACTTTAAATTTACACAGACGAGTTGAAGAAATGGTCATTTTTTTAAATTTATTTTATTAGCAAGTGACAAAGATTAAATTGGTCACAAAAATAAACATTGTTAGGTAAGCCAAAAGGATCATTACAGTGTAAAAGTAATAAATAAATAAATTCGGGTATTAATATTACATGTTTATTGAAAAACTTGCCAACCGCTTAGATACATTTTTACTTTATTTTTATATAATACCACCTTTTCTTAAACTGATTGATTTATCCAATCTGTACAATATTTTCGATGATCGATGTCGATACAGTTTCCCTTCTAAATAGTAAAAAATCTGTTGATCTTAATCAGTTTTTTTTTTAATGGAATGATGACAATTTAAAATTGCTTTATTCAAAAGCTCACATATGTTCAAACTAAACGTATACTACAAAGTGAAAACAAAACAACTTTATTCGAATCGCAAACATCCACAAGAACCCAAAGTTATGTATTGATAAAGGATTGAATATCAAAAGCCACTTAGGGTGTGATTTCTTTTAGAACAAAATGAGTTTTTCCTGTACCGGTACAATAGTATCTATCGATAGATTCACGACATAAGAGTCTAAAACTTGAAAAGTTTGTGTTATTCACTATTACACGTCATTTGATGGTTAAAGCAGTCAGTAGGCATTATGTTGATTCTCTTCGCTTATTGGGGCTTCAAGTACATAATATTTTTGCCCGTATCTTTTTATTTCAAAGGTAAAAAAAGAAAACTGGATGTTGAAACAAAATACTAACTCAGCTGCAGTCGATATTAATTTTACGCATATGCCTGTGGTATTTTGTTAAAGAAAGAAAGATAAGAATGCACACCTACACTATGTCGGTATATATTGTTTGAAGGAAAATAGGTAACGCAAAAATTTATGCTCATATCACTGTTGGTGCCCGTTTTTACCATCTTTCCTTAAATAAGAGGAAACATAACATTTGCAAAAGGTTATGAAATCCCTGCTTAGTGTTTTAATTAATATATATCGTCACATATTTACAAGATGCAATTGGGTAATTGTTATTCAAAATGTGTTAGAATATCCTGTAATTAAATTAACGTTGGTAACCTAAATAAATAAATCTCCAGACTAACACACCAACTGTGTGGCCCTAAACTAAGCAGAGCTTGTACTATAGGTACCACACAATGGACTAGGGGAGAACCTAGTTACACCCAGACACGAGCCAATTTCGAAAAAACATATTTTTTACGAAATTGGCCCGACCCTGGGATCGAACCCTTAGCAGTCCGATACATATACCGCTACACCACAGAGGTCGTCAAAACAGGCATAAGAACAAATCATCTTTAAAAAAATAACAGTAAAGTAAAAGATCTTTGATAACCATCTGCAATATTAAATGATATTATTAAAGCAAGTTACGTGGTATATGGAAGGAAAATTATTATGTTTTGAACAACAGGAAATGACATGCATTTGCTTTAAATGTTGAGACTTTATTATTTTTTAACTAGAGGATCGTTATGCTCGTTATGAAAAATAAATGTAACATCAATTAAAACTTTAAAGTTTAGCCGTAAAATTAATTATGGTTTAACTAGTGGCCGCCCGCGACTCCGTTCGCGTGGAAGTCGGTTTCCCGTGGGAATAAGAAGTTTTCCCGCGGTAAAAAGTACCCTATGTCCTTTCCCAAGTTCAGTTCTTTCTTCATACTAAATTTCAACAAAATCGGTTTTGTGGTTTAGGCGTGAAAGCGTAACAGACAGACAGACAGAGTTACTTTCGCATTTTTAATATTAGTAGGGATTTAAAAATACTTGCGGCGTTTCACTACACTGGTACCTTATGTTTGATATTATTTTTTCTATTACATTGAAAAAAAAACGTTGAAAATTGACTTATAATAAAAAATGCTCTCGTAAGTGTTGCATAGTGTAGGTATTGTAATGAGCAGAATGTATGCTAAAAGCAATTTATCTTTTACATTATATCGTCGAGAAAAAACAACTTATATTGTGGTATCGATATAAAATATACAAGGCTTTTGGCTAATATGTTGAGTATTTTTCCAACTTTTAATTATCGCATAATCAAAAAGCAAATAAGTGCACAACTGCAAACACAGTTTAGCACTTAATGCATTAACCGTTTTGAACAGTGCTTTTTGGAAAGTTACTTAAACCAGTATTTTTGTTGGTGACAGTATTTATTTTTGTGTCATGCAGGACTTGTCAAACAAGTTAGTTCACTCATGGCACCATCGTGTTTTCTACTCTTGCTGCATTAAGCTTCCACTCTTGTGCACTCTACACACTTCACATGTTCGGTCTCCGCGACACGAGCTACCACCACTATCCTGACGCATAACTGGAACACAGACATCTGTTTGACTAAATTTGGCAGGACATGGTATTAACATCGTAAGAGTTTGCACCAGAAATATAAATCAAAATATCTGTATGAATATGACCAAGTAAGGATAATTTTCATTGAAATCCGTAGCAAAGATTGCTACAGCGTAGCATAAGAAGTCAATGACCTAGCTACGAAGCTTTTCTGCTTAACTATTGTTTCTTTTACATCAGATATTATTACGAGAATAATTAATTTAACATCATAACAACTATGACAAATAAACAGCTTATAAAACAGATACTTCGTCAATCCGTATCGCAAATAACTGATAAGTTACAATCAAATAATTCCATTGATTTTAAAGAAAATAAACACCTACGACTACATACAATTCATAAAAAAAAAGTGGAAATAAAATCTTTTCGCGTATATCTACTTTTAATAGCGCACGCTTTTTATAAGTAGTTATAAGCATTTATTTTAATATTAACTGTACTTAGTTATTATCAGGGACGATAAATCTCGTTTTAAAAACTGTAAAATCACAGATGTCGCTTAGATAAACAAATGGCTAAGTGGCGGAAATGGTTCTTTTAGTAAACACTCGTGCAAACATACGTAAATGCAATTATATGCAGTTTAACTAAAGATAACCAAGTGCAAGGTTGGGATCGTTTATGGTTTTAAATGTGCATACATAATAATAATGTTTCAAATGTAAAAACTAACTGTTTAGGAGAAAATGAATGTTCACTTGTTCTGTGTATGCGATAAACTAATATTAAAAGTAAAAGTTAAAATCCGACTATTTTTAGACAAAAAAAACGGTCCATAATGCTCTAAATAATTTAGTTATAACTAGTGGCCGCCCGCGACTCCGTTCGCGTGGAAGTCGATTTTCCGTGGGAATTAGAAGTTTTGCCGGGGTAAAAAGTATCCTATGTCCTTTCCCAGGTTCAGTTCTTTCTTCATACCAAATTTCATCAAAATCGGTTCAGTGGTTTAGGCGTGAAAGCGTAACAGACAGACAGACAGACAGACAGACAGAGTTACTTTCGCATTTATAATATTAGTAGGGAAGTAGGGATATAAAAAATGCAATGTCGTTTGTCCGCTTGAATATATATGTTACGGCTATTACCCGAAGTGCGGTTACACCTAGTTTTAGCCGGTTAGTAGAGTTTTTTATATGGAAAACTGTAACAAAAAATATATTCCTATAAATATAAAAACTGGCTTCAATCATTAGGCTACGGAGTCCCGCGTAGCGGTGTGGTATCAAAACAGGAACCTAACTAACCTAACCTATTGATGTTCTAACCGGCTAAAACTAGGTGTAGCCGCACTTCGGGTATTAACCGTAACATATATATTATGTATGAACCTTGGTGTCTAACCGAAACATCGATTAACGTTCTCCTTTATTAATTTTGCAAGTAAAACAAATAAAACTATTCATATTTTTTCATCAACACGATTAGATATACAAATTATCAGGCAATAATTACTATACTATCGCTTTTGATAAAGTTTATGCCATCGTTGATGATAACACGCAATTATAATACTAAAGGGAAAAATATAAATGTATATATTAATGTCATACATAACCTAAAGATTTAGCGTTCCATATATAAAACTTGACCTATAGACAAAAAGTAAAATTAGGCTTCCTTGGAATCAATTGTAACAATAACTGTAAAATTTGTTTTTAATAATAACGAAAACTAAAACCACTTACCACTTATTATTGATGAAGTAACAGATTTTACATGGATAAGAATTTATTAGTATTGCTAATCAATAGGTTGATTTATTTTAATATCATTTATAATTACAACATAAAACAAATGTTTTTAAATTCAATCTTTTGCAACGGCTGCATGAATTATCTATTGAAACATATACTATATTTAAAGTAATAAAATGTATTTATCATATTTTCTAATGAATACATGTTTTCCATTAACGTATCGTATTTATATGTATTATGTGTAGACATTGTAAAGTGTTGACATTCATACTACTTTTTAATGAATGTAAATGTTAATAATGGACTTAGGTAATTAACAATGAAATCAATATTATGTTAGGCATCCGTTTGTAGGTACTGATTTTAATACATACATCTTTAAAAGTTTTTTTTAAATTAGAATACTGTTACATAAAAAATGGTATTCGCTCAAAAAACGGTAGTGATAGAAACCTTAAATCTAATCTTACATGTTTTTTTTAAATTTATGTTAAAATAAAAACAGATATGACTCACTATAGTTTTCTTTTTGTAATTGATTTTGCTTAATTTTTTGATTCAAAATTGCACCAAATTTGCATTCAATAAGTTTTATGTAATTATCTTTTAAAAAATGGGTCATGTGTGTAACAAATATATAACTAGGGCTTTTGTTAGTTGATATCCTCAGCAGATGCACATATTGTGACATAACGCATTGTCGTAATATAATAATGGTTAAACAGTGTTTTGTTTGTACTAGGTAGGTATTCTTATCATCACAATAATATTACATATTCAACATGCGATCTTCTATTACATTAACTGGATTTCAAAGTTAAATGATATTCTTTTAAACTTTTGATGAGTTAATAAACGGTGTATTTTTATTCCTAATTAAGTTTCGATGAAGTTAAAGGAGCTAACGAACATCATTTTCATCATAAGTCCTTGTTTACGAACAAACAAATATAAGTATAACATACCTAGTTCTGTTGCTACGTCTAAAACTTCGTGTGATCAATATATCTTATGATTGATACAATAAAATTTAATTATACAAAATATCAGTGATTATACGCAATCTTAATAACACATTAACATTTATTGTCACCGAAGATGTAAACATATGTTACAATAGTTTTGTAAACAAACATTAGGTAACTAGAGTAGTATATAACTCAATGTAATGGATTGGCAATTTTAATTATCGCCATAACTTAGTTAATCAGTCTTCGTTGTATGATTAATGTGTCGAAGCACGCGGCAACCATAACTCTCTATTTATTAATCTAAAATCTGAAAAGCAAAGCGTTTTGTAATTATTATCCGTTACATTACTGTAAATGACTTTACAGACGATTTTGTGTTAAACACTGCCCTACCTATTTTACAACTAAACAGTTGCCTGTGTTCCAGTCTAATACTAATTACATAAAAATAACTGAATTAATAAAATCACTGTTTTGTGTAGAACAATCAATGAAATGTGTTTACCACCCAAAATTTTTATGAAATAGGTACCTATAAAAGAACTTTAACTCAATCTTAACTCTTATTTAAAACAAAACATGATTTATTTTTAAAACATATTAGTTATACCTTATTCCTACGTTTTAATTATAAACTTATGGAATCTCATCGTAAAAAAATATCGATTTTTTCTTGTTTGTTTTCCTTCTAATACTTATTAAAACTTTTGTCACGTTTATTATTAACTAGCTTTCCGCCCTGCGGTTTCACCCGCAACTTCTACATAGTTTTTCCTGTGGCAATATCTTACGGAACCCTATTTTTTCCAAAATAAAATACAGCCTATGTTACTCGTGGATAATGTAGCTTTCGAATGGTGAAATTTTTTTTTAAGTCGGTTTCGGAGCCTATTCATTTCAAACAAACAAACAAACAAAAAATCAAATCTTTCCTCTTTATAATATTAGTATAGATATAGATTACTCACCTGCCTCTGCAGGTGAAAGTGTACCTTATATCATCGTAAAAAGAGCTATTTTACCATATTCGCTATAAACTTTCAAGAGTTCATTGAAACATGCAGTGATAACAATACTTTTTGGCAAATTTCCAAATGTAAACACGTGTAATGCTTCCATTCACATGACTAATAAGCAATCAAAAGGTTAGCAAGTACATATATTTATATACTTTTTTTTGGTAAAAAAATAACTGAAAATATTTTTTTAATTCAAATTTAATTTGAATAAGTAATCATACTCAAATCGAATTATGGCATTTTACTCGCACGACAAACCCGCTGGAAATAAGCGTGGACGTACCTTTATTTTGTTTTATAATTTCGTAATTCATGTAAACTTTTTTTTGAATAAATGCTAATTGTTAAACATAACTTAATAACTTTCATAGCCTGATGGTTGAGCCTAAATAATAATTGAATATACTAACAAAATTTACAGAAAACTCAATTTCAATTATGGTTTAGGCGGGATGATATACAATATTTTTTAATTTAATCTCTTTCAAATTATGCACATTATAACCACGCATTTACGGTGAGGAAAAACCTCGTGAGGAACCCATGTGGTTGGAAGATTATGCATCATGTGCATCCACCAACCCACACCGAGCCAGCGTGGTGGATATTTGCCCAATCGCTCTCGCTATCCAAGAAATAGGCCTGTGCTCAACTAGTGGGATATACAGGATGATTGGTAATGCGATACATTAATTCTAAGGGGTTAAAATAGAGCTTATTTGCAGTCAATTAAGTCATATCATACCATGTCCGAAAATTGATAATTTCTGAGCTGCGGGTTTTTTATAAAAAAACTTAAATGTTGCATAACTCTAAATACCTATAGGCTATTATTATAATAAAACAAAGAGATATGTCTTTATCAAGATGGTCAAATGACAACTTCCCTATTGCGTCTCGTTGTAGGCACACGATCGATCTTGGATTGGTTCGTCCTGTTTATACCGCGTTGGGAGTTACGCTATTTTAAACACTACCTCCTCTCAAAATAAAGGCAGATAAGTTTTTGATTCCGTGAAGTCGTAGATGTTTTTAAGTAGGAAGTTAGGAAAGTATATCATTTTGTTTTTGTTTTAATTATATCACCCTTTTTTTGCGAGTTTTTGTGAAGTGATCAACATTAGAAAGAAATTAGATTTCACGGGCTCATTACTCCATAATTTTATTTTATCTACAATTTCTTTATGCATTTCAATTTTTGTATTTAGCTAAAATGACCGATTACGAATATATTAGAAGATCAATAAACATACGTACTATGGTTACCGTGTCATTAACACAAGGGCTTAAACTCACGTCCGTAATAAGACCATGATAACTTCTTTAATCCCTTCTCTTAATAGTAGATGGTAGAGATGCCATTAATCTCCCCTATATAACGGGTGTATAAAGACCATTCCCGAAGCCAGAAACCACGTATTTTGGGCCTAAATAGTAACCAAATTCATTAACAGTATAACCCAGAAAACTCAATATAAAAAAGTTATTAAGGTATGAAAAGTGATACTCACCGCTTAAGGTCATCGCTAACACATCAGCTAATGGTTCAGGAACGATGGCTTACATAGCAAATAATACTAAAACACTTTTTCATTTGAAATAATGCGGAAATTTGATAGTGTATTTATACACAATTCAGTAAAAAATAGAAATTAAAAAAACCATAAAAATATTTTTATGCTTTGACGTAACCAGGACCCCTTCAGCAATGCCCAGTTTTCGTTTTCGGAAACAGTCTTTTTACACCCACGTATAACTCGTTATGCAAAGCATTATAAATTTTATTAACTACTATTTTTATTTAACATTAGTCGACAAACAATAACTTTGCCCACTGTTGTATTCTATTCAGTCAGACCCAGTCGTAACAAAAGATTTCCAAAAAGTAAAACAATATAAGAAATGCCCCAATTTAGGGCGACCGCCATATAAACACGAGACCACGGAACGCATTTGTTAAGAAACTTGCAATCTTCAGGTTCTTTCAGCCTTGTACATGAACATAGTTTTATAACAACCACTAGTGGCCGCCCGCGACTCCGTTCGCGTGGAAGTCGGTTTCCCGTAGGAATAAGAAGTTTACCCTATATTATATTTTTGGTATCTTAAACCGTTTTCGCAGCGCACGCAACGAATCCCTCATGGATGAATAATTTTCCCCGTTTTTTTCACATTTTCCATTATTTCTTCGCTCCTTATAGTTGCAGCGTGATGTTATATAGCCTAAAGCCTTCCTCGATAAATGGTCTATTCAACACAAAAATATTTTTTTCAATTCGAACCAGTAGTTCCTGAGATTAGCGCGTTCAAACAAACAAACAAACTCTTCAGATTTATAATATTATATTTATAGATAGTATAGATTATTTCTTCCCCAGCGAACATCGCGATCGCCTCAACGGGTTATTCCATGGGATGGACGTCTCCTATAAACACTAAACTAAGAAGCAACGACACAGACGTCAATCCCCTGGAGAGACCCGTAACAGATGATGAAGAAGCCTGGATCGGATCCTTGGTCACTGTCGGAGCTATATTAGGTAAGCTTAATGCTGAAGAGTTCCAACAAGAAGAAAAGGCTGGAGTGATAGAGCCTAGCTGTAGGCTCTGTCTGCAGCGATTAGTGGGCTGACTCGACCGGTGAAATACCACCGTCGCACAGAAAACCATAGTGAAGCAAGGACGATGTTCCTGCTTTCGTTCGGTGAGTGCGGTATCCGGTGCCTAATTTTGTCAAAGGCTCAGCAACACACCCCCAACACACACACTGTTGCGGGTAGTTATGGGCGGCGGTGATCACTTACCATCAGGTGACCCGCATGCTCGTTTGCTTTGCTTTATTATATAAAAAAAAACGCTCCTTACTCCTTATTTTGAAGTTCTTAATGTACTCGGTAGAAACTTGGAGCTATCTTAGCATAAGTTATAATTATCATAGGAACATTCCTTAATAAAATTATTAATATTTTGCAAAGGTAAAGTCTTGGTTTCTAAAGTTTGGAGTTTACCAAATACGTTATCAAAGAGTGAGATAGGCTAACTCTATTTCCTCTGGAGTCAAATATTATTCCCTTCCCTGCATTACCTACAAATATAAATAATGAAAATTCTTCCCAGGTCCGTTCCTCGGTGGTCTAGTGGCGTCGAAGCTCGGTCGCAAGTGGGGCCTCATGAGCTCCGCGGTGCCGCTCATCGTCGGCTGGGTCCTGGTACTGGTAGCGTCTACCGTGGCCGTCATCTACGCGGGCAGGGTCTTCTGGGGCATAGGCGTGGGAATGCTGTTCACCATCTCGCCGATGTACTGCGCTGAAATTGCCACGGTGAGGATTAAAGCTTATAAAAAAAACATACCGAATTGAGAATTTCCTCCTTTTTGGAAGTCGGTTAAAAATTGGTGACAAGTCTGCATGATCTGTAGTAGTAGAATTTTGGTCTGCTGGTTCACGATATATAAATTTTGCCTAACTTAAGGCTTTTTAATTTTCTGTATGTACACATATAAAGGAAAAAAATGCCTATAAATTATGGCGAAAACAGCATTAGCAGGATTTACCTCCAACTTGTTTTGGAGGAGTTGAAATGATAATTATGGTGATATTGACACAAATAAAAAGTAGGCTATGTAGTCGGGAGCATTATGATCCTGTTCATTACTGTCCTAATACGAACTAAACTTGGGTACCTAAAAAAAATCAAAAGAGATGAGTTTCTCCAACATCTATATCTATAAAAATAATAGCTTTGACTTTTGCCAAATCATCAATCAGACTTTGCCCGACGTTTCGACAGGGTTATCGTGGTCGCGTGCGGACTCAGTCCTTTTTGCTTTAAAACTACTGCGCGAAATCCCGGATAGTGTAAAAACAATGTGTACATCGCGCGTTGGCTTAAAACAAATTATTCTTTTTACTAATGAACCTTCATTCCCAGGACGACAGTCGAGGCGCCCTGGGCTCCTTCCTGCAGATGTTCATCACGGTGGGTTTCCTGCTGGTCTACGGCATCGGGCCCTACATCCCGTACTCGGTGGTCGCCATCATCGGTCTGGTGTTCGTGGTGGCCTTCCTAGTGGCGTTCTTCTTCATGCCCGAGTCGCCGTTTTACCATCTTACTAAGAGTAAGTTGTGTGTTGTTCTTCTTTTTATTTCCGCCGGCTTTTTCTCTCGGTCTACGGTTAGGTAAAGTCGAAGTTTGTAACATTGACGTTCATTAAGTATTTGTTACATATCTATGATGAATAAAATAATTTTGATTTTGATTTTTTTATTCGAATTCAGTATTGAAATTTAATTTTACTACCTAGTTAAAGATATTTTAACATTCTGGAAAATTTAATTTTGTATTTCAACTCTATTTAGATAATAAGATTATCACATTAAGCTCAGCGTTTGAAAGAATAGAATTCTTGTAAGTTTATTTTTTCAATCCTGAAACACTTTTGAAAAAATATATTATTTTATTTTCATCACTCGTAGATAAACCAAACCAAAACTAATATCAGTTTTAAATACGTTTATAAATAAAGTCCGACAAATCTTTCTCATTACTTCCAACACCCAAACTCTATTTTCCAACTTCATCGACTACTCAGCAATCAAACTATCAATATAACGTGATTACAAAGGAATCGTGAAGTCTTACTTGAGTTTTCCCCCAGACAACCGCGAGGCGGCGTCGTCGTGCCTGCAGACGATCCGCGGGCGGTCGCGGGAGGGGGTCGAGGAAGAGCTCACTCAGATGGCCATGGACGTCCAGGCCTCCATGGAGAAGACTGCTACGGTAAATTATCATCATCATTATTATTATCATCATTATCATTACATAGTATAAATCCCAGTCGCTAATTCTGTCTGTTTGTATGTTTGTCTGCTAACTCCTCCTAAACCAGTTGAGGGATTTTAACGCGGTTTTCACCATCCTTTAGGTATTTTTTTCATTTAAATTTGTAAATAAAGAACAATCGGAAAAAGTTTTTTTAAGTTAGCCAAAAATCTTCCGTGAGCAAGTCGGCCAAAATTACACCATTGCGAAGCGTGGGCGGGTCGACTAGCGACCCAGTGATTGTATAATTTCGAAAAGAGTGCCGAGAGTTTTTTCCGCCAGCTTTTTCTCTCGGTCTACTACGGCCATTGCTGATGAATGTAGGGGTGTCCCGTCACGTGACATCTTTTTTTTAATGCTTTTGGCAATGTATATGAGATTAGTTTTTAATCCTACGTACAACAAAGTAATTTCATTTCATTTCGGTAAGATCATATATTAACTTACCACATTAGGACAGAGCCTTATTTGAGGGGTCACGAGCTTTTTCCCAAATTTCTTTAAAACTCTTCCTTACTAACAGTATGATCTAAACGTAAAAATCTAATGAAAAAAACTGCAGTTACAAATCGGTTGTTTTACTCCGATCTTAAAAATTAATTACTTCTCTAAAAATAACAGTATGATATCCCCCTACAGATAGCGGATGTGTTCCGCGGCAGTAACTTCAAGGCGTTCTACATCTCCTGCGCTCTGGTGTTCTTCCAGCAGTTCAGTGGCATCAACGCTGTCCTCTTTTACATGACCAATATATTCAAGGCCGCTGGAGCTGGCCTGGACCCCTCGATTGCCACCATTATCATTGGGGCCGTTCAGGTACGGTCTTAGAAGATCTCCAGACAAACACACTAATTATGTGGCCATGCAGTAATCGCGGTAAGCGCTTGGATTATAGGACAAAATGGACTAGAGAAGAAAATACTTACATCCAGAAGGTGTTAAGGACAATAACTTCCTTTATAGCTGAGTTTTTAAGGATTTAAAAACCATTCCTCAGATGCTAGTAAACATTTCTGCGGAAAATCTCAACCCAAATTAATAATTGAATGGTTTCTGCTTGCAAAACTTATTGGTCGTGTGACAATTATATAATAATTTATTTCAGTGGGATAACCATCTAATCGAATTGTTTGTCATAGTCCAAGGTCACTCTTCTGTTGATACCTCGATACACAACAGCTAATTATTGATAAGATTCACACAAATAGGCAGTAGGGGATTTCAAGTGCACCTACACTCAAGGAAATAGTTTACATTTAAATTTATTGAGCGTATAAATCAAACCAAGACGCAAAGATAATGAATATAATTGCTTTCTAAACAGTGGAGAAAGATGGGTTTAATTAATTTAATTAATTAAGATATATATCTGAATAATAACTATAACGTAGGCGGTGGGTACCTTAGTTATCAGTATTCATCTTTAGGGGCCGTGTAGTGCTTTAAGTTCTGGGCATATGTGGGGGATGTGTTGGAATCAAATAAAACCATATGTGGTATTGCGACGATGTAATTATCTCCTCTTGATAGCAACCAGTAGGTCATTCGATTAATTCACAAGAAGGCACGGATCACGAGACAGTTTCTACGCAGACACCAAGAATAGCATTTCCAACTATTCGTCGCCATATCTTGACAATCTCTATCACTCCGTCGGTTACGAACAACTACTCCATCGGGCAACGATGTCCCATAGACTCCGTCTAGCATCATATTTGGTACTGGCAATCCGCACCTCTTCATTATCAACCATAAGAATAAGTAGTCGAACTCCGACAACTATTATATTATTTACTTGTGGCCGCAACTCCGTTCTCGTGGAAGTCGGTTTCCCTTGGGAATGAGTAGTTTTCCCACGGTAAAAAGTACCCAATATAACTTTGGTGTTTCTATACCGATTTCTATGATTCTTTTTAATGGAATAGTTAATAATGTAAACTTTTTTAATTAGGGATGACTGAGAGTGTTATAAACGTAAAAATAGACAAATATAATTAGAAAGCTTCGAACTGCTAAGCTATCGGGAGTTAACCATAAAAGATAGACATATGCTATCGTGGGATATTTTTTATATAATTTTAAGGAAAACATTTCCGTCTTACATGATTTCTGTGTAGCTTTCACCATTAGGGTTGTACACGCGATTGAAGCTTAAAAAATTGAGTAACTTCGCTTGTTTTCCCAACATGTCCCTTCACTGCTCTACTCCTATTGATGGTAACGTGATGAAAAGTATACTACATACTCATGAGTATGAAAAATAATTGTATCAAGTTTCGTTAAAATCCGTCGAGTAGTTTTTGTTTCTATAACGATTATACAGGCAGACAAACAGCCAAAAATTTATTGTATGCATTTTTGGCATCAGTATCGATCCCTTATCACCCCCTGATAGTTATTTTGGAAATATATTTCATGTACAGAATTGACCTCTCTACAGATTTATTATAAGTATAGATTACTGTTATTGTTTTATGAATGAACAAGTAGGTGCCACTTAAAATCCCACTCTAAGCACACAAATTATGTTATTATCAAGATCCCTAATAAATCAGCAAAAAATGTTTTTTTGCTTTTAACGTAACAAGTACCCCTTCAGCAATGCCCAGTTTGTGTTTTCGGAAGCAGTCTTTTTACACACTGAATACCTATTTATATAAAGTCAGAAACACCACTAAGTCCTTAACGATGTTCCTTTAAAGAAGCTGCCAAAATAGGCACTATACCTTTTTAGTCCTTTTCAAAGTAAAAGTTTCCAAGACTAACAGCTTCATAAAGATTAGAAAAAGATTTGTTACTTTCAAGATGTTGTTGATGTGAAATTTTGCTGTGTGTTGGAGGCGAGTCCGAATGCGAGTTTTTTAGTATGATGTTTAAATAAGTCTTTTTTACTTACAGTTAATTGCTTCATCGGTGACTCCTCTGGTGGTAGACAGACTTGGTAGAAAAATGCTACTTCTCATATCTTCTTGCGGAACTGCTATTGGTCTGGTAAGTATTTACTTATTTCAATGAAGTGAAGGTAACTTTATTCATACAATTGTTTATGATAAAATATACATAATTTAGATACCATTATTTATTACCATATTAGTAAAGAAACATTGTAAAGTAAGGTATAATAAGTGTCGCTAGTTTTAAATCAATAATTCGTGACCGTAACATAGTCTACAAGTAAAGATTCATTTTAACATCTTTCAAAGGTAATTTCGAGAAAAATGCAACTTGGTTGTTAATCTCTTTTACTACGTTTATTATTCTTTCTTACGAATATGTCAATTTCCGCTATGACTTTTAAATTTAGATATACAGGGTTATTTTTAATTAGCGCATCACCTCTAGGCAGCTTTTCTACATCGATCCCAACAACATTTAACCAACAACTAATTAAAATTAATATTTTTGAAAAATAGTTTTTCCATACAAGTTTATTAGATGCCTCAATAACTCAACTTAGCGTGGCGGGCGCGCGGGCGACGGGGAAGGGGTGGTGTAGCCGGTTTAGGTACTTCTTACAAAATACAGAGTAATAAATATCAGAGCTCGCAAATTTGTTTTTGTTTTTGTGTTAATTATCAAGTTTTGCAAAAAGTCGTAGAACAAATGTTATTGGGATTAATGTAAGGAAGCCGCCTGCAAGAGGTGATGCGCTAATTAAAAATAACCCTGTATTGCTAAATATCAGTCTACAAGCCCCCATAACCCCAACCCTGGTGTACCCCCAGGCACTCCTGGGCATGTTCTTCCTGCTGCAAGCCAACGAGAGCCCCGTGGTGGAGAGCATCAGCTTCCTGCCCGTGCTGGCACTAGTCCTGTTCATCGTCACGTACTGCGTGGGGCTGGGGCCACTGCCGTGGGCGGTGATGGGGGAGCTGTTCCCGATTGAAGTGAAGGCGATCGCCAGCCCGATCGCGACCGCGTTCTGCTGGGTGCTGTCGTTCTTGATCACTAGGTACGGTTTTACACGTGTGATGGTTGTCTCTTGTTTTGTGTATATCACGAGCTGGTTGTTTTAATCTGCTTATTTATATGTCCGTTAATAAACATACAAATATATAATAATATCTAACAAAGTTTTAAAAAAATATAAATTCATTTGGGAATTGGTTAAGCTTTTGACTAAAGTCTACCAATAGCATTAATTTAACTTTTTATTATTTTTAATCTAAAAATACATGAATAAAACATAAATGTAATTTATATTAGGAATTACGTACGAAGTCTCATTATAATAAGAAACATTATTAGAAACGCATTGTATTCTACATTAGGTGTACTGCAAGGGTCTATTTTCGTGCTGCTATTAATCTTTCTTTATATTGTTACCGTAGTAAATAAATGAAATTTTAATGATGCAATAATGTTTTCTTACAGGTTTTTCAGTATCTTCAGTCTATACGCAGCATTTTGGTTCTTCGGAGCATGCTGCGTGCTGTCGTTCATATTCACATTGTTTGTGGTGCCCGAGACCAAAGGGAAGAGCTTCAATGAGATTCAAGACATGCTTGCTGGCAGGTAATATCACATTTTAAGTGTAAAAATAAGATTAAGTTCATCAATCAACTAGAGATATTAAATCTTATTCAGTAAAGATTTTTGTCGCCAAAATAAATAAATCTCTTTTACTCTCTCTCGTAACTAGTTCATATTAGAAAAAGACAGACAGGTAAAACAAAGTCCAAATCATTGCTAAGGATTAGACTGGTTTTTTTGCGTTGTGTTATGAACGAACATTTAGGGAAGACAAATAAAAATGCCAACCCTACTTCATGTAATTTCTTATTATAAGTTGAATTTAGTGCGATTTATACTCGATTTCGGCACCTCGATGTAATTCAGTATTGGTCTAATGCATGCTATAGACACGGCACGTCAATTCTTCGGAAAACTGTGATATTTCATGAAACCGATTTTACAGATTTCCTGGAATTTATCATCGATCAGAAAAAGAAATGATTGAAAACGATTTTCGCCAATTAGTTTCCATAATGGAGCACATGTTGGTTCTATCTTCTTTAAGGGTATTTGTGCCTTCTGTCGTTTGCTGTAGTAATTTTTTTTTAAATCGGCTTTATAAGTTATATTTAGTTTGTTTGTTTATAAAAATAGTAGGAATGCAACGTAGGGTTTACTTGTAGATTTGCTTTCTGGAAGTATTGCTTAGATAATTTGGCACCTACTGTAGATTTTTTAACTAGCAAAGGTTTTCAATATAGTTTATTTTTTTAAGAATGTCAATGGCATATTTGCTTTTCCTCGAGTTGCATTTATTATTTGTAGTAGATAAATAGCTTCACTTTATTTTTCAGCTATGTTAATTTCTTTAAATGTGTTAATCTTAAATTGTATCATTAATTTGTTAATTAATATTAATTATGTGTTATTTGTTACAGAACCAAGAAAAGCGAGAAGATGTAAAGGCGAGTGTTCACATCCGTTGAAATAAATGAAATTTTATATGTTTTCTACATATTTAATGGAAATTGAATTATTTATACGTAATAGACATAAATTGATAATATTTTACTTATATGAAGTAGTGGTAGGTATATACAGAGGTTAATGACCAAAGTTCCTAAAACTAATCGTACGATTCGTTTAGGATAAGTTTTTAAGGTATTATAACTATTTTCTATAAATAACATCATAGTTATGCTGTTAATACACATATAATTCATAAAATTGCCAATGAATATAAAGAAAAAAACATATCATGTAGGGGTTTTGTGATATTGGTAAATTTTTTAGGATGTATATTTTTAAATATTTAGAGCAAATGGAAAAAGGACGTGTTGTCTGAAAAGAGCAAGCTATTGAAGGTTTACTCTATAACAGCTTATGCGACAATCCTTACCTCTGCCAACGAGAAATTTATAACATAGCGAAGAATTTGCTAAAAGTAAATTTACTATATTTTATAGGTACTGGGATAGAAGTCGATTCAACTTATAACAAAGTTGTAACAATTTACCCAAGGTAAATTAATAATATTTATACAGGGATAGAAATCGATTACATTTATTGTTAAGTCTTTAAATACCCCCCTTATCTATGAACGAAACTTGAGCTTCCATTCGTTAACCGACTCCTGTCCCGTGACGCGCCTAGCGCGTCATGAAGAAACCTTCAGGGAGGCCCATGACGCGAGAGATGCGTCATTAGAAAAAAGTTGCAATTCAAATTTTTATTTGATTTAATCAATAAAATATCTTATTTTATATAAAAATTAACTCATTAGGAACACCAATATCAAGGGCCACTATTTTTTTTTGGAAAATTAAATTGCCAGTGGTTGTCAACCATAGGGTGCCTACCTACAGGTAACTGTTTATCCTACTAATTTTGAAAAGTCTTATTATTAAAGCCAGGATTCGAACTTAGCAAATCTATAAAAATAATCACTATGTTTTGGTCACCAATGACTAGTTTAGATGTAAAAACGGAACATTTTTGATTTGCGATAAAATACTTCCCACAGGTTGACAACCAATGGTGGAAATCTATAACTTATCTTCTTTCTCGTATAAAACACGTAGATCGACACTTTTAAATACACTAAACTAATAAATGAAACATAACAAACAATTACAGGTCTCACTTTGTATTATTTTAGTTGAAACTGCCTAAAATAGCGTAATAACATCACCAGTGGCCCACGACGCGTCAGGTGCGTCATCATTTAGGAGGGCCCGTGACGCGACTAGCATGTCATTGAATTTTGTATGGGGCCACGGAGGAAAGGCTCGAAAAATGATGGTGGCAAGGAGTCGGTTAAGATATGTATTGTCACTATCTTTTTTATATGACAGCTTTCGTGAGTGACAGAGACAAATATATTTAAACTATTGCAGATTGGGTGTGTTCTTGATTAGATAGGGGTTAAATGTTAACTTACTTAACTTAATATTGGACCAAGTCGACAATGTTACTAACATTAGCTTAATTTTTATACGATAAATATATTTAGATAAATTACTTTTTGACTTATATTAAGTAGTATTTATTGACAGATATGTAATTTTAAACAAATTTCTTAATATATATTCCGTATTTAATTGTTTTTTTAATAAATAGTAAATTATTTAATCGGTCTAAATTAAATTCAATTAATAAAAGTACAAATAGCTTTTTAAATAATGCTTAGATAATATTTTTGTAAAATTGTTTTATAATAATAAATATTTAATTGAATACATAATTTGTTTTCTTTTTATTCATGTTTATTTTATGTAAAGCATACCTTCTTACATATTTTAATAGCATATTATATAGTTTTAATGTTTAAAAAAAAGGATTTTTAGCCACATGAGGAAAAATCTTATATTTTTCATTCCGAGCAATAAGTAATATCGAAAACATGTATGAATGATATAAATTTTTTAGATTGAATACTGAAATTTGAGGCTAAAAATGAATGCAAAAATACAAACTAACATACACGGATATAGACTTTGCTTTACGTACACTATGTAAGTAAAGTTTTGTAGGTATAGTTTCTGTTCAATATGGCGACTTTGTTAAAGAAACACGTTTTAATAATCACTGAACTGTTTTATTAGAAAACACACGACAAGAAAATTAAGTTGACAGACGCATCATAAGCTGTGTGGCCTGTGGTGTTGTCACTTAAAACAAAAATAATTGGTACAACTGCGGGGGAAGAATGAAGCTTAATTTTTCAATAGGTACTTAATAGTTTCTTCCTCAATAATTGATGAAGAAACTATTAAGTACCTCAAACGAGCATGCGGGTCACCTAATGGTAAGTGATCACCGCCGCCCATGACTACCCGCAACACTGTGGGCGTTGGGGGTGTGTTGCTGGGCCTTTGTGAAAATTGGGCACCGGATACCGCACTCACCGAACGAAACGCAGGAACATCGTCCCTACTTCACGTCGGTTTCCTGTGCGACGGTGGTATTTCACCGGTCGAGTCAGCCCAGTAATCGCTGCAGACAGAGCCTACAGCTAGACTCTACCACTCCTGAAACTACTTAAGGCTGTTTCTATGAGAATATATTTTAATTTGGCTACTTCGGAAACTAGTGTGTCAACAATAACGAAGTTAACCGAATACTGATAAAGGATCACTTATTTAATAAAATGACACTTTTTGCGTTTATTGGTACCAGGCAACCCGTTAAACAACATTTATATTTACAGCTCTACAACATTACAGCAAATATGCGTAAAAAAATATTGCCTTTACACTTTGACAGGCACTCTTTTACGGAATACTATGAGGTCATCGTTATAGTATCTACATATTTTCTAATTTATCAACCTGAAATTTAATTTAAATAAGTGCTACGAATATTCAAAACCTCTATTTTCGTATAAATTAAATAATTAATTGGTATAAAGCCAGCTTATAAATAAGAAGACTAAGTAGTCTTAAATAAAACATGTATTTTTCACACTATCAAAATTTATTATATCTGAAAGAAATGGAATTCGATCACCTTCTTCTAATGGACATCAGATCGCAATTTTGGTGATTTGTTAACACCTTGACGATAATTATTATAGATAATATAGAAAATCGATGTTTTTTTAATTATTATATTACAGATTATAGTAGATATAATTATCGCGTAGTGGTTGGATCTGTAAAGTGCTCTACGCACGTCAGGTAAGTTTTTTTAAGATTATTTCAATTTTCAATATCTATCCGCGTGGAAGTCGGTTTCCCGTGGGAATGAGAAGTTTTCCCGCGGTAAAATGTACTCTATGTGTTATTCTGATGTATAAGCTATATTACTGTAAAGTTTCAGCTAAATCCGTCCAGTAGTTTTTACGTGAAAGAGTAACAAACATTCATAAAACCAAGAAATCTTGTGCTAATAGAAAAAATAGTCTTGTTTGCAATTACATACAAATAATAAAAAGGTAGAGTTTGAGATTTTTAGAATTATTGACCTGTAAAAAATCTACGTTATCACAGGATGAAATAAGTTACTGTGATATGAGATTATATTGTTACCACGCAGGTGAGATAAGTTTTCTACAATTGAATTATTATGGTTGGGTTTCATAAATGACCAAAGTTCACGAGAAAATTGATTTTCAAATTTAAAATTTTAGAAAACCTTAAACTAATTAACTTTTCTATTTAGCTAATAATAAGATACATTTAATCATTACATCATAAAATTTTGATGATATTATACAATTTAAGTATTAATTTGATAAAAAATAATAAAAAAATCATACAATTGCCTACCAAATACACGTAATAAAAATATTGCTCTACTAATCTACCTTATAAATATATTGATAACAATTATCACATTGATTTTTATGTAGCTTTCAATATTGTTTAAATGACATTGAAAAGAAATGTGGAAAATTCCCATTTTTGATACGTATAAATAATATATTTCGCATGTTTTAACGCGACATTGTTTACTATTTCTATGTCTTTGACATTATTTACGAGGTCTACTAGGGTTCCGACTTGTGGTGCGAGAAGTTTCCTTAATTAGTTCGTACTAGCAATTTAATATTTTTTTTTACTTTTAAGTGCTAAGCGGGCAGGTACGAGAAAATAATTTATATGTTCACTGTATGTACACGATTTAAATTTTAAATTATGATTGTATAATTTCCGAAAAGAGTGCTGGGACTTTTTTTCCGCCGGCTTTTTTCTCTCGGTCCACGGTTAGGTAAAGTCGAAGTTTTTAACATTGACGTTCATTAACTATATGTTACATATCTATGATGAATAAAATAATTTTGATTTTGATTTAATTTTTTGAATTAACTCGTATTTTGTTATAGGTTATAGTATATCTATGTACAAAATTTAATACAAATCCAACCAGTTTTTGCGTGATAGAGTAAAGAACATCAAGAGTCTTTTTTCTTTCGGCTTTTTACCTTGTTTTTTCGAATAAAATGTTTAACATTAACAGAATAATAAATATCATTGAAATTTAATGTAGGTACTTCTATCAATGAAACTAGTTTTTTACCAATAAAATATGATTAAACTAGTGGCCGCACGCGACTCTATTCGCGTGGAAGTCAGTTTCCCGTGGGAATGAGATGTTTTCCCGCGGTAAAAGTACCCTATATGTTATTCTGATGTATAACCTTTATTACTGCAAAGTTTCATCCAAATCCGTCCAGAAGTTTTTACGAAAGAGTAACAAACATCCATCCATACATACATCCATACATACTCACAAACTTTCATATTTAATATTGCAACGCAAACATTATAAATTAATTTGATGGTATTGGAAAACAGTTTTAATTTAAACCACCCTTTAACCAACAATTTTTTTTAAACTTTAATCGTCAAATGTGAAAATAAGGTATCTGATCAAACGCACATTCTTTTAATGAAGTATTTAAGTAGGTACCTAAACAACACAAAAGATAAACAAGATATTAGCATACATACTGTTGATTTGATATTTCAAACCGGTTCTAATTCAAATAGTGTACGCAAGTTACAAAAACTATGTTCCAATGGACATTACAATATTTTTGAATAACTTTAGTACTGACTGTCTGTTCGTTAGAATATAGGTACCTAAATAATAAATAAATACCTAAACATTAACATAAATCAATTAACATTTTTTTTGTAAGCCGAATGTAAAAAAAACCGTAATAAAAAAAACTTATTTTATGATCAGGTATACTTACATATTCACAATTGTTTTTTTTTATATGTAGGTATGAATCAGCATAAGAATTTTAGATGTTTATTTAGTACCCGTATACGTACTTCGTATTAAATGTTTTTGAGGAGGTAAATCAGTATGCAAAGTATTGTATGAAACTAAGTTATAAATGCGACTCATTATGGAAATTTTGGTTAGTTCTTTGAGTCTTTCGGAATATCGACTGGTGTGTGATTGCTTAATAATCCATATTAAATCGAAATCATTTATCCAATAACTTGAATTCAGTGTTAAAAATGTGAAATTTTTAAAAAGTATTTGATAATAAATTCCAAAAATAAGTAAGTGATATGACTTATGGTAAATCTTTTTCAAAAAGCTAAGTACCTACTTAAGTTTTAACTCGGATATTGGTAAAGTATTTGTTTTGTTTTTACGACGTTTTGTATTAAGTATATTCACTACTCATTTTTCAAACTCTTATCATTTCAATATTAAGTTTCGTTAGCATTGTCAACCATTTTGATTTTAATAATCGGCCAAATTACACTGGCGTCCCATCTTGTAACTCTTGTTAATTTTACATCTATGTATACGTTGCTATGGCAACCATTTTTTGTAACACATAAACAGAAACTTATTTAAGGAGTTGAAAAACACATAAAAATTGACTTCTGATAGAAACACTCTTATTTCAGGAAAACATTTGATATTAGTGTAAATATATTCGCTTTTAACTAATTCTAAAAAGCGTTAGGTAAGCCCACATTTAAGGAATCTGTGAAAATGGGTTTTACGTGTAACCATATAGCTTAACAGTCTGTAACATTAACCTACCAAGTAACGTGGCGTGAACTTTGCATTAGCGAGTGAATAGAATAAAAAAGTGCATCCGTCATTGTTGACAAGCTTGCAATTTGACAGTTTCATACATTTTTATTCAATTCACTCGCTTACGCAAAATTCACATACCTACTTCTTGATTTGGGGGAGGGCAGATAGGAAAAAAATAAGTAGCGTCTGGAAATAAATAAAAAAACATTCCGTACACTTTGAGACAAATTTCCTTTTTTCATAATCTTTTACTTATTATTTATTAATACACTGGTAGTTACTACGTGATAACAGTGGTGGAGCAATGATAAATGGATTTACGAGTATGCTAGAAGTTTGAGCTGTGTTAAAAACTCAATTTTGAGTACCGTCATCAAAGTTTTTTTTGAGTTTCGATAATTTAGGCTAGGTTTTAGTTTTCAAAACCGTGACTTTGAATTACGTATACAGCGTGTAGGTATAATGTAAAATTAAAAAACAAAACTGTCACTATGAAGAATATATATTTGTTATGTACTTTCTGTAAATAAGAATAACTTTAGAATGACATACCTAATTTAAAAATAGATTTTCCACTACTTATTTACTACTACACTTATATACTACTATAATTAATAATTAAACTTTAATATAATACTTACTTTGTACTACGCAGTTAAAAATTAATCAAAAAGTTGGCGCCTTTAGTTTTAATTCCGCAATGAAACAGCTTCTTGCTCTATTATTTCTAGGTAAAGGAGGAAAACTAATTTTATTACCCATTGTACTTGCATAATTTTCTTTGTTATAGTGGTTTTTAAGTGTTCTTTTGTTAGTATTTACTTACATATATTGTTTTAAAAAAATAATAAAATAAATGACATGAAGAAACAATGTTAAAACATTTTTATATATTTTTCTGGTAGATTACTGGTGGGATCTATAGGCAAAGCGACATTTAACTTGAGTTTATTTTATTTTTACAACTTTAATTACCAATCTTTAGTTAGTAGCATATACCTTAATAAAATGCTTACATTCATACATAACCGTGTCTTATCATCTACATTCGTTGATTTACACTTCCCTATTGACATTTCAGGATTGGCGCCAACGTCACCGCTTCCCGCCAAATCCCGTGATAAGACATTGACGTATCGACGGCGTCATGGCGGACCGCGATTACTCGTACGAGCTGGTGCCCCCCGGCTCACCAGTCGCTCAGCAGCCGCGAAGAATGGAGGCAGGACAGTTGTGGCGGCAATATGTCATCGCCGGCGTCGGTACGTCAAAAAAAGTGGTTTTTTTTGTGTCGGTAGTATAGGCTGAATGGGGCAGTGACCTGTGCTTTTTCGTGCATAAGCGCGTTTTTTTTTTATTTTGAATTCTATTTGAATGGAAGATATGTATTTAACGTGTAAAAGTGATATTACAGGAAGGACACCGTTTGGGGTCTTTTTCTATAGCCGACTTAACGTGAGTGTAATAGAGTCACAATTTTGGGTAGGTTTTAAAGCATTATCAGACGGCCTACTCACCATCTCTTTTATTCAATTTGTAATTAAGTCTAAACCAGTTTATGATATATTTATATGTGTGATAGAAACAAACCAAAAATATAGGAAGGTATCTTATTAAAAATCAACCAAACGCGAATAAATTATTTAAAGTCAACCATACCCGAATAAATTATTGAATGTGGGTAAGTACGATGCATCAAAGTTGAATGACCAATTAAAAACGTTTGTTTTAAAAACATTCGACGACGACTGTATTCAAATTTGTAAACCTACTTACTTATTTTAACGCTAACTGAAAGAAGATAGGTAACAAACAATAAAAGGTAATGTGAAAATATCTATGAACGTTATAGGTATTCAATTTTCCGCCCTACGGTTTTACTTGCATTTAAATCACTTTTTTATAGGAAATGATTAACTTCCTACGGTAAAAAATGCTCGTTGTGTTAATCCTATGGCAAACACTTACACATATAAACAATTTCATTTGAAATATGTTATTTTATAGCCCAGTAACGTCAAAATCTCTTATAAAAAAAAATATGTTAGTTTTACTACAAAATTACGAATGAAATGCCTACTAGGTATGTATTTGGACTTGAAAAAGTTACTATTAAATAGATATACCTACTTACACAACAAAACAAAGCTAAACATAATGATAAATAAAACAGTTACTAAATAAAAAATGTGATCAGTTTCTGAAGTATATTTTTCATGCGGTTCAATTTCCACTATGTAACCCTTCTTAATGTATCTTCTCCAAAACATTATGCGTAGTTATTGCAATAACATTGCAATCAAACGATTAATGGAAACAAAACAATTTCGTGCCTCGCATGTAGGTAAGTCCAATTATCTCGCATCAAATTAGAATGTTATAAATAATTTGTAATGGTTTCATTTCCTAAAAATTTTGGGAACCGCTGGATAGACAAAACCTATTTTACCTACCCCTTTCCCATCCTGAAATAGGTTTATGCCTAATCTTGTATGAATATCATCTTTTTTTTTACACCTTTCATTTAAGGACACCCTGTAACTTAATACAAACTTGCAGGCTTAGTGTAAATCAGTTTAAATTTGGAAATGAGAAATGAGGGATTTTTAATCGGCGAAATGACAAAATAGAGTTTCATATTGTCGTTATTTAGCAACGGAGACCATACCTGCTTTGTATGTATCTATAAGTTCTCTTATTTATTTATTTTTATTTATATTTCCTACGTGTGTTAATAGTTAACTACGTATTTTGTATAACTTGCAATACGATTAAAGTAGAGCGATATCCATAAGAAAATACTAATGAAAACAGCATTATCGTCAAAATTTCACAAGTTAATTCATGTATACTATCAGATTTTGCGATGATTTCAAATTAAATAGTGTTTTAATATTATTTGCAATGTAAATAATCGAACCTAAACCAACAGCTGATGTGAGAGCGAAGATTTTTTTTTTTAAATTGAGTTTTCTGGGTATACTGTTAGTGAATTTAGTTACTCTTTAGGCTCAAGAATACGTGGTTTCAGGCTTCGGAAATGGTATTTTATACCCGTTCTATAGCCTTAAATACAAATGTCACTACAGATATTTAAATCTACTTTAATTTATGAATTCGCCATGTGAATTATAACAGTGTCATGTGGTCATGGGTTATCTTTATATGTTATCAGTTACAGCAATTACTTTTTTAATGTCATAATAATCTGTTGTTTTTTGAGACTTTAAAATAAGTGGAGATTAAATTAAATTTTATTAGTGGTATATAATATAATCAAGCAAAACGTCTATGCCACATTTAAAAAACATAGTATAGTTAGTTGATCATTTTCTGTCTGAATCATATAGATAGTATAAATCTAAGTCGCTAATTCTGTCTGTTTGTATGTTTGGCCGCTAACTCCTCCTTAAGTACGTAACGGATTTAAATGCGGTTATCTCCATATTTTAGGGTATTTATTCATTTAAATTTGTAAATAAAGAACGTTTAGATTTTTTTTTTTAAGTTCGTAGAAATTCAAGCGTTTGCGAGAAAGTCGGCAAAATTACGCAATTGCGAAGCGTGGACGGGTCGCTAGTTGTTTGTAAAATAATTCCAAGTTTAGAAAAAAAAACCAAGTACCTCAGTACTACTTTTATATGTTAAAACGTATAATACATTTTCCCTAGAAATAATTTATCTTATATACGTTTACTAAATTTGATTACGATATAAACCCACGCATAATTAAAGTAAATACAATGATGTAATACGCATGCGCGTGGAGTAAAACAGTCATTACAATGAAATATAATAGCTATTGTCTTATGATGTAAAATATTTACATTTCCTTATCCATCATGTGATCCACCAGCCACCGAGCCAGCGTGGTGGATTACGACTCAAACCCTCTCGCTATCCGAGAAGGAGGCCTGTGCTCAACTATAGGATATATATAGGCTATTATTATTATTATTACATTTTAAAATATTAACACTTCTTATCTGTATGTATTTCTTCTAGTCAAAATCAAAAATTCAATTTTTTTTTCTCATCCTAATGTGAACCGATTAAAAATAAATTACAAAGGAACCATGATTTCTTTTCTTGCAAATAGATGCGCTACTTTACAATTTCTTACAATGAAAAAGACTTTGGTCTCCGGTGGTGATCCCAAGTTTAACTAATTGTCAATATGGGTTAGAAAGCTACTGAAAATATTTTGCATTTCTATATAAGTAGTGAAAAAAACGACAGATTTACAAATCAGTTCAAGTAATTTGAATAATTGACCGTACACATTTATTTTTGATTAATAATTGAGTAAGACTCAAAACTCAAAAATAATATTTTTTTGAAATATCCAAAATAGATTTTTTCCGTTTTCAAGCTTAGTTCTTAAAAATAAAACAATTTCATAATCTGTTAATCAAACAAACTAAGTGCAGAGTAAAAATAAATTGAGGATATTTAATCTTATACTTTTATTTCGTAGTAATGTGCTACGGCGTAGCACACTGGGGTCAATGACCTTGGAGGAAATTGAAGTAGATTTATAAATATAAAATAATAGTAAAATTTAAGTCGGTTTAGTTGGTTAAATTATAATTACACTCATCAATGAATAACACATTATAAGTTTTTTAACACATATAGAGATATGCGGTTTCAAATAAATTGTTAAAATGAAATGTTAATTAATGAAACACGTAATAATCCGATGAGTTAAATTTCATTAATTGTGCTCATTCCAATATTTAAATCGGTTCCATTTTGAATGAGGGAAATAAGGAATACGATGTTGTATGCATTAAATATAGGTTCCTAACCCAATTAAGATCCGTTCGCAATTTTTAGCTAACAACGTATTTTTTTCCAAATACCTACACAAAACACTATAAAACTTGTCTTATTTACAAAATATATGAGTATTAAAAACTGTAATTAACTTAGGAAAATTACACTGTGTACATACTAAAGCAGGCGACTATAGACATTACAATGAATAGATAAATAACAGTGTATTTAAATTGACAAGGTCACGGACGCTGATTAAATTATTTACATAACTTTATTATTTAAACACGAGTCATGGGCTATCGCTTTATATGAATTAGTTTAATTCAAGTACACAAAATATTTTCATTTATTTCAATTTACGCACTTTGTGTCGTCTTTTTGTCTTACTATATTTATTTTGATTTATTTTTAAATATTTAAATTCTGTGTCGCATTAAGTTGGGCGTTGTTTTATAATGAATAACTTTAATTCATTTTATCAGCGTAATTAGCGTATAACAAAAAAAATAATGTTTGGAGTCTTTCATTCTTAAATTCAAATCTAAAAAAGAGATTACCACAAAGTTTGACTTTAATACCGGCATGACTGTCTGTGGCAACCACAGGTGGCAACGAAGTCTCTACGACATTATTTTATAAAAAGAATAACAAATATTCAGTTAATTTTTACTTCTAATTAATACAGACATGGAATATAAAGTCAATAGTTATAAGTTGTCTTACCGTTACTCAATAATAGATATCATAATATCTAGAATAACTTATACATAACCTCATTTGACTTATTATTAACCATAACATATCTATAACCATAACTACAAACCTACTTTTTAATGCAAAAAATCACCCTCCACGGAACCTCACCTTTAATCCACTGTTTGCAGATTTGCACATAAATTCATAATGTTTGGTCAGCCAAGCCCGTACATCTGTCATTCTATTTAACTGCCCACTTACGCGGTAATATTAACGACTTTAAACCGTCGTTTCGTGCCGGTAACAGTACAATGAGATATTCAATTATGTAATCACATACCTAAATTGGTGAACTGTCTTTTGGGGGATATATGATCTGGATGTAAATGTTTTGTGGAAATTTTAGTGGTAATATAAAGTTTATATCTCAACAGTTAAAAACTAGAAAAGTGGGACTTAACTAGTTAAGTATATATATAAAGGCTGTTATTATTTAGATACTTAAGAACAATAGTAGTAGTAGGTATCTGTAAATTAACAGCAAATTTTTGTGCTATTTGCAATTTTGAAAACTTTCATTCTAATTATTAAACTATGTGTAGCTTACGAAGACAGCACCACTAAATATTTCTATAAACGAATATCATTATTGGTTTATTTATATAGTGTGTAACGGTTACTTGAAGTCCTACAAATGTTCTACATAATTTTGCAAATTTCTGCATATGTGCTTATTAACTTTGAATTTTACTTTAAATCATTTCATTACCAATAACTAACCACTAAATGACCACTCACGAAACTCCGAAATAGGAGCGGATATTTCAATTGACGGTTTTTTCTGCAACGTTCTTTTTAAAATTTTTTAAGTAGGATATTTTCATTTGGGTAAATGATTTTTCGCTTATTCTTGCTATCGCTATGTAGTTTATAAAAAATCTAGCAAAACCTCATCAAAAAAACGCAAAAGACTTATTTGCCTCACACAATGCACATATATACATATACAATTCCCCATTTCCCCCCACCAGCGAACATCGCGATCGCCACGACCGGGTATTCCATGGGCTGGACCGCGCCCGTCAACATCAAGCTGATGAGCAATGACTCCTCCGTCAACCCGCTGGAACAGCCCATCACCAAGGACCAGGAGGCGTGGATTGGCTCCTTGGTCACCGTTGGAGCTATATTTGGTGAGTTTGGGACACTAGATCACTGGTGGAGAGTTTGACAGCGGTTGCATCGGGTCCCTGCTCACCGTTGGAGCTATATTTGGTGAGTTTGGGATACTAGATGGAGAGTGGAGAGTTTGACAGCGGTTCGGAATAGTTAGTTGGGATCTGTGTAAAGTTAAGCGGCCCGAATCGTTATGGGACGCTAACGTGTGCAAAACCGCAGACTTTTAAGAGTCTTTTTTAGCTTCTAAAAACCAATATTTAGGTGTTTTGTGCATCTCATCGCGCAACCTTTGTACAATGTTTAGTTTTTGTTTTTTTACTGTTTCATTGTTTTACTGTGCATCTGTACATAAATTATTACCTAATAAGTAAAGATCAAAAAAAAGGCAAATAATCTAGTTCTTTCCCAGGCCCCTTCATCGCTGGTCTCGCAGCATCCAAGATCGGTCGTAAATGGGGGCTGCTCTGCGCCACCCTGCCCACCTTCGCCGGTTGGATCCTGGTGGCCGTAGCCACGAGCGTCGAGTATCTGTATGCTGCACGAGTCTGCTGGGGCGTTGGCGTCGGTATGCTGTATACAGTGTCGCCGATGTACTGCGCTGAAATATCTACGGTAATTGTTTGAAGAAAGAAGATGTCTTTGAGCTTTAGTGTTAATAGAGATGTTAGCTATAGCAGGGAACATAAACCGCTAGTTACAATCTATTAAAATCGTGCTGATTCTAAAGTTAACGTAGACTAAAGTACAGGTAATGTAAAAAAAGAGAAGACTCACAAATCTGGAACCTACATAAAGCCTTACTCAACCCGTTTTATTATGGTATATGAACGTGCCTTCTTTAAAAATTGATCTCTTTACAGGACGAGAGCCGTGGTGCTCTAGGATCCTTCCTGCAACTATTCTGCACACTCGGCTTCCTGTTAGTCTACGCGATCGGGCCCTACGTCTCGTATGCAGGAGTCGCCTACATAGGCATAGCAGTGGTGGCTGCCTTTATTGTGTTCTTCATTTTCATGCCTGAGACTCCGTTCTATCATCTTTTGAACAGTAAGTATTGGTGGGATGTAGATTCTCCATGATATTTTCAAGGGTGTTTGTTAGAAGATGTGATTAAGGGAATCATCAGTCAGAGGAAAGGTAACAGTGTCCTACGGTAAAAAATACTACACTGCCCTCGCCAACATGTTAGCCAAACGCAGTGAACATTGGCATATTCTCTTAGGGCTTAAGAGACTAGTTGTGGACAAATTATAGTAGCATAACGTACTTTCAATAACTAGTCAATTGGAGGCCTTTGCACTACAATTCAAAATACCTAAAACCCCATTCATCTTTAGACGACCGTGAAAAAGCAGCCCAAAGTCTTCAGACCCTCAGAGGCAGGTCTCGGGAAGGCGTGGAAGCTGAACTCAGCAAAATGGCGCTGGAAGTCCAGGCCTCCATGGAGAAGACGGCCTCTGTAAGTTATCATGACAAACTTCCGTGCAACAATAAGATAAGACGATTATTTTATCAGGATAGCAAACCTAGAAATTTTTCGGAGATTTTGGCTGATTTTTAACGTCTTACGTTGTATAAAATCACAAACCTAACCAAACATTTGAAATTCAATAATTCTCATCAATAAATCATGATAAGTGTTAGATCTCTACATATATAGAGTTCATAGAAGGACATATGTTTCAAATATCATTGTTACCTGCCATATGGAAAACAGTTTTTTATTGATACAAGACCCAACGCCTTCTTTCGTTTCCCTTCTTGTTAACTGAAAAGTCTGACTACATCTTATGCTGTCCATGATTAATAACTCCTTTCTTATTAGGCTATGTTCTAGGAAACTTTTTAACATTTAGGTACTTTTAGCATCATTCCCTTTTTGATATAATCGTGTTTCTTAACTTTGACAGATAGCGGATGTGTTCCGCGGCAGTAACTTCAAGGCGTTCTACATCTCGTGCGCTCTGTGCGCGTTCCAGCAGTTCAGTGGCATCAACGCTGTGTTGTTCTACATGACCAACATATTCGACGCGTCGGGCTCGCAACTCGATGCGTCTATCGCTACCATTATCATTGGGGCTGTGCAGGTAAAAGTTATATATCATAATGACGTCCTCTGAGCTGCAGCGGTATATATGTTACGGCTAATACCCGAAGTGCGGCTACACCTAGTTTTAGCCGGTTAGAAGTGTTTTTAATATGGAAAACTGTAAAAAAAAAATATACCTCTATGTATATAAAAACTGGCTTCAATCATGAGTCGACGGAGTCCCGCTACGCGGGACTCCTTTTTCTGGGTGGTATCAAAAAAGTAACCTAACTAACCTAACCTATTGATCTTCTAACCGGCTAAAACTAGGTGTAGCCGCACTTCGGGTATTAGCCGTAACATATATACCGGACTGCTAAGCGGAAGGTTCCGGGTTCAATTCCCGATCGGGCCAATTTCGTAAAAATGGTTTTCCGATATTGGCTCGTGTCTGGGTGTAACTAGGTTCTCCCCTAGTCCATTGTGTAGTACCTATAGTACAAGCTTTGCTTAGTTTAGGGCCACATAGTCGGTGTGTCAGTCTGGAGATTTATTTATTAATTTATTACAGTATCGTATGGCTGCAATATCGCAGGTCTGTTGCTGATGGTCTATTACTATTATTATTTATTTCTATTACATAGTAAAAAGCAATGTCGCTATTCGCGCCGTTCGTATGTTTGTTCGCTAAATGCTCCTATATCACTTAACGGATTTTAAGCTGGTTTTCGCCATCTTTTAGGACAGGCTTTCCCAACCTTTATTTCGCAAAGCCTCCTCGAGCCAAAAATAATATTTTCATGCCCCCCTTAGTATATTGTAAACAGAAAAGACAACATTTATTTTAAACTAAATAGGTATTAAAAACTGTAATGACTGTTTTTTTTTGCAAATGTAATCTGACATATTATGTAGGTACCTACGACGCCCCTCCTAACATTTCTCTACGCCCCCTTTGGGAAGTCCTGTTTTAGGAAATTCAAATA
Organism: Emmelina monodactyla; assembly: GCA_916618145.1. NCBI lineage: Eukaryota > Metazoa > Arthropoda > Insecta > Lepidoptera > Pterophoridae > Emmelina > Emmelina monodactyla. The sequence goes on from OU745324.1 coordinate 6,526,088, forward strand.
AACTTTTGTTTAAGTTAGCTAATATTCAATAATTATTATAGAAAAAGAGAGCATCTCTATTAGATTATTATTAGCCGAATCAAAATTAAAATTCGTTTTTGTTTCCAGTTCGCAGCATCATCAGTAACTCCGCTGGTTGTAGACAGATTGGGCAGGAAGATACTATTCCTATTCTCATCGTGTGGAGCTGCTTTGGGACTGGTAAGTGTTGTACAAAACTTGTATTTACTACAATAACGATATTAGGTTACTACTATGATGTAACAATATTTATTGGCATTTAGAAACATCTTTTTAATTGTGCTGTATGTAGAAAATACAACATGTAGCCGCCATTAGATGCAATCCAAATTCGCGCCCACCGGCAGTGACGCCAACAAGTGATGTCCATCGAATGCTAGGGATGTCCAGTTTCCAATTACTTTTTGTTTTACAGCTAACACTACCTACTAAAGAATATGATGTACCTACTTTATTACCAAAACTTAGCGTTATATTTTTATCAATATTTTTAGTTAAGAACCTTCGTTATCTTTATTATCATTAGGTATCAAACGCATGACTAAGGAATGTAGGTACCTACAACCGTATTTTTTTTTCTTTTTTTAGTGGAACAGCAATTTTGCTGTCCCTTCGGGCACCTCTAACATAGTCAGAGCCTTTTTCTATCAGATTGACATTCCGACTATCACTTAAGGAAGGTTAAAAGTTACTGCTTAAGAGCTTGCTTATTTTTTAACATCATTTAGCAATCTATATTTTACATTTTACTTTGTGAACTATTTTTCTTATATCGAATTTTACTAAATTTTATTTTAAATTTTACATTTTAACAATTTGAAAGTTTACAGTTATTGTTTGTATTTTACTACAACCGTATTACCCTATCGTGCAAAACCGTATAAAGCGATTAAAAGCTATCAGCTTCATAGAATTTTGTTCAAATATGAACCTAAATATAGGTTAACTTTTGGAGTGGTAGAGTCTAGCTATAGGCAGCGATTACTGGGCTGACTCGACCGGTGAAATACCACCGTCGCACAGAAAACCGACGTGAAGTAGGGACGATGATCCTGCGTTTCGTTCGGTGAGTGCGGTATCCAGTGCCCAATATCTCGGCGGCCAGCAAGCAAGGCACCCTCAATGCTTTTGTGATTGTGGGTGTATATGGGCAGCGGTGATCACTTACCATCACGTGACCCGCTAGCTAGTTTGCTAGGTTCCCATAAAAAAAACCGTAGTCGTGCGCCCGCAATGTCAATGCAATGCAAACATAGACCAAGTTTATAATTCGTGGTGTTATTTTGGGCGTAAGGTCAAAGATAACACACATGTTATGTAGCTACTTACCTATCTACTAATAAGTAGGTAATCATTAATTAACGAAGTTTAAATACTTACGTATTGAAAGTAAAAAAAAATAGGTATTTGAAATAAGTCATTATTGATTTAACTTTATTTTAGTTGTTGTATTTTAGTTACCTTATTGCAAAAAGTTATTCGGGAATACTTACTTAACTACTACGGAAATATCGTGAAATTACAATACTTTGTAATCAATTGTGCCAATGGCAACATAGTTTTCGTTATAAAAAAAACTATATAACAATCTAAATTATTTGAGGTGTCATTTGTTTTAAAGTTTAAATAATCAAATTTATATTACCACTAGTTGAAATGGGAGTGAGACGTTTTCCCGCAGTAGGTAAAAGTAACCAGGGTGTCAAACTATCTGCATTTTCGGTACAGCCGTTTTGGCGTTAAAGCGTAACATACAGACAAACAAACACATTTCCACATTTACGGGTATACTATTAAGAAAGGATTAGTAAGAAAGTAAGCAATCTGCTGACCTCCTACTAGCTAATCTTGATTAAAGCCGAAGTTTTAAAATACTGACGTTCCCTAACGTTCAATTGTAACGTATGATATCTGAGAGTGGTAGAGTCTAGCTGTAGGCTCTGTCTGCAGCGATTACAGGGCTGACTCGACCGGTGAAATACCACCGTCTCGCACAGAAAACCGACTAAGAGGGACGATGTTACATAAATAAATTTTAATTTTCATTTCATTTAACCTAACACTACACTCCTCCCCAGGCTCTACTCGGCATGTTCTTCCTGCTCAAAGAGCAAGGCAGCCCGATCGTCGACAGCATCGGCTTCATTCCGATCCTGTCTCTGGTCCTGTTCATCATCACGTACTGCGTGGGGCTGGGGCCGTTGCCGTGGGCGGTGATGGGGGAGCTGTTCCCGATCGAAGTGAAGGCGATCGCCAGCCCGATCGCGACCGCGTTCTGCTGGGCGCTCTCTTTCCTGATCACGAGGTAATTAAGACGTTCTGTTCGGCGCTCTCTTTCCTGATTACGAGATAAGTGGGGGGTTAAGTTGGTTGTTTAGTGTGTATGGAAGTAGGATAGTAAATTAGGGGGCGTATTGTAAATGCAAAGTGAAGTGAAGGCGATCGCCAGCCCGATCGCGACCGTGTTCTGCTGGGCGCTCTCTTTCCAGATTACGAGGTAAGTGGGGGATTAAGTAAGTGAGTGATTTTAGAGTGGTAGAGTCTAGCTGTAGGCTCTGTCTGCAGCGATTACTGGGCTGACTCGACCGGTGAAATACCACCGACGCACAGAAAACCGACGTGAAGTAGGGACGATGTTCCTGCGTTTCGTTCGGAGAGTGCGGTATCCGGTACCCAATTTTGTCAAAGACTCAGCAACACACCCCCAACACCCACAGTGTTGCGGGTAGTCATAGGCGGGGGTGATCACTTACCTCGTTTGCTACCTATATTATTAAAAAAAAGTTGTTTAGTGTGCAAGGAAGTAGGATAGTAAATTAGGGGGTGTATTGTAAATTTATATCTGGAGAGTAGGAAAGAAAAGATGCCTTACGGGTTAGTATGTAGGTATCAAGGCATATTCTTTAACTTCTTCAAAACTACGCTTGGCTACGGATTTCACTGATTTTTTTCGGGAAATTTCGATAAGTAGAATAAACGTTTTTTAAGTTTCCATAAATTGCTTTAGTTTGGAGTGGGTTATTTGTGTTTTTTATTATAAAATATACTTACTCCATCTGAACCAAACCTTTGAGCCAGTTTTTTAATATTAGTCACAAAAACTCCATAAAAAATATGTAAGATTATATTCAAATACGTATTGACATATCTCTATCTACCAACTACTTATTTACAGAACTGAAATAGAACTTAATTACCCCTTTCATAACACCAATTATAAATCTCCGTAAGATTTATTTATTTAGTGACATGTAACATTTACTACTTTTTATCACAAGGCCAATATTTGAGCACCTCTCAATTAAAAACTGAATTGTTATCTCGTTTACTACTGGTAAATGTTTGTAGCTGTGTTAATGTAAATTATGGAAACTGTCATACTTACCTTTGATTTGAGGTAGGTAGGATATTAAGAAACTTTAGGTTGGCAAAGACTACGTACTTACCTCTAAGATATTATCTATCTGCGTAATTAAATTGAATTATCGTCGATATTGTAATTTGTAAAGAACTGCAGTTTGACTTTATAAAGATAATGCCAAGTTGCTGGTATAAAGAAACCTACCACGAAAAATACCTTTATAAATTCTAACATTCAAACTTAAGACGTTTGGCTGTATAGTCTATTGCAGCATTTAGTTCCACTCTGTCATGGACTGTACACTATACATTTTCGGTAATCGTGACGAGAGTTAATCTAACTATCCTGAACTCACCACTGTAACATAGTTGACTGTTTAGATACCTAGATCGACAGGGGCCTAGCCCAGAAATATGAATATGAATCCCATACAAGATTATCACTTTTAATAGATATTTTCAAAGTTTTCTATAGTCGCATGTTGTTCCATGTCCAAAATGGTTGTTAAAATCTCAATTTTGATAGCAGTAAAGAGGTAGTCCCACAGCACAGCACAGCACACTGATCGTCGCTTGTAATAAAGTCTATTTTAGCCACCAAAAAAACACCAATAAAATTAGGTACTTTGCCTTAAGCTTTACCAACACAGTTACAGTTTAGCTCTATCTCTTTTTTTTTAAATGAATAGGAAGCAAACGAGCATGCGGGTCACCTGATGGCAAGTGATCACCGCCGCCCATGACTCCCCGCAGCACTGTGGGTGTTGGGGGTGTGTTGCTGAGCCTTTAAGTACCTTTCCTCACCACTAATTCGCCATTTTCCTTGCAGATACTTCAGTGCATTCAGCCTATACGTTGCCTTCTGGTTCTTTGGCGCATGTTGTATAGTTTCGTTCGTGTTTACTCTGCTAGTTGTGCCCGAGACTAAGGGGAAGAGCTTTGCCGAGATTCAGGATATACTGGCTGGCAGGTAAGGATTCTATATTATACTGCATCAAATATTACGTATAGTATAAAGTATCATTACATATTATAAAGCAAAGTAATTATTCGTGTCTGTATGTGTTTGTCTACTAACTTCTCTTAAACCACCTGACGGATTTTAATGCGGTTTTTTAATGCGGTTTTCACCAACTTTTAGGTAATTTTTCCTAAATGCTTTGTAAGAAAAATATTGTTGAGTTATCCAGAATGCAATGCTTCACGAATAAAGTCGCCAAAAGAACATGAGTGCGAAGAATGGGCGGGTCCCTAAATAATAATTAATATTATAAAAACGTAAGACAGATAAAGGAAAGAAATGAAATGTTTTATTGTTGTAAAAATATATTAATATTGCATAAATTAATGGTTTGTAAGAAGCAATTACTGGAAATACTGAACCGATTTAAAAGACGTTTTTACCACAAGAAAGCTACGTTATCAGGGAGTGTCATAGGCCAGTTTTATTTTACATTAAAACAAAAAACAATAGTTTTAGACACAGTATTAAAATAATCAAATCAATTCCTTACAGTCAATCCTTGGATTTATTTTAAACTTTTATTTTCTTTAACCAAATTTTAAACGGAAAATGGTGAGTAGTATTTTAAGATACAAATTTCAAAAATCATATAAACTACTTACTAGAATAGCAAGTAATATAAAATTATTTTTATTTCAGAGCAAAGAAGTCAGGAAAGGCGTGATAAGTTAGTTAAATTATTTTGTATAATTTATGCATTTGTTAAATTTTATGACTATTTTTAAGACTATAATAACAGATTCAATAAATTTGTATAATAAATTATACAGTATCTTACTCAGTATCAGGGGAATAAATAAGTGTTATACACACATTGATGTAGTAAAATCATTAAATTATATTAGCGATGTTGGTACGATTACATTTTTGTAAAATATTATTTAATGGAAATAGAATAAATTATACAACAATCATTTTTTATAAAATTTGTATAATTATTACAACGATAAATCCTCATCGACTTGTGATTTTTAACGATTTACTATATTAAAAGTGTTATCCATTTAATATAATATTGTGAATTCTACTGTTGAATATTCACATAACATTTTTATAAAAATGATTTAGGTTTTTATAAAGGAAGCAGTTTAATCCAATGCTTTGTTATAAATATTTTTATGTCCAAACTGCGTACTTTTCCTTACCGCCTTTTATATCAGGCAAATTTTATGTAAGCTTAATGTTTTAGCTCAATTGTATAGTAAAAAATCCAATTTATTTATAAAACAACCAGTACAGGGAATTTTGCATTTACAGTGAATAAGTACAAATAAATATATTTATAACCTCAGACCTCAGACCACTTGTATATATTAAGATATATTTTGTAAATTTTGGATATATTGTTATTTTAGGTAAGAATAATTGTAAAAATGTTTGTGAATAAAAAAGAAATACAAGTATATAGTTTTCGATTATTTATTTACAATCCTTAACTTATATTACTTTTAAAATACTCTCAAAAATCAACATTACAAGTTTTAAAAGGAGCGACGTAATCATGAAATTAGGTTTCTCTGATTTTGGTTTTTATCATATATTTTTTAGTTTTACGATACAATTTAATTCTCAGTTATTTTATGTAATAAAACATATGTATGTATTTTTAAAACACAAAAATTAATAGCAAAATCTTTTATTTTTCGTACTTTCACTATCCTATCCCTCCTTTGTAAACTTACTGTCATAAAACACTATATACATATAAGTATAAATTGGCACTATATGGTAAATATTTACTTCAGTCTTACACTTCATTCGCACACAGTCAATATAAACCTTAAATATCTGTCAAATTGAATAGCACAGTCAAAATAATTACTTTAAGATAACGGTAAATAAATCGGCTTCAGATCTTCTTATTAAAAACTATATTCATAAACACATTTAAAACCTATTTCAGGGATAACTTTTCAATTGTCAGATAAATTCATTATGTAGAATTAGGGCGGGCTGTATCACAACTACTTAACGTGTCTGTAAACGTTAAAAATGGCGTTAACCACCTGTCAAGCTAGAAAACGGGTTGTTTTTGACGTACAATGTCAACAACACTTTGTATTTGACGTACGTTAAACATCTGATGTAAACGTCAAAAATTTACGTACGTTAATACATTAACCAACTGTTTAATACAACCCGCCCTTAGTGTTGTATGTAGAACGTCGAATATAAACACTTGTCAATTAAAACATACTACTCATCCGTGGAATATTATCACCTGACAATCGACAAATCAGCCCTAAAAACTATATTTATCCTTTGTCAGTTACCAAAGTATCATAAACTAAACATATTAAACTTACATAGATTAAAAACATGTTTACAAATATGTATTTTAATCAATTCTCCGTTTAACAGTAGCAAATCTACCTACCTTAAAGCCCTATTCCATACTGCGGCTAATTTCGTCCATCGCCGTCAAAACCTCGCAGATACTTTCCGCATACACTCTCACGTCATCATCTCTCTTTATCTTCAGACTGGCGCAATACAACTTCTTGTACACATCTGTTAGTTTCTCATAGTCTTTATTGGATTTCGATCGGCAGTACTGGATAATGTTCTTTAGTATATGGTGTAGGCGATTCTCGTATAGAGATAGAAGGCTGTGTTCATTTTTGATGAGTTTCTCGTCGGATTCGTCGGTGGGTCTAGTTTCTGGTTCCTCAGGGTCTTTCTGGGTGATTAGCTTCATGATGGAGTGGCATTGGCGAAGGAGTTGGACGGCGGTTTGCAGGGATTTTAACTTGAGGTTTGGCGACACTGGAAGTGTTTAATAATTGAATATATATATAGGGTAATAAATAAATTAAATGATGAAATTTTACTTTTAGTTTTGCATTTAAAAATGCTAATTTATTAATTTTGAAATTATAGATACTGGAAAAAGGACTTATAGATACTGGAAAAAGATCCTGGGTTCGGTTCCCAGTCGCGTAATGCTCAGAGACCCGCGTTCCTTTTTCCAGTATCTATAACTTCAAAAATAATAATTTTATGACTTAATAAAAGTATTGCATAACGCGATAGCTAAGAAATATTTTATATTTGCACTAATTAGTAAAAAAAATATATAACACAGTGACTTAAATTTGTGTGTAAAGTTAGTTTAATCCGGTGATATTCGATGTAGCAAAAAAGGACTATTTGAAGCCTCAATAACTTTATTCATTATAATCAGCGGTCGGCAACACGCGGCCCGCGGGCTGACGTCTTCTTTGCGGCCCGTGAATATTTTGAAAATAAGTCATAGGTATATGATCGAATCACACACGAATGAACGTTCAGTGTGACACCACGGATACGGTCCTAATAATTCTACGAATTGCAACTTCAAATATGAAAACTAACATACTAGTAATAGCCTCCCAAATACAACCTCAAACATCACACTGAGAATAAGTTACTTTTTTGTTTTCATTTCCTTATTATAAGTATAGCGTGTACAACCTAACCTAACCTTAACTAATATTTTTTTGTAATATTACAAGTTTGGCCCGCCTTTAGTCGATTTTGCCACCATGAGCCCTTGCCTGCAAAAAGTTGCCGACCGCTGATTTAGATAATGTTGGAATTCTCTTGCATTCTTGCACATAGTATTGAAACCTATAATAGGGCTCTAATATGGAAGAAATAAATCTTAACAGTCAAAAGGATGAAGTCATGCTACGATATTGTGCTTTTTTAAAATATCCAAATAAATGACTTTTAAAAATGAAATCATGCAAAACGTAATTGTTTTCCGACACATTATTAACATCTAGGTATAAATGTGTGTGCAAAAATATTACTAATTCGTTTTGTGACTTCTGGATTCTGTAGTTCATCAATCAAGTGATAAGTGAAATGTAAGAGTTAAAAGTTGGATGTGAGTCCCTATGTAACAAGTGTTTGTATTTGGAACGATGAAAATGAAGAGTGAGGAGTTGGTGGCGATTGTTTACCCGTGCCGGGTGGAAGGATGGCTAGAACGGAGCGGTAAGTTTTTTTAAAATTAGAACGTTTTCTGTAATTAAAGTTAGAAACATCAAAAGTGAAGGTTACTTGTTACCAAGTTGATATTAATAAAAAAAAGCTCTTTCGAAGGGCCATTACTAGTTCGTAGTAAAAAAAACAGCAATTATCAGTTAAATCATTTCGATAAAGACGTCACTGTTGTCTTGTTTATGCCGATTACCGACTAGTTAGTTAGTAGGTACTACATACTATAAACCTATATATACCTACTATGAATACCTATAAGTTTCATATAAGTTCTATAAGAAGTTTTGATATAATTAAAATATAGATAAATAGTTACGAAACATTTCTGTGGCTATACCTAATATAATTTAAATAATACAATTAACAAAAAATAAACTATTGCAAAAGTTATAATTTATAGCCAGCAGGCATTATTACCATTTACTTACAATCATTAATTTGAATTTTAACTACGCATTGAATTCATAACAAATTAGTTATAAAATGGATTAAATATTCAAGACTTAAATTATAAATTATAAACCGTGGAAAACTAAAGATTGTTTTAATTAAATAACTCGGATCCTGTCCCTGTAGATACCTTCCAAAAAATAATAATAAATTAACATAGGTATATTTACACTTAACTAGGTTAAGACACAATAAACCCCAATAATGGCCCTAAAAGTTTTCTTGGGACCCATTTCTTTTACGTCAATCAATGAATCATAAAAATACTATTGGTAAATATTACGCTCCGTTTACGGATAAAAAAACTCGTGACTAATATAACGGAAGAATTGTGTAATCTTCTTCAACATAAATAAAGAACAGTGGTGCGAGCATGGAACTTTTGTCGATCGTTAAAATCGTTAATCTGACATTTGTTTCGTTAATTCGTATGATCAATAACGACGGCAACTGTCAAAATAACGACATTAACGATCGTATGAGATACGTGCTTCGACCAAAGAATAAAGAATATACGAAATCTCAATATATAATAACGACAATCTCTTCCGTACATCTAAGTAAATATAAGATGACAGAAACATAATGTTGTGATATCATACAATAATAAAACAATAAAAGTATTTAACTATTTGCCTGCCACGTATCAGTGATTGAGGTGGCAAATTTCGGAGATAAGACTTTTTCTACGTTTAGGAAAAAAAATAGTTTGTTTAATACCTAATACTTACGAATATAAAAATAAATAATGAATGAAGATTCGAATATCTGCGTCATAATTTTGGACCTTTCTTGTGCAAATATACTAAATATTACGACCGTAAACAAAGTTGCCATACTTATAAATATAGTTATAAAGAATTTAAATAAATGACTTCATGATTTATATATTTATATGTTTTCGAGACATAACTATTCATAGTTTTTCGTAGACTTTAAGCCATACAATGTTATCAAAATATATTTTAATTGTTACAGTGAATTGCTCTTAGTTTTTGACTTTACGTTTAAATAATTGCTCAAATAATATTTAGGTAACTTGATAAATAAATTATATAAACATTTGCAAATAACTAATATTTAAATTGCGTGACAGGGCGTTGATAATACCGTGCTGTTTTTATAGTAAGAAATATATAGTGTTTAATCTATGACACCTTTGATCCTATTTTACCAAACAAAATATAATTGGATACTGTTATGCAGAAAGGTGTTAAGTGCTTTTTTGTCATTTTTCGTTAGACGCGATTAAAGATTTTTGACATCAGCTGGTTTTTCAAAACGTGTAGCTGCGAAACTAATAAATGTTATTTTATAAAAATTTGTTTACACATATAAAAAAGTATTGTTAATATGACAACATAAGCATTTTTGAATAGAAATTCTAATTTTGATAAATAATCATGAAAATACCACTTAACACCTTTTTGTTTAATGCTCTATGTTTCGAAATATGATTCTTAAAAGCATTAAGTCACTTTGAATCGCTTTTGCAAATTACTTTACGAAGATAAAAAGATAGAGAAAAATATAAATCTCATTAATTCTTACTTTTAATTTAAGTTTTACGTTAAAAAAAACCCGTATATAGGAAGATTAAAAGTTATTTATAAAAAAAATAACCAGACTTAAACTTCCAAACAATTTTAAATGGATAGGTAATATTTTTTTCTTTCGTGTTCACTCGCTTTTTGTACTATTATTGTGCATAAACTTATAACAATTAAAAATAATTAAAGAAAATCTTAATACTACGCTAATTTCACGGTGGGGCCCAAAATTGAATTTTACAGTAAGTTTGGTTTTGACTATGTTGGAAATAAGGGAATCTTAATTAACTAATAATTTTCTTGTCTTCAATTTAATCTTATTATGTCAAAACTCCGGTTAAGTGCAAGTCGGACTCGTACACGAAGGGTTTCGTACCTTTATCGATTAAAAACGGTAAAAATAACGTTTTTTGTATACAATTATATAGGTAAGCATTATTGTTTAATTTTTATTTGGTATCCCAGTTATTTTAAAAACGAGTTATTTATTTATTTAAAGTGAATATTCAAGACGTCTACCAGTTGTCTTTACTAATTCGAGAACAATATAGCATAAAAACTGTGTTGTATGGGCGCACCTCTTATTAACTATTTTATAATGTTTTTTGATATTCGTCTGTGCAAATTTCACAGCTATCACGGTTCATGAGATACAGCTTGGTTACAGATAGATAGACAGACGGATGGACGTATGGACGGACGAAACCCAAGAATCAACCTCAATCCAAACTCACAAAACCACAATTCGCACACAGCAGATTTTTTCTGTTTTGTTTGGGGCCACCTATTGCCCGATATTCTGCCGGCCCCCAACAACGGTGGCCACACCAGCGGTTGCAAGACGGGCAGTTGTCTTTTATGTTGCCATAACGAGCGTGTCTTCGGCGTCACAGATCACGGTTAAGGATTAAAGTCTCGAGGAACCCAATCATACCTGACGTTCCACAAGAGTAGCTCGAAACTGAGCCCTGTGGAAAGCAGCAGGTCATGGGTACCACATTTCTTTTCCATGACGCCTATGATGTGTTAGACGATAGATGGTGCTTTCCGTGTGGTTCCATGTCAATTTGATCTTGTTCTGACCGTGGCGAAATCCGTATCCGTTGAAAGATAAGTGACCTTTTCTAACAACCGTAAAATACTAAAGAATGTCTCGTCCGCACAGAGTTAATGTGAAGCTAGTCACAAAAATCATCAGGATAGCTAGCAGAGGGCTATCTGACGACTGAGAAAATTTGAAACTTTATTTTTCGTCTTAGTTAAAGCTATCAGGCAGTTTAATATTGACCTTTTTATTTGTTTATTAAAAATCGGCTCTAAGACGTGTAAAAAATACCAAAACGTATAAAATATTACAACGTATGTATTTGGTAACACCGCCATGCCAAGTGTGCTTCTCGGTGGCGCAGGAAGCAATTAAACAAAAGGTGTCAATTTACTTTTAATTACCTAAGTCCAATCTTTCTTTTTTGATTCCGTACCCAAAGGGTAAAAACTGGACCCTATTACTAAGCCTCCTTATGAACCGTTATAGCTAGAAAGTTCTTCACACATGTTTTATGTATGTTGCCGCTATAATAGTAAACACTAACAATAAATAAAGTTAAAATATTTAGGAGGAATCCCATACACCAAGCGTGTTTATTTGGCAATTTTTTTCTTGATCTTATTAATGACAACTGATAGACGTTTGAAATATTCACAAAATATTCAGTTTAATATTCACTGTAAAAATGAATTATTTCATTTCAATAACATTCATATTAAAGGGTGTAACCAAATCAAAACATTTAGTTTTTTTCCGTTTTTATAGATAAAAATAGTACGGAACCCTTCGTGCACGTGTCAGACTCGCACTTGGCAATTTTTTTAAAGAATTTATTGCAAAAATTAGATTAAGTTATGAACATTTTCTTAAAGGTTTGCACTTGAATATTACTATAAATCAGGTTTCCAACGTATCCATAATATGCAGAACTGAACTTTTTGACATAACACTTTTTTCCAAATTCAAAAGGTGGAGTAATTAAATTTGCAAAACCTATTTTTTGTAAATAACACAAAATATATAATATTTGGAGAGTTAATTGTTTGCGTACAATTAGATTATATGTTTACAAAAACAGTGGTATACTTAACTCAATATCCGATTTTTGGCACTTAACACCTTTCTGCTTAACAGTGTCTAATTATATTGACATATTTTGAGATGGTTTGTAAAGGAAGTCAAAAAGAGACTCATAATTCTTGAAAATGATTATTTTCACGTAGCACAAACAGTAGTAGTCTTACTTTGAGAAAAAAATATGTGCTGTGTTATATAATACATTAAAACGACCTTTCATTCTATACTTGTAAATAACTGTATTATTAGGCAATTTAGCTAAAGAGTATAACTCTAAATGTAAAATTACATAACTGTATAATTCGTATAATTACACTACTGTATAATTCTTATAATTACACTACTGTATAATTCGTATAATTACACTACTGTATAATTTGTATAATTACACGTCTGTATAATTCGTATAATTATTAAACTGTATAATTAGTAAAACCATAAAACTTTACACTTCGTACGTATAAAATTGTACATGTATAATTGTGTATAATGAGTGTATAATTGTGTATAATTAGTGTATAATTTTGTATAATTCGTGTATAATTGTATAATCCACGTACCGTGCGCGTGCGTCTCCATGACGGCCACGTGCTCCAGCTGCACCGTCAGGAACATGGCGGCGTCCTCCAGCGACGCGAGGAGATTGGAGGACAGCTCGTAGTTGTTGCGCGTGAGGCTGAGGACCGTGCGGCGCTTGGGGCCGTCTTCGGGAGTTAGTCTAGGGGGGTGGTAAATGATTTAGGGAACATTTTCAATAGGCAGATTTAATCTGACAATTGAAAAAACAGCCCTTAGTACATAGCAAAGCAATGAAAAAACAGCAAAGTACAGGGTCTTGTAAACTGAGAGCTTCGTACAAACATAAAGGCCTTGTTCTATAAAACCTAGCTTTATGACCAAATTTTATGGTTTTAGACACGCAAAAAGTATCCTATAGACTTTTTGATTTACCTACTTACGAATGTATGAAAAACTTAAGAGTTATAACTTTTGAATGGGCAGACTGCCATGTAAAAAATTGTCGTGGATTTTGAGATATATAACCAACTCAATTATTTTTTAATATCACTTATTTAGAAAAAAACAAACAATTCGAGACTTCCTTCAAAAAATTAAACATATTGACATTCCCCCCAAAAAAATCTTTCATTTTGACATCTCCTTCAAAAACCTGTATAAACCTAACATATTCCATCACATACCTGTACTGCTTGTGGTACATTTTGACATCTCCTTCTAAAACCTGTGTAAAACATCGCAACATATTCCACCGTATTCCTTTGAAAACCTGTAAAGATTTAAATAATATCGTATAAATATACCTATACTGTGCGTGGTATAACGACCCCAGCCGGTGGTGGATCATGGCGGCGCGGAACTGGTACAGGTACTGGCGCGGCCCGGGGGACACCAGGCACGCTTTTAACGCGTGTTTGAAGGCTTCGGCCACTTCGGAGACCTCCTGATATGTAAAGGTAAAGTAAAGCTGTGTGTTGCCAAAAAAAACGGATTTTGAAAAATGTATTTTGACAGGTGCGAATGTTTTTAAGGTCCGATTGTGTATTTAAACATAAGTATCGTAAGACAAAACAATATCGAGAACTTTGCTTTTAACATTTTGTGTAATAGAGAAGTCGCTGCAATTGTGAAAATACGTACACAAACGCATTAAATAAAATCTAGTTCTAACCAGAAAAAACGCGTACTAACTTACACTTTTACCTGTAACCCATGAAATTACTAACACACGCTAATTTATGTATTTATTTATTTACACATTTTTGGAGAACATGCAGTTAGAAAATAATAATAAAATTAATGTTTAAAAAATAGAAGGCCAATTACACGTTCCCACATTTAGTTACAATCAGTTTATACTTAAATCAAAATTAATAAAAGTTAATACACATAATACAAAATTAAAATGTTTTACAGTAAATTTACTATTAAAAAAAAAAAATTGTGCCATAGCGGACCCCACACTCGAGATGGTGGTTACCTATATCCAAATACCATTAAATAGATATTAATTAAAATATTTATTCCAAAAAAAAAACTGCCAATGACTTTTCCCTTAAGAAAATAAGCAAAGATAAACTTTTTCCAGTATCTATAACTTCAAAATTAATAAATTAGCAAATTTAAATGCAAAACCAAAAGTAAAATCTCAAAGATAAACTATACAAAACACTCACATTAACCCTATAACCGGGCGAGTCCTGCATATGCACCGCCCTCGTGTACAAATGACACGACAACTCCCACTGCACCAACTCTTTCACCGAACTGGCGTTAACACACTCCTTGTTGGCGGTGGAGAGGAGTTTTAATGCCTGCTGGTAGAGCTCCTCGGCTTGATTGTACAGGGTGCGTTTGTCGGAGCTGAAAGTATATGGAGATGTATACAGGGTGTAGAAGGATAGCTTTAGACAAGGAAGATGGAGGGTTTTGATGGAGGGATAATAGTTTTTAAGTAATTGTAATTAAACAAAGAGATTTTTGGTATTTTTGACTAATTAATTATTTATTATTTAGGCTCAACAATAAATAGCTTTGGGATTAGGAAATCAAGTGCTTACACCCTGTATAAGACGTAAGTATGACTATTTAATGTCAATTCAGAAACTGACTAGGTTAATAAAAACAACTTTATTTATCTACATAAAAAACAAACACACTGTATAAAAACTTATTCTTTTTAAAAAAGAACTCCCAAAAGAATTTTCTATAAAACAGAAAAATACTTACGTGAACCCATTATCAAAGGAGCAAAGTGCCTTAAACCGCAAGTATCTTCCTTTATTACAATACAACAACGCCAAATTAGGAACATCATTGACTTCGCGGAATATTCTAGTGCTTTCGTCTAAGCATTCTGCTGATAGTTTAGATAGAGTATTGAATTTGTCGAGGAGATTTTTAGCAGACTCGCTTTCAAGATCTGTCTCTTCTATGTATTGGCGGTAGGTCTCTGAAAGTAATTGTTAAGTTGTAGGAAATATTGAATTTTGTTCAATGCAAGAGACAAAAATAAGTAGGTAAAGTAAGACATAAAACATGGTCTTTCTTCTTTCTACCATGGCTTTACCCGCAATTATACTGCCTTTCCCGAGGGAATGACATATTTTCCCATAGTAAAGTGTACCCCATGTGTTATTCCTGAATATAGTCTACCCATATTATATGGGTCATATACCAGGTTTCACCCAAATCAGTTCATAACTTTTTCTTGAAATAGTAACAAACATTACATAAATACTTACGAACCTTTGCAATCCTACTAATATTATAAACGTGAAAGTTTGTGAGTATGTATGGATGGATGTTTGTTACTCTTTCAAGCAAAAACTACTGGACGGATTTGGATGAAACTTTACCGTAATATAAGTTATACATCAGCATGACATATAGAGTACTTCTTACCGCGGGAAAACATCTAATTCCACGCAAACGGAGTCGCGGGCGGCCACTAGTTTGTAATATTACTAGTGATCCGATTAAAATACGTAGTTTAGGAGAAAATAGTGCACAAACGTACAAACACAAATAGTGCCCGCTTTTTACTATGCAATGATAATGATAATGAAAATTATGATGATAATGATAACTCACGTTGAGCCTGCTGTATATAAGTGACATGCAACTCATTGGTGACGGAGGCCAAGCGTCTCTGCAACTCTTCAGTGTTATTCTGTTTGTGTTTCAACGCGCTCTTGTAATGTTGACAGGACCAAACCATGGCTGTGGTCTGGTCTGTTGGCATTGTTATATCTGGGTAAATAAAAGAGGAATTAGTGAAATTGGAAGGCTTAATAGCTTTAGGCTCAGTGGATACGAGGAGGAATATAAACTGTTAACAAATAAAGATTTTGACAATGACATTATTAAATGTCAAAATATGATTTTTGACATTGAACTGTTGTCAATTTTGAGGGCAAAAAATTAATAGTTTGTTTTATGATAACTTCAGTTAAGTTTATTTGATTATAATGAAATTTGGTTGACAATAAATTTGAGTAAAAATATTTGAATTTTAATAAAATCAAGAACTATTTTGAATTGAAGTTTAAAACTACATCTGACTTCGACAAAACATATCTTATCATACATTTATAAAACCTTTATTTATAAGGTAGTGAACATACTCACTCAAGTCAAACTCCTCATTTTCTACCCCGTCCATTTCCTCCACCATATCGCTCTCTATCTCTTGCCTCAGCCTCGAATCCACTTCATGATCCGTCTCAAACTGTTTCCTAAACTGCTCCAATCTCTGCCAGTTCTTACTCAACTGAAAATAATTATCACCTACCCGACCTATAAGACAACTGGCGTCGACTACTTTGCTTTTGATTATCATGTTGCTGAGTAGCTTTTGACATTTGGTAGCCATGTCGATGTATTTGAGCGAGAAACCATATTGTTCATGACCGTAGCTGTATTCTGCTAAAGTGGCGTAAGCTAAGCAGATTTTCTCGTAGAGTAAGGTTTTCAGATGTAGTTTCCAGGCGAAGTTGTCATCTCTGTTTGGTTCTGAGATGGATGGGTAAGGGTTGTTTTCTTTGCGTATTTGTATGGCGTTTTTGTCGATGTTGGGGTCGGTTTTGTCTGATGTAGATTTTTTGTTTTTTCGCCGGCGGCTTCGAGAAACGTGCTCTTTGGCCTCCTGCTTGCGTTTTAGCGGTTCGTAGTCCATTTTGATAGGCTCGTAAGGGTTCGCCATTTTGGGGTTCAGCTCTTCGGTTATGATTTGGTGTTTAAGACGTTCCCGTTCTTCTTCCTGTTATAAAAGATTATCGAGATATTTATTTTATTTTTCGGATTTCGAGTTTTTGATTTAATTTCTTGGGCATCAAATTCTTTAATCTGAATAATAGTAGAGACCATTTAACCCCGAGAAGCTCGACTTTCTTAAATTAGACAAACTTATAGAAAATGACAAAAATACTTCTAGAAATTGTGTCAAAATCTAAATCTAGATTAATAAAGGGTATTTTAAGAAGGACGGGTCGATGATGAAATTAAATAAAACAAGCTGTATGGAAGATATCGAAGAAAATTTTATTTTATTCGAAAAGCCTATAATCTGTTGACTTATATATCGCTGTTGACAGTAATGGCTTCGCCATCATCATTTTCGACAAAGTACGAACCAAAATCCACACCAAACAGTAACTTTTTGAGTTTTTTTTACAATACCACTTGTTGAATCTCGTATGGGTTGTTTACCGAACCAGTCGTCTCAAATTTTGGTCACCAAACGTTGGGAAGTTAACTATGTAGGGCCAAAGCGTCGGCCGTGAAATGGACGTAATGCGCTCAACGTTTGCACAAACGAATTTGTTAGTAAAGTTTTATCATTTAGACGTGCTGCTCAAACGTGTAACTTCTCATGGTGATTTGGCATCAGTAACTAAAGATAACAACGCATTTAACAGATGCCACCACCTGTCAACATCGCCACAAACTGTCAACATCGACCCGCCCTATTTGAAAGACCCTTTATAGGCTAGTGAATGCCCCCTACCTTGTCCTTGCTATTGGCGATGGTGGCGAGCGCGCGCAGTCCTCGCCGCGCGTGCTGCAGCGCGCGGCCGCAGCGCGCCGGCGGCGAGCGGGACCAGCCGCCGCCGCCGGGGGGGAGCTTGCTCTTCTAGATCATTATCATGACCATCATTACATCATTAACATAACGTCATTATCATTACATCATTACGTCATTATCATAACGTCATTATCATAACGTCATTATCATTACACTATCATCATTACGTCATTATCATTATCATTACAGCATCATCATTGCGTCATTATCATTACATAATTATCATTTCGTCACCATCTTTAGGTCATTATCATTATCATCATCATTACGTCATTATCATTAGGACATTACCTATACCATATATTTGTCCGCTAACTCCTCCTAAACCAGATGACGGATTTTAATGCGGGTTTTACCATATTTTTGGTATTTTCACTTATATTTATAAATAACTAGAGACTTGCTCACGCTTCTCAATGGTGATATTTGGCGCGACTTGTTCAAGATACGTTGAATTTTGGGTAACTTAATATGATTGAATTGAAGGCATCCAGCGAGCATTCACCAGGCAATTAGCCTATACTTCGCCTGGTATCTACTATAAGGTGCCGTACAGGATGCGCCTATCTTTCTTCGGCCTGACCTCACTTAAAACCGCCGTACTATGATTGACATGATCTTCTTACACAACCTTTTAAATAATCGCATCAAGTGCTCCGACCTGCTAGCCTCCGTTAGCCTCACCGTGCCTCGTTGCATCCCACGTCAACCTCTATCTCGCACATTCACAATACCTCCATTTAGGACCAATCTAGGGCTGCACTACCCGTTAACCAGGATATGCTCGACGTATAATAGTTTTATGGCTAAATCCACCAACATTGATATTTTTAATGATACTTTGAAGTCCTTCAAAGTTAAGATACAGAAACAACTTGATAATAACTTCAGTTTCCATAATGTGTAAAGTATTATATTTGTTTTTTAGACTTTATATTTTCCTTTTCTTTATATTATTATTGCCTTTTTTTAACAATGTTGTCGGTGCCTCTAAATGGCTCTACATATTACCTCTTTAAAAGCGAGTGTATTTAACGAATTGTTTTTATATGTATGGCTGTTGGCGCTGCTATAAATAAATAAATAAATGATTTTTTCTGAATGATCTTTACTTACAAATTTAAATGAGAAAATATCTTGAGATGAATGATAGAAAGATGCCGAGAACCGCATCAAAATCCGTTACGTAGTTTAGGAGGAGATAAGCGGACAAACATACAAACAGACAGAATTAGCGATTATACTATGTAACAATGTGTAATGTGCATAAGCACTATGTAGGAAACTTATTGCTAGAATACTGGCAGCTATTATTTTAGATTATTCAAATAGATTCTAAAGAAGAAACAATGAGATATTGACAGCTTCCTTCCAGACTCAGTCATATTTTCGTGCTCGGACTGTGAGCACATAACTTTAAACTCAATCTTATGCTTTAAATATAAAGCTGAAAACAGTCTCAATTCTTTTATTCTCTTGCACGTTTCCCCCAAACGTTAGTTAATGCAATGGCCCTGATTCTGAAAACACTCACTTAACCAAATGGGAAATATCGCCGTCAGTTACGCATCGATAGTGTAAGACACAGACAGGTATTTATTTATTTATTTATTTATTCAGGCTTACCAACTAAATACATAAAAAACATAGAATATAAACATTGTTTGAAATAAGAAAGTTTAAATATGCATTTAAATTATAGGTATGCACAACATTAATTAACATTATAAAATCTAAAAAGTAAACTAAGAGAAAATAAGGTATTCTAAATTAGACCAAATTTTTTTTTTTTTGAAATTTAAACAAACCAAAAATATTAATACTGAATCAAAACAACATAAAAATAAAAATAAATGAAAAAAAAAAAAGTTAAAAGGAAATAAAGTAATAATTATATCTTAGACTATAATACTGGAACTTTTATTAAAAAAAAAATGTATATTGGCCACACTAAATGTAGTCCGCATCACTGTGAAATTGAGCTAAATGCGCTAAGGACAAGCTTTAACTTGCCTAGGTCGTGTCATAATGCACGCAAAGAAAAATGGCAGGTCCCCATTAGAATAGCAGATGTGCGGGTTTCATGTTTTGGTATTTTACAATACGCAATACTTGGTTTGTATTCATATCTTTAGGTTTTAGAAAAAAAAATAGAAGAAATAAATAATTATAATAACAAAACGTAACAGATGGGTAAAAACAAAACGCAAGCGGCAATGTCAATAGTAAAAAAAATCAATACGTTGTTTACATTCTTGTCACCGATAATATTTGGTTAGGTGTGAAATTACGTGTTTTTTAAGTATTGCGACGTGAATTCTAGGAGTTGATAGCATCCAGTGCCTCCTTTGTCGTTTTCTATGCATGTTTATCTCTACACTATCAGTTTTAACCTTACTCTTGAATCACTCTATCTATTAAAAAAAAACAATCAAAATCCGTTGCGTAGTTTTTAATATTTAAGCATACATAGGGACAGAGAAAGCGACTTCCTTTTACACTATGTAGTGATTAGGACCATGTTATACGGAAATTCGACTGTTCATAACTTTTTCCTTAGAAGTTTTAATTTTTTGACATTTTTGTGTCATTTTTCGAGACAAATCAAATAGTGATAATTTCATGACCACACACTTCGTTTTAAAAGGGGTGCAGCGATCCATAGAATTCTGCCAATCTACTTTTAGTTTGGCAGGACTAAAAGATCAACCGTCCCTGTCTTACACTACTGCTGAGTAAGTGATAGTAATATTTTCAGTTTAATTGAAAAACTCTTACTTGGAATCGGCACCATTGCCATTCAAGATAAAGCCGGGAAGTTGATAAGGTTAACTTTCAAATAAAAGCTTTAGAAAAAAAAACTCCAAAAACTACCGAGAAGGCGCGCAAGTTAACATACGACATATAGTTTAAATTATACTAACTAGCTATATTCTGTTTTTTTATTGAGTCGGTATCAAATTACGAACAACTTTATCAATATTTAAAAAAAGTTTTATTAAGTTATTTCTATCATGAAAGAACATGATAATGTATGAAAGAGACTCACCTCATTCTTGTGTCTCACTCTATCCCCTATATTATTCAGCGCCAATCCCGTTATCTGCACCGCCAGATCTTTGCTTCCATCCCACTCTGTTTCCCTCTCTTTCTCTCCCCCACAATCCTTATTAACCTCTGTATTACTGTCTCGCTCGCACTTTTCATCCCATGCTGTTGCCTTCTCGCTTGTGTTAGTACAATCTTTGCTGATTCCGCTATTGCCGTCTCGCTCGCACGGGTCAATGAACTCGGTGGGTATAGTGTAGTCGGTGTCTTCGGGGTCGGAATCTGAACTTTCTTCTGTGAATGGAAAAAATAGAAGGATTAGAAGAATGAATTTGCTTGAAATTAAACTCATTTTAACGGGTTTTACGCGTTTATTTAATTATTTTTGATTTTCCGACGTTTCGACATTTTTACAAATGCCGTGGTCACGGGTAGACTGAGATGTTTGACGTCTTCCGAAATGCGGTGAATTCGAAAAATCGTTTTTTACTTAACTCTATGAAGACGTCAAACATCTCAGTCTACCCGTGACCACGGCATTTGTAAAAATGTCGAAACGTCCGAAAATCAAAAATAATAAAATAAACGCGTAAAACCCGTTAAAATGAGTTTAATTTCAAGTAATAATAATCGCGTAAATCTAAAAAGTTATATTAATGCATTTTTGTTTAATAAACATGGAATTAAAGAAAATACGTTTTTTTTAGTAAATAAGCTTTCTTGTCAAAGCATTTGTTGTTTTGTTTTACAGGCTATACAATTTTAAATTTAACATTCGACTACCGAAGTTCCTTTATGCCTGACAAGCGACCCGCCCACGCTTCGCAATGGTGTTATTTTGGCCGACTTGCTCACGAAACATTGATTTTTGGCTAACTTAAAAAACTTTTTAAGATTGTTCTTATTTTACAAATTTAAATGAAGAAATTACCTAAAGGATGGTGAAACCGCATTAAAATCCCTCAACTGGCTTAGGAGGAGTTAGCGGCCAAACATACAAACAGACAGAATTAGCGACTTGGATTTATACTATGTAATGATACTGAAATATGTATTACACTGAAACCCACCTGGGAAGTCGGGCCTGGCGGGGTTGGTAGTAGCTGGCACGTAAATATCCGCCAGCATGTAGTGCGACGAGGCGACTATCTGCGGGTATCTGTCTACTTTCAACAACTCTACCACGTGCTCTAATACAATGACACTCAAACCCACCTGGAAAGTCCGGTATCCGCGCGTTCTAGAAGCTTCTTCTCGGATTGTAGTAATAGGTCGGTTTATGGCCCTCAAAACGGTGTGTTAAGGCCCACTTTCTGAGCAAGTTTGTTGAAAACAATATAATTACGAGTCGACGACATTTCGGACAAAAAACTCGGACACCTTGGTATGGATTTTCAATTTTTACCATACATTGGCGTCCGAGTTTTTTGTGTCCGAAATGTCGTCGACCCATAATAACACTGAAACCCACCTGGAAAGTCGGGCCTAGCGGGGTTGGTAGTAGCAGGAACGTACATATCTGCCAGCATATAATGCGACGAGGCCACTATCTGCGGGTATCTGTCTACTTTCAACAACTCTACCACGTGTTCTAGGAGTTGTTTGACGTGACGGGTGCGGTTCGTTAGACGCATGTTTCTGGCAACTCTGCGAAATTATGATACACTGAATTCTAAATTCCTAAAATTCTAAATTTTTTAGCTACCTAAAAAAAACTGTTTTCGATACCGACATCATTGGTTTCATAATTTCGTACCGCGCAATTTAAGGGGCGTGGCTAAAGCAACCGTCGATAACAAACCGAATGAATAAATGACCGTCGAATAGAGACCCGCCAGTGTTAACAATTTAGCCTATGAAAACAGTTTTTGACGTCGAGTTCAAATCGACGCTAGTTACGCGGTAGCCCCCCTGTTTTGTGTATCATAAATGTGTTAACACTAGTAAATCGACCGCAGCTTCGCATGCGTCAACGGATTTCGGATATTAAATACAGAAAATTCGATATTAAGTCTTTCCCCCTATTCGCCCCTTTAAGGGTTGAATATCTAAAAACCCTTTATTAGTGCTCAGACATTTTCAAAGGAAGAAAAGTTTCGGCTAATATATGTATAAGTCAATGAGTCAGGTTTGCCTTTTATTTATATCACTAAGAAAGGATTCATAGATATTCAACCCCTAAGGGGGTAAAAGCGGTGGTGAAACTTTTATGAAACTTCCTCATAATTCTGGATTTCGGAAATCGATTGACGCATGCGAAACTGCGAAAGCTCAACTATGTTTCCAACTTCGACTTTACCTACTGGGAGACCAAGCTAAAGAAACTCTCAACACCCTTTTATCAAACACAAAAACCACTAAACTTACCTATACAACAACATCGCTACCGGCGTCGTGAACGGATTGTCCAAATCATCCGGACACAGCGAAGTCAGATCATACAACTTAACTACATCATCGTGTGGCCCTTTGAACAACCAATACGTATGTCCAGCCTTCGTCGCATTCGACTTTAGAAACGACAAGATATTCTGCGCCACATTTCTTATAACTTTTGGCGAAAACTTCGAATTCTCCATATTAGGCAGGTCCTCAGTTTTCATCGGCTCGTATTTCTGGACGATTCCGTCTAAATGATAGCACATTAGGACTTCTGGGACGTTACACATTAAGTTGTCGAGCCAATAGTCGATGCCAGTTAGTACGTTGATGGGTTCTTTGGCGTCTCGTAGTCTAAGACTGACGCATGGGCGGTCCTTGTAGAAATAGGAATACTTTATTTTTCCAAAAAAAGAAAGGTCTTATACATCAAAGATGTAGTGTTCTTAAAATATAGAAGGATAGTTCTACTTTTTTTTATTATACAAGTAATAAAAGCCTGTTCTTATACAGAATTGGATTTGGATTGGATTCCTGTCTTCTGAACTAGTGTTAACTGTAACTTGGATAAAAGTTATGCGACTTTGTTGCATACATATAAAATAGGGTTCCTAGCAACGAAATACAAAAAGGTCATCTGAGAAACTAGTGACCCGCCCTCCCTTCGCGGTGATGTAATTTAGGCCGACTTGCTCACGAAACATTGAATTTTAGCTTACTTCAAAAATATTTTTCTAAATGTTCGTAATTTTAAATTTAAGTAAAAAAAACATAAAAAATTGCGAAATCTACATCATAATCCGTTACGTGGTTAAGGAAGAGATAGCAGACAAACATACAAACAGATACAATGAACGACTTGGATTTATACTATGTATTTGCGACCTCTGTGGTATATACACTAAGGTAAGGACTGCTAAGGTTCCGGGTTCGAACCCCGGGTCGGGCCAATTTTGTAAAAATGATTTTTCAGTATTGGCTCGTGTCTGGGTGTAACTAGGTTCTCCCCTAGTCCACTGTGTGGTACCTATAGCACAAGCTTTGCTTAGTTTAGGGCCACACGGTTGGTGTGTCAGTTTGGAGATTTAATTTATTAAAAAAATGATAATGATAACGATAGAATATTGTGGATTTGTACTATGTAATGATAACTATAGAATATTGTCTCCGGAGTGAACCTTGTCTCCAAATATTGGTAAATCGCTGCCAATTAACATGTGGATGTCTTCAAAGGTCCAGTGGACATTCCGGTTGTAGAGATGATCGTGGGGGCCTTCCGACTTGGTTTCTGGTTCTGGGAGGAAGGGACCTGATGGAAAATAAATATTTTATACAAATTTTGTACGGGGATTTTGACACTTCCTTCTTTTTTTTTAATTTTTGTTTTGAAGTTATTTCTATTAAGGCGAAGTTATGAATAGCGTCGGAAAGACTTAACATTGGAAATAAGAGAAAAAAAAAACTTTGTCTCCTTTAAAATATTTTTTTAAATAATCGAAAATTTTATCAGATTTTTTGGATAAATGATAAGCGTAGCTCATTCTACAGAAAAACATTTCTGATTTACAATGATTTAAACTAACAATCTAATGTAAGTGCTCGTTGTTTATTATTGTTTAACATAATAATTAAAAGTATTCATTTAACTCTGAGTATTTCTCATAACCCTTTTCTTATATTTTATTAAAACAGTTCACTTTACCATGATGCGGCGTGGGTAACGGAGCCGGCGCCCTCAGAGGAAGCTCAACCGCGCTCTTAGTGAGAAAATGAGCCGTGAGCAACGCGGTGCTCGAGCCACCCACCATCGACAGTCTACTACGCTCCTTAGGGCAAATGGGGATTTGTTATACAGATATACAGGGTGGTTGGTAATGCGATACATTCGTTCTAAGGAGTTAAAATAACGCTTTTTTGCAGTCAATTAAGTCATTTCATACCATGTCCGAAAATTAATAATTTCTGAGTTATTTATTTGACTGCAAATAAGCTCTACTTTAACCCCTTAGAAGGAATGTATCGCATTACCAACCACCCTGTAATTGGTTAAAGTAATAAGTAGGTAAGCAGTATTGTGAAATTAAAACTGAAAGTTTATAATCCAATAAAACAGTTCGCAAAAAAAAAATATTTTGCTCTTCTTTTTATAATTTAAGCTTTACGTAATAATTATAAACAATACTTGTGAAACTTACTTATCTTCAATAAAAATTAACACCAAGGAATATTTTTGTTATTTCCTAACATTAAACTATTTCCAACTTTAGAAACCCTACTTATTATATACAGCAATAAAACGTCATTTTTGTTCAAAACCTTAATTCGAATTTATAAACATTTACGATTATATTTTTTTGTAAACAAGCATATTTCACCTGTTCCGACATAGTCTTCAGTATGTTTTCACAGAAGAAGTCCTTCAGCCAAGACCACTCGGACTTCATCAGGTAGTCGTAGACGTCGAAATCGTCTAACAGGAGTGTGTTCTCCACACGGTGCACCATCATGCTTACCTGGACAAAATTCTCTTATTGAATAACTAGCTTTCCGCCCTGCGATTTTACCCGCAACTAAATTGCTTTTCGCATGGGATTTTTATAAATCCTTTCTTAGTTCTTATTTACATCATAAAAGGAATGCCTGTACCAAACTTCATGACCCTAACTTAAATAGTTTGCGCTCGGCGATGATGAATCAGTCAGTCAGTCAGTCGGGACTTGTTATTTATTAATATGTATAGATAGACTAGCACACTCCCGTAAAAATGAAAATCCATTGAAGTCAGTTAAAACGTAGCCTTACTTACGCCTTACTATATAAGCTATCGGCCAGCGAAAGTACCGTCAAAATCGGAGCAGCTTACAAGACAAAAGATGGTATTGTCTTGGGTATGTACATAATGTATTTATTAAAGTAGTTAGGTAATAATAACGACCAGAATCTGCAAGTCTTATTTATTTGTGTTTTCTTGTTACTAAAATAGATATTTATACATACATTTTGGACCTTCTAAACAGTTCCACATACTAAAACCCAAAATTGCAAAATATACGTACAGTCCCGGTGGGCTGGTAGGGCAGTTTCAGCAGTTTCTTGATGACCTCGGCGCCCGCGATCACGTCCACGTCGGCCACGCAGTCCGGGAACATGTGCGCCATTCTGAAACTGTACCACAACAAATATATAAAAAATATGTAATTTTGACGTTGGTGTAATTTTTATAAAAATAAATTATCTAATTATGAAATTTTCATCAACACAATCTAATTTATATGAAGTTAATGACCATATGATAAAATTAAGATATATTATAGAATATGTTGTCTTCAAATTAATAACTTAATTTTCTAAGCTTTTAACAAAGCTAGGTTACTCACTTGTATTCCATAATTTTAAAAATAATAACATAATTACCTAGAGAGTCCTGTGCCTGTGGTCAAAATCTGCTTCAATCCATAAGAATCGATAGCCGCTCCCCAGTTCAGTGGGGGCAGATTCAGATCTGTGTTGCATTGCAGACGGGAGTAACTCACCGGACTTTGGAAAGCGGTGTATTTCACCACCGCAGTCGATTTTACAGCCGGGGATGGACTGCGATCCTAGGAATAGCTTTTATATAGTAGAATAGTATATTGACAATATCTTTTGAAGTTGTGTGAAAAAATGTGCTTGTTATTTAATGAAATAGTAACAGGTGTTAAAGAATTATCTAGAGTTTGATGTTTTTTTTAAGAATAACGACAAGTTTACTTCTATTGGAATATTATCTGCATTATTTCAAGAGAACACCTAATAATAATCAAGTATCTATACGGTTCCTAGGATTTTAAATACAATAATAAATGTGGTTGTACCTTAGTGCGTTTGCAGTCCTTTTCGTTTTCCAAGTCTTCCATTTTTTAAAGTCTTTGTCACAGTTTATGTTTTGAAACTCTATACGAGCGTTATGCAACAATACTAGTAACTCGAAATTGATGAATTTATTCCTGGATTTTTTCCCAAAAAACAGGTAAAACGCCGACCGAAAACAATGTAAATTTCAGCTGGAAATGACATTGACTAACAGTGACGTGACAGTGCGTATGCTGACACTGACAGCTGCCTGTTGTTTTTAAGGTCTAATCGATAACAATAGGCTATTTGACAAGTTTTCAAAAACCAGTTTTTATTATTTGGTAGATCTTAAGGAACCCTGCAAAATTTGTTATTTTTTATTCTGGTACATATCTGCTGAAAAATATCAAAATAAACATTCAATATTTGAAAAGCGCGCGAAAACGCTACTTTGGCAGTATGGCGGAGTCTGTGACGTCACATGCCTGGAGTGTTGCCAGATTAGGGTATTTTTACCCTATTTTGGCAAAAAAAAAAATTAAATCCTCTGCAACTATTCAAAACTCTCTTATTAAATATAATTATTTACTTCTAAATATACTAATATATTACTTTTAAAATGGAACTCAAGACTGACATTATTATGACTAATCCAAAAATAGTGTATTGTTTTAATGGTCTTGCATATTGCATTCAATGCTCCTGTACTGTGGACTGCAGCACAACTATAAAAATGAGTTGTGCTGCAGTCCACCTTTTAGGAGTTTTATACATGTATAGACCTACTAGTGGCTGCCCGCGACTACGTTCGCGTGGAAGTCGGTTTACCGTGGGAATAAGATGTTGTCCCGCGGTAAAAATTACCCTATATGTTATTCTGATGTATAACCTATATTACTGCAAAGTTTCATCCAAATCCGTCCAGTAGTTTTTACGTGAAGAGCAAACATCCATACATAATCAAAAACTTTCACATTTATAATATTAGTAGGATTTAAACCAATATCTATCCAATCACTGAGTTTTACATTCTATTTATATTTAGGGATATGTGTAATTTATCAAATAAAACCATTGTCTGAATTTTATTTTTATTTAATCTTCATTAAACATTAAAAATAACTTATGGCTTAAGCAAACCTAACAATCATCAATTAGGTAGATACTGTGATGTAACACTATGAAATAATAGTACTACAATACAATACAATACAACAATACAATCAGAGATGGGTAGAGGGTTAAAACCCATTCAATCCACCCGGGTTAAAACCTGGTGATTTGGGTTATTACCCGGTTTTAACCCATTATCACCCAAATTGATGGGTGAAAATAGCTTATAGGTTTAAAGGTTATTTTTACAAGAAAATCAATAAGTAATTAAATATATAACTTCTTAGATTTACGCGATTATTATTACTTGAAATTAAACTCATTTTAACGGGTTTTACGCGTTTATTTTATTATTTTTGATTTTCCGACGTTTCGGCATTTTTGCAAATGCAGTCTACCCGTGACCACGGCATTTGCAAAAATGCCGAAACGTCGGAAAATCAAAAATAATAAAATAAACGCGTAAAACCCGTTAAAATGAGTTTAATTTCAAGAAGTAATTAAATAGTTTTTCACAGCTTTTCATTTTTTCTTTATCATGATCATTATTACATAGTATAAATCTAAGTCGCTAATTCTGTCTGTTTGTATGTTTGTCCGCTAACTCCTCCTTAATGAATTTTAATGCGGTTTTCGCCATCTTAAGTTTATTTTTTTCATTTAATTTTGTAAATAAAGAACGTTTAGAAAAAGTTTTTTTAAGTTAGCAAAATTGCAAGGGTTCGAAGGCAAGTCGGCAAAATTACACCATTGCAAAGCGTGGGCGGCTCGCTAGTTAACGTTATAAAAATGGTAAAAAAAATCTTTAAACAAAAGTTGTTCCTACATCCACATGAGTAATTATAGTGGGTATAAAAAGGCCATTTCCGTAGCTGAAAACTATGTATAGCTGATCCTTAATAGTAACCAAATTCAATAAAAAATTACTGGAAACCTCAATAAAAAAAATCTAATATGAACGATCAAAAAGCGACTGTCACCGTTTATAATTAACACTCACAACACACACATCAGCTGATGGTGACGAGGCCAATATTTGCAATGTAAATAACATGAAAACACTTTTTGATTTGAATTAAGTAATCCCAAAATCTGTTTATTTACATACATAACATACATACATATCGTCACGCCTGTCTCCCATTGAGTTAGGCAGAGACTATGGATCGCCATATACTTCGGTCCAGATATACTTCTTGCGCTTCTTTCACACACATCAATCTCTTCATACATGGACGTCGATTACGGGTACTTTTGATTTGGCCCTTTTTTAATATATCGCCAATTTGGTCGATATACGTCCGTCTAGGACGTCCCGCACTGACGTTGCCATGCATTCTCGTTCGGTGTATCTCTTTCCTATTCCTTCTTTCATCCATCCTTTCTTAATTACCATACCATCTAAGCATACCTTTCTCAATTCATGTCACAATTATCTTCTTTTACACATCTCTTTCGAATCTCGCTTTTTCTTACCTTATCAATTAGCCTTACTCCACACATGCTTCTCAACGCTCTCATTTCTACTGCATTGATCTTACTTTCATGCTTCTTCTGCCATACCCACGATTCACTGCCATACATAAGTGTTGGGGCTAGCACTCCGTTTATTATGGCAAGACGGACCTTTTCAGGAATTATTTGGCTTGCCATAATCGAGTGCAAGGCTCTATTTACACTATTACCCGCATTCACTCTTCTTTTAATGTCTCCCTTACATTTTCCATCTCTCGTAAAGTGGAGCAGGCGAAAGTTTACTGTTTATTTACATGTATAAAATGGGTCCCTATAATGTACGACACAGTAATGCACGACATGATAATGCACGACACGTATTGCACGGCCAGTAATCCGCGACCAAGGCGTGTCGCCAATTACGGGTCGTACAATACGTGTTGCGCAATATCGGTACGGGCTGATATTGCACGGCCCAGGAAAGCCCGACATGATAATGTACGACCCGTATTTGGAGACACAAGAATTGACACGGTTTATCGTGTTGAGAATTATCATGTTGTGTTTTATCATGTCGTACATTCCGGAGCGTGAGTCGTTGAGTACAGGGTGGAATGCACGGCATGATAATTGGTGTACAGTCGCCTGCTATTGGCTGATAAACCTTCTTCTCATTGGTCGGTGATACATAGATTTTTTTTTTATTGTCAATTTCATGCTTCGTTTGAACGAAATCATCCTAAAAAAAAATGGCTACGTTAAGAAGTTACGCTCGAGCACGTTTGGCTGATGCCTTAACGACCGGCAAATTTACACTATTCCTTAATTATAAATTGTTTGTAATAAATAAATAAAATCTATCGTGGATAACCCTTTACGAAACCTACTTTTTTAGAGTCTTAAATATCTACGCAATGGAGATAACATTAATAAAGTTGCGCGAAGGTCAAGAATTTATTTTTTCAGGAGGACAAGGCACTTAAGTTTCTAGAGATAAGACAAAATGATTTTATTTAAAATAAAATGTGTATTTGAATTTCTATACTCTGAATGAGTAGTTTCTTATCGTTTATCCCCAAAAAATGCTTAAGTTTAAAAATCTAGGTTGCCTCTAGTTGAAATGTCTAAACTCTCGAGCATATTTATGTCAGGAGGAGCGACAATAAGAATCACACACAAAAATACTTTTAAATCGAATTAAATAATGTTTTTATAAATGTGCCATTTATAACTGATATAAGTACTTACTTATATTTTTTTCATTTATTTAAGTAAGTATTTTTATCTATACCTACAGAATTATATACACACAAGGACAAACTAATTACAAAATAAAACGTAAATACTGAGGTTCATCATTTTGTCTTTCTAAAATCTACATTACCTACTCACATAATAACTAAGGTTCTGTTCTCGATATTCCTACTATAATTAAAACCTCGGTATCTGGCTTCTGTTACTTTCATATTAACAACTATTTATCATAGTTTATTGAGATTGAACATATAGATAAAGGTGACCAGAGTAATACAAATAATACGGCGTCAAAGGTTAGTAGATAATTGAGATTAGCCGTTAGTAAGACTAGTACCGATTCTACATTAAAACTCTCGCAATTAAACAATAAATATTGCTATAACTTAATTCGCAGTAGTATACGATAGAGATGGGTAGTCATTTGCGTGCATTATGATACGGCGCGGCGGCGTCGCAAGCAAGCTTAGACTAGTTATCAGCGTATTTCTTCTAATTTTACAGTGATATGGACTGACTTTAGTGAGGCCAATACACCCCTCTTTAAATGACACTAAGAATAAGAAAGTGACGGCAATATTCTTAATTTGGTTTAGAGAGTGTTCTCAGAATTGGGACCATCAACACGCATCAGAATACTTCTTTCTTTCTCAGCGACTCATGAATTTTCCAGATAGGCAGGCATTACTAAATAGGTGGGTACAAGTATCTTGTCCTTAGAATAAAAGTTTTAACCAAATGCGACTGACCAACTAATAATAAATCATCTGGTGCAGACAACGTTAAAATAATCAAGCGTATCGTGGAAAGGTACACACTAACGAATGGTAAAAATTTTGAAATCGGTCGCCTTTTTGAGGTATTTTGGGGTGTGGGAGGGAGAAGGGGGGAGGGGTCTGAACCCCCCCTGACCATTTTCAGCCGCCGGAAAAACTTGGTTTCCTTAGAAGAAAAAAAATATATTTCCCATTCATATTCAAAAATATATTGTATACAAAAACTTGCTTCAATTATGTGTCGACGGAGTCCCGCTACGAGGGACTCCTTTTTCTGGGCGGTTTAAAAAAAGTTACCTAACTAACCTAACCCATTGATGTCGGATTGTGCCAACTCGGAATAAGACATTGCTACCTAAGAATTGACAATATCATTCATCAAGATGGCGGTTGCGTTCCGATTCACGTTTTTCACATAAAACCGTTCGGTTACGTTCCGTTTGGCATAATTGTGACAGTATTTAAGAATTTTTGGAAATTGTTTAAAAATATTTAAACTCCGGCAACCAAAATTATTTCTAGGGGATTAAGACTAACTCCCTTAGGCCCCCTACACCACCAATACCCTCAAATTCGGGCAACCGATTTCAAAATCCAACCCCAAATAAAGTGTTGAAAATTCTTTTGTCTTTGTCTCAATTATAACAATATTTAAAAAGATTATCAAAGACACAACAGTAAAAAAAAAAGAATGTAAACGAGGCATAAATTTTTTTAAGAATTACTCAACTCTCGCTTGTCTATGGTGGTACATCAATTATCAGGTCGTGCAATACGTGTCGTACATTATTTGTACGACCTGTATTTCCCGGCACAATAAAGCCCAGCCCGTATTGTACGACCCTGTAATTGGTGGCATGTGTCACCAATTATCAGGTCGGGCAATACGTGCCGTACATTACTGACACGGCCCTGTAATTCGCGACACAATATTGCACGGCACAGTATTGTACGACCCTGTAATTGGTGACACATGCCATCAATTATCAGGTTGTACAAAACTGTGTCGCGTTTTATCATGTCGTGCTTTATCGTGTCGTACAATACGGTTTCCCTATAAAATTAGGTTTTTTTATAATTTTTTTTTTTTTTTGTCCAAAACATGTGCTGTGCTTCTCCAGCAACCCCCAGTTTTCGTTTTTGGAAGTAGTCTTTTTACACCCCATAAAGAATGGCCGGGAAAAGTATTTACAACAAAACTCAAAATAAAAATCATCACCTTGTAGGTATTGTAATGTCATAACTGAATAATTTAAATTTTATAATCAACATTACAACTAGCTGACCCCGCAAACATTGCTTTGCCATTAATGAAAAAAAAAATGTTAAGAGTGGACAACCCTTATCACTTAGGGGTACGAAAAATAGCTGTTAGCCGATTCTCAGACCTACCCAATATGCTCACAAAATTTCATGAGAATCGGTCAAGGTCAATCTTATTTCACTCAGATTTTCCCATAAAAACCTTTGGCTCCAATATTATTGTGAGCTCTATACGATGACAAGTCTGGCACAACATTAACACCAACATATCGCCCCATTTCATAGATGTACTCCACGGCATCTAATTCTTGGTTTTGTTCTAATTCGACTCCTTCAGATGATGGATCCAAAATATAAGCCGCGAAATGTATAAGCTTTAAGCACATGTTGACTCAACGTTACAATCAAAGAGATCAACGTTAAAAAGAATTTCATCTTTTGTGTCGTAATTTATCATTGTGACTTCTGGCAGTAAAAATTATAGTGAAGATTTAATATTTTTGAGCGTAATAAAGACAAATTGGATGTTATGTTTGTTTGACTCTAACATAAAGATTGCATCTGACAAAGGTTTTAAATTAATAATGCATTGTTTAATCATATTCATATCAATATAAGTAGGTAACTAACTATGTTTATCACTAATGTAATAAAAATACATTAAATATTTTAATAACCATAACCACCCAACCAACGGGTGGTTTGGGTGGATTGTAATGGGTGATAACTGGGTTTTAACCCAAGGCTGGGTTTTAACCCGGGTGATTACCCATCTCTAAATACAATACACTACAATAACATCAAATTACACAAAGAAAACTGTTTTGACATCACTGTGTTAAACTCGGGTTGATATTTTAACAGTTCACAGTTAGCAATTTTCCTTTTTTTGCTTCCTGTATAAACTCTGTGAAGAGGCTTGTGTTAGTTTAACATTTTGGAGCTTTATGCACAACTGATCTACAGTCACATAGTTGAATGTTGTGCCTACTTTAGAGAGCCTTGGGTTCCCAAAAACATTCCACCTTAGTACAAGAAGGCTCCTCTGTGTGATGATGGGTCCACATGAGAAATGCCACTGCATGTTTCCAGCCACCAGCTGAAGCTGCACAGTCCAAGCACCAACATATAACTATTACACCCTTTCTTTTGTCTATCACCATTGTAATGTTGTAAGAGCCGCTCTTCACCTTGTGTTTAGGACAAATCTTACACTTCATTGTGCAATTACTAGGACTTGCGACGCAATTGCACATATTCAATGACATCATCTCCATACGATTCTCTTGCAGACCTGGAAAAAAAACAAAATATCGTTTATGTTCATCATAACATCAACATAACCTATAAAAGTTCTTGCCCACTGTGCAAGTTCATCATTATTTCACTTTCTTATTATACAATTAAGTCCTAATAAAGTGTTATTATACTTACTTTGCTGTTTTCACATTTTTAAGCTCCGAAGCATAGAAATCGGAATTATTTTTGAAAAATAATCCGACCATGATTGCGTCGACTCTGGGCAGGTTTCTACTGTCTGCTTTCACAAAATCGTTGTCCATGCTTGACAGAATTTGTAAAATAAACAAATAAATTACACGAAATCAATGGAACATCTTATCATAACAGTTTTGAAAGCTAATAACACAAGTAGGCGTCTACGTAGGCGAATGATGTTTGTTTATTTACGTGCATGTGACGACATCATAAACCCGACCAATCAGGAGCGTTTTGTGTCACGTGGAAAAGGTTTAGAAATATTCATTTTAATTAATGGATTTAAAAATAAAATAATTATTATATTTAACTTACGTTACCAAATATCCATTTTTAAACTCATAATACATACTGAAAACAGTAATTAACATTTTATTTTCCACATTGTCAAATAGCCTATATTAATCAAAACAACATAACACAAATTTTTTGGAAATAAAATCATTAACAAGGCGTTTATTCATGATTTTATGAGTTATGTTAAATATAATATACCAGCTTTTGCCCGCGGCTTCCCTCGCGTCAAAACCCCGGAGGAAAACCCCGTTCCTTATACTACGTATTATACATAATATAAACCTTCCTCTTCAATCACTCTATCTATAGAAAAACCGCATCAAAATCCGATGCGTAATTTTAAATATTTAAGCAAGCTTACAAAGGGCCAGACAGAGAAAGCGACTTTGTTTTATACTATGTTGTAAAGTTTTAAACAAATGAAGATAAAATGAGTTTAATTTCAAGTAATAATAATCGCGTAAATCTAAGAAGTTATATTAACATAGTAATATTTCACGGAAACGTCAGTAAATAACGTCATAAATAAATGAAATACAAATACAGTTTTATTTATTATAATTCAAAATAAACCACAAGACAGGAAGTTTCAAAATAATCAACACAATTTAAAGTTTTAGAATTGAAACAAAAATAACACCAAACTAAATTATTCTAATCAGGAAAACTAGAAATCCGTATGCAGAGTTTGGGACAATAGCTTGGGTAAGCGTTTGGATAATATTCGGCTCCTGACTTTAGTTAATATGGCGCCAGCTTTTGAGAACAATCTCTCTGCTGGAGCCGACATGCTAAGTGTCGTTAATGTAAATACGCGCTGTGGACAGACTTAAATGTCGGGGTGTAGCAAAAGAAAAATCGATTATGAATCGTTTTTTTATAAATCGATTATTTCTTTACAACCCTAAATTTCAACATCACCGCGCCGGCCGCCATTTTAAATAATTCTTCACTTCAGCTTTGTTCGGTCTGTTCGTCTTCATTTTGTGCTGTGAATTTTCGTTTTTTTTCGACGTCAAGATAGACGATATACTACGGAATTAATTAAATAACCGTTTAAGGTAATTGTTGCCTATCAGTACAATCTTATAAACCTTCTTTTACTTCCGTACCAGCTCGTCCCGTTTTGTTATTCCGTGAGTGAGCGTCATGGCCGCAAAGTCAAATAATCTCATTTTGCCGCAGATCGATAAAATGGCGAACCGACGTCCTCAAGGTGGTGGCCGTCGCGACTTCCAGCGCAATGATCGCGGCAAGAACTTCGGGAGGAACAACGTTTCGCCATGGCAAGGCGGTGGCCCAGGGCCTATCAATGGTCTTTTTCCCTTGGCTGGGGGCTCGAAAGAGGCCACCTTAGCCTTGGCGAGCAATATCATCAGCTTGCTGCAACCTCGGCCTAACCCTGTGCCGTCACTGCTGGATATGCCTATCCGCAGGGACTTCGGACCCAACGTCAATCGATTTGACCGCAACATGGGTCCTCCGAACCGGGTAAGTCCAATTACGTAGCGATGATTGACTTCACACCACCAAGTCATTGCCTGTTGTGGCCCTAAATGTTGAATGTGTTATTTTTCAATATAGAAACATTGAAACCCTCATGAAAAAACATTGATGGTATTGCATCCAAGTACACTGCAGTAGGGTTTTCATGCCCCTTTTTATAATACTTCAGACTTATAGCTCTACTTATTTCAGCACTATAGTGCTTAGAGTCCGTTTTTCACACATTGTCCTATTACAAAATGACATCGCTCCATAAAAAAGGCTTCCTGAAAAACTGACTTTATATATTCCATATTTGTCTATTGTTTAGACAAATTAACACAACATGCAT
This sequence comes from Emmelina monodactyla, assembly GCA_916618145.1. Lineage (NCBI taxonomy): Eukaryota > Metazoa > Arthropoda > Insecta > Lepidoptera > Pterophoridae > Emmelina > Emmelina monodactyla. The sequence continues at coordinate 6,562,963 of OU745324.1, forward strand.
GTATTCTGTACCACAAATGGACATAACTGCCTTGCTGTTTGCTGTCTAGCAACCGGCAAATCCTTTCAATTTGTAATCTTCAAACTTTTTAAATTTTCAGAACATCTTCGTGGCTAATTAAGCCAACCTAATTTCTGACTAACAGTGTTTTGATCAACTTCCCTTTAGATGGGCAATCAGGGTAATTTCCGGCGCTCAGGCAACTATAACCGCCCGGATTATCGTAACAATCGTAAGCCGTACAGGCCCAATGATGGGCAACGGCAGCAAAACAAGAGTTCACCGAAAAAGGATGCAGATTCTAAGTCCAAATCTAACAAGGAGAGGTAAGAATCCTGGAAAGTTCCTTCCGGTGTACAGACCGTGGTTTCCCGAGCTGTTTTCACGCAGCTGAGAATTTTCTTTTCCTTATAACCTTTGTTTAGTTTGAGCACACTTCACATTGGCTACTCTTGAAACATTGAGAATCCCGTTGGGGTATAAGGGTTTGTCTTCGTCATGATATAAATGACTGGATTGGCTGAACTTCTTTCTAAGCAGTAGATTTTCCGTCTATTGCTTTCAACTTTTAAAATACAAGCAATTTGTTGAAGACTTCCATTTAAACGTAACAGATTTATTATTGCAACTAACTCGTCATGCCTTCTCTTTCCCACCACTAACTAAGCATGTTTATACAGCACTTCAACCGAAGAGGACAAGAATAAGAACGAAGGTGACGAGTCAAAACGTCAAGACGGAGACGCCAAGAAGGATTCTGATGCTCCGAAGACTCGGTTCGACGATATAAACCAGCAGTTTCTGAAGTGCCACATCTGCAATAAGAGCATGTGGGACGGGAGGTCGTTCGAGAACCATCTGAGCGGCCGCGCGCACGCCATCATGATGCAGAAGACTGCCGAGAGTTACATGCTGGCTGCCGACACCATGAGGCAGGAGTACAAGGTATGCGCTACAGTTTTCACAGTTATGCTTGGTCAGTTAGCGCATTCCGAGATTTTCAGATTTGTTGCATTATTATGGCTATCCATGGTATTACTAACTGGTCAACTTTACAATTTACAAATGACTAGTGGCCGCCCGCAACTCCGTTCGCGTGGATGTCGGTTTCCCGTTGGAAAGAGATGTTTTCCCGCGGTAAAAAGTATCCTATTTGTTATTCTGATGTATATCTTATATGTTTTACTGTAAAGTTTCATCCAAATCCATCCTGTAGTTTTTACGTGAAAAAGTAACAAACATCCATACTCACAAACTTTCACGTTTATAATATTAGTAGGATTTTAATGGTGTCTACCTTGTTTAGAAAATACCTTATTCCATCAAGCTGCCTCTATTGCCTTTTATTGTCAAAACATACCATAACGCTACTCAGACTACTGCTTAGCATTTTTATTTGCGTACCAACTCAAAACCACCACAGCCCACATAACCCCCGAACCCCCGACAGATCCGCGAGATGAAGCGCACGCGCAAGACCGGGCAGGCTCCGTCGCGCGACTTCTACTGCGCCATGTGCGACATGTACGCGTCGGACGGCGCCATACACAGGACCACCATCGGACATCGCAAGCTGAAGAAGTACCTGCATCCGACTTGCACGCCGTGCAAGAAGGAAATGCCTACTAGGTGGGTGGAATTAAAAGGCAGAAATAATGTCGATTAACCAAAAACAAGCAAAATTTTATAAGCGAAATACACTTTATTAATTTAATCTACTAAATCTAAGTGCGAAAGAGAGCGTGTGTGTGAAAGAAGCGCAAGAAGTATGTCTGAACCGAAGTAGATGGCGATCCATAGTCTCTGCCTACCCCAATGGGAGACAGGCGTGACGATATGTATGTATGTATGTATCTTAGTGCAAGCTTGTATTATAGCTCATAATGTACTAGCAGACAACTTAGTTGCACTAAAAACAAATTGAAACATAAACCTTATACTTGACAGTCCAACAATACCATATGAGCTGGATTGAAAGCTTTAGAAACTAGTATAAATCTTACATTGTATTGTAAGACCCAGTAGTTATTAATTTCATATTTGCAGGATTGAGTTGGATGAGCACCGTCTAACTCCTGAGCACTTGAGGCAAGTTCAGGAGAAGTCTGATGTCACCAATAAGCCAAAGCCTGAAGGTAAGTGTTGTAGCTAGCTCATTAATTTCATTGTAACTGAAGATTGGTTTTGATGCGGTTTTTACTACAATTACATAGTTATAAGTTCGAAATTTTAGACAAAGTTCAATGTTTAATTATCAAGGTGTTATGTTACATATTTTAACAACTAAATAGCTGAATCACCAATCAATTTACAAAGTGATCACATTTGAATTAAAAAATGCCAAAATAACTAAATTTACATAAAATAATTTCAACGATTGATTTCGTAAATGTTGTATGTTAATCTATCTTACTTAAACATGAAATGTACCCACAGTGCTGGTAATTTCTACGCTGGGGATGGAGCAGAGTTACTTGCGTGAGGATCTGCAGCGACGATCGCGACCGAGGCATAGGGATGCACAACAGAACTGGGTATGTGCATTGTAAACTTGTCCATTTATAATTTACCTAAAGTAGAAGAAAAAGTATAAACTTAGGTCATGAATAGTGAAAAAACGTATGACAAGTATATTTAATGAATTTTGCAATAGAGGTATATGGCACACTGGAAGTAAAATAGGTTAACAAGTTTTATTCGCATACGAAAATTATTTCAATTAGCTGTTCCACACCGAAATTAAAGTCCAAGCATATGCATTCGCAGGTACCAGCCAGTTTTATAGATTTTGTCAATTATTTAATTTGTGTCACTTTATGTCTCACCAGGATGAAGAAACCCAGAAACCTGAGGAGGAAGGTTCAGAATCCAAGCCGGAGACAACAGAGAATACGGTGGTCACAGACAGTGAGAACACCATCCTCGACTACAAGGAAGGGGATGATCTGTCTAAATTGACTAAGGAGATGCTGCCAGCTTATAGGTATTTAATAATATAACTAGTGGCCGCCTGCGACTACGTTCGCGTGGAAGTCGGTTTCCCGTGGGAATGAGATGTTTTCCCGCGGTAAAAAGTAGCCTATGTTATTCTGATGTATAACCTATATTACTGTAAAGTTTCATCAAAATCCATCCAGTAGTTTTTACGGGAGAGAGTAACAAACATCCTTACATACATCCATGCTCACAAACTTTCACGTTTATAATATTAGTAGGAAACACTAGTAAATATGTTGATGCTCTACAAGTTTGTTTGTTTGAATGCACTTATCTCAGTTTCAGGTTTTTATCATTAATAGTCCATTTACTACAAAGACTATGAGCTATATTTTGTCTCTATAAAACAAATATGTAAGAGCAGATCAGTAATGAATAATCTTGCAAAAACTGAAAAACTTTTGCTCTTAAGTCATTGAAAATTACTTCTAAATCAAGAGTGCAAACACAGCTCACATATCCTACTAATATTATAAACGTGAAAGTTTGACAAACTTCTCATTCCCACGGGAAACCGACTTCCACGCGAACGGAGTCGTGGTCAGCCCCTAGTACTTAATATTTATTCTATATTCTACTTTAAATTTATTTGATACCATTTGTTTTACCAACCGTTTTACCGTCCCCAGCACGGACCGCGGCGTGGGCGCCTCCTTCCTGGCCGAGTTCAAGTGCGTGGAGTGCCGCCTGTGCCGCAAGCTGCTGGACGACCAGACCACGGCCGCCGTCCATCTGAGGACCTGGCGCCACCACCAGCTGTTCACCAAGATGCTGCTGGACGCCGGGCCCGACTACATTGTGAGCGGAGACACGGGATAGTGGTTGTTTAGTGAAGTGCTGTCTTATTACATTACTGGACGACCAGACCACGGCCGCCGTCCATCTGAAGACCTGGCGCCACCACCAGCTGTTCACCAAGATGCTGCTGGACGCCGGGCCCGACTACATTGTGAGCGGAGACACGGGATAGTGGTTGTTTAGTGAAGTGCTGTCTTATTACATTACTGGACGACCAGACCACGGCCGCCGTCCACCTGAAGACCTGGCGCCACCACCAGCTGTTCACCAAGATGCTGCTGGACGCCGGGCCCGACTACATTGTGAGGATACACGGGATAGTGGTTGTTTAGTGAAGTGCTGTCTTATTACATTACTGGACGACCAGACCACGGCCGCCGTCCATCTGAGGACCTGGCGCCACCACCAGCTGTTCACCAAGATGCTGCTGGACGCCGGGCCCGACTACATTGTGAGGGGATATTATAGTGATAGTGGTTGTTTAGTGAAGTGCTGTCTTATTACATTACTGGACGACCAGACCACGGCCGCCGTCCATCTGAAGACCTGGCGCCACCACCAGCTGTTCACCAAGATGCTGCTGGACGCCGGGCCCGACTACATTGTGAGCGGATACACGGGATAGTGGTTGTTTAGTGAAGTGCTGTATTATTACATTAAGAAGTTATTAAAAAGAGCTGCTGGATGACTGCTGTTGCATCTGAAGACCTGGAAGCATCACCAGCTATTCATTAAGTTGCTGGTAGACGCTGGGCTGGAGAAAATTGTGAGGGAATCTATGTGGTAGGGTTTTGTGGGTGTTTTGAAGTGAAACGTGTTGGAAATCGTGTGATTTCGATAACTACAAAAGATCGTTGTAGAAACATTATTTTTGTGACAATTTTTAGCGTTAATAGTCAGCTCGCTTTTCATCAAAATATACAGAAAAGTTATGAAGTTGGATTTTTAGTTTTGATACATAGTGTAGACAAAGAAAAAATAGTAGAATGTGTTTTGAATAATCAAAGTTAGAATGTTAATTTTCTCAGACTAGCATTGTCCATTATCTTTGTGTAGTATTCTAAAATCATTGGTGAAATATCCCAAACATTATAAATACAATAGTCTTACAATAAAAACACTGATTTATTAAAATCTTTCATTTTTATATTCTTAACATCTACAATTTAATTAACAGAAACAGTCCGAGACCTCCAGCTCCAACAAACGTAAATACGACCCCGAAGAGGCCGATGCCGAGTCCGATGAGAAGAGAATCAGAACTGAGGAGGACGGGGAGCAGAACGGAAATGAGGAGCAGACGGATAAACTAGGTTAGTTGTGTACATGATGATTAGTGGCTTTTGAGCAGATGCGGTCTAACCAGCTGTACTCACAGTGTGGTCTGCCGAGTTTGGGGCTCTGCAAAGTGATTATACCCAAGGTAACTGTCAAAGGAGGATTTCGATTTTTTTATTAAACTAGTGGCCGCCCGCGACTCCGTTCGCGTGGAAGTCAGTTTCCCGTGGGAAAGAGAAGTTTTCCCGTGGTAAAAAGTACCCTATATGTTATTCTGTACCTATATTACTATGAAGTTTCATCAAAATCCATCCAGTAGTTTTTACGTGAAAGAGTAACAAACATCCATACTCACAAACTTTCACGTTTATTATATTAGTAGAAAGTAGGATTCAGCTATCAGTTTCTGCTGTATTTTTGTTCCTACTAGTTAACTTACTACTTCCAAACAACATTTAAAAAACACAAGCAGCTAGTTAATACATTAACGTCTATGTAACTTATTGCCACAGACGACAACATCAATGAGGACGAGGAGATGGGCGGCGACATCGGCAATCTCGACGAGCTGGACGACTGGGGCGGCGTCGAGCAGTCCGTGGATGAAATACTCAATGATGAGAAAGACGGGGGAGGAAATAATCCAGGTAGGTAGACAATTTATTTTTAATCAGAGCAAGCGAGCATGCGGGTCACCTGATGGTAAGTGATCACCGCCGCCATGACTCCCCGCAGCACTGTGGGTGTTGGGGGTGTGTTGCTGAGCCTTTGAGAAATTGGGCACCGGATACCGCACTCACCGAACGAAACGCAGGAACATCGTCCCTACTTCACGTCGGTTTTCTGTGCGACGGTGGTATTTCAGCGGTCGAGTCAGCCCTGTAATTGCTGCAGACAGTGCCTACAGCTAGACTCTACCACTTCAAATATCCACAAATCAATGCACAATAGTTATGTATTATTGTGTACATAGAATTATAATACCCATGAGTTTGTCTGTGGAGACTCAGAGTTAGGTTATGTGTCACTAATCCACTGGATTAGTGATTTTCCAACTTATTTCAGCATTAAGCGTAAATTTTTTGCCTATGATATCAATTCATCTTTTAAATAATTAAATATTTGTCCATGCATTTGGCGTCAAATATTGGAAAGAAAAATAGGTTTCTAACCGTAGCCCATACATATAAGGGCATTAATTTCTTTGAAATTGTTATAGCATAAAAACCAAAAATATATTTTCACATGTTTTAATTTGTCCACAGAAAACAATGAATCATCAGTACCCGAGGCCCAACCAGCCGAGGAACCTGAGCCAGAAGCTATTGAAGAAAAGCCAGAGATGCAGCCTGAACCCGAGAAGAGAGAGATCCTGAAGCCTGCCCGAGGCCGTGGCAGAGGCAGGGGCAGGAAGTAGAAGATTTTGTGACCACATAATTGAAAATGGTGATAGTGAAATACTAGGCTGTCAGTGAATTTTATTTGTAAAGTGTTAGAGATTGGACTTTGGACATTATGTGAGTGACTTTTGTGTTTTTTATATTGGTTATAGGTACTGAATCGAGTCATTGACTTTTCGGACACAAAAAACTCGGACACCTTGGCCGAGTTGTGGTTTTTCAATTTTTATATTATTTTTTACCATGAAATCATGTAACACTGGTATGACACCTAAAACAACGCGAAGTATAAATAAATAAGTAAGAGATAGTTTGTTTCCTAAGGAGGTGACGGAAGAAATTAATTCTGCCAAATATATTCATGGGCAAAAAACGTACTGAAACTCACATAGAGTTCAAAAGTCCAGACAATTATCGCGGGAATTATTAAGATCAGGGATTCCTAAAGTTATATCTCTGAATCAGCACAAATATATTCCTACAAGAAACTAGTGTAGAAAAGTGTTGATTCATAAAGACCCCAATTAGGTTATTCTTCTCTAAGATAGTTATTGTAGTTGTCAACACATTTCATTTGTTTTTATTCTACCAAAACATATATAGTAGAATGGGTCGATGACTTTTCGGACACAACAAACTCGGACACCTTGGTAAAAACTAATATTAAAATTGAAAATCCACAATTTGGCCAAGGTGACCGAGTTTTTTGTGTCCGAAAAGTCGTCGACCCAGTAGAATAATATTAATGAATTAATCATCCTGTAGAAGAAACAGGATGATTCTTTTTAGATATAATATACCCATATGTATGTGTGTATATTATGTCCATGTAGGTACAATAATTTATTTATATAATTGATTTTATTATATCAATTACATTTTTAAAGTAGTTGGTATATTTTAGTGTACACAGGATAGTATAGCATTACATTGGTAGCAATTGCTATCTCAACTTTTTTTTTACTATTTTCATTACAATTTGATAAAATAGGCAGTTAAATTTCATTAGTAAAGTACTGCCCATATAAATTTTAAGTTTAAAAATCCTTTTACAAATGTCTGTAGCACTTTTTTCTGTTACATAGTGCAAGTTAATAAATTAAATTCCTAGTGTTTTTATAGTTACATTGGTAATGGCTTAGTTATTAATTAACAATGGTAATGAAAGTTTGATTGTTAGAAAGGGGCTTATCAATAAGGCTACAAAAGTAATTTGATTCTGTTTTAGTTTATTAATTAGCTCAGTTTGAATGTGCTTCTTAGTTATCAATGAGATATAATAATGTTACAAGCTGGGGTTCGGGACAGAAATGAAAAATGCCAGACTATGTGTTCCGATATTTATTAACTCACTCACTCACAAAACACTCACAGTAATTATACACAACACAACGCACTGAGATTCGCAGGTTTACTAATCGCTCTGTCAGTTCCGTAATCGTAGCCAAAATAAGACTGACTACGCGGCGATGGGCCGCGCCCTTTATACTCAAAACCAACAAAAGAAACATTCTCGATTAATCCTAATAACTCGCGAAAGAAGTAAACAAACAGATTATTCCGGAAGGAACACGTTACACAAGTTTCGCCCTTATACAAAATCAATAGAGGCCTTTTTGGCTTGCACTCGAATATAATGTTTGTTGTTCAAACAAAGACACTTATAGATATTTCTCGATCGCGGCGCGTGAGCAGGTAAAAAGTTATGGCGCGTAACAATAAGAATTTTAGGGCTAATTTTTCAATAGTCAGTTAAAATGGCAGATATTGAACAGTCGGATAGCTTTAACTGTAACGAATAATTAAGTTTCAATTTTTCAATGGTCAGTCCCTCAATCCCTCTGCTAGCTATCCCACTGATTTTTGTGACAAGCTTCACACTAATTCTGCGAGAACGAGACATTCTTATGTATTTTACAGTTGTTAGAAAGAGACAGTAAACTTTCAGAGCATTGACTAACTCTCATCGACTCTCTTCAAGAGATTGCTATGTGTGTTCTACAAATTTCCAATGCTGTTTCGATATCAATTTTTGGTGTTTTTAACAATAGTTGTTGAAGGTTTTGATCTTTGATGCCGCATATGAATAAATCTTTAATTAGGCTTTCTCTTAGGTTACCCAGTTCACACGTATTCGACAACGTTTTTAAAACTGTCATGAAAGCCCCGTAAGTCTCCCCCTCCTTTGTTAATAGTAGAAATCTTTCATAAGTAATGTTGGTAGTTGGGACAAAGTGTTGCTCAAACTTTCTCATTACCGTTTTTAAGTTATGTTTTTCGGTGTCGCTCAACTCCCATGCATCATCAATTTCTCTAGACCTTTGTCCCGAATGATATAAAAGTAGGGCTACCTTTTTCTTTTCCGATGCTGTATCAAAATAAGCTTCAACATACGTATCAAATTCCCTTGCGAACATCTTCCAATTCAACGCCATGTCACCTTCGGTGTTTAGAGGATTCAATCCTCCGCCACTAGTTCCAGACATCATTTTAAATTTTATTTTAAATACAACTATAAATTATCATCTTCAAATTTAGCAAAATACCAATGGTTTTACAAAAACTAAGCAAAACACGAAAAAATATCCTTTATTTACAAACGCATGATGAAAGAAACGTCAAAAAATCAGTGGGATAACTGCTTAACTGAGGCAAAAAGAGGCAGCTGAGATTTTCAGTCAGTTGTCGAGTTTTATTAGAGCTTATCCGCTAATTGAAAAAATGGGTATCTTGCTATCTATAGAATAAATCCTATCTGGAGGCTTAACTGACTATTGAAACCTTAATAGATTAAATTAAAAAGTTCAGTTATCAAAGATTCTTACTGAAAACTTCCTAGTTTTTTTCACAATTTCACAATGTCTCTTACATATTTTAAGTAAAATTTTAATATTTGCCAGACCTAAAGCTAAAGGTTTACTAAACTATCATATCTTTATTTTGCAAAAAAGATACATTATGCCAATACACTATGTAACCAAAAAAAAAAAAAGTTTTCTATATTAGATTTTAATTAGTAAGGTATTTTGTTAAGAAAATGAGGGTGAAAAATGTATCTAATTTTATGCCAAATGTCAAAATAACAGTTTTTCTTAAAGGCACCCCTTTATATTTATAAACAAATGTAGTAATTTGAAGTATAATAAATGGTCAATTTTCTTTGAATTTGTTTTTTATTTTTATCTAAACCTTTAATTTATGAAGAGTACCTAAGTCTTACGTCTAAAAAGTAATAAATAAGGTAATTATTCAAAATGCATTTAGTTTTAGAATATAATTTACTCAACAATTGAATTCGTAAATCCAACATTCATAAAATGCTGATTTCCCACTTTGCGGGTTGCTACGCACAAATATAATCAAGTTATTTGATTACGTGCCGATCTATGTTCGTAATTTGGCGCGCCGTGGGAACGCATCTTTATACAGGCTATAAATATTTATATTTTTAAATAGGAACGTTTATTAGTGACACTTAGGTCCGTAGGGCAGTCGGCACCCTTCTTCCGCGCCACATATTAGGTTGTTGCTCGGGTCCCCTTTAGGGTATGGAGTGCGACCTAGGTAGTTACCACTGAAATGAAAAATATACAGTGAGAGAAATGAAATGTGTTAAGGTTATGGTAGACCTTTAAATTGTTCTAATGAGGGGTTTTCAAAAAAAAAAGTTCATACAAATTCGCAAGATGGCGCTGAACAAACTAAGTACGCAGGTTTTACCATTAAAAAAGGAAAAGGATAGAAAAAAACAAACATTTTTTTTTCCCTAGCACTAACAATGTCGGTTTTGATTTGATTTGAATTTGAATAAAAGGTAAATAAAACTATTTTGACGAAATTGGCCCGACCCGAACCATTCGCTTAGCAGTCCAGTCCGGTATATATACCGCTGTATATATATCGTCTGTGGTGCAGCTTATAGCTATATATGTGTTTCTTTTATTTGTAGGCTGACGCTTACACGCTGTCTATGTTGTGTACTTCTTTATTCGTGGATTTCTTTGGTTAATTCTGATTACTTTGGACTAATCTATTATTCTATATTATTTATATTCAATTCTTTTACTTTTTAAAGGTCCACCTGCGTACTTAGTTTGTTCAGCGCCATCTAGCGAATTTGGATGAACTAAATTTTTTTACTTTTTTGAAAACCGCTCATTAAAATTATCGAAATAGGCAGGTACATCATCTATACTAATATTATAAAATGAACAAAAGATTTCATTGTTTGTTTGAATGGAATAAGCGCCCAAACTACAGGACAGATATGATTTTTTTACTGTGGAAAAGAACATTTCCAACGGGAAAAATGATTTTGCCGCAGTGTGGAAAGCTAGTCATACTAATATTATAAACGTGAAAGTTTGTGAGTATGTATGGATGTATAGAAAGGATGTTTGTTACTCTTTCACGTAAAAACTACTGGACGGATTTGGATGAAACTTTGCAGTTATATAGGTTACTAGTGGCCGCTCGCGACTCCGTTCGCGTGGAAGTCGGTTTCCTGTGGGAATGAGAAGTTTTCCCGCGGTAAAAAGTACCCTATGTCCTTTCCCAAGTTCAGTTCTTTCTCCATACCAAATTTCATCACAATCGGTTCAGTGGTTTAGGCGTGAAAGCGTAACAGACAGACAGACAGACAGACAGACCGACAGACAGACAGAGTTACTTTCGCATTTATAATATTAGTAGGGATACATCAGAATAATACATAGGGTATTTTTTACCGCAGGAAAACATCTCATTCCCACAGGAAACCTACTCCAACGCGAACGGAGTCGCGGGCGGCCACTAGTTTTTATATAAAGGTATCTTACGTGTTATACAAGTAATATTTTTGTCTTATCCAGTGAGAAATCAATGCGTGTTTTCACATAGTTCATAAAAGAAATACTGCATCACGATTGTGATAATCTTTTAATTGTGGCGTCTACATTAGTCACCAATTAAAAACAGGTACCTACTTACCTACCTTTAAGTTTATCTACGCTTATAAAAAGTTGAATTTAATACCAACACACTTTGCAACAGACACTGTTAACGGTTCAATATTTTTCTTGCTCTTAATTTTATTTTAAGTAGGTACTTTTTTTTCATTCCCACCATTTTAAGGCAGATTGATAAAGCCTACCATTTTATCCGCGCCAGCCTGCCCATAATTAATTAAAACTTGAAAATAATATGAATATAGGTAATTAACTTGTGTGCAATATAACTTACGTAGGTCCATAGTTGCACACGACGTAGTGATTCAGCCATCCGTCTTTGACATAGCTGGCTACCCCGCACCCAAGATGTGTGGAATCAGACCACGCCATCTGAAACAAACTTACGTTATTTACTTAACAAGTTTTTTTTTATGCAGCTAGCAAGCGGGTCGCGTGATGGTAAGTGATCACCGCCGCCCATATACACCCACAATTACATATGCGTTGAGGGTGCGTTGCTGGCCTTTGAGAAATTGGGCACCGGATACCGCACTGACCGAACGAAACGCAGGAACATCGTCCCTACTTCACGTCGGTTTTCTGTGCGACGGTGGTATTTCACCGGTCGAGTCAGCCCAGTAAACGCTGCAGACAAAGCCTACAGATAGACTCTATCACTCTAACCTATAACTTTATTGATAGAGGCTGAGTTTTGGAGTAACGAAAGCACTATGAACACAAATTCAGACTACCTATATGCCGTCATCGTCGGCCAATCGCCGTCCACTGCTAGACGAAAGCCTCCCCAAAAGAGTGCTAACTATCCCATGGTGAGCAGATACTAATACAGGGTTATTTCTAATTAGCGTATCACCTCTTGCAGGCGGCTTCCCTACATCTACAATCCCAATAACATTTGTTCTACGATGCCAATGTATGGTAAAAATAATATTGAAATTGCAAATCCATACATTGGCCAAGGTGTCCGAGTTTTTTGTGTCCGAAATGTCGTCGTCCCTTTTGCAAAACGTGATAATTATTAATTAACACAAAAAAAAAACAAATTTGCGCGCTCTGTTATATGAATTGTAATTTGTCGTTAGTTAAATGTTGTTGGGATCGATTTAGAAAAGCTGCCTACAAGAGTTGATGCGCTAATTAAAATTAACCCTGTATAATATACTGTAGGTACTATCAATAAGCTCGTCTTTACTGTAATGCAACTAGTAGGTTAACTATATTCCAATAAAATTAGTATTGTAACACAATACTAATTACAACGGCTGCGGATAGATGGCGCTAGCTGTATTTTAAATCGCGCTGACGTTGTACGCAACCAAATAATGACCTCTGCTGCATTTCTATTGCATTGTATCGCTTCCTAGGGCTTAGCATATGCACGTTTACCGCACTCACCTCGCTGAATCGATTAAGCGTCATATTGTTAAGGCTTTAAAGTACTACCAGGCAGGCATCCACCCTTGCTGGGTACTGGTTCGTAGTACTTCGTAGCTACGCTTGTGTATGTATATATAAAAAGTCTCCTCAAATATATCCGGCCTGCTACGCTTAAGAGTCGTTTTCATCATCATCCCCATCCCCGTACTACAGTATCAAAAATGTCCACTTGCTACGCTGTCGATTTTGGATCTGAATAAATACTTTAAACTTAACTCATTCATATTACATGTTTTAACAAGTAAAGTTGGTAGTAAATCTATCTTGAAGTTGAAGGTATTAGAATTACTAACTTGCATAACTTTTAGTCAAGTCAAACTATTTAATAGAATATCTATAATTAGGAATGAGAATTTTAATTAAGTATCCTACATACCTGTGTATAATGTCCAATTTGCTTTGGACTGCTAAAGTCTTCATTCGCCAGTGGTTTGTATGTATAATCTTTGTGCTCACTCCACCAGGCTCCCACTGGGGCTGTTAAATTGAGCGCCATCTTCAGGTTATTTGACGAAACTATGAAGATATTCTCGCCGGTGCCGAACCTTCTGGATGCTGTAAAAGTATTTGGTTAGAGGAGTTCGGGGACAATTGACACGATTTAAAAAAAAGTGTGACTACCTACATACTTATATGTATAAGTGGGTTTTAATTGTAGCTAAACTGTCTGGTTATTTATGATAACTTATAACCAATGGCGCCTATAAGTATGCTATTAGCTAAGAAATCAGCTATTTAAAATACATTGGAAAATGTTTCAATCGACCCTATGTTGGGTCCTATCTATCCGTTTCCGAGTTTTAGAACTTGTTTCAATTGACAATTGACACATGTTTCAATGGACCTGCTTCCATAGTGGAAGCTCGATTACGTTTGTTAATTTTATTCTGCCACCCCAATCCTGAATACACACTTCATTATTGCCATAGTCTCGAAAGTCTACGACGCATTACTTTGGAATAAACATGCGGTACCTAATATAATTACAACACGTTGAAAGAAAATATTGACTATGGACAAAAAAGTTTTTCGTAGGTACCTTATAATGGAACGCCCAGCACGTTATTAGATTTATTTATCTTCTCCATGTAATAAAATAATGGTGACATCAAAAAGCGGATTTCAGTAGCTATGATTTATGATAGTACTTACGCACGGTTCTGTCTGGGTTGTGGCCATACTTCTCTTTCCCAGCCCAGTTTGAAGCCTTGATCGCTAACTCCTTGTCCCAAATCTATAAAATATCGTGTAAGTTTATTATGCTCTAGTAGATTATAGGGAAGCACAGTCAAAGAGATTTAAGATAATTTTTTTGTTTGCTTTTAAGCAATGAACTTTAACAGTTAGAAGAAGTAGTCTTCTAACCTAATTTGCCATAATTACCTTCTTATACCTACTTACTTATTGATAAGAGTGAGTTTTTTGGAATTGATATAAGTTTAATTAAAGTAGGTTGCAGGTTGTCAAGTTGCAGGAAAAAACAAGTAGGTATACCTAGGTATTAAATAGAGAACTATTAACTTGCCAGTGATTTCATTTCGGAGGCGGCCGGTTGTCCCTCGAGTGTGCCCTTCGCCAAAAGCAACCTTCTTTCGTTGTGTCCATCTAGCAATTCTTTGATTTGCTTGCACGATAGTTTCACCACTGAAATATTAAGATTATAAAAAAATGGGTGCCTACTTACCAATCACTTAGAATTTTATTTTTACAAATAGAAAGCTACTATAAATATTTGTTGATGTCTCAACTTTGGACTTCTATGGAAACTAATACCAAATGCCTAGTTTAGGTAAAAACAATTAAAATCTACTTAACCTTGCATTAATTAAAACATACAAAAATAAGTAATACTAGCCTTCAGCTTGCGCTACAACCACGAAGCAAAACAATAACAAAACGCGGATATCCATGTTGGAAATAACTAAACGCCACTTGGCAAGGACTGAACTAAATAAGTAACTCACTTCTCATTTATACAACTTCTCATGACGTCCAAACGTCACGTATCATTGTTGGACCAGACATGAATGGTTTCATACAAGTCTTGTACAAATAATAATACACCTGCTTTATCACGAAATGTTTTTTTCGACTCATTAGTTAAAGGGAAACCCCGATTTTAAACAGTAGTTAAAAATAAGAAACGCACACGCATTGTGTGGAATGCAAATATTTCTTATCAGATCATGATCTTGCTTACCTCTAGATAAATTGGCAAAGATCCAACAAATATGTTTTTCTTTTGATTAGTAGTAGTAGGTACCTATCTGTGGTTTAGTTAGTTTGGGATATTATTAGTAATACAATAACTGCGGTATAAGAATGATTAGAAAGACTGAAAACCACAGAGAACTAATGGAGAACATATCGTCTAAAAGGTAGCCACATTTGGTGCAGAGAGCCATTGAACCGTCATTGGTTAACGTCCTACGTAAGTAATTGTAGCGTGATGAAAAGTATAGGTACTATAACCAGCTCAGGAGTATGAAAAATAATTGTACCAAGTTTCGTTAAAATCCGTCGAGTAGTTTTTATTTCTATAACGGTTATTCTGACTGACAGACCAAATTTCTACTAATTGCACTTTTGGCATCAGTATGGATCCCTAATCATCCCCTGATAGTTATTTTGGAAATATATTTAATGTACAGAATTGACCTCTCTACAGATTTATTATAAGTACCTATAGATATACCTACTTACTGTCATGGAATAAACCTTTAAATAGCTTACTATTTGCAGCCAAATCGCATGACTATTTTCTCTTTATTGATAATATGTATTAGGTAGGATCCTAGAAAGATAAAAGTACCTAACATTACTCTAAATTTAATTTGCAATAGATTCTTACCCACACATTTATTTAAAATTTTCGGAAAATATACCTACCTACCTACAAATTTATCATCTAAGGCAGTTAAACGCAGTACCTAATTGGGTAATTATTTTTGTCCTATTCAAAGCCTGTTTTTCTCCATTTCAACAAACACAGCGGTACCTTGCAAGCAAGTAGCTCATCTAAGTGACAGTTCTTAATAAACAATAGGACAAAACAACAGAAAACATTGACTACATTTGCCACGCCATGTTCAATAATTTGCTTTACACTGATAACGTCAATCCGTACTGCTTAGAACAAAACCAACAAAATAAAACGTGATTGATAAGCACGATGACCTAAGTAAATATGCATTGCGGTTACCTACGACAACTTATGTAGGTAGGTATCTGTCATTTAGATATTAACAATACAGCACGTTCTAACTACTATGGGTTAGTTTATTTAAAAAAACGGTACTTAATAAAAAAATCTTAGGTAAATATTAGTTATGCCACAACGGATATCACTGGTTCCTACTTACAAAACGGCGGTTGCACATTTTTCTTTTATTACACGTTTTAATTTAAAAATTAATAACTTATCTAAAGAGTAGGTCAGTTTTTTCTACTAAATTACCTATAAATGTGATAGTAACTCAATCACGAAAAACAGCTAGTTGGATTCGGATGAAATTAAAAATATATTTTATATCCCAGAGTAATATAGGTACTTACACGCTAATTCAAATGAAGCTTTATTGTTTTTTTTTAGCTGTAATCAAAGTTGACGCATTTCCCCTGCGCAACAATACCTATATAATTTAGTAAAACAGTTAAAAGACGCAATAAACAGAATATTTATTCATAATTTTTTTGTTACTTACTGTTGGAAAGCCTAATAAATTATTGCTACCAGCTGCAAGCGCTATAGGTATGACAGAAATGAAATGACAAACTTTTCATTAGTAGGTAGGTATAACCAAAATTTAAGAACTTTCGAAGAACGACCATAAACACCAACAGTAATATGAATATGATTTTCTTCAATAAGTAATACTACGTAAAACACATTTGCCATTTTATTTTGATAGGGGAGGTATATAAAAACTTGTCTGTAACCAGTAAATATATCATACCAGATATAATATTTTTAGAAAAATTTACACCGCTTTCCAGAAAAACCTTTTCGCGGTTTAATTGGTAACAATTAAAAAACATGTTAACGGTCGGATCTCAAGTTTTAATAATATACCCTCGACACCTGTTTTTCAAATACGAAATATAATATTTTTGAACTAAGATTTTATAGAAAAATATCTGTTACAGCAAATAATGAACCAAAATGTTTAAACACAATTACCTTAAATGTAATTTAGGCACCTACTACGGTACTTAGAGTCAAACTAGGTACCGGATAAGTTTCCATGAAGAAGTCCCTTTTCTCCCTAAATTATCTCAGTTTCCGTGTTATAGAACTAGTTTCAATTATCCCATGCTGTGTCTCAATCGACCCCGGTCTTCTCATTTTGTTCGTAGCTACCTACTCTTTGTTGCGTAGAGTTTGGTTATTTTAATTCTCTATCTCTATCGGACGTACAATCGACTACCTATATTTGGCATCCATGCATTCTAAAGGGGCGTTCCCACGGTGTACGAAACAGCGCATTGGACCGTACCGCACCGCACACATACAGCTGTTTGCAATAAAGTCTATTTTAGCTTGTAAACACCAAACTTTAGGTACGTTTTTTACACCTCTTAATACCAAATTACGAATAAGTACCTACATACTCTTTTACAGTGAGGTCTCACGGCGCGCGATTTACCGCGCGGCCACACTTTTACGAGCGCAGATCTTAGATGACCTACCTTATTTTATTTGTGCACCGTACCTATAGCGTATCGTGGAAACCGACCTTTACTCTTAATATTCACAAAACAGTTATTATTACGAATGTTTAGTGTGTTGTTGTCTAGTTTTGTAATGACCTTAGACACATAGGAAATACCTTCATCAGCATAATTTTGTCTGTAATACCGACTTTACGAATAATTTAAAATAAATTAACGGCTTGTCTATTTTTGTTATCTTATACCAAAACATATAAATGTGAATTGTCAAAAGGAATTGGTACTTACTTGTTCTTCAAAACATTTTTTTATTTTATAAATATTACTTACGTTGTTTGCGGTACCTTTTCATGACGTCATCAATGAGCTCTACGCGGCGCATGGCAGATGCGGTCCAAAGTTCAATTCTTACCCAAACGCATATATCAACAGGAAAAAACGAATATATCTTTACTATAGTCCTAGTTTTTGAGGTCTATAATCTGAACAACAAGCGTTTTCTCAATCAAATAGATTGTCTAGCGGAGATTTGGCAAATAGTTCATGATATCGGTCACTGAATCATGCATGTAAATTTTAAACCTGCATATTTATTTTACTCTATTTTGCATTTTCAAGTTTTCCATCTAACTTCGTGGACACCTACTAAGTTTTTTAATGAGGCTTAATGACGCATCTAAATAACGGCTTAAATCATGTAAAACGACCTACTTCCTTATTGTGATTATGACAAAAACTTTAATCGGTGACGTAGTATTCATTTTGTATAAAGGTTCCGTATGATGTTATATGTAAATATTTGAGTAGGATTGTAGGTCTATTCATTAGTTCTACCTTAAATTCGAATGACTTCTAATCACGAAAAAAATGTCTTTAAATTTTCCTATAATGTAATTAAATTAATGTAAGAAACTCCTATCACAGCACAACTTACCTAAGTTATTATATAAAAAATAAAAATATAAAAGGCTACTAAATAAATAGTTTTTCTTGAGGTTTAAAAATTACGTTAACTAAACTTAATTCAACTTAAATTTTCCCTACCGATCTCTAATTTCCGTTCACAAATGCGATCCATCCCATCATTCAACTTTGATCTTCAAGTAGGAACTCCCAAAAACTTCTGTTGTACGAAGTCTTCTAAAGACAATATTATTTAGTAGCTAATGCTGTGGCCTCCACGAATAACGCGTGTTTTTTTTTATTTTATTGCGTGTTATTTCTTTAAAGGCAAAAGTGTAATTCGACAGTTTTCGAATTTGTAGTGTTTTTTTTTTTTAAAAGATCATGTAAGTATGCGGTTGTGTTTTGATTTCTCAAAAGTTGTGATAGTTTTGTGTTCGCTTAGTACCAACCTAGTACCTATGAAGAAGACCTAGGTACTTATTGCCTGCGAAAACGCTATCCCGTCCCGATTTTGATTGCGAAAGATAAAAAGGGTTAATTTAGAGTAAGGTACTCTTTAAGTCAGACAAGTGTATTTTGATCAACTATTGTAATGCTTGTGTTTATTGTGATTTAGTCTTTTCCTAAAGTGAACTTAGCATTTTCAAGAAAAAAACTTTGTACCTACCTACAGCACTCATTGATTTTTATTTGTATATTTTTTCTTTCGTCAAATAAGTAAGTACATTAAACTAGTTATTTGTTATTTACAGGTTGCACTAGGTACTATTAGGGTAGGGAATAACTAACCTATCAGTTCTTAAACCCAAGACAAACAACCCACCACAAGTAGTTCATGCAGCTTGTGGAGTATACAAACTTCTGGAGTATTAAATCTTGTGAAGTATAAAATCTTAAACTCTTGCGCCATGGAAGGCAAGACCGTCATCGTGACCGGGTGTAACAGCGGGATCGGCAAGGAAACTGCGCGCGAGTTGGCTCGGAAGGGCGCTAAGGTCATCATGGCGTGCCGGAATTTGACGCAAGCGGAGGAGGTTAAAGGTAAGTTTTGTTTTTTCTATCAAGTATCTAATATGAGGCTTGAAATGTCTATAAGTTATAGAACATTCTATTGGAAGTAAAATAAAAATAAATTAATAAGTACCTACCTAGGTATAAGTTAAATTTTAATTAATACGAAAGTTTGCAACCTTTTAAAAACCTTAACCTTTCACAGTTCGAACAAACAAGGTTTTAAAGTAAGATTTAACTTAGACAGATTGTAGGTACCTACTAAAAATGGAACTAGGTATGTACCTATAATACGAGTAGTAGTAGGTACCTAAGTAGTAACCCACCTTCTTAGGTACCTACTTAATTATCTCGTAGTGCACACTTATGTAATTCTCTTCATTGATTTGTTCCAGCTGAAATAATCAACTCAACAAAGAACACCCAACTGATCGTCAAAAAGCTTGACCTGAGCTCATTCGCTTCCATCCGCGAATTCGCCGCCGACATCAACGCGACGGAAACCAGACTGGACGTGTTGGACCTTCAAGAAACAGACGTCTGCTGACGGCCTAGAGCTCACCATGGCCACCAACCACTACGGCCCGTTCCTGCTGACGCTGCTGCTGCTGCCGCTGCTGAGGAGCAGCGCGCCCGCCCGCGTCGTGGTGGTGGCGTCGGCGCTGTACCGCCTCGCGGCCGTGGACCTGGCCCAGCCCAACCCCGCGGACCGCTGGCCGGCCTGCCTCTACTACGCGTCCAAGGAGGCCAACATTCTCTTCACGCGCGAGCTGGCGCGCCGCCTCGAGGGCTCCGGAGTAAGCGCCAACTGCCTACACCCGGGGCTCGTCGACACCGGCATCTGGCGGTCTGTGCCGGCTCCTTTAAGCTGGGCATTATTACCGTTCACCAAATGCGTTTTTAAGAGTCCAGAAGAGGGATGTCAGACTACAGTGTTCGTAGCGACTGATCCGAGCCTGGAGAAAGTGACGGGGAAGTACTTCTCGGATTGCAGAGAAGGCAGCTTGTCAAATGCAGTTCAGGATATGCATAGGGCGAAAAAGTTGTGGGAGATATCGCTGAAAATTGTCAAACTGGAGGAAAGTGATCCTAAAATTTAGAAGAGATAAAATAAGAAATCCTGGTATATTGGAACTGTCTTTTAGTGCCTAATGTATTTGCAGAAGTATGTGATACTCATAAAAAATGGTACCTAGGTACTTTTCACGGATTTCGAAAGTAAGGCGGTACCTAAATTTTTTTACTGCTTAGAATAGACCTTGGTATATATGTATACGGTGCACAGATATATTGGTGGTATCGAATGTTAATTGTTAAAAAAAAACTGTAAATAGGAGCAAAATATTTTATTTTACGACGTTTTACAAAAATATTAGTAGTTATAAAGTTATTAAAGCTGGCAATTAACGCATTATAAACACGACAACAAAGTTACAATAGAATATTGTAATATTAACTAGTTACAAGAAATATTAAATTAAGCTAACAATATAACGAAGTATTAATAAAAAGGTGTTTTTCTTATTAATAATGGAGTAAATCAAAGGGGATAAATTACTAGATATTGAATCTGTAGTTCGCACCACTGGAAAAATATCATATACTAGTGGCCGCCCGCGACTCCGTTCGCGTGGAAGTCGGTTTCCCGCGATATAAAGTACCCTACGTGCTATTCTGATGTATAACTTATATTACTGTAAAGTTTCATCCAAATCCGTCCAGTAGTTTTTACGTGAAAAAGTAACAAACATCCATACATACTCACAAACTTTCACATTTATAATATTAGTAGGATTTGTATCAAATTTGCCAGATAGTATAACAACCAAATTGTTGTGTTCCTAAAGTTTCTTCAACCTGATACTCACAAGAGTTTAAGGTAATTTAACAGACTTATGCCCTTTTTAACCAACATTCCTTTAAGTTTAGTCTGTATATTTTTTAAAGTCAAAGATCAATAGTATCAAACATGCTTTTAAAAGTAAAAACACCTATATACATTATAGTAACTTAAAAGATAAGAAATCAGTACAATAACTATCAGTCTATTAAATCAAACTGATCTAAGAACGTGTGATCTACACCTAACACTGTCCCAAGACTTTCTCTAGGCTTGCGCCTCTTGGTCACACCTTCATCAGAATCATAATTTAACACCTCGGAACACTGCGAAGTCTGAACAGTAAGTATACTGCAACTTGGACTTAATAAGTCAGGCAATAAGACCCTATTTGCTGTAAACACGTCCACATTAACTGCGTTAAAATTTTCCTTTTCTTCAACAATGGTTTGTATATCACAGTCATCATGGTTACGGTCAGCCTGAGTTGATGCTCGCACCTTTTTGAATCTGTTTATAATCTTTTCTATAGAACTCGTCTTTTTAATTAGATGTGGATTGGTTTTCGGTGTTTCTGTTTTGTTAGTTTCCGTCTCGGTTAATTCTACGGTTAGTTTTTCGTCTTGCATAGTAGGTGTGTCAATTTTAAGCTTGTTTAAATCCACTTGCTTAAATATGTGTGTGTATAATTCAGGTGATTCACATAAGTTAATATCACTTGATACTTTTCTATTGTTTTCTGAGCTGATAATGCTTTGTGGTGTACCACTATTGTTGTTTATTGCAGTTATACCGGACAAATTTATTGACGATGGACTATCTTCTTGCATAATAGATAACTTTCTCCCAACCATCCTGGGTAATGAACGCTTTTCTCTATTCTCATAAAGATTTGGAGATGAATAGCTTCTAAAAAGGCCATTGCTCTCAATAGAGCTCGTAGATTCATTGAATAACGCTCCAGCTTTCAAATTTCCCGGTCTCTCCGTGCTGTATTTATACTTCTTAGAACTGCTGGTTTTCTTTGTAGAAAACAACCTCTGCATTTGCTGTTTGCTAAAGCCTGATGTGAATTCTGATATTGTTTCGTTAGCTCTTTGATTAGATGCATGTGATATCATAGATATGTTGTTAACATTCTGACTCATGTTGGCTGTATCATAAGAAGGGAATCTGCATGTAACAAGGCTGTAGTCTTCTCTAGATCCTTGATGGTGGAACGGAGTTATAAGTGGTCTAGGTTTAGGCTTTACAAACGAGTTGTTAGAAATTTTTCTGCGTAAATTGAATTGTCGTTTTGATAGGCTGAAAGGAGTAAATCCGTCAAAAATGATGTGCTCTTTGTGGAATTTTATATCTGAGTTATCTGGTAATGGAGGTATTTCTACCACTGCAGGCATAGATGGATGGTATTGGATTGGTGTGACCTGAAAAAATTAAAAAGTTTTTAATTAAAAAAATAAAAACATTAAGAATAATCAGCAGAAATTTGTCGCCGGGTACCATACAATAATTTTTTATAAGTTACCTGCACTTTCTCTTTGAGATTTCGTAATCGTTCTACTAAGAGCCCCAATCCAATAGACATCTCTTTAACATTTCTGCGTCCCTCTTCAAGATGCTGATTAAACTGGTAAATATCATCGCTGATTTCTGTATCTTTTAAAATATAGCTTGTTGATATTAAGAATGCTTTAACCAAATTAGGAAAATTCAATTGTTCATGCTGAACGATGTTTTTAAGTATGTACTTCTGTTCGCTATTTACTGCATTTTCTAGGTCTCTAGTGCAGATTTGATCAGTTTTGTGATTGTATTCAAGCATGTATAATTTCTTGTCAGTTTCACCCATGTACCGAGCCAGCAGTTCTTCAGTTGCGTTGCTTGTATTTTGGCTCAGAGTAACAAGTGGACGGACTTTACTCTCCCAGCTAGTTTCTAATTCAGTAATTTTTCGGTCAGTATCCTCTAAGCATATTTCAAATATTATTGATGGTTCTTCAACATTTTTTATTTTTTGTATTTCTTTTTTAATAGAATCTTCAAAGTTATGCCTTTTTAAATAATTGTCCACTATATTGTTAATGTAAACTTTTGCTTTAGATTTTTCTAGAGTCTCTTCCATGTGAATAATCCTGTTTCTGAAGATTTCAGTTATTTTTTCAAACATTTGCCGCTTGCGTAGATGATTCTGGAAGGCATTTGTCATGAATTCCATTTGTTTTTCAGTGTTTTCAATGAAGTCCATATTTTTTGAGTTGTATTTTTCAGTGACTTCTTCATATAGTTTCTTTTGGTGCTCCTTATTCATAGTTGCAGTTATAACACAGCGCTTTATCGCCAATTGAGAAAGTTGGTAGATCAATATAGTCACTTTTAGACACCCTGGGTTAACTAAATAGGAAGACATGACTGGAATCACCAAACCTTTGGCACTGTAGTCTTGAATTACTTTAGAAAACTCATTTCGGTAGTTTCTCTCTGTTTTTGAATCATACAGAGGCCACGGCAGCGTCGAGCAAACTACAGGGTCGATCATCAATATCAAATAATGCGAGAGTTGGTAAAAAACATGTTGTGTCGGTTTCTTTAGGGCATTATCTTTAAATAATAAAGTACTTAACTCGTGCGACATGGGCTGAAACTGATGTAAAGTCTTCAAATTCAACCATGTCTCTGTTTTGTATACAGACTCCTTTTGGTTTAGCGCAGACATTTTTACAGGGAAAACTAAACACCACTTATCTTAACAACTGCACCAAATATCATGAATTCTCTTAAAGTATCTTCATTCGTACATTTGAATTAATTAGGCAAATAATTACAGAATAAATCACGTTAAAATTATTCGTCGCGAAACTCGCGATTGTTTGTTGACATGATTTCAAAATGTCCGTTGCGATTGCGCTTGCGTTTAAATTATTGATAGTTGCCAGTTGAAAATAATAGATCTCCACAGAGATACAAAGTACGATTTCTCCTCATAATTTTTCTCCATTTTATCAAACTTTACAATGGTTACCCGTTGGGTGTCCTAAGTAAAAACTATGGAGTAATATCTGGATATTCATTTGAAATTGAGTATCAAATAATTTAAAACCCTATAAGCCTCTCAAAAATATTTAAGGACTATGGATAAAATAAAATGGTCTCGACAAGTGTTACTGATCAAAAATAAAGTGATATCTTTTGTATCATTTATTCTTTAGAAATCCATGGTAAAACAATAGCTTTATCTTATTCATTGCTTCGAGTACAAATAAAAATAAATACTCAAAGAATTCAATGCCTCCTCGAAAAGAAGAATAAAAACTATCATTGTTGTTGTTGTCTCTTGTCATGGTCCGTTAATAGAATACCGTGAAAACGTTGGTAAGCGTGCAAATGCGTCGCCCATAATGACTTCATTACTTACAAATGTTAGCACTGAAATTAATTTGCTTCACTTGTTAGTACGAACATTTGCTAGATCGCTCTGTCAAAATGACTGCTGGTTTAATATTGGTCAATTAGATCGCTTTTTCGGATTAAACAATTATACTGGTCCGAAATTGCTGTCAGCGCGCTTTTTGCACTATTTGCGTGCAAACGGTTGGACCCTTAATACGAACGTTTGCATACTCTGAGCAATCTGACGTCATTAGTGACGTCACCGTTTAGTGCTAACAGTGCAAACAAAAGATAGGTAGTGCACTGTGTGCAGTAATGTCAGATGAATGTCAGTCAATGTCAAACTGACAACTGAATACTTTAATTTGTAAGATCTGAACTTTTGGACAAGTTTTATTGAACTTATATTGTTTAATGTAAAGATATTTAGCAGATTCATCGAGATAACCTCAACATGCAATCTTACTGACCCATATTTATCCACCTGTCATTTTGAGAGAACGTTCTAGCATATGTTCGTACCAACAAGTGGACCAAATTGAAATCAGTGCTAACGTTTGTGAGTAGTGAAATCTTTTTTGGTCCTCGCACGCTTTGCACGCTTACCAACGTTTTCACGTATTCTATTAAAGGATCACGACAAATATGACTACAACGAAACTTGTCCGAAAGTTAAGATCCTTCAAATTAAATTATTCAGTTGTCAGTTTGGCATTGACTTTGACATTGCTGCACACAGTACAGTACCTATCTTTTGTTTGCACCGTTAGCATTGAACGATGACGTCACTCATGTCGTCAGATTCTCAGAGGTGTGCACACTTCATATTAATGGTCCAACCGTTTGCACGCAAATAGTGCAGAAAGCGCGCTGCAATTTCGGACCTTATAGCTTACTGTCGTGGTCCATTAATAGAATACGTGAAAACGTTAGTAAGTGTGCAAATGCGTAGACCAAAAAAGATTTCATTACCCACAAACGTTAGCACTGAAATCAATTTGGTCCACTTGTTGGTACGAAAATATATGCTAGAACGTTCTGTCAAAATGACAGGTGGTTTAATATGGGTCAGTAAGATTGCATGTTGAGGTTTTCGAGATGAATCTGTTTAATATCTCTACATTAAACTATATAAGTTCAACAAAACTTGTCCGAGAAAGTTTAGATCGTACAAATTAAAGTATTCAGTTTGGCATTGACTGTCATTCATCTGACATTTCTGCACACAGTGCACTACCTATCTTTTGTTTGCACCGTTAGCACTGAACGGTGACGTCACTAATGACGTCAGATTGCTCAGAGTATGCACACGTTCGTATTAATGGCTAACCGTTTGCACGCAAATAGTGCAGAAAGCGCGCTGATAGCAATTTCGGACCGTATAGCTTGTCACTGTCGTTGTGACACAACGGTTCTGTCAATGTCAAACTCACATGTTACTTTTTTGTTTCCTGCGTGCATGTGTTGTGTTCTTGTTTAAAAACGAAAAAGTTAAGAACATGCGCTGTTATTGTTTAAGTTAATCAAAATGAATCCTAAGAAGCTTGCTCAGAATCCATCACTGGCTTACACAAGCCACCCCGATTACAGAAAGCCATCTAAAACTGCTAATCCGGTTAGTAACCTCTTCATAGGTTTGTTTACATCGCATTTTTGTGCAAACTTCTCAAGAAAACTTTGCTTTTTTTATCATCCATTCTTACTTATCCTTGCTTTTCAGAATCTACAATGCCTTGGCGCTCCACATATCGACTCTTTCAACTATATGATCGACGAAGGTTTAAAAGCTGCTATTGCCGATTTGATTCCCTCTGAATTCGAGCTTCCTACTGGAGAGAAAATCAGAATCTCCATCGATGAAGCAGCCTTTGCCAGGCCAGCTGTGCCTATGGAGGCTGTGGGGATTAAGAATCAAAGAGTATTGCCAACTGAATGCAGACAACGAAATTATACATACAAAGGAGACTTTAAAATTAGGCTTTCATTCTCTGTTGATGGAAAAGAGATGAGTATGGACAGATCACTTGGCAACCTGCCAATAATGCTCAAGGTATGAACCATATCTTACATGTTTATATTTCTTTATCATTCTTATATTAAATTTTCACATTTTCTTCATTAAAAATTAAACACTCATAATTAATGGTATTTTTTGCTTTTACAGTCAAAGGTGTGTCATTTAGCAGATCTGTCACCAGAAGAGTTGGTGGAGTGCAATGAGCATGCGGACGAGTGGGGCGGCTACTTTATTATAAAGGTTTTCACATAATTCTAAAAAAAGAAATTGCTTTATTACTACAAGAAAATCTAAGTTTTTAAAGTGTTAAACGAATTATGTGATGTAAAAATTTGTAATTAAAATTATCTCTAGGGTGTCTGGACCTAAGATGTAAATGTTCTCAACAAAGTAAAACCTATTTATTATAGTTTAATAAATAAAATAATTCTATTGCTTTTTATATCAGATTTAAGTTGTTTTTATTTATACCAGGGTCACGAGCGTCTAGCCCGCATGTTGCTGGTGACCCGCAGGAACTACCCGGTGGCTATCAAGCGGTCTGGATGGAGGATGAGAGGCAATTTGTTCTCAGATTACGGT
Organism: Emmelina monodactyla; assembly: GCA_916618145.1. Classification (NCBI taxonomy): domain Eukaryota; kingdom Metazoa; phylum Arthropoda; class Insecta; order Lepidoptera; family Pterophoridae; genus Emmelina; species Emmelina monodactyla. The sequence goes on from OU745324.1 coordinate 6,590,239, forward strand.
GTGCTGGTACGCTGTGTGAAGTCTGATCAGACTGCTACGGTATGGGGGGTTTATATATTTTATTGGATTGTATTATTTTCAGATTAATAATTTAAACTAAGTTATATTCAATGAGTTTCTCTTTTTGTTCTTTGTAACTATATTCAAATGGTGCAAACTATATCAAAATTAGTTGTGTGGCTTCAAACAAAAGAGCCATTATATAAACTGATAAGGATCTTAAATTAGTTATTTTAATTAGTATTTTCATTACTGACAAAGAGCACCCATTTTGGAAAAAGGCCTCCTGCCAACATTTATTATTATTATGTTTTAAAATAATAATATTCACAAATGCTTTTTTACTTCCAGAACAATGTTCTACACTTCCTACAAAACGGCACATGTAAACTGATGTTTTCTCATCGTAAAGTGATGTACTATGCACCACTGATTCTTATATTGAAGTGTCTATTGGACCGGCCCGACCATTATATCTATAGACTGCTGCTGCATGGGAAGAAAAATGATTTGTATTATACTAAGTGAGTATACAAATTGTAGATATTAACTTGCCTTCTTAGTTGTTATTATTTTGAAATGAAATTGACTCTTGGAAACACCTAACTTAAGTGTTGTGTTAAACATTTGTTATATTCCATTTTAACCTATTTCAGCTGCATACAAAACATGCTACGAGAACTCCACGAGGAAGGCCTCCACACCACCCAGGAATGTCGCAACTACCTCGGCAGGATGTTTCGATCAAAGATATATGAGCTGCCACCGTGGGCCACGGATTTAGATGCCACGGAGTTCTTGCTGAAACGGTGTGTCATGATACATTTGGACAGAAAGGTTGATAAATTCAATGCGTTGGTGTATATGTGTCAGAAGCTGTTTGATCTGGTACAGGATAAGTGTAAGGTGAGTGGAGGTAGTTATTTTTGGGTAAGTTAATAGTGTGTTTTGTTGACCGCTGAATGAAGAAAAAGTTACTTAATATATTTTAAAAAAGTATTATTGGTACTGGCGTTAATTTGGACGACTTGCAAGACATTGAATTTAGGGAAAATAATAAAATATTTTAATATGTTAAATGTCCTTTAATGGTATTTTAAAAAATACTGTTAGAAAATCGCTTTGTCATCATTTGCGTCCTTAAAGGAAATGCCTTTCTGCTACTAGTGGCAAAATACCATCTTCTCTTTTACTACATAATAATGATTAATTCCTATAGAGTATTACAACCTACTCACAATCATATTCAAAAATTACAATCTATCTTGTCATTTAAACCTAAAAAGTATCATTGCAACTACATCATCGCACAGAAAACCGACGTGAAGCAGGGACGATGTTCCTGCGTTTCGTTCGGTGAGTGCGGTATCCGGTGCCCAATTTTGTCAAAGGCTTAGCAACACACCCCCAACACCCACAGTGTTGCGGGTAGTCATGGGCGGTGATCACTTACCATCAGGTGACCCGCGTGCTCGTTTGCTACCTATAACATAAAAAAAAAACTACATCGTCTTTTATTTTATTTTAAACTAGCTTTCCGCCCTGCGGTTTCACCCGCAATTAAATGGTTTTTCCGTGGGAATGGATATTTATAAGATGAACAATTAATTAGAACATTTTATGGTTCAATCTTTTAAAGTTAAGGCAGCGTACGCAAAATAAGTAACGTTTCTGGTTGATTTTTTACACCTTGTGTCCGAAAAACGCAAATATCTTACGGAACCCTATTTTTTCCAAAATAAAATATAGTCTATGTTACTCGTGGATAATGTAGCTTTTAAATGGTGAAAGAATTTTTGAAATCGGTCCAGTAGTTTTTGAGCCTATTCGACACAGCCAAACAAAGTTTGCCTCTTTATAATATTAGCATAGATAAAATTTAATCAAACTACAATATCCATATTATCAACGTATATAAAGGTGGAAGGCGCGGACGCAGTGATGGTGCAGGAGATCCTCCTCGGCGGCCACCTGTACCTGCAGGTGCTGAAGGAAAGACTCCAGATGTTGCTGTACGTCATCCGAGGAAATGTGCTGAAGAGGGCACGGGCGGGGAAGAAGTTCAGCATCACGCCGGTAGGTGGATTTACATAGGTTCAGCATCACGCCGGTAGGTAGATTTTGACAGAATTTGACTAAATTTTGACAAGGTTGGCGGAAGATTGGCAGGTTTTGACAGAGTTTTGACAGGTTTTGACAGTGTTGATGAAAATGTGACAGTTTTTTGGGCGGAGTTTTGACAGTGTTAACGGAAGTCTGACAGTCTTATAAACGTTTTGTGTCGGTTTGTTAAGGGCTTATAAAAATAAATAAAGTAAATCTTAGAAGTAACAATTTTATTATACTTAAAGATGCTAACATAATTCCAGGATAGATTTACAAAAACTTTTGTGTGACTACAACCAAAGCCAACTGTCAATTTCCATATTCCAATCACTTTTAAATGCTACTCCAATATAAAGACCTTACTTCATCAACGACTTACCCCCAACTCTCCCAACAGAAAGACCTCCAGCAAATAATCAAGATGGCCGGCAACCTGGAACAGAAGATGGAGACGTTCCTAGCTACCGGCAACGCTCCTTCCAACAATGTGAACTTGGCACAACACAAGGGACTCACCATTGTAGCGGAGAATATTAATCGGATGAGATATATGTCACATTTTAGGTGAGTCTCATGTAGATATACGGAATGGATGAGGGCTGTAATGTAGCTTGCGAGTTGATACCTGCGACGTCGTCAAACAGAGAAGATAGAAGTGATTGTCCAATGGGAATGCGACTTTTCAACTTTACTTGTTAAAAAGTAGCCTTTTTCTTCCCAAAATGTCTAACTATCTCTATGACAAAATCCACTGACTTCGATTCAGCGGTTTTAACGTGAAAGCGGAACATACAGACAAACTGACACATTTCGTATTTATATATAGCCAATCCTCTTCTCAGGGTGTCGAAATACATATCTCTATTCTAAAATTCAGTGAAATCGGTTCTGCCATTTTAACTTGAAAGTGGGACAAACATATCAGACAGATATGCGTAATTTCGCATTTAATATAGTTCAGAGAAGATGGGGATGTTCCTAGCCACGGGGAAAATTCCCTCCATTATATTGGTCTTCACATTGGTCTCGGAAGTACAATGTACTAACTATGCGCTCTACGTAACTTCATACATTTACGCGATCATTATTACTTGAAATTAAAATCATTTTAACGGGTTTTTACGCGTTTATTATTTTATTAGCGACCCGTCCACGCTTCGCAATGGTGTAATTTTGCCGACTTGTTCACGACACGTTGCATTATAGCTAACTTTAAAATATTTTTTCTGAAAGACCTTTATTTACAAATTTAAATGAATAAATTACCTTTCAGATAGTGAAAACTGCATTAAAATCCATTAAGGGGTTTAGGGGGAGTAAGCGGACAAATATACAAACTGATACAATTAGCGACTTGGATTTATACTATGTAATGATTTTTGTTTTTCCGACGTTTCGAATGCTCGAATAATAGAATTAACATTGCAGATCAATGTAACCTATTTAAATTGACTATTTAACACAAAAGTATTTTTCCAATTCGAATCAGAAGTACCTGAGATTAGCGCCTTCATCCTAACCAAGTTTTATAATAATCCTACTAATATTATAAACGTGAAAGTTTGTGAGTATGGATGTTTGTTACTCTTTCACGTAAAAACTACTGGATGGATTTTGATCAAACTTTACAGTAATATAGGTTATACATCAGAATAACACATAGGGTACTTTTTACCGCGGGAAAACTTCTCATTCCCACGGGAAACCGACTTCCACGCGAACGGAGTCGCGGGCGGCCACTAGTATAATATGTAATGATAATGATGATAGTGATGATAATAATGATGATAATGATAATGATGATAATAATGATAATGATGCTAATGATAATGATATTGTGTAGGGCGATCCACCGCGGCTCGTTCTTCCTCTCGATGCGCACCACTGAAGCCCGGCAGCTGTGCGGCGACGCGTGGGGGTTCGTCTGTCCTGTTCATACACCTGACGGAGCCCCGTGCGGGCTGCTGAACCATCTCACCATGCAGGCACAGGTACAGTGTGTCCACCATTTCACCATGCAGGCACAGGTACAGTGTGTCCACCATTTCACCATGCAGGCACAGGTATAGTGTGTCCACCATTTCACCATGCAGGCACAGGTATAGTGTGTCCACCATTTCACCATGCAGGCACAGGTACAGTGTGTCCACCATTTCACCATGCAGGCACAGGTATAGTGTGTCCACCATTTCACCATGCAGGCACAGGTACAGTGTGTCCACCATTTCACCATGCAGGCACAGGTACAGTGTGTCCACCATTTCACCATGCAGGCACAGGTATAGTGTGTCCACCATTTCACCATGCAGGCACAGGTATAGTGTGTCCACCATTTCACCATGCAGGCACAGGTACAGTGTGTCCACCATCTCACCATGCAGGCACAGGTACAGTGTGTCCACCATCTCACCATGCAGGCACAGGTACAGTGTGTCCACCATCTCACCATGCAGGCACAGGTACAGTGTGTCCACCATCTCACCATGCAGGCACAGGTACAGTGTGTCCACCATCTCACCATGCAGGCACAGGTACAGTGTGTCCACCATCTCACCATGCAGGCACAGGTACAGTGTGTCCACCATCTCACCATGCAGGCACAGGTACAGTGTGTCCACCATCTCACCATGCAGGCACAGGTACAGTGTGTCCACCATCTCACCATGCAGGCACAGGTACAGTGTGTCCACCATCTCACCATGCAGGCACAGGTACAGTGTGTCCACCATCTCACCATGCAGGCACAGGTACAGTGTGTCCACCATCTCACCATGCAGGCACAGGTACAGTGTGTCCACCATCTCACCATGCAGGCACAGGTACAGTGTGTCCACCATCTCACCATGCAGGCACAGGTACAGTGTGTCCACCATCTCACCATGCAGGCACAGGTACAGTGTGTCCACCATCTCACCATGCAGGCACAGGTACAGTGTGTCCACCATCTCACCATGCAGGCACAGGTACAGTGTGTCCACCATCTCACCATGCAGGCACAGGTACAGTGTGTCCACCATTTCACCATGCAGGCACAGGTACAGTGTGTCCACCATATCACCATGCAGGCACAGGTACAGTGTGTCCACCATCTCACCATGCAGGCACAGGTACAGTGTGTCCACCATCTCACCATGCAGGCACAGGTACAGTGTGTCCACCATCTCACCATGCAGGCACAGGTACAGTGTGTCCACCATCTCACCATGCAGGCACAGGTACAGTGTGTCCACCATCTCACCATGCAGGCACAGGTACAGTGTGTCCACCATCTCACCATGCAGGCACAGGTACAGTGTGTCCACCATCTCACCATGCAGGCACAGGTACAGTGTGTCCACCATCTCACCATGCAGGCACAGGTACAGTGTGTCCACCATCTCACCATGCAGGCACAGGTACAGTGTGTCCACCATCTCACCATGCAGGCACAGGTACAGTGTGTCAACCATCTCACCATGCAGGCACAGGTACAGTGTGTCCACCATCTCACCATGCAGGCACAGGTACAGTGTGTCCACCATCTCACCATGCAGGCACAGGTACAGTGTGTCCACCATCTCACCATGCAGGCACAGGTACAGTGTGTCCACCATCTCACCATGCAGGCACAGGTACAGTGTGTCCACCATCTCACCATGCAGGCACAGGTACAGTGTGTCCACCATCTCACCATGCAGGCACAGGTACAGTGTGTCCACCATCTCACCATGCAGGCACAGGTACAGTGTGTCCACCATCTCACCATGCAGGCACAGGTACAGTGTGTCCACCATCTCACCATGCAGGCACAGGTACAGTGTGTCCACCATCTCACCATGCAGGCACAGGTACAGTGTGTCCACCATCTCACCATGCAGGCACAGGTACAGTGTGTCCACCATCTCACCATGCAGGCACAGGTACAGTGTGTCCACCATCTCACCATGCAGGCACAGGTACAGTGTGTCCACCATCTCACCATGCAGGCACAGGTACAGTGTGTCCACCATCTCACCATGCAGGCACAGGTACAGTGTGTCCACCATCTCACCATGCAGGCACAGGTACAGTGTGTCCACCATCTCACCATGCAGGCACAGGTACAGTGTGTCCACCATTTCACCATGCAGGCACAGGTACAGTGTGTCCACCATCTCACCATGCAGGCACAGGTACAGTGTGTCCACCATCTCACCATGCAGGCACAGGTACAGTGTGTCCACCATCTCACCATGCAGGCACAGGTACAGTGTGTCCACCATCTCACCATGCAGGCACAGGTACAGTGTGTCCACCATCTCACCACTGAGTGCGTAAATAATATAGGGAGCAAACAAGCATGCGGGTCCCCTGATGGTAAGTGATCACCGCCGCCCATGACTACCCGCAACACTGTGGGTGTTGGGGGTGTGTTGCTGAGCCTTTGAGAAAACTGGGCACCGGATACCGCACTCACCGAACGAAACGCAGGAACATCGTCCCTACTTCACTATGGTTTTCTGTGCGACGGCGGTATTTCACCGGTCGAGGCAGCCCTGTAGTCGCTGCAGACAGAGCCTACAGCTAGACTCTACCACTCGGAAAACTGCTGGAAAATAGTATATTGAGGAGGAAAACAATATAGTAGAAGAGAAAAAATTTAGGTGACATTTGTTAGTTGATGAATTTCTAAGGTTTCAGATTTATCTGATTTAACATCAAGAATGGTCATGAAAATAGAACTTTTGCTAGCTTCTCAACAATTTCGGTGCCTCGTATTTTTATTTAAATAAAATAATGATACAATAAGAACATCTCAGCTCATCTAGAAAGTCGAAGGGACTCCCTTATAATATTGTAAAAATCTATGAGAACTCCTTAAGATGTTTCAAGCATTAAACAAACTAATAATCAAAATATGTATCGCAGGTAACACAACACGTGAGTCCTAAAGAAATCGCGGCACTTCCACGTGTTCTAGAAGAATGTGGTAAGTTATATAAGAAACATATATTCTATAACTGACACTTTTAGGCTCTTATTTTTGTCTCTAAATAAAAGGTAGCAAAATCTTTGTTTGTCTTGTTTATATATGTACTGTTTGTATAGACCTATCCACTCACTCTCTATTGACGCAAAAGGATTTTGTTACTACCGTTTTTACGAATATTAAAAGTTTTATTCTATTAAAAACAGTATCAATATTGATTTTAAATTAAACAATGACAATTTATAACATCATATTTAACCAAAAAAAATTTATTCACACAGGAATGGAATCTCCCAACTCCGTTCTAAACACGCCCATAACCCAGGATATATACAAGTACCCCGTGTTCATCGACGGTCGACTGGTCGGCTATTTCTCCGAGGATATAGTCGACAAGTCGGCCGCTTACCTCAGGACGCTGAAGATAAAGGGAAAAGAAGTGCCGATTACTACTGAGATTGTTGTGGTGCCGAAGAAAAAGGTAATTATGGATGCATATGTTTGTGAAGTTAAGGAGATTTGGGTTTAAAATACGTAGGTAATATTTTCTCAAAGTGATGTAAGGAACAAAAGTTTAATGTTGCTATATTACGTCGCATTTTTTAAGAATTAATGACTATACGTTGGAATTTGAATCCCTATTTTGCAAACGTATTTTAATTACATTATAAATGTATATTTTGTATGTAAATGTTGTCCTTTAGATTGAAGAGTATTAAACATTATTTAAGTTTAAAATACTAGTTTGTGTTTTAGTTGATAAAGTAGAATCATGAAGTAGAATAGATAGATTTTTGGAGCAGGTATCAAAATTTCTTAAGTATAAAACCTCAACGTCACTTAAAAACTTAATCATTTATTATTATTTTTTACGTGACTAACTTTCTTAACTTTTACTTTAAAAAAAAAACAGATATGTGCCCAATACCCGGGCGTGTTTCTGTTCACATCCGAAGCCCGCATGATGCGGCCCGTCATAAACCTTAGCACCGGAACTTTAGAACTAATCGGCACCATGGAACAGTTATACTTGGATATAGCCGTCACTCAGTCGGAGATTTATAAAGGTATGGAAAAGCCAGAAAAAACTGATGGAATCAGGCGTTACTTTGCGGAAATCCATTTAGATGACTTTTTAGTAATTACTGTGCAAATCCGCTATAATTTCTCTACTGGCAGTCCACTAATGCACCGCCCGCCCGCCCACTGTTCATGCGCAAGCACACCATGCAATAGTTACCACCACCAGAAAAAGAAATACTCGTCTCGACGCGTTTCGCTCCAACACGGAGCATCCTCAGGAGACGTCTGTTCGCTTCAGTGGCCAGCAACAGACTACGAGTATTTCTTTTTCTGGTGGTGGTAACTATTGCATGGTGTGCTTGCGCATGAACAGTGGGCGGGCGGGCGGTGCATTAGTGGACTGCCAGTAGAGAAATTATAGCGGATTTGCACAGTAATTACTAAAAAGTCACCAGAAAAAACTGTCAAAATGTATTAATGTCAAAATCAGCGGTAAAAATATTAAAGATGTCCTAATGCTTGGATGTTAGATACCAGTTGGTTAATAAGGAATTTATAATTAATTAATTAATGTACATAAAGTTTTAGACACTTTTTTTGTACAGATTGTTTATACATTTCAACTGTTCATGATATTTGTCCCATAATTTTGACATAACAACGGAATCCAAACATTAATTTACATTTTGACAGTTGGCTTATTAACTGTATGTATGTATACTGTACCTATATTTTTAAATAAGTTATCTTGTTACTAAATCATTGTATTTCAGGTAGAACAACACACTTGGAATTGTCCAAAACTGCGTTTTTGAGTAACCTCGCACAACTTGTACCTATGCCTGATTGCAACCAATCACCACGGTAATACCAACTCTATATAAATACTACGGTGTCTATTAAATACGACAATACAGTCTAAACAATAAATAAAAAATTCAACAAAACGTTAAAAAACACTTATTTTTAAAAAAAAACACCATATTTCACATTTTAACATCATTTTGACACATTTTTTACATCATTTTGACACATTTTCAACATCATTTTGACACATTTCAACATCATTTTGACACATTTTCAACATCATTTTGACACATTTTTCTACATCATTTTGACACATTTGTCCACCATTGCCTCCAGTAACATGTACCAGTGTCAAATGGGTAAACAAACAATGGGCACGCCCATCCACACGTGGGCCACCAACGCCGAGACCAAGCTGTACCGCCTGCAGACGCCCGCCACGCCCTTATTTAGACCTACGCACTATGATAACATAGGGCTGGATGACTTCCCGATGGGGACCAATGCGATTGTGGCTGTTATTTCTTATACGGTGGGTTGTTTTTGACATAATATGTATATAAATAATTAAATGAAAAAATCTTATTTATTGATAAAATGATTATATGATCTTATTTGCTTGGAAATTTTCATTGTGTTGAATTATACTTAAATGTTTTTTAGATTAGATTATTACTTATTTTAATGATAATAATAAATGTGATCAATACAGTATTCATATTAAGTGGCAAAATTCCCGGTAATTCGTTTTGAAGTAGATCGTTCACAGCTTTTAAAGGGGTACGCCTCTTATTTGCTACTTATAAATATCCTTTGTTCCAACTAAAACAAATTTCATTATAGCTTGTTCTAGCTTTTAGGTTAGTAGCCACTGATTTCATTATATTGACACATTCGTGTAAAAACTTATAAATTCTTTACTTATATTTAAGAGTCATTTTTTTAAATCTTTACCTTTTTAAGGGCTACGACATGGAAGACGCGATGATTATAAACAAAATGGCGTACGAGCGAGGCTTCGCCGCCGGCACCGTTTACAAATCACAATGGATCGAACTGGAACACGCCAATTCATACTTTAGTAGAGAAAACGATGAATTAGCAGAGTTTATAGATGACGACGGATTGCCGGCCGTGGGGGCAAGGGTGCGGCCCGATGACCCGTTCTACAGGTAAATACAATACAATACAAATACAATACAAATACAATACAAATACAATACAAATACAATACAAATACAATACAAATACAATACAAATACAATACAAATACAATACAAATACAATACAAATACAATACAAATACAATACAAATACAATACAAATACAATACAAATACAATACAAATACAATACAAATACAATACAAATACAATACAAATACAATACAAATACAATACAAATACAATACAAATACAATACAAATACAATACAAATACAATACAAATACAATACAAATACAATACAAATACAATACAAATACAATACAAATACAAATACAATACAAGTACAATACAAATACAAATATTCTTTATTGCACATAAAATGAAAAAAAAGTAACAGATTTTTTATATAAAAACAGGCAAAAGGTGGTCTTATTGCTATAAGCTATTTCTCCCCGACATACCTTAGGTGGGTAAAAGAAAAGAAAAGTTAAAGAATTGGATAGGTGCATATAAACATACATAAAAAATAGATATGTAATGGAGAAATGTAATTATAAAATAGTGCACTAAGGCTGGAGTCAATTTAGATAGCTTCTATTTTAATAATCATACAAAAATCGTTAGGAGAAAGATAATGTACGAAATAAAAATTGTTTTGGAATATTAAACCTGACCTATGTCATCGTTTAAAAGGCAAAAATGCCGTGAAATAAAATGCAAATTAAATTTACGTTTTAAACTCTTTCTCGATCTACAAGCAACATTTTTAAATTAGAAAAAAATTGTTTACACTTTTCATATGAAAGTGTTATTTTCATAATTATATCCATATTATTCCATAAGTATATTTCCACAATATACCCTACTTATTTCCATATAATTCCCTACATATTTCCACATTATTTCTACATTATTCCCCACCTATTTCTACATTATTCCCCACTTATTTCCACATTATTCCCCACTAATTTCTACATTATTCGCCACTCATTTCCACATTATTCCCCACTTATTCCCACATTATTCCCTACTCATTCCCACATTATTCCCCACTTATTTCCACATTATTCCCCAATTATTTCCACATTATTCCCTACTCACTTCCACATTATTCCCCACTTATTTCCACATTATTCCCTACTCACTTCCACATTATTCCCCACTTATTTCCACATTATTCCCCACTTATTTCCACATTATTCCCCACTCATTCCCACATTATTCCCCACTTATTTCTACATTATTCCCCACTTATTTCTACATTATTCCCTACTCATTCCCACATTATTCCCCACTTATTTCCACATTATTCCCCACTCATTCCCACATTATTCCCCACTTATTTCTACATTATTCCCCACTTATTTCTACATTATTCCCTACTCATTCCCACATTATTCCCCACTTATTTCTACATTATTCCCCACTTATTTCCACATTATTCCCCACTCATTTCCGCATTATTCCGCAGTTATTTCGACAGTGAGAAGAACAAGTTCATGGTGGTAAAGTACCACGGTAAAGAAGAAGTAGTGGTGGATAGTGTGAGACTTTGTGGGGATTTCTCGGCGCGCGCCAACAAGAAGGCTTGTGTCATGGTGCGGATACAGGTACGATTAAAGAATAAGGGTGTTATAGGGGTAGGAGTTAGTTAAAACTATTTTGTGTAAAGTTTTTTTTTGTTAGATAGCGGAATTATATTTGAATTCAGCGGTGAATTTGCTTTTCTTGAAACTTTATTTACTGATTAAAGACATAAATTATTGTTGTGGCCTTAAAGTTAACACAGTGAGCATGTCATAGGCATTACACAATAGAGAGACTAGAACATAACTTAGTTATCTAGATGCAAGCCAATTCCAAAAAGACGTGTTTATTAAATTCCATATTTCTTTTACAAAATCTATTTCTTATGCCTGCATTTTTCCTTATTTTGCTACATTTTTTTTTCATTTTTCATTTTTTTCCAAGATTTTCATTTTTAGGGTTCCGTACCTCAAAAGGAAAAAAAACGGAACCCTTATAGGATCACTTTGTTGTCCGTCCGTCCGTCTGTCAAGACCCTTTTTCTCAAAAACGCGTGGAGGTATGAAGCTGAAATTTATATCAATTACTCAGGTCTACTGTCCCTTGAAGCTGTGAAAAAATCAAACTTCTAAGCCGCAAATTATGCCGCAAGTCGACACTTGCAAGGGAATCAAAACCTACAGGGTGCTTCCCGTGAACTCAGAATCTTGAAATTTGGTACGAAGCAACGTCTTATAGCATAGATGAAGGAAAAATTACGAAAACCATAAATTTTTAGTTACATCACATAATATATTTTTTTTAATAATTTTAACCTTACTACCCATTTCCTCATAAATGCGTAGAGGTATTAAATTGAAATTCATACCAAATACTCAGGTCTATAATACCTTTAAGCTGTAACAAAATCAAACTTCTATGTCAACGCAATCAAAAGAAACAGCATTTAAGCTGCATATTTTGAAACTCGCAAGTACTCGCAAGGGAATCAAAACCTAAAGGGTACTTCCAGTCGACCTAGAATCTTGAAATTTGGCATGAAGCAACGTTTTATAGCACACATAAAGGAAAAATTCCGAAAACCTTAAATTTTTAGTTACATTACAAAATATATATTTTTTTAATAAATATAAACTTATAAGTTGGAATTCATATCTAATACTTAGATCTAATTGCCTTTAACCCGTGAAAAAAAAAAATCTAAGTCAACGCAAAAACGCAAAACGCAAAAGTACAACCATTGATACCGCATATTTTGAAACTCGCAACTACACGCACGGGAATTAAAACCTAAAGACCACTTCCCGTTGACATAGAATCTTGAAATTTGGTAAGAAGCAATAGCTTACAGCACAGGTAACAGAAAAATTCCGAAAAGCTTAAAATTTTAAGTAGTTTTTGCAGGTTTGTACGGAACCCTCGGTGCGCGAGTCCGACTCGCACTTGGCCGGTTTTTTTTCAACATTTTTCATTTTTTCCCCACATTTTTTTCCCCAGCGTAACCCAACAGTGGGCGATAAGTTCGCGTCCCGCGCCGGACAAAAGGGCATCTGCTCCCAGCGCTGGGCCGCCGAGGACCTGCCCTTCACCGAGAGTGGGCTAATACCTGATATATTGTTCAACCCGCATGGATTCCCGTCGAGAATGACGATCGCCATGATGGTGGAGTGCATGGCGGGGAAGGCTGCGTGTCTACACGGACATGTAAGTGGTCTATTTAAAAGTGATATTAACTAAACTATAGGCGTATAAGTGGTTTACGACTTGAAGCGAATTTGCTCGAAACAGTGAGAAGAATCGAAATTATTTTTTGCCATGTATCATCATCATCATTGTCATTACGTGGTATAAATCCAAGTCGCAAGTTATAGTTGTGTCTGTTTGTATGTTTGTACGCTATTTCCTCCTAAACAACACAACGGATTTTAATACGGTTTTCGATTATTTTATATAATTTTTCACTTATATTTGTTATTAAAAAATACTAAAAAAAACAATTCTTACAAAGCTAAAAATTTATATACCTTGAACAAGTCGAGCAAAATAACATCATTGCGAAGCGCGGGCGGGTCACTAGTGTGTTTATACGAAAGATAACCTTTCTGTACTTTTTTTTTTAGGATTTGTGCTTAATAATGATAATGATGAAGATTTGGTGACCAATAACAACATTTTACTTTATCATTATTATTCCCAGGTCCACGACGCCACCCCCTTCCGTTTCACGGAAAAGGACACAGCGATATCCCACTTCGGTCGCCTGCTAGAATCCGTGGGATACAGCTATCATGGTACGGAGGCACTATACAGCGGGACCGACGGAAGGGAACTGAAGGCGCATATCTTCTTTGGTCTGGTGCATTATCAGAGGCTGAGGCATATGGTTTCGGATAAGTGGCAGGTTAGTTTTATTTTTAGTTTATGTGAGATTAGTTGATATGCGTATAATTGTGTGTTTTGAGACAAGTACCTAAATGTTTGTGGTTAGGGAACTTCATTAAAATACTAGTGAAGTCGGTTTCCCGTGGGAATGAGAAGTTTTCCCGCGGTAAAAAGTACCCTATATGTCATTCTGATGTATAAGCTATATTACTGCAAAGTTTCATCCAAATCCGTCTAGTAGTTTTTACGTGAAAGAGTAACAAACATCCATCCATCCATCCATACATCGTCACAAACTTTCACATTTATAATATTAGTAGGATTAGTTGATATGTGTATAATTGTGTGTTTTGAGACAAGTACCTAAATGTTTGTGGTTAAGAAAACTTCATTAAAATATTTGCTCAATTTGACGAAAGTGAAACATAATTTTTGTACTGATTCTTTCTCACTGCTTGGTACTGATTCTTTATTGACCATGCAACGGATTTTATGTACAGTTTTTTATGTTATTTACCAAAGTATTTTTGAGAAAGCTTGTTACTCTAAATTCTAATTTATCGAAATATTCTTAGTTTAAGGAAAATATATTTTTAATCTCTCATACAGATTCGATTATATTTGAAAAATATTTATCTGTTTTACTGTATGAATATAAATTATGATTGTATAATTTTGAAAAGAGTGCCGAGAGTTTTTCCGCCAGCTTTTTCTCTCGGTCTACTACGGCCATTGCTGATGTATGTAGGGGTGTCCCGTGACATCTTTTATTTTTTATTTTACGCTTTTGACAATGTATAAGAGGTTAGTTTTTAACCCTACATACAATAAAGTAATTTCATTTCATTTCATTTCATTTACTGTCTATTTTAATCTCATATTTCTTACGCTTATAATCTCTATGCGGCATTTGTTCACAACTATATTCGCAAGAAACTGATTTCCATACATCACCAATCCTAGATCACACTATCGATGTGTTTACGCGACATACATAGAACTACCGAAGTTATCACTTTTTTCTCGCTTCAATTAACCGCTAAATATTAAAAAATGGTAGAGTGGACCGATTTTTTAATGCCACTCAGAGGGAAATAACTCTTGATAACAGAGATAGTAAATTTTAATACAAGGAAACATTTTTTAATTTTGCAAAGAAAGAAAACTGCATTCAAGGAGTTTCAGAAAATAGCTTCTTATACCCGAGAATTGAGAACTGATAAAAATCTAAATAAAATCCACACGTTGTACCTACTTAGTGCGTTAATCGTTATGGTCAATTCTAAGAATGAAATCTCTAAAATACACTTGGTAAAATTTAATGAAAGTAAATCCATGAAATCTGGATATTTCAATTCAACGGGACACACGCAAAAGCACTTTTATTCAAATAACTATTATCTTAGTTAGGATAGTAATAAATAAGCGATCACCGTCATATCCCCCTAGGTACGTACTAGCGCGGTGAATTCTACACCTCTTTATCAACTAACATCTATATCACACCGTTACATCCCCCTGCGAAAAACAGGTGCAATGTCTCTATACCTAACTAAATACCACCTATATATACACAGTCACATTACAAAAGTGCGTACATCAGGCGCGTAGTAGACTACATTTTAAACCTGCACACTCCGTCACATCCCCTATGCGCGGTAAACTCTATAGCTCTTACTAAAAAATCACCTATACATCGTCACAATCCCCTTCATCTAGCGTCTATATAACTAAACACACACTTTCACATCCCTAGGCCCCAGTTCCCAGTAGTCTTACCAGTAGACTACTGAGACATTTCTTCCAATAGTCTTACTAGTAATTTAGTATAAATCCAAGTCGCTAAGGCCCACTTGCAGGAAACGTTTTAAACCTCGGGTTAGCTAAATCAGGTTTAAATGGCGCCACCATCGATTGTTCTACTTCTCATTACAATCGACGGTGACGCCATTTAAATCTGAGTTAGCTAACCCAAGGTTAAAATGTATTTCTGCAAGTGGGCCTTAGCGACTTGGATTTATACTATGTAATGATAAACACCTTCCCATTATTGTATTGTAGGTGCGTACAACCGGCACGGTAGACTCTACACCTTTTACTAAACAATCACCTATAACTAAACAATCACCTATAACTATATAAACACGGTCCCTGCAATTGGGCTTTACTAAATAACCGCGGTCACCTGCCCCTAGGTCCGCACGACGGGCGCGGTGGACTCGCTGACCCGGCAGCCGGTGAAGGGGCGGCGGCGCGGCGGCGGCGTGCGCCTCGGGGAGATGGAGCGGGACGCGCTGCTGGCGCACGGGGCGGCCTTCCTGCTGCATGATAGACTGCTGCACTGTAGCGATGAGGCGCAGGTGAGGGTTTACAGGGATGAAGAGGAAGCAGCAGACAGTGGCTGAGTTAGCGGAGGAAATGTGGGAGGGATGAGTAAGTTAGCGGAAGAAATGTGGGTGAATGATTAACTTAGCGGACGAAATGTGGAGGGATGACTAACTTAGCGGACGAAATGTGGAGGGATGACTAACTTAGCGGACGAAATGTGGAGGAATGACTAACTTAGCGGACGAAATGTGGAGGGATGACTAACTTAGCGGACGAAATGTGGAGGAATGACTAACTTAGCGGAAGAAATGTGGAGTTATGACTAAGTTAGCGGAAGAAATGTGGGAGAGTGACTAACTTAGCGGAGGAAATGTGGAGGGATGACTAACTTAGCGGAGGAAATGTGGATGAATGACTAACTTAACGGACGAAATGTGGGTGAATGACTAACTTAGTGGAGGAAATGTGGGTGGATGACTAGCTTAGCGGACGAAGTGTGGGTGAATGACTAACTTAGTGGAGGAAATGTGGGTGGATGACTAACTTAGCGGACGAAGTGTGGGTGAATGACTAACTTAGTGGAGGAAATGTGGGTGGATGACTAACTTAGCGGACGAAGTGTGGGTGAATGACTAACTTAGTGGAGGAAATGTGGGTGGATGACTAGCTTAGCGGACGAAGTGTGGGTGAATGACTAACTTAGTGGAGGAAATGTGGGTGGATGACTAGCTTAGCGGACGAAGTGTGGGTGAATGACTAACTTAGTTAGTAGCTCGGGGAGATGGAGCGGGACGCGCTGCTGGCGCACGGAGCGGCTTTCCTGTTGCATGATAGACTGTTGCACTGTTCTGATGAGGCGCAGGTGAGGGTTTACAGGGTAGATGAAGCAGCAGGCAGTGGCTGAGGTAGCGGACGAAGAGTGGAAGAATGAATAAGTTAGCGGAAGAAATGTGGGTGAATGATTAACTCGTACAATTTGCCGCGTCGGCGTTTCCGTGAGCGTCGCGATTTATTTTAATTAGAACGTTCGAGAGTATCAAGTCGATCGCGCGTGCTCACACCAATTAGCCATTTATCACGAATCATTATCATTTTATATCAAGTTAATAAGTACGTAAATTTCGCATACTCGAGTATAATTTCATATCAAGTTATCAAGTAGCATATATCAGATAAAGTGTGTAGAGTCTATCAAGGACCCTACACGGACAAAATGTGGGTGGATGACTAACTTAGCGGACGAAGTGTAGATGAAGTTAGCGGAAGAAATGGAGATGTATGACTAACTAAGCGAAAGAAATGTGGATGAATGATTAACTTAGCGGACGACATGTGGGTGGATGTCTAACTTAGCGGACGAAATGTGGAGGGATGACGAACTTAGCGGAATAAATGTGGATGAATGACTAACTTAGCGGGCGTAATGTGGATGGATGACTAACTTAACTGAAGAAATTTGGATGAATGACTAACTTAGCGGGCGTAATTTGGATGGATGACTAACTTAACTGAAGAAATGTGGATGAATGACTAGCTCAGCTGATGAAATATGGTTGGATGACTAATATTTCCATCTTTCCCAGGCGGTGGTTTGCACAAAATGCGGTACTCTCCTCGGACCCGTGTCCTCTGTGATGGACGGCAAGAAAGACTCGTGTCGACTCTGTGGCAACGGCAATCTTGTCTCAGTGTCAATACCGTATATATTCAAGTTCTTTGTGACGCAGTTAGCGGCGGTCAATATCAATGTGAAGATCACGTGTAGTGAGAATAATGCGATTCTGAGTTGTTAAAGAATAAAGAGTTTTAAGATGTTTTTTTTCTTTTTCTTTATTTTAAACTAGCTTTCCGCCCTGCGGTTTCACCCGCAACTAAATGGCTTTTCCCGTGGGAATGAGGCTTTTTCCCGCAGTAAAATTATCGTATTTTCTTCTTCCCTGGGTGTCGAACTATCTCTATTCCAAAATCAAGACAATCGGTTCAGCCGTTTTTACGTGAAGCGAACATACAGACAGACGGACAGAGAGACATTTTCCTATTTATATTATAGTAAGGATAGACCTACAAAAAAAGCCCTTCGCAGTACCTATATATATCTTAAGTGAAAGCCATGTTAGCCTATACTGCAGGAGCTACCTATATTCCTATGATAAGGGCGCTGCAGTGCTTTACAATATTATTACGTTGTCATAAAGAGTCTCCGCGCGAACGAAGTCACGGGTGGCCTCTAGTTTCACTATAACTTCAAAACCAAACGTCCAATTTTAATCATTCAAAGACCAAATATTATCTACATAGTCTGTACTTAGTGATGAAATAATTTATTTTGATAAGGATTAATAGCATGAGTAAAATTAACGCGTTTAAATGTAGTCCAAAAAAATATCACGATTTTTTAATAAAAAAATGGTTGTTGTGCCTCACTCGACATAGATAAGTATAGTGTGTCGTGGACTTTTTTGTAGATATTTATAAGATGTACAATTAATTAGAACATTTTATGGTTATATTTTTTATAGTTAAGGCAGCGTACGTAAAATAAGTAACTTTTCTGGTTGATTTTTACACCTTGTGCCCAAAAAGCCTATTAGTTAGGCCGAATGAGAATTAAAATTTTTATTTTTTTATGAAATGGTCTCCTTTCCGATTAAATTTATAAATCTATACCTAACACCCCCTGATTTAATAAAAAAAAGTAACATTTATAATACGAGTACATACTAGCCTAAAATTGCCTTCGCTGTGTCATAATGCACGCACATTTTATGTGTGACAGGACTAAAATGATTACCTGTCTCCGTCTTATACTTTTGATGAGTAAGTGACGGCGATAGTTTAAGTTTAGTTTAGAGAGTGTTTTCAGAATCGGGCCCATTATGTAAGTAGGTGTATCTAAAGTTCGTGTTTTATCCTAAGAAGGCGTTAGTGGTTTGAGTTGGTTTGGTTTGAGAGCAAATAGTAACTCTTAACATTTTAAGGCCAGTTAGTTTTTAATTAGAGTTAAAACAATATAACACCTGCAAATAGAAAGTTTGGAGCATATCAATTCGAGACTAATAAGTGCTAACACCAACATTTGATGTTTCAGAAACGTTTGCTTAGAATTATATTTAAAATCTAGGGGTGATAAGGGGAAATTAAAACACTGTTTATTTATGTTTTCGCATATATTAAAAATAGGTGTAGGTAGGTACTTACTTTTACATTCTCGTTGAGTAACTGGCGTAGGTAGGTTCCTGAACTGCAGTCAGTAGGTAGGGATTTTATCAAATTCTAAAGCTTTATTTTATTTACGCCTCACCAACCAACTTAATAACCCACTAATAACCTTATTAAAATTATTTTTTAATGCACACACTTTCTAAATATGATTCTTAAATAATTTAGGTACCCATAAGTAGCTGTCTGTTTGTTTTGTTTTCACGCCTAAACCGTTAGACATTTTGTTTTGTATGCAAATGTTAAGTAAGTAAATTTAAAATTTTAGTGAAAGCTAACGAAATGAAATATGAAACGTATGAAAATTAAAAGATAATTACAATATGATTGAGAGATTTTGACAAAATTCGCAGACTCATATCAACCAATCTATACTAATATTTTAAAGAGGAAAACTTTGTTTGTTTGGTTGTAACAAATAGGCTCAAAAACTACTGGTAATAAATAAGAAAGTTAGTATTTAAAGAACCGTGGTAGTGGTTGGAACGTAGCAGCCGACTATGAACAGTGTCTCAGAGTGATCAGAGCAGCCATTCAGATCAACACACGCGGTGAGTTGATAGTGCAGGCTGGTCGAAAGTTCGAGAATGTTCGGGACCGTCCAGTGGTTGGAACTTAATCACGGTATCTTTGTCTGTCTGTTTGTCGTTGAATAAGTATGAGCCTTGTTATTCCACTGCTGAATAAAGGTTTAATTTTGACGGAATTTGGTGATAAGTAATAAGTGATTGCAGTGTCAAGTGTTACCTATAGGTTCAGAGTTTTAATTTTTAGTTAAAGTAAGTTTTTAGTTTTAGGATCAAATACTTAAAACTATGGAGATTTAATTTGATATCTATGGAGATTTATAATATAATTCTCATAAATATATATTATATAGCAGAAACGAATAAGATTTTATTTGTGTAACATACCTAAATGTAAAAAGAAACTTATAAAAACCTAATTAGTAGGTACCCGCAACTTTTTCGGCGTGGTCTTATATTCGGTGTAGAGTAAATAAAATTAACAGTTAAATCGGTTCAGCCGTAATAACGTGATAGCGAAGCATACAGACAGAGATAAGTACATACACATTTTCCTATTTAAAATAAAAGTAAGAAAGCGGAAAACATTACGAACCTAATTCAAAGTCATCGTAATCATTAGCCCAATGGTAAAATAATGTATAAGTTAGCAATGGAATTTGGTGATATAGATAAAATGATTGGTGAGGTGAGGGTACCTACGGAGAGATCAATTAGAACTAACTTGAATTTCTTCTCAATCACTTCATGTGTTTCAAACCAACCGTATTCCTTTGTTTCTTATTGAAATAGTCTAAATAGGTTCTAAATAAACTATCTACCATCGTATGTAGGTAACTTGTGATGCATGCACTAAACAATCTGTAAAGACCGCGATACCTACTGTTACGAGCTGTATAATAGTACATATATTTCAATACAAGTGTGGAAAGGCTGTCATTACAACGAGTTCCGACATATCCGACAGGCGAGGGTTGACAGGCGGGACGGGTTGCAATGACGGTTCCGCACGTGTACTGAACGACTATTTTTAATAAAGTTGCGAAAAAATAAAGCAATTTTATAAAATATAAAATTAGGATCGTAAATGTCGATATAACTCATTTTGTGTAACAAACAACTAAACTCACCAAAAAAAATTCTGGAAAATGGCGTCATTTTTTCTTCACCCATTTGGTAGGCAAAGGTTTCTATGCCCATACAACCAAGTCTTCAGTAGATTTTTTTTTATTGATATGAAATGAAAATGAAATTTAATGAGATAAAATTAAATGAAACCAACCACACTAATTCAATCAAATCATTAAATCTGATATCGAAACAAACTAGTAGCTTTTTTTAGAAATACGCTATGTAAGTATTAACATGAATCATAAAAACTTCTTTGTTTTTTTTAGTACAAACTTCATGGTTGGTTAATTTTTCTTTTTAATAGACATTATTTTGACAGTTGGGAAAGAGAACGCACGAGTGCGGGAAAGGTAAAAAAAAGCACGAGTGTGTAATAGCCCACATCCCGAACGCTATACGTCCCTGCAATACGCCACTTTTTGAGCAACTGTATTAAAACATTACTTACCTCATGCGTTACACGATGCTTTTCCTTATCATACCAATTTTATTTGAGATATAAATGACATGGCTTTTTATTTTTCACACTACATACCTACTTACCTGCTACCATGAAAACCGCTCTGCCGAACGCTGTCAATTGTAGTTGTAGAATTTGAGCAAAACTAATCAACTGATTGGTAAAAAAATAATAATTAAAAAGAATGACTGTTATTCTCTAGCAGGTAATATTTCCTAAGTTATGTCAGTAACGTAGGATTCACATCATCACAAATAGAAAATAAATTTAATTACGTATAAATATTCTTTAAAAAACTTAAAGTTCAACAAACTTTTCTCAAAAAAAATTACCTTTCAAAATCCTTTGTGGTTATTCTTTGCTTTGTAGCGCTCCATTCATAGCCTTCGCCGATACACTAACACATAACAAAGTTATCACTTTAACAATATTAATTAAAATAATAATATTTCTGGAAATTCACAATTATTAATTTTGAAGAAAAAATAAGCAAGGCAAGAAAAAATATACAAAAATAGAACGCAGCATTCGCGGCATTTAAACACTTAGTTTTTTTTCTACATTGGAAAAAACGAAGGTCCGTTCATAATACTGCTGGAATGTTGTTACTGGCCACTTAGACAAAATAGAGTTAACACCCCATAAACATTCATAATAACTTATTTATTTGCATAAGAAGCATGAAATATTGAACTCCCCGGCAATTGTTGAATTTTAGAATTTCCTTTTTTTTTAAAGAAATGCTAAGGTTTGTTCATATTGTTATTGGTAAGTTGCTCGCATATCCGTGGAAAGTCTAAGGAAAAAACTAACACCTCGTCAATATAAAAATGAAGAATGGTCCTGCAAATATGTATAACGAGCTTTACGCCCTGCGGTTTCACCCGCAACTGAATGGTTTTTCCCGTGGCAATGAGGCTTTTTCCCGGAGTAATATTATCGTATTTTCTTCTTCCCTGGGTGTTGAACTATCTCTATTCCAATATCAAGACAATCGGTTAAGCAGTTTTTACGTGAAGCGAACATACAGAGAGATGGACAGGCAGACATACACATTTTCACATTTATAATAATTCTAGCGAGCCATCTTCGGCCGACTTGATCACGAAACATTAAATTTTGGCTAACTTAAAGAAACTTTTTTAAAATGTTCTATGTGTAAAAATTTAAATGAATAAATACCCTAAAATATGGCGAAAACCACATCAAAATCCGTTGTGTAGTTTCGGAGGAGTAAGCGGACAAACATACAAACAGACAGAATTGGCGACTTTATACTGTGTAATGATGATAATGATGATGATGATAGTAAAGATAGACCTACAAAAAAGCCCTTCGCAGTACCTATATACTTATCTTTATCTAAAGTGAAAGCCATGTTATCCTATACTGCAGTAGCTACCTATATTCCTGTGATAAGGGCGCTGCAGTGCTTTACAATATTATTACGTTGTTATAAAGAGTCTCCACGCGAACGAAGTCACGGGTGGCCTCTAGTTTCACTATAACTTCAAAACCAAACGTCAAATTTAAATCATTCAAAGACCAAAAATTATCTACATAAACTGTACTTAGTAATTAAATAATTTATTTTGATAAGGATTAATATGAGTAAAATTAACGCGTTTAAATGTAGTCTTAAAAAAAAAACAGATATTTAATTAAAGAAATGGTTGTTGTGCCTCACCCGACATTGATAAGTATAGTGTGTCGCGGACTTTTTTGTAGATATTTATAAGATGTACAATTAATTAGAACATTTTATGGTTATATCTTTTATAGTTAAGGCAGCGTACGTAAAATAAGTAACTTTTCTGGTTGATTTTTACATCTTGTGCCCAAAAAACCCAAATATCTTACGGAACCCTATTTTTTTCCAAAATAAAATATAGCCTATGTTACTCGTGGATCATGTAGCTTTCGAATAGTGAAAGATTTTTAAAATCGGTCCAGTAGTTTTTGAGCCTATTCGACACAAACAAACAAAGTTTTCCTCTTTATATTATTAGTATAGAAGTATAGATAAGTTGGGAAGAAGAAAAAAGTCTTGTTTACGTACCAAAAATTCTACGGGCAATAATATTTAAAAGAGTGTAAACTTCCCTTGAGTGTTAAACCCTATCAATTAAGATATGAAAGTAATTTAAAAATATTTAAACACATAGTTTTTAATTCAAAAAAGTACCAATACATTACAAACAGTTACATTAAAATACTCAAAAACATACAAACAAATCCAAAACCCTAAATTCTCGGATCACCTTCTTCCAATTGGACCATCTTCTCCGAGACCTCCCACAGTTTCCTCGCCCTGCTCATATCACTGGCCGAACTTGACACCGTACTCTCCTGACAATCCGAGAAGTACTTCCCCGACACTTTCTCCAAACTGGGATCCACTGCCAGCATCACCGTCGTCTGACATCCCTCTTCTGGAGTCTTGAAGAAGCATCTGTTGATTAGCATTAGTCCCCAGCTTAAAGGAGCCGGCACAGACCGCCAGATGCCGGTGTCGACGAGCCCCGGGTGCAGGCAGTTGGCGCTCACGCCGCAGCCCTCGAGGCGGCGCGCCAGCTCCCGGGTGAAGAGAATGTTGGCCTCCTTGGACGCGTAGTAGAGGCAGGCCGGCCAGCGGTCCATGGGGTTGGGCCGGTCTAGGTCGACGGACGCGAGGCGGTACAGCGCCGACGCCACCACCACGACGCGGGCGGGCGCGCTGCTCCTCAGCAGCGGCAGCAGCAGCAGCGTCAGCAGGAACGGGCCGTAGTGGTTGGTGGCCATGGTCAGCTCCACGCCGTCAGCAGACGTCTGTTTCTTGAAGGTCTGCGCGTAGCCCGCGTTGTGGATCAACACGTCCAGTCTGGTCTCGGTTTTCTTGATGTCGGCGGCGAACTCTCGGACGGAAGTGAAGGAGGAGACGTCGAGTTTCTTGACGAAGACCTTGGTGTTCTTTGTCGTGTTGATGATGTCGGCTGAAACGGTAAAAGTTTGGTTATGTTGGTTTTGTGGTGATAGTCAAAGTTTACCCTATAAATTATGGATATAGAATCCAGTGTTTTGTGCTTGGCCATATATAAATGAACCACTGTTCGTTACTTATTGTATTTTTTTAACTTGTTGACGACGTTGATGTCACTACATTTTAATAATAGTATATTTGAATACAAGTGTGGAAAGGCTGTTATTACAACGAGTTCCGACAAGTGTCTACCCGAGCCGAGGCACAGCCGAAGGCGAGGGTTGACAGGCGGGACGAGTTGCAATGACGGTTCCGCACGTGTACTGAACGACTATTTTTAATACAGTTACGACAAAATAAAGCAATTTCATAAAATTTAAAATTAGGATCGTAAATGTCGAAATAACTCATTTTGTGCAACGAACAACGAAACTCGCAAAGAAAATTTCTGGAAAATGGCGACATTTTTTCTTCACTCATTTGGTAGGCAAAGGTGCCCTGTATGGGCCAAGTCTTCAGTAGAATTTTTTTATTGATATGAAATGAAAATGAAAATTAATGAGATAAAATGAAATGAAACCAACCACACTAATTCAATCAAATCATTACATCTGATATCGAAACAAACTAGTCGATTTTTTTTGAAATACACCCACGCTACGTAAGTATTAACATGAATCATAAAAACTTCTTTGTTTTTTTTTTGTAAAAACTTAATGGTTGGTTTTTTTTTTTAATAGACATTATTTTGACATTTGGGAAAGAGAACGCACGCACGAGTGCGGGAAAGGTAAAAAAAGCACGAGTGTGTAATATAGCTCACATCACGTACTACGCTATGTTGCGTACTTCTTTATTCGTGGATTTCTTTGGTTATTTCTGATTACTTTGGACTCATCTATTATTCTTTATTATTTATATTAAATCCTTTTACTTTTTTAAAGGCCCACCTGCGTACTTAGTTTGTTCAACGCCATCTAGCGAATTTGTATGAACTATTTTTTTTTTTTTTGATATTCCCTCATTGCAATAGGCAAAGGAAAGTGCATATTAAATCGAAAACACGAACTACCTACTTAATACCGCACTTTTGCCAGTGAGTTTTAAAAAGCCGATAAAGTAGGTCTGCATTTAGATTAAGCAAGTGATACAAACATTCGTAGTCAAAACAAAAGAAACACTTACCCTTAACCTCCTCAGCCAGCGCCAAATTCCTGCACGCCATTATGACCCTTGCTCCCCTCTTGGCAAGCTCTCTCACCGTTTCTTTTCCTATGCCACTCGTGCACCCAGTCACTATCACCGTTTTCCCATCCATCCTGGTAGTCCCACTAAACCTTCCGCAGGTATACTTTGCGTATAGCCTCACTGCGTAGACTGCGGCGAGAAGACCGAATAGTCCAAGCACGGCAATGAATAGTAGGCAGGGTATGATCCAAAATATGTAACCACCCCACGCGCCGACAGCCATACCTTGTAAAAAGATAATAAAATAACTAAAGATGTCATTATAACATCATTTGCACAAATTAACAAACTTACACCAAATGACAAATCGGAGTAATGCTTCTAATTTAAACGATTGTCTTTAACTAAGGGTCTACAGTTAAATGAGCTGATTAACTAATCGTCAGTGTAAATTAAACAATGTGGTTGCGACATTCAAGACGGGTTGCAAAATCGATACGTGGATGGGTCATAGATGTTGAGACGACCCTCGCCTTACACTTGGTATTGTGTATTAGGTAATAGAATTAGGTTAGAAGGTCTATACTGGGTGCTATAAGGTCAGGTATAAACTTTGACAGTGAGTAGTCACGGTGCGATACTACGCACTGAGTAGGTACTAAAGTTTTGTTTTTATCTATATGTTACGGCTAATACCCGAAGTGCGGCTACACCTAGTTTTAGCCGGTTAGAACATCAATAGGTTAGGTTAGTTAGGTTACTTTTTTGATACTACCCAGAAAAAGGAGTCCCGCGTAGCGGGACTCCGTCGACTCATGATTGAAGCCAGTTTTTATATACATAGGTATATTTTTTTTTTTACATTTTTTCATATAAAAAACACTTCTAACCGGCTAAAACTAGGTGTAGCCGCACTTCGGGTATTAGCCGTAACATATATACTCGTATATGCACATATTTATAGAAAAAGTAAGGACTGCTAGATAGTCTTATTTAGAAGAATTGTTAGTAAATAGTTTGTGCAAACAAGTATATTTCTTTAGTTTCCTAATTGATGAATTAAAAAGGGAAGTTTTATGTTTCGAAGGCTGTTTTTTTGCTGTTACTTTAGCTTATTAATAAACTGACTAAAATTATAATAACATGAACCAAATGATTTAATCTTAGTTTATACGTATTTACATCGTATTTATTGACATTGCTCTAAATAATTTGACCTGCACAAAATATTGCATGATAACAATTTATATTTACTACGAATGCTAATAATATCTAGTTCGGTACATCTTTACACTTTGTCATTAAGATTATGTTGCAATTTATGTGTAGTTGAATTTAGAATAAAGTTGTACATAATATTATAGGCATTAAAATTAACCTAAGTAATCGAAATTATCGCTAATGCAATTTAGGGTGTTATCTTAGAATTCCATCTATTAAGCCGTAAACTCGAATATACCTTTAATTTGTCATTATTATAGTCCTTACAAAAGACTCATAAAATTTTATGGCCGCTTCTTAAAATATTCAAGGTTCAAGATGAAACGCCATTAAAATATTTTTTAATACCTCACTTCCTATGGGATAAAGGCTATTTTCTATCACCATCACCTATTATACCACCATTGTCAAATAGAAGTATTTCAGACACTCTTGGCAGAACAAAAAAAAATGTCTGCCTAACTATTTTTATTGAATGAGAAATCGAACATGGTATAAGACCGTTAGGTATTTGGTTTGCTTTTGAAGTTATGGTAAAGCATGTACGGTGTGTAGGTACTACCTATAGGTACCTACCCACCTTAGGTACTCCCTATACTATACCTTACAAGTTAAAGGTTAAGTAAGTACCAACGTTAAAATGCAGTTATCATAGTGTTATGGAGTATGGAGTATGCCTAAACTGTTATCTATTAATGATGAGAGTGTTATATTTAAGTACTTTTTAATATTAACAACAATATATTAAGCAATGCTTTGTTGTTTCCAGCATTCATGTAATTACTGAGCGAATTAATTTTATGGGAAAACCATCCTTAGTCTTGGTAATACGAGTATATTAGATTTCCGATCTAGTCAAATTAACATACAGTTTTATTGTGATGAAATTTCGTGATGAGTATACAAGAAAGAAACGTTCTGTCGTCCATGTAAAATTTGGCAAGAAGCTGTGTTCTAAATCAAAAGT
This sequence comes from Emmelina monodactyla, assembly GCA_916618145.1. Lineage (NCBI taxonomy): Eukaryota > Metazoa > Arthropoda > Insecta > Lepidoptera > Pterophoridae > Emmelina > Emmelina monodactyla. Next base: position 6,618,197 of record OU745324.1, read on the forward strand.
TAAGAGTATTATAAATTATAAAAATACCATTAAAGTGCCGATTATCAAACCGATGTGTAAAGTACAACGTGACTTTTGCTTTGAAAAATAGATTTAAACCGTCACGATCTAGACGGTAATTTATAAATTTATGGAATACTTACAGTATACTTGAGAAGATAAACTTTAACCACACAAATGACTACAGCTTGAGAACGTTAGTTGCACACTAAAGTACTCAATTATCTAAGCAAACATTTAGGGTTCCGTGGTTAAAGGGTTTTGTTATTGTAAGAAACCCATTTGCATTAGTTATGACGAATAACAATAGTAATAAATTTAATTAGTCCTTCAGTTTCAAGTTGTTTTTTCAATATATTTGATAGGGATTTCTATTGGTCTGAAATTCTATTATTTTAATATTCTAACAGGATATAAGTTAGACACGTCATTGATCGCTACATGTTATTGCTTAATAAGTTTCTTCGTAAACTTAAATTCTTTTTATTTCAATAAATTAAATAGTAGGTATTTGTATTGATATGAATTTCTATTACTTTAATCATCATATTGGACATTAGTTAGACATATTATTAAAAAGGTAAGAAGGTTCTCCATAATTCCATTGTGATATGCATACACACGCTTGACTTAAGCACTTAACTCACCACTAATCTGCGGCTACATAAATGGATATTTCCCAGATATTATTAATATATTCAAAGTTTAATTATACCTATGGAACCTTGAAGCCAATGCTTGTGTATGCATTATTGCTTTGTTTCTACTTAACAAGGAAAACCATAGTTACGACACACGCATGGCAATACTCAGTCACTAGTCAAAAAAACTTATATTTACGTGACAGTAATATAAAACAGCTCAGTTTATATATAAAGCTATGGAATTAAACGCTGCTTTGTTATATTTAATAGACTTTTTATAATTTAAGGTACCTAATAATCCTACTAATATTATAAACGTGGAAGTTTGAGAGTATGTATGGATGTATGGATGTTTGTTACTCTATCGCGTAAAAACTACTGGACCGAGTTTGACGAAACTTAACAGTAATATAGGTTAGGTATACATCAGAATAAAACATAGGGTACTTTTTGGAGTCGCGGGCGGCCACTAGTAATTAATAAAATAATTAAATTTCTTTAGAATACATATTTACGAACTCTTTATTAAATAGGTAGATACAAAATAATGACATATGTAAATAATCCTTTGAATTGAATACAAATAGTAATTTAAATGACGATACAATACTTTTTTACATGAATATGATGAGTAATGCATATGTAAATTAATGAATGTTTTCGATGTATACCATCCTTACTTAACAATGGGACAAGTAGACTGTTGCGACCACTTAAATCGATTTGATCATTGAAGTTAAGCAACGTCGGCCGCGGTCAGTCCAAGCATGGGTGACCGCTAATCATCATGTGATTTATATAACACCACTTGATTATTTTCTTATGAAATTATGATAATGGAAGATTCTATGGGGAGCCTATCAAATCGATTGCAGCCTTTAAACTAAAAAAAGTGAAGTGATTTACAAAATAGACCCACCATATTTTCAAAAAATATTAAAAACAATGATGTAAGAATTAAATGTCATCACGGTGGACAGTTAATAAGATATTGTTCTTCATAAATAATTGCCAAATTCTTCCTTCTTTAATAAAAAAAATTGACACACCGTTATCTAAATTCATTTATTTATTTTTATTAACAAAATAAACTCTTAAAAAAGCCCCGGCTCTCTCCGTGCTTCGGAAGACTCGTTAAGCTGTTGGTCCCGGATATTTCCTTTGGATATAACTTTCTACTCGTCAAGAGTCTATTAGGTGGCTTCCTAACGTCTACTTATAGTTATTGTAATTGACATTTTATGTAAAACAAGGGACCCGCCCACGCTTCGCAATGCTGTAAATCTAGACCACTTTCATTCATTCATACATCGAATTTTAAAACTTTTTTTTGTCTGAATACTTATTTTATTACATTAAAAGCACTAATATCCGTTAAATGGTTAAGAAGTTAGAGGAAAAACAGACAAAATTAGCGACTTTGCTTTATACAACTTAAAGTCTTGATACAAACAAATAAAGTAATCCTACTAATATTATAAACGTGAAAGTTTGTCGGTATGTATGGATGTTTGTTGCTCTTTCACGTAAAAACTACTGAACGGATTTGAATGAATCTTTGCTGTAATAAAGGTTATCGGAATAACACATAGGGTACTTTTTACCGCGGAAAAACTTCTCATTCCCACGGGAAACCGACTTCCACGCGAAATGAGTCGTGGGCGGTTTTGAAATAATTCTGAATAAGCGTGGTCTCTTTCTACGTCTGGGACTTTAAAGTTAATAATGTAAGTAATTAAGGGTTTTCGAGCTCTAGCAATAAATACGTAGGTACCATCTATAAAATTATTAATCATTATCATTATCATTATCTCCTCCTAAAGTACGTAATGGATTTAAATGCGGGTTTCTCCATATTCATTTAAATTTGTAAATAAAGAACGTTTAGAAAAAGTTTTTAAGTTAGCAAAAATGCAAGTCGGTAAAATAACACCATTGCGAAGCGTGGGCGGGTGGTCGCTCGTAATACTTAAAAGCAAACCTTTTATTCATCGTACAACTATTTCATAATTCATGAAACCAATACAATTTTATAAAACCCGCTACTGTCTGTCTTGTCTCTGTTTTCCTCTGTCTTATTGTATTTTTTTGTATGTACACTTAATTATGAGTCAAGTAGGTGTCACAAAATAACAAAAACTTTTTAGTGTACATTTATTACCTTTATAAAATATGAAATATTACCATATAAATGATTGCAACTGAACCAATATTAGTAACATTAAAGACGTCGCAGTTTTGACTGCTTCAATAATAAAAGTAAATATTGATTTAGTTATGTCCACATCTTGTGAAGATTACGTAACTTTTTGTTTGGTGTGCGGTATTGTATGCAAAACTAATTAGACGGTTTGGATAAGTAAACAAATAGATAGGCTCTTTTGAGAATATGGTAAAATAGGACACTTTAGAATATTCGTTTTTAAAAAACGTTAATAAGAATTTTAATTAAATAAGATTTCACTTGGTTTTCTTGTTTTTATATTTAGTTAATAAGCTTAAACGAAATGAAACACGGAAAGCCGTTTCACTGTTACTCTGTTTTGTTGTTATTTTAAATCAAGAAGCCGCAAAATCTTCAATAGATAAGAGTTAAGTAAATTAGCACAGGACTTGCAGATTAGATTACTTTTTCTATCTCAGGGCTGCTGCAAGAGATCCCTTTAAGGGATAACCCTTCGTAAATATGTTTTAACATTTTTCTTGTTTTGTTTACTCAATGTATTTACATACATAAAATGTAAATAGATAAAAATAATAATAATAATAGCCTATATAGGTATGTCCCATGGTTGAGCACAGGCCTCCTTCTCGGATAGCGAGAGGGTTTGAGCCGTTATCCACCACGCTGGCTCGGTGCGGGTTGGTGGATCATAAATAAATATTTTTCAAATAATTTAGTTAACTAGTTGTTTTTTTTTAAGCAAAAATGCATTTTGTACTCAATAATTTGATGATTCTGTAACATCCAATGTTGACACAGGCAAAGGCTTTAAAATATTGCTGACCATATTTTGTTGATATATTCACCTACTAAGTATTGAATTTCAACTTGTTTCAAAATTTGTTTTTTCGAAGTTTTTTTCTTTAACTTTCTCGTAAAACATACCTTACACGAGCTCGTCCCAAATTTCTTTGCGTGGTTTTAAAGTTGTGAATATACCTACCTACAGCCTACTTATAGATATACAACGGACACAAATAGCGACTTTGCTGTAGGTACATAGGGACAGACAGAGAAAGCGTTTTTTTTATACATAGTAATATGTTGTATATTCCTATGTATGCTTAAATCTCTAAAACTACGCAACGGATTTTGATGCGGTTTTTTTTAATAGATAGAGTGATTTAAGAGGAAGGTTTACATGTATAATAACATAAATAGGGAAAGGGGTTTTACAATTTAACGCGAGCGAAGCCGCGACCAAAAGCTAGTTGTATAGATAAAAAGAAATTAGAAAAGACAAGCTAAAGTGCGGTTACCACAGCACGTTGAAGTCTTTTGTATGAAAGAGAAAATTAAACGGTTCACAGGGTATTTTAATTGATTAACAAAACTATCGTTCATCGAAGAATCAGTTTTGTAATGCATTTGTGCAATTATTATATCGGTAAACCTACTCTAACAAACAGTTGTCTTTAATCAAAATCAGAGAGACATTAAGACTAATACAAATCCAAAATGCAAAGCAAAGCAAAAAAAATAAGATATATAAGATTTCAACTTAACTCTTTTCGGATACGCGTAAATTATTGACTTTAATAAATAAAAAAATGTTTTCGCATAGTTTTATTATATGAACTGTTTTTCCGCAAACGACATTGAACTTGCAACCATTCATCATTTAAATATTGTTCATTAACCTATTAAATATTAATGACACTTACTTGTATATTTCCGAGTTCTATTAAATGAAATGAACACTACACGGCACTTGCTTTCTCTCCCAGGTCGTATGCGCGAATGACGCCATCATTTGTCACCTTTAACATATCTGTAGTGTACGAACCTCCATAACTACTCGACTATCAACCTTATACCTTTGAACATAAAGTTCAAATTAGAGGTTGTTCTCGCAGTTTTGCTTGTTCAGCGTTTTTTTAAGAAAGTAAGCAGTGTATTGATGGCCAGTAAGAGAAACGCTTGCAGGCAAAAAGGAGGTTTGAGTTGCATAATGAACCTGTGTGGTTGAATTATTCGGGATGAAAGGTCATTGAACGGTTTTTGTAATTTTATTGTAAATTGAATGAAATCACGTTGTAAAGGATAATAAAAAAAAAGGTGATATGATCTTAAAACATGTTTTTATCGTTAACATCCACTTAGTAAGGTCAACTATGGTTTATTGTTTATGCAATTTGATTTGATTATAAATACCTATATGTAAGCTAATAAATTTACCTCAATAATTAACATTAATCTCACGTAGTCTTTTACAGTCTCTTTAATGAAATTCCTTTTAACACATTAGGTTTTCTTACATTTCTGTTTAATTATTCTCTATCAAAAAGTACTTTGTTTACAAAGAGATTTATCCCTTTCGCCTTAAAAATGAAAGTTTCAACATTTCTAAAGTAGTTACATCTTCTTCAAGTAGCCCATACCGTTCATTTACCTTACACTTAGACTACGACAAACGACAATACTTGTCATAAAACATATTGAATTCATCATAACTGTACTTACATGCAATAAACAGTTAGATAGTAGTTCCGTGTTTTCGAAACTATTGAACATCTTTGAATGCGCTATGCTATTCAACACATTATTGTTAAGTTTTATAGAATGCCATGAAATTATGTGTTATGGAAAATTGTGTAGGTAATGCAGTTGTAAAATTAGCGTGAGTTCTTATTCTTAATGCAGTAGAAAGTTAAAATTTTTGATTGATGATACGCTACGTAAAAACAGTATTTTTAATTAAAAAAAAAACCATCTCTTTTTCTTTTAAACTTGTCCGGCCCGAAAGACCATATGTTATTGGTATTAAGGTTCTTATTTGATTGGGGGGAGTACCTGTCACAAAGACTACGTGTTGCTTGGTTGACTAATTTATTGAGACTGAACATTAGTTTTTGGCTGATTCTAGATTCTATAGAGGGTACAATGGGTACCGACGCCTTACAAGATAAATGCTAATTGCTACTGTTTGAATGTTAGTATAATTTAACAATTTGTATGCATTGCTATCCTACGAATTGATAAAGTTCAAAAACAAGATTGATGGTCGGGAAAAAACGTATTGCAAAATGAAAAACAATGATAAAGGTAGTTAATTGCCCTTATGCCTATCAGATTTTGAAAAATAATAATACTATAATGTAACTTCTTAAGAGTAACGCGATCATTAAAAAATAATAATTAATAAACGCGTTAAAACCCGTTAAAATTAGTTTTATTTCAAGAGAAATTCTATATTTAACCTTACCTTTTAAATTCTATATTTTAAATTTAAAAAAATCTATAAATATAATTAATTCCTTTTCCAAAACCATTTGGCAGTAATATAAATCATCGCGTTAATCGAAGAAGTTACAATGTAAATCATTATTCTGCCAAATAATTACCAATATTATAATGTTTAAGTTGTTTTAAGGTTTTCGTTTTTCATTTCATTCAGTTATTTAATAGACAAGTAAAGCAAAACACGTGTGATTTTAAATTCAATATTTTATTTAGCCAAAAACAAAATTGTAACTAAATATATGTTGATAAATTACCTACAACTCATGAATTTACATGAAATAATTTCTCATTCGTAAACTTTTTCTTCACTAAAACAATTTCCAATTATGAAATCATAAACTGTAACGCACCGTATCTTCGAACGTGGTCTTACCTTAGAATCTTCATTATCATCATCAACATCATCATTAATATAATCATCAGTATTCACGACATCATCTTCTTGAATGAAAATCCTAGTGTTTTTATCTTCGTGAGGGACAGACAGAGTTTCATCGGAATTGTATACATTGCTATTAGGCACTCTATTAAATATGGTCTTGTCTATATCTTTGCGGAGTATTTGATTAGGATCATTAGAGTCAAAGAATTTAATGTCTACATTCTTATGAACATTGTTGACGCTTTTAGCGTAGTTCTCATCAAGATTATCGTTGCCAACATGTTTTTCTACAATTTTGTTTGTTATAGCTTTATCTATTGTTTTTATTACGTTTTTTACTTTTGTGTTGTTAGAAGGCTCTTTTATTTCTTTACTGATCTCTTCGTCAGCGTTTTCATAATTCTTATCGAAATTTTTCAGATCATGTTCTTCCGAACTGCTGTCAATTTTTTCTTTAATCTTAGGTAGTTTAGTTTTGGCGTCGTTTTTCTTTGAACCCAATAAAGAGTGTTCAAGTAAATTATTTAAACTTATAAAATCTAAATCAACTGCGAATTCTTTGATATTGTTAGGGAAGGCCTCAGAATCCGATACCTCTTTATAAGTATTTACATTGTGGTCATATACATTTTCTACAGACACATCTACCGGGGGTATTACAACCGTTACGGGCTTTTCATATTGCGTTTTTTTAGACTTGTAATCAAATTGACCTTTTTTGGATTTATAGTCAAAAGATTTGGCTTGTCCGAATGTACGTTCAGGCTGATATGATGATGTATAACCATCGTCTTTTGTATTCCATTGATAGTTTTCGCCAGCAGCACCAGCGTTGGAACTCTTGGATTCATCTTTGTGCACTATAATAATATCTTTGATGAATGAATTAGGCAAAGTAACCAAATCAGCGTCTGAGATACTTAAGTCAAGAGGATAACCAGGAGAGAATGCGTCATTAGAATTCAAAACAACAGGGTATAATAGATTGTTGGATGTAGAAGTAGACGGAACTACAAATACAAACAGTTGGAAAGGAAGGCCTTCTTCAGAACCCTTTGGAAGAATTAGCCGTGATGGAAATCCTACTTGATCTTTTACAATGTTCAGCGGGGACACATTCAATCCGAACTCAGCATCAGTTAATTTCTTACGCAATGTGTGGAACGACTCGTAGTCATTTGCCAAATGTTTCATGTCCGCCGACGATCTGGATATTACATTTGAACCTAGTTTGAATGCAGTTTCAAAACAGTCCAAAAGCATGAAGGAATTCTTTGACTTAGAGAATTCACCCGGCAAAGTTTTAGGACCTAAAAAGATCTTTACAAGACCTTTCTGTTTCACCAATGATGATATAGTAATTTTGACTGTGAAAGGTTTGTGGCTAAGTCTTGGTTGTTCAATTCTTACACGGAATATAGATTTTGTGTTGTTAGTTTTTAAAGCATCCGTCACATCAAAATCGTATTTGTCAAAGGTGGTCATAATTTTCTTGACGTCAACATTCAGTACTTCTACTCCAGGGAAATAAAGCTGTTTCTTTGTGTAACCAGGGATAGCTTGCAAGGACCATTCTACGAGGTTGACAATATTTTTATTCAATTGCCAGAATACTGGATCGCGCAGTGAAGTCACGTAATGGTCTAAAGAAGCTAGTTTTCTGAAAATAAAAAAGAACGTTAAAAATATTGCTATATATAACGGCAAATTTTGAAGTAAGGTTATTTGCAGCTGATGTAAAACAATGAGTACATGCATAAATTAAACCTTCAACAAAAAGTTTTCAAAAATGTTTCGGCACAGAATGTTATTTTTTATGTTGCGTTACGTTATACTTACTCGATATTTTTATCCAAAACTCTTCTTGCAACAACGTCGTAACTATTGGCTTTAGTTACAAGAATTTCCAACAAATAATTTAAAATCTGAGTTTTGCTGTATGCGCTTTTGTCTTGTACATATTGAACCTGAAAACACCAAAGAGTTACATGAGAAAAGATACTTAATTTCTACAACTTTCTTCTTTACTTTGGTAACACTTACAACATGAGTGACATATGTTTCGATGTTGTCTTCTATATCGCTTAGTATAGACATATCTTCATTAACATAATAGCTATCAGCAGTGTCTACGATGCCCTTTCTTGCTCTGAAGTTTTCTCCATTAGAATAAACTAACAGAGGATCATACGTGTCTGTATTAATATAAGTCCAATCAATGTTTTCGACATTTGGAAGTCCGTTAGAATATCTTTCAAGATCGTATCTAACGGCTAACTGTTTCATGCTAAAGTACAGAAATTCTCCAAATTTGTTATTCACATCCGCTGGGTTATTAAACCATGGAGCATATTTAAGTTGCCTTAAGAAATTGAAGGTGTTGAGACCTACATCTTCGCGGAAGTAAGCCAGGACTGATTCATCGTCATTGTGGTACTCTGAAGTATAGTTAGCCTGTATTATGTATGAATTTCCTTCATTTCGAATACAATCATCAACATTGACTTCTGTGACGCCATTGTTAAGTAAAGCGACTGCCTTGAAGATGACATCTCTTCGCAGGAAGTAGTTTGGTAGCAATTCATAAGGCGCAGGTATAGTAAGATGTTGAGTGTCTTTTCTTTTTAATATAGCAGCATAGACAGCATCTACAAATACTCCACAGTTGATGTTTTGTCGTAACCATGCAGCAGTTTTGAAAAATGCGTTAATGTCTACAGCGTTATAAAGAACTTCGTAAATAACTTGGACTTCCTTTAGTTGGTCAATGTCGTACTCGGTGAAGATACGACCTTTCGGTAGAAATCCTTTGGTTTGGAGGTTCTTTAGGTTATCAAGTACTGATTGGTTCTGGAATATAAAACATTTAACAATTGTATCCATTAATGAAACTTGGAAGTTTCTATCTTGGACATACTATTTGGCCACTGGCTAATAATAATAAGTAAGCATAAAAGTTCAGTAACAAATAATATAAGATTTTTGGAAAATAGCTATATAATTAATAAAGAGACAAAGCATTTAACATTTTAAAGTATTGGATATTGAGTCATGTGACTGTTACTATGATAGTGATTATCTTACAGTGAAATTAGGTCCTTCAGCAGCAAGATTAAACTCACTAGCTAGCTTCACAACGGTTGGATCAGAGCTAACTTCACACACGTCTTCGAACAGTGAATTAATCAGCTTTTGCAGTTGAAGCCATCCTACTTCTGGTTTCGTTTCTGGAAAAAACAAAAGAAAATTGTACCTTTTAAGATTTGGTATTTGTGAGAAATTAGGTATTTGGATTGATTTGTCTTGTAGGACACATCGAGTTATTGGTGATGCTTATTTTGCCGCAGGGATTCACCAACTTAAGAAGTGAGACCAGCTAGCAAGCAGTTTTTAGTCTCTTGATTCTTTTGTTTTTTGGTCTTGGTGCTTTTTACCAACTTCTAAGTAGGCAGATATCTACCCTGCAATTCTAACTGGCTGGACATAGTAAAACTGATAAAGTTAAAAATAGCTTTACTGTCAAAGCTTAGCTTACCGTTAAAAATAGCTCCTTAGTAGTCCTATTAAAAAGTGATTACAAAAAAAAACTCCAAAATCAACATCATTACGCTAGACGTTCCTGACACTAGAACTTCCAGAGTTCTCGATACTAGATTAGGTACTAAGACTGTAAGTATCAAATACCACTTACCTATATTTATAACAGGGGCCACAACAGGAACCTTAATCAGGAACCCTGAGCTAGCACCCACCAACACACTCAACAAAAATACAGTTTTAGCGCCCATGATGGACTAATAACTTGAAAGACAAATCCATCGATTTTATATGCGTTTTTAGTAACAGTTCATAGACTCGTCTTAGATAATAGTTTAGTGCTCCCAAGTTGAATCATATTACAAGATGAGACATAATAATGCTTTTAGGTCTGTTATCTAAGTTTTTGTTTATTATGTATTTTATTGATTTAGGTTTTTACAGTCGTGAGTACTTTATTAGATGCCGTACTACTAGGCTGATCAACCTGACTTCTGTTTTACGTATAAACATTGGTTCTCTTCTATAGCTGTTTTATGCATAAGTTTTTCCGTTGTTAGTCTATGATTTTTTAGTTCATAGCGACTTTGATGAGTACTACTGTGGTGCAGCGGTATATATACCGGACTGCTTAGCAGATGGTTCCGGGTTCGATCCCCGGGTCGGGCCAATTTCGTCAAAATGGTTTTTCGAAATTGGCTCGTGTCTGAGTGTAACTAGGTTCTCGCCTAGTCCATTGTGTGGTACCTCTAGAACAAGCTTTGCTAAGTTTAGGGCCACACAGTTGGTGTGGTAGTCTGAAAATTTATTATTATTATTATGTCTAGTTAGTGGGTCTCATTTGTAGGAGCAACGAGGTTTTTTCTTAGCCATACCCGCACAGAGCTAGCGTGGTGGATACCGGTTAAGTCCCTCTATCTCGTCTTTATCTCGTCTAACTAGTGGCACGTTTATTATTTATTCGGTATTTAATTATGCGTGTGTGTGAATTGTAGGAAAGTAAACTATTTAACTTAGTTTTTTTGGCGACAAGTGTCAATATTCTAGCAACAAATGATTTAAATGATTGTTGAGATCGACGCTCAAAAAATCCAAGCGCTAATATCTAACGGTTAGTTCTATTCTGAAGCTACATTAAAAAAAACCAACAGACATGACATCCATCTCATACCTAATAGTGTTTTTTTCTGTTTAATCTACAAACTTAAATATTTTTTATCAAATAGTTCAATGCATTTTGCATAAAAACATGCTTAATAAGGGCAAAGGCTATCGCAGCTGACGACTACCTATGTAACAATAAACGGATTCAATGTTTTGTATAATTCTCCAGACTAACACACTTATTATGTGGCCCTTAGCCCTTACCTTAAGTAAGTGCAGTAAGCACTTGTGATAAACGTACCACACAATGGAATACGGGAGAACCTAGTAACACCCAGACACGAGCCAATGTCGAAAAACATTTTCGAACAGCTTCTCATATGGTCAAAGGGTTGTTGCCCTTTACTTAATAATAGTGTTAAAAACTTTTAATACACACTGTTGCTACATACCTAAAGTAGCTGTATTTCATAAATACAGATTCGTGTCTAATTAATTATTCGCCAAGATATCTTTAATACTCCTAAAAAAATTACTCTCATGATTTTGTATTGATAAAATGCAGCTTCATAACCCACATATATTTTTTTAATTAACCTTAGACATCTTATTTATCTCTGTAAATATAATAAAAGTTGATTAAACAAAGTTGGTTTATTCCAATCTAATACCAAATGCTATTTAATGGCCACGCAAAATGAAAATTTAGCTAAATTTAATACCATTGCTTCAAAAATATTGTAGGTTCCGTTTCCACCTAGGCGTGGTGCAGTAACTTAAATACATACTTCCCTCATACCAATTGGAAAGTGTCCTAAGCATCTTCACCTCACTGCTTTGTAATGAGACTTTGTTGAAAGCAAAAGTAAATATTGACATACGAAAGGTACTAGCTATATGGCGGGTACGGTACGGCCTGCAAAATATAATAATCTTTGTTTGTTTGTCCAAAAGATGTGATCTGTGGTAAATGTGTGTTTTCTTTACACTCGTTTTTTAATCATTAAATTACAGTAGAGTGTTTTTAGGAAATTTGTTTTAACAGATAGATATACTCGTGGTAGTTAGCGACTGTTTTAAAAACGAGTATTGTAGATAAAAAAGATTATAAACTGCAGTAGTATGTAGGTACATGTTTTTTTTAATACAACACATTATTTTTTTAATACAAGGTATCGAAAAAAACAACAAAACAAAAAAAAATACCTACTCATATTTATTTTGCTTATGTCTTGCTTTTTCTGCTCTCTCTACATAAAACAGTTGTGACTGTGTTGAACACAGCTCAATTGGTGCTTACTTTTGCCGATGGGGCCTTTTGTGTATTGTGCACATTCTAGAACTTATCAGTATAGAAAAGAGAAAACTGAATAGTTTTTTTTATATTACATTTTATAATGATGATAATTATGTTGTGGCTATGACTCGAAGCTTATTGTAACTTTTTAGATTTACGCGATTATTATTACTTGAAATTAAACTCATTTAAACGGGTTTTTACGCGTTTTATTAAATTATTTTTGATTTTCCAACGTTTCCAGTCTACCCGTGACCACGGCATTTGTAAAAATTCGAAGCTTATTAATGCTCTAAACATGCGATACTGAAAACATGGCTCGACCGTGCATCTATAGGGACTCTATAAATTAATTGAGCAAATCTACTCGTTCTCTTAATTAACTCTATTTACTTTTAAATATTTTGTAAAATTAGTCTTTACCTATGTACTTAATATGTAATGATTTGGTTTTTGTCAAATAAGAAATTCCTATAAAACTAGGTATTTTTACGATGTCGTGGTGTAGGCCGACGGCCGAGGCCCCACGGCGAAGACGGAGCGCCGCGGTGTTTTAGTGGGTAGTCCCCTGGGCGACGTGTCAGTTGCCCAGGTGGGAGTCCCACACACGCCCCCCGCCACCCCGGTGGGGGTAAGGTGCGTAAACGCATTTCCCAGCGCAAATAAAAAAAGAAGGTATTTTTACGATTTGATTACCTATATCATTATTAAATAAGTAGTTCACAGAAAACTCGTTATTTGAGTTTTGTCAATATGCTATATCCAATTATACTATATTCGCGTTAAGAAAATAGTGAGTGATCGTTGTCAGCCAGCCTGGCCACGCCCCCCAGCCAATTAAAATGCTAGAAATTAAAAAGTCGAGTTCACAGTGACCAGTTGAAGTCTGACCTTCGAAGAAAACGGTTGTGGATTTTGCGTGACTTGTCCAACGATAAATTTTGAAAAAATGAATACGTCACCAATTCCGAAGAATAAAAGTGGATCAATAATCCATAGTGGAGAGAGACACATAATTTGCAATGTTTAAAAGTACTTTAAATTGTGTGATTTAAATGCAACTGTGGAGAGCATAGTCATAGAAACAGCAAGTGCATGCGGCTGCGAAAATACTGTTAATAAAATTATTATTTTTCTTTCGTACTTTTACTCCACTGTGAACACACCCTTATCCTGTAGTTGTCACTATTTTCTTAACGCGAATAGACTATAGTTGGTTACACAGTTTTCAAACAAAGGTTTTTTTTTTAATTACAAATTTAAGTTGAATTTTAATGCAGAGTAAATTCAGTGCAAGTTAGAATCAATATCAAGTTTAAAGTCATTGTTATGATATTGTTTCTTAAAAGTTGTTAATCAAAGTCAAAGTTTTTCCTATAATCATATTATAATATAAATTCTTGTCAAAATTAACGTTATATCGAAGATTGTTGACCAAAGACAAAGTGGTATGATAGAAACCTAATTTATATATTTTAAATCAAAGGTTTTGCTTTTAAGCTTTAAAGTAACTTTTGATCAAATTCATAGTTTTGGTAGATTATTGGTCAATGGTCTAGCAAAAAGCATCCTCTATTTTAGATCAATAAAAAAACATCACCGAAATATGTAATATTTCTGGAACTAATATAAAACTTTTTTCCAAAAATAAAAAATATCTAACACTTCCATATTCATAAGCAAAAACCCCAAAATCCAGTAGGCTGCACAAACGAACATGTCTTCGATAAGTAACAGAACTGGCAAAAACCGAAAACTGACGTAAAAAGTAAAAAAAACAGCAAAATGGAGTCAAAATTGAAATGATGCTAAATTCTGATTGTCAAACCTCTAGTCCTTGAAAGTAAATAATAAAACAGTCAAAGTTGTAAATAAAGACAAAAAAATGTCGTCAATAGATATGCCTATACCGTTGTCAGATATAGAAGCAGTGATGGAGTGGGTAGACACCTTCAAACTGTCCAGGCCCAATAAGAAGATAAACAGGGACTTCTCTGATGCAGGTAAGGGTACTGTCCTTCTAAACTTTTAAGACTCGTAGAACGGTAGAAGTAGAGGCCCCTAAATGAACGGTGGACGCAAATAGTTTAATCGATGTGAATGAGAGGCAGACTGCAGCTTATGTGCCAAAACAAGGGCAGTTTATTTAAAGGGTCTTATTGTTATTGATTTAGGGCTAGTTCAAGTACTCTTAAGTTAACAGGTTACCTACTTGATGAGATAAGATGATGTTAAAAGCACTGTTCTATCTTGAAGACTTCTTAAACAGTAAGTTTCTTTTTATTTTGGCGCTGGTTTTTAGTACCCAAATTACCTGATGTACATGTTTTGTTTGATTCTTCCTTAACCCCATAAGAGGCTGCAAGGGTTAAATTGTATGATGTCCTCTATGGTGTATGCATACCGGGCTGACAAGCGAAAGGTTCAGGGATTGATTCCGCCTCGACCAAATTAAAAAAATAATTTCTAAATTAAATCGCGTCTAAGTGTTACCAGGTTCTCTCCTAGAAGTCTTTATGACAAGCGCTTTTTACTTTTCAAGTAGATATTCAATTCATATTTTCACGTGGATTTAAATGATAGAAGCAGCATTATTTTCCAGTACTCCTAGCCGAAATCCTGGCCGTCCACTATCCGAAGCTGGTCGAGATGCACAACTACCCTCCTAGAAATGGCCACGTCCTGAAGCTGAACAACTGGATGACCTTGAACCGCAAGGTGCTGAAGAAGCTGAAGATCAACCTGAGCACCACCACCATGGAGCAGTTGGCGAAGTGCAAGCCGGGCATCATTGAACGGGTTTTATACATGGGTATGTTTTTTTTTATATTATAAGGAGCAAACGAGCATGCGGGACACCTGATGGTAAGTGATTACCGCCGCCCATGACTACCAGTAACTCTGTTGGTGTTGGGGATGTGTTGCTGAGCCTTTGATAAAATTGGGCACCGGATACCGCACTCACCGAACGAAACGCAGGAACATCGTCCCTACTTCACGTCGGTATTCTGTGCGACGGTGGTATTTCACCGGTCGAGTCAGCCCAGTAATCGCTGCAGACAGAGCCTACAGCTAGGCTCTACCACTCCCTCATGATACCGCTTCCTTACTAATATTACAAATTTGAATGTGTATGTCTGTGTGTTCCGCTTTCACGAGGAAACGGCATAACCGATTTTAAGGAATTTTGGAATAGATATAGTTTATCTTAACGGTATCCAATCCATACCTGATGGTATCTAAATGTAGTTTTATTTTTAGTTCGTGAGAAAATCCGTCGTGACGAAGAGCTGAATAAGGCTAGCACGGAAGACGCCCAGAATGTTTCCAGTGGTGGCAGCTACTATGAAGCCTGTGGTGACGGTAAGATTGCTTACTATTCCATGGCCCAAAATATATTTATAGTTAACAAGTCGCAAAAAGTAATACTTTGCACGCACTGCTATGCACATTGAGGCTTTCTTTTTATGTTCCGGTTATTTCACATGTTTGTTAAACGTTATGTTTTGAAAAATATTTAATCCTACTGTTGATTTAGTATTTATCTCAGTAGGAATTGAACTAGAACTATTGGTATGGAAAACTAGGGCTTCACAAGGTGTATGATAACTTGAATTATCTTAATCTCCAATCAAGCCAATAACATTTGTATTTGCCTTCTTCAAACTAACCTAAAACCTACAATGCTATTTTAAATAATTTTGTAGAGCAAGTCCTGGTGGTACCAGTCAAAGTTAGAGTGAATGGTCTCCTGCAAACAGTGCACCAGAAAGTGATCTGCTACGAGGTGTATACCAACATGAAAGTGGAACTTAAAGACGTGAAGGAATCCGTGGATACTCTCAAACAGAAGGTGATTCTTTTAAACTTTGCATCATCATCTTCCTGCCCTTATCCTACTTCAAGTTGTTTCATACAAGTAGATCCATTTTCATCAGTCATCATCTCGACACTCACTAACTTTGAAACAAAATATTCACTATAAAAATCCTTAGCAAACTTGACGCAATCCCTTTTTACTTTAAGGTCGAGCATCTAGACAGTCTGTTAAAACTTAAAGACGAAAGAATAGATGAACTTCAAAGACAGCTGGAAAGAAAGGCATCAAGACGCAAGGAGAACGAAAGTCTAACTAAACTATCACCAGATATATCTGCTATGGAAAGCTTTGACAGGACCAGATCCGAAGAAATCATAGTTGAACGGCCACCCTCGACAAAACCGTCCGTCAAAATTATCGATCCAATTCATGAGTTACCCCCCTCAGCCATACCAATTAGTAAGACTTCAGTCCTAGTGAAAAGCTCATTGAAGTCTATCCACTCAGCCCAATCAGCCTTTAATAAGAACGTAGCACGAGAAGAACCAGGTTTCATTACAAGAACAGAGGTCCTAAAGCAAAACTTTATCGAACCAGCACCATCACAGTCCAAAACAGAAGTAGAACTCAAAGTGGACGTCGTGAAATCCGACGTTTTCAAAGAAGCTGAGGCAATCCAAGACGAAGAATATAAAGACACCGAATCGCCTGTTGTAACTATTGAAGATACTATTCAAAATGAAATAGATGCTATCGCAAATCCACAAGAAGCACCCACAGAGAATATAGAATATCAACCCGTCTTCAATGATTATTAACCTGATACCCAACCTTTGATTTTAAATTTGGAGAAACTTTGCAATCTAAAAAAATCGAGGAATAATTGAAAAAAACCTAATTAGAAGCTCCTAGGATTTATAATGGTGAAAAATTTTAGGCTGAAGTTCAATAAAGTAAATAAAAATAACTTCTGCCTATTGAAATACACACACAATAAATCAGGGGTGGCTATGAAATATTTGTAATTAGGATTAAAACTCATTTTACTTATTTTCAATCTTTGTATTAGTTTTTAGTAGTTTGTTACTTACGATTTAGACATAACGTATACAAAATAAAACATATTCAACCTAACAGCGATGGTTTGCTTGGAATAGATCGTTGAGACTTGGATGCTTGCGTAGGATTCTGGTCAGCTCATCGATACGGTCTGCTTTGAAGTCTCTAGTCCTGTAAATATTTTAAACTTAAATATCTGTCTTGGAGAGAGTTATATTGCAATCTACTTGCTGAGCGACAGATTATGGTAAACTTCGCCTGAAGTTGTAAGTACTTAATTTCCCAAGATTAAAGGCCTATTCAAACCTGAGCGATATTCGCTGCCGCTGTGGGTAGAGGTACATACCGCGCGGGTTTCGCTCAGGTATTTAGTATCAAGTACCGCGGCTAAAGCGACCTGACCTTACTACCGCATACCCACTGGGTTTTCTCTGCCGCAGACGGTAGCGAATACCGCTTAGATCTGAATAGGCCTTAAATCGTACATATGACATCTATGCCAATATATCTACCAAATTCGGATGTAAAAACTAAGTTAAATTATACAGTCACGGACAGAGTGAGCTAACCAGGGTTATTTTAAAACACGAATGTTAACTTCACAAAGATTTTTTTCTTGTTCAACAAATACAATATTTTATTCGAACATAATCGTTTAAAATTTAGATTGTTTTTAACCATGAGGAAGCACACAAGCATTCTGTTTTTAAGTGTCCATATGTAAAGCGCATTTAGAGATAGTCATTGGGAATAGCGTGTGATTAGCTATAACTTTACACGTACTTAACAAGCTCTCCATAGCGTTCACATCATCATTATCATCATTACATAGTATAAATCCAAGTCGCTATTTGTGTCTGTTTGTATGTTTGGCCGCTAACTCTTAAACCACACAACGGATTTTAATGCGGTTTTCGCCATCAATTAGGTAGTTTTTTCATTTAAATTTGTGATTTAAAAAAAACAGAAAAAGTGTATTTAATTTAGCCAAAATTCAATATTTCGTGGGCAAGTCGGCCAAAATTACACCATTGTGAAGCATGGGCGGGTCGCTCGTTTATAGATAAAACGCCAACTCTTGGCTGTCGAGTCAGCCCTCTAATGTCTACACCGGATATAGTACACGATCTATACTCACTTGGTGACGAGGTTTCTCTCACTCGGCTCCCCGACCACCTCGAATCGGTCAAACTGTATGGTCGGGTCGTAGAACGCCGCTTGCTTGATCTCATTCAAGGCTTTCTTCAGGGGCAGCAGGTTTTTCACTGGAAAGTTAAGTTTAGACGATAAACAGACTAATTCTGAATATATGTAACGCTTCAAACCTCTTTTTATTATCATTAAACTTTTCTGTCGTGAAAGTGAATCTCTGATCCTGTAATTCAAGTCAAGTGGCAATAACCCTGCCCTTGCATAACTACAGTCAACAGGCAGCTGCACTTTCCCTCACCAATTTTTCCCTCATTTCTCTTACTCTCTCTATATCTAACACTCTCCCACGTACCATCATACACGTTGGGGGGTTAATACTGTCCGCGTCCGTAGGCGAACCCCTTTTTTTGGGGTTCCTGACTCTAGTTACCCTACACGTGACCCCTGGGTAGTGCCAAATGGACTGTAAAAGTGGTAGAGTTTAGCTGTAGTCACATAGACTATAGCGTAAATTGGGCTGACTCGACCGGCAAGTACCACTTACGCACAGAAGACCAACGTGAAGTAGGAACATTGTTCCTGCGTTTCGTCTGGTGAGTGCTGTTTCCGGTGCCCATTCCCCCTTCCCACCCTAAGTATGACAGCGGCATTTAAAGAGTTGGTACCCCAGGAAGGTACCTGCTCTCTTGGAGCAGGAGAATCCTACCCCGAGCCCCCCAGCTCGGGCTGCCCTTCGTACTCTGGGGTGGGCACAATACCGCGACATACTTCCCGGGGCAAACGAAGCAAGAGCATGCCTAAGACCCCTCCCACGCTATCAGTGGATTTTTGTAACATTCGAGGGGTCCACTCCAACCTAGCTGCCGTCCATCAACACCTTGAGACGGCAAAGCCGGCCATGCTCTTCTTAACCGAGACACAAATATCCTCCCCACCCGAACCATCCTACCTCACCTACCCTGGCTACACGCTTGAGCATAGGTTTTTGCCTCATGCCGGGGTATGCGTACACATTAGGGAGGATATTAGTTACCATCGCCTTGGGAATCTTGAAGCCCGTGACCTGTCCACTCTATGGTTGCGTGTAGACTGCGACGACCACCCCCGCATCTATGCGTGTATCTACAGGTCACACAGTGGTTACGATGAGACGGAGCGACTCTTTGAGCGTCTCCAACAAGCGACAGACCTCATTCTTGAGCAGTTTCCTTCCGCCGAAATCATTTTGTTGGGAGACTTCAATGCCCACCACTCTGATTGGCTCGGTTCTAACAAAACCGACCACGCGGGAAGAACTGCTCGGGACTTCGCCCTGGCTTATGACTTTAAGCAACTGATTACTTCGCCCACGCGAATCCCAGATGCTGAAGGCCACACACCTTCTTTGCTGGACCTTCTGCTGACCTCACACCCCGATAACTATCAGGTGACGGTCGATACCCCTCTCGGGTCGTCGGACCACTGCCTGATACGGACAAAACTGCCACTCACTTGCCCCTCCCGTCCTAGATCTACTGGAAGTCGGCGTGTTCGGCACTACAAGTCAGCAGATTGGGATGGAATGCGTACTTTCTTTGCTTCCTACCCGTGGAGACAGGTTTGCTTCTCATTGGATCCCAGCGATTGTGCACAATCGGTTGCCGATGTCGTGTTGCAGGGTATGGAATTATACATTCCTAGTTCTGTGATACCCGTCGGCGGCAGATCCCAGCCCTGGTTTAACAAATCCTGCCAGGCAGCCACTGCTGAAAAGCAGCAATGTTACCGGGCTTGGGCTTGCGCTCACACAACTGGAGATCCCAATAGCGTATCGCTAAAAAAGAAGTACAACCTTGCCTCCAGGTCATGCAAAAGGGCCATTGCTAGGGCGAAAGCCGAGTACGTCCGCATAATTGGCGACAGACTTGTGCGTTTCCCATCTGGGTCTCGTGCATTTTGGTCATTAGCCAAAGCGGTACAAGGCAACTTCTGTCTGTCGACCTTTCCACCATTGCGCAGGGATGACGGTTCGCTTGCCCACACTGCAAAAGAAAAAGCCGATCTTCTGGGCCTTCTTTTCGCATCCAACTCGACTTTGGACGACCAGGGAAAAACACCTCCGAACATCCTGAGATGTCAGAGTTCTATGCCAGATATACGGTTCTTGCAACGCACCGTACGTAGAGCTCTTCTTTCCCTGGATATCCATAAGTCGAGCGGGCCTGACACCATCCCGGCAATTGTACTAAAGGTCTGCGCTCAAGAGCTAGCTCCTCCCATGACGCGGCTCTTTCGGCTCCTGTACTCCACCGGCGTAGTCCTTAATTGCTGGAAGACAGCACTAGTGCATCCGATCCCTAAAAAAGGCGACCGCTCAGATCCAACTAACTACCGGCCTATTGCAATCACCTCTATACTCTCCAAAGTTATGGAGAGTATGATTAACACTCAGCTCTTACGATATCTCGAAGATCACCAATTGATCAGCGACCGCCAATACGGTTTCCGTCACGGACGGTCAACTGGTGATCTTTTACTATATCTGACCCATCGCTGGGCAGAGACCGTAGAGAGCAAAGGTGAGGCCTTAGCAGTTAGTCTGGACATAGCGAAGGCTTTTGATCGGGTCTGGCACAAATGTCTTCTAGCCAAATTACCATCATATGGACTACCCGAGAGATTGTGTAACTGGATCACCAGCTTTCTTACTGGGCGGAGCATTAAGGTTGTAATCGACGGTGCATGCTCTGACTCCCTGCCCGTAAATGCTGGTGTTCCTCAAGGCTATGTGCTCTCCCCAACATTGTTCATCTTGCACATAAATGATATGCTGCAAACCAGCGGTGTACATTGTTATGCGGATGACAGTACCGGAGATGCACTGTACCATGGCCAAGCCAATCTCAGCAAGGAGTCGGTTGTCGAAAACCGGAACAAGCTTGTGTTAAAAGTTGAGGCCTCTCTAGACCTGGCCTCCTTGTGGGGTAGCGGTAACTTGGTCACATTTAACCCCCTCAAAACACAAGTTTGCGCGTTCACCACAAAAAAAAACCCCATTCGTATTAGCCCCTACATTTCAGAACACTCCTCTTTGTATAAAGCCTATGATCGAAATCCTCGGTGTCGGCATATCGAGCGACGTTCAGTTTCATAGTCACTTGGAAGACAAAGCCATACTGGCTTCTAAAAAGCTTGGAGTGCTTAACCGAGCGAGACAGTATTTCAAACCGGCCCACCGCCTTCAACTATACAAGGCACAGGTGCGGCCCCATATGGAGTACTGTTCTCACCTCTGGGCAGGAGCACCTCAATGCTTACTTCTTCCATTTGAGAAGATACAACGTAGAGCGGCTCGAATCGCCGGCAACCGAGCTCTTTCTGATCGCCTCGATTCTTTGGCCCTGCGAAGAGATATATCATCTCTTTGCGTTCTGTATCGTCTATACAATGGGGAGTGTTCTGAAGAATTATTCGACCTTATACCAGCTGCACAATTCCACCATCGCACCTCCCGCCACAGATTGAAATTCCATCCCCACCACCTGGATAGCTGGCGCTCCACCACCGTCCGTTTCGGGCGGAATTTTCTGCCACGCACTACGCAGATGTGGAATGAACTACCTGCAGCGGTATTCCCGGCTACATACAACATGGGGCTCTTCAAGTCGAGAGTGTATTCCCACTACAAAGGTCGGCAACACACCCCCAACACCCACAGTGTTGCGGGTAGTCATGGGCGGCGGTGATCATTTACCACCAGGTGACCCGCTTGCTCGTTTGCCCCCTATTAATATTAAAAAAAAAAAAAACTCACAATCCCTCTGCTCCATCTTCGCCGCACAGCTACAATCCACTTGCAAGTGTATCGCAGATAATCCTCACCCGGACGATGATCCTGGTTTCCTGCCCCCACACTGCAACCTTGCCTCACTACTTACTACCTACCATCATAAACCTCGCACTCTCTCTCCTCTCTCTTCCTGGCCGCACAACAACACTCCTCCTGCAGCAGCGCGGCGGAGGTCTGCGTGGACACGCCGGCGGCGGCGGGGGCCCACCATATACCTCACCCGGACGATGATCCTGGTTTACTGCCCCCTCACACAGCTGCAACCTTGCCTCATTACTTACTACCTACCATCATAAACCTCGCACTCTCTCTCCTCTCTCTTCCTGGCCGCACAACCACACCCCTCCTGCAGCAGCGCGGCGGAGGTCTGCGTGGACACGGCGGCGGCGGCGGGGGGCCACCATATACCTCACCCGGACGATGATCCTGGTTTACTGCCCCCTCACACAGCTGCAACCTTGCCTCATTACTTACTACCTACCATCATAAACCTCGCACTCTCTCTCCTCTCTCTTCCTGGCCGCACAACCACACCCCTCCTGCAGCAGCGCGGCGGAGGTCTGCGTGGACACGGCGGCGGCGGCGGGGGGCCACCATATACCTCACCCGGACGATGATCCTGGTTTACTGCCCCCTCACACAGCTGCAACCTTGCCTCATTACTTACTACCTACCATCATAAACCTCGCACTCTCTCTCCTCTCTCTTCCTGGCCGCACAACCACACCCCTCCTGCAGCAGCGCGGCGGAGGTCTGCGTGGACACGGCGGCGGCGGCGGGGGGCCACCATATACCTCACCCGGACGATGATCCTGGTTTACTGCCCCCTCACACAGCTGCAACCTTGCCTCACTACCTACTTCGCCTCTCCTTTTTCCCCACATACCATCATAAACCTCGCACTCTCTCTCCTCCATCTTCCTGGCCGCACAACAACACTCCTCCTGCAGCAGCACCGCGGAGGTCTGCGTGGACACGGCGGCGGCGGCGGGGGGCCACTCCGCCAGCGGGGAGGGCAGCGACGGCGCGCGCAGCCGGGAACGAGACTCGATGCGCGCGCGCAGCACCTGCAGTTGCTCTGCGGAGAAGATGAAGAAAAAACTGATACGCAGTGTTTTAAAAGCTGTGATTCTTTAAGGAAGTAAGGGTCAGTCATACGACACGTATTTTATCGCATCAGTATTTTAAAAGCTGCAATTCTTTAAGGAACTCTTCTGTCAGTCATACGACACGAATTTGGGTTATTTCGGTTCCAATGTTTTCTATAAAACTGAACGATTCGAACTTCTTGCAAACCCAGTTTTAGACTGTGCCCAGAAATAACTGGTTGCATGATACCAAATTTACGTGACTTCATTTTTGAGGATGCTCACAAAAGTGCTAAACTGTATAATTACTACTACTCGTGTGGTAAACAAGCTGGTTAAAATGAAGTATTAAGGCCATTCAAGAATTTATCGATGTCTCTTTATGATTTTATACACAAAATAGGAGCTTAGAAAATAAGAAACCGTCGATTTTTTATCATAGTCCAAAACATGATCAAAGTACCTGGCGAGCAGACTTCATAATCATCGAAGTCCATTTCGAAGTGCGTGAACGGACTCGCCTTCATGTACTTGGGCAGTGCTCGGATGAACGAGTCCACCTGCAGTTGGCACTCGGGCATCGGGCACTCCTGCGCAGCGGGATTGGATATTTACAGTGGAGTCATTTTACTTGACGACCTCTGTGGTGCAGCGGTATATACACCGGACTGCTAAGCGGATGGTTCCGGGTTCGATCCACGGGTCGGGCCAATGTCGTTAAAATGGTTTTTCGATATTGGCTCGTGTCTGGGTGTAACTAGGTTCTCCTCTAGTCCATTATGTGGTACCTATAACACAAGTGCTTACTGCAACTTACTTTAGGGCCATATAATTGATGTGTTAGTCAAAAAAAAAATTGGTAACATTTGACGTCTGTCAGTCTTATCTTCATAGTGACGTGACCTGCTCACTTGTAGTATTTGAGGGTGTTGGTATCTATAGGTGCATTTGAAGATTGAGTGACCAGACGCGATAATGTAGAGAAGCATAGAAGACCATTTGGAAACGTTATTTTTTGGGAAATACAGGTACAAATTAATGAATCTAAATACAACAAGTGTAAGAGTGCCCGAGTTATTTAAAAGTATGTACCCTGCATGTATCTAAAAGTAAGTATGTACCCTCAAACAGGTGGTATTACGATATTAACAAGACTGAATGTGTATTTAAAAAAAGGCTGCTAGTTGCCGTAAATAATATTTGAACGTACGTTTTACGCGATTTTATTTACGCATAGCGTCATCTATCGGCATTTGCGCATACTCCAAGATCTATCCTACTAATATTATAAACGTGAAAGTATGTATGGATGTATAGATGTATTGATGTTTGTTACTCTTTCACGTAAAAAATACTGGATGGATTTTGATGAAACTTTACAGTAATATAGGTTATACATCAGAATAACATATAGGGTACTTTTTACTGAGGGAATACTTCTTATTCCCACGGGAAATCGACTTCCACGCGAACGGAGTCGCGGGCGGCCGCTAGTAGAACAATAAATTATAACAAACTTGTCTGCGAGGCACTTATAAAGTAACACATAGGTATATCTATGATTTGTAGGTTTTTGAGATTGGCCATAAGTAAAAATACTTGGACATAAACATAAGTTATTTACCTTCTCATACTGTATACGATCTTTTTCCGGTTGTTTCTTCATTATCTTCTCCTTGCTATCATGATGTGCGCTCCTATTATTGTAACATTATTAAGTATTAAGTCAAAACCCAAATTCAAAATCGGACTTTAAGCCTTCAAGCCTAAAGTATATTTTCCTCTGTCGGTTTCAAAAGCTTTGACCAAAAAAATTTGAGATAATAGACATATTTAAGCGAATGTAGGTTTAAATTGCGATTGTTAATATAAGAGAAGGTATAAAATAATTTACATAGTAGAAAAAGTAAGCTACTTATCCTACTAATATTATACCTAAACGTGAAAGTTTGTGAGTATGGATGTATGGATGTTTGTTACTCTTTCACGTAAAAACTACTGGATGGATTTTGATGAAACTTTACAGTAATATAGGTCATCAGAATAACACATAGGGTACTTTTTACCGCGGGAAAACTTCTCATTCCCACGGGAAACCGACTTCCGCACGAACGGAGGCGCGGGCGGCCACTAGTAGTTTTATAACAATGAGCGCCCGGCCCGCAGTAGGGCATAGATAGGTATTTAAATTGGGGGCAATAATATCTCCCTATTTACCTTCCGGGGGAAACTGGGAATGATATCCCGATTGCCACCTGAAGGCAATTCATGTGGATGACTGGGAATGTAGGTAAGTGTTATGTAGGTAGATACATATAATAGGCAGATTATCGCTATTTAAAACTTTAGCTAATAACGGTAAAATTTAGTGAATAGAAATTAACGGGGTGATAAGACACTAATCCGAAAAAGTGTTTTTTTTTAACAAAAGATTTTCAATATGCTACTACGAAATTTTTAATAGGAATTGAAAATCTTTTTTCGGGCATATAATTAAGAATCTTTTTGCAAAAGCGCTTCCAACACACGCAAATATATATATTCTTAAGACTTACCCCAATTTGCTACTTTCTAGCGAATCGAGATTCAGTTCATCATCTCTGCAAAAAACACGAAATGTTGTTGTACATGAAACATATCTACCTACGAAAATAAAAAAATGACATACCTAACTCTGAAACTACCTCTACCCCTAGTATTTTATCTCATACTTAGCCGTTATTATCAAGAACAACCAAGTAAATTACGGGGTGTAAAAGGACTGCTTCCAAAAACAAAAACTGGGCATTGGTTACGTTTTGAGCAATAATATTGATCAATGCGAATATTGTATTCCATGCGTGTAATCTTAAAGTAGTTTTCGGCACTAAGCCTCAGAGTAAGTTTTCGAACGGACCCCGCGCACCTCACCCCCGCTAAGCTAAAAAAGTTTTGTCTCTACGCCGCCATTGCGAGTTTGCGAATGGTAGAGAATCCGGGCCGAAGACTTTCCGGACACAAAAAACTCGGAAACCTTGGCCAAATTGTGGATTTTCAATTTTAATATTATTTTTTACCAAGGTGTCTCGAGTTTTTTGTGACCGAAAAGTCAAAAGTCCGCCGCTAGCGCAATTATTAATTGTTTCCATACTACTTCCATAAAAGTGATTAAAACTGTACTGCTATGTTAGAAATTATAAATAGTTGTGATCCTGCATTTGTTGAACATTATTCTACTGTACTTTCAACGCCCTGAGAGATATTTATCGAGTGAATCAAAAACATTCATCAAATGCGGTGATATCCGATTTAGCAAAAAGTTTGATAACGACAGTCCTTCGATCGACAAGCTTAAACAACGATGAAATCTGAGTGCCAATTTATATACCTACAAGAAATTTTTATGGCAAAATTTTATGTGGTGTTGTTTAAAATTAGTTAGTTGTCTCTTAAATTTAGGTCTTAGGTCTTGGTCACAAAATGTAAATTCCATAGAGTCTTGATTTTTTAAAACAAAATATAATATAAGTTAAGATTAACACGTACTCGAAGATTAATTATGAGTATTTAATTTTGGACCAAACTCTATCATACCTACAAAAATAGATTAGAAAAAAACAGATAAGTACATATTATAATAAAAAAAACTTATTAAAATACTCACGACGGACTCTTAGGCGATACAATTTGCATTTCCTGAAAAAAAAACAATATTTTTATTTGAAAACAGAGCTCGAGTTACCCAAACTGAATTTAGTTAGGTACAATTTATTTTTATTACCAAATGTGGAAGTTACTTCTTAAACCTTCTCTAGAAAAATATCAAAAATATCCTTTTTTACATAGGAAGTTTAAAATTACAGATTTGATCACCAGGTCACGTGATGTAAGTGTTCACGCTCATATACCTACCATGTTATTCGTAGATTAAAGTAATGATTGTGATTTAAAGAAAATACAATAATCTTACTTCTACTGGTTCAGTCATACAGGGGCAATTCATTTGTTGGGGAGCATGATCCTGTAAAAATAACATATCTAAGTATCTACAGGGCTATTTTTAATTAGCGTATCACCTCTTGCAGGCGGCTTCCCTACATCAATCACAATAACATTTGTTCTACGTCTTTTTGCAAAACTTGACAATTAACAAAAAAAAAATATTACTCTGTATTTTAAACCGACTACACCCCGTCACCCGCGCGCAAGCTAGTTGCGTGCGCGTAGAGTATTTGACCGTTCAGAGGCATCTAATAAATTTGTACGGAAAAACTTTTTTTTTTAAATATTAATTTTAATTCATCATCATCATCATCATCAGCCCGTAGCCACCCAATGCTGAGTGTAGGCCTCTTGTAATGCACGCCATCTTCTTCGATCTAGGGCTTTTCTTCTCCAGTCTTTTCCTGCCACCTTGACCAGGTCATCGGTCCATCTCATTGGTTGTCTGCCTACGTTTCTGTGACCAGTTCTGGGTCTCCACTCCAGTACAGCTGTCCCCCATCTGCCATCATCCCTTCTACAAATGTGCCCCGCCCACGTCCACTTTCTGCGGGCCACAACATGGGCTATGTCGACAAGCCCAGTACGTCTCCGGATCTCTGTGTTTCTAATTTTGTCACGGAGAGAAACACCTAGCATTGCCCGCTCCATAGCCCTCTGCGCCACCTGTAACTTGTGTATGGCTTGCTGCGTAAGTGTCCATGTCTCGGAACCGTAAACCATCACGGGAAGAACACACTGTTCGAAGACTTGTCGTTTCAGTTTTCTGGGTACGTCACCTTTGAGCACATCGGACAATTTCCCAAACGCACCCCAGCCTAGTTGTATTCGGCGCGTAATTTCTTTGTCTTGTCCGTTTCTTTTAAGGCTCAATGATTGTCCCAGGTACACGTACTCGTCGACTTTCTCCAGTAGTGACCCCTGTATATAAATGTTGTCTGCTTCATCGGTTCTGCACATAATTTAATTTTAATTAGTTGTTGGTTAAATGTTGTTGGAGAAAATCGATGTAGAAAAGCTGCCTACAAGAGGTGATGCGCTAATTAAAATTAACCCTGTATATTATCTACTTTCGAGCAAGATAGTGGTGGCAGCGCGTACCACGGAGACCGAACATGGTGAAGTGTGTAGTGAAAGAGTGGAGCTTACTGCACGAGACTACTTATACACAATTGTTTGTCGCCGCATTAAGTTAAGAACCAATCAAAAAGATGCCAGATTAAACATCTAAATATGTTTCAACTTACTGTTTTTAAAACCTGTAAAGATAAAGAATTGCCGCCAGAAAGTAAAATAAATAGGAACCGCCAAGTCTAAAAGTATTTCTGTACAAATAGAGGCAGGTAGCCAACCCTGTGGGTATCTATTAAGAAAAGATTTCGCATAATTTCGAAAACACTGAACCAAATTTGCAGGTAGGTACACTCATCCCGCCATAAAACAGAAAACTTAATCTATTAACAAAATAAATGTAACAATAAACAATCGAAAATGCATTTTTACTCTTACTTAAAATTCTTTAGTTTCTAAGTAATATAGTGAGAATTTTGACAATGCTCAACGTGAATAACACCTAAAATTGTATTAAAATTACATAATACACGTCTTCAGGAGTATAATACAAAAAAAAAATACAAATATATCAAAATTTGAAAAAATGGCAGCGGAATAAATGAAAAAAATTGCGAAATTTATAAAAAAGTTTAAAAGTCTACGCCATTTTCTTATGGTTGACAACCCTGGCAAGAAGACACCATTTTCTTATAGCCTCACATCCGGATCAACTGTAGGTAACGGGTTATCCATTCATTACGACAGACCCTGTATATTAACTTGAAGTACGTATTTATTATGAAACTATTGTTATTTTTGAATGGCGACATATTCCTTTTTTGTAAATAGTACTTATATAACATTGTTATTTGTAGAAAGAAAAAAATGACACAATAAGAATGTATTAAAACAAGATAATAATATAAAATAAAGGCGCTTAGACCACTTGCATAAACATTAACGGCTTTTTTTCTTACTTTTACATAGAAGTATCCTTTACGAATATAACAGCTCAAAATGCAATGCCGGAAAAAATGCGCAATACCTATCCTTTATACATATCAACTATGTGTTGGTTTGTGTGCAGTGCAGCTTACCGAAACCTAAGGATGTCTTTTGTAAATAAATCTAATAAAATAAATGACAAATATACCTAGTTGTCACTTCTTTTTCAATTAAAACAAACATAAAACCTATATTATTTATGATATTATTATTATATTAATATATAGTTGTAATATTCAACTGAAGCATAAGTAATACCAATTTAAAGAAAGTTGACTGGCTAAATCAATTATTAAATCAGAGTAAGTAACATTATAGGTATAATAAGACCATATAAGTATGAATAAACTCAGTATTTTTTTGACTTACCGAAGTTCGTGATCTTCTTCTATGTGATTCAGTTTTAGGTCCAATAATTTCAGACCCATCGCTTTCCATTGCCGACTTGCGTTTCTAGAATTATCAATAGCCTTACACACTGTTGAATGTAGGATTTATTACATAGTAGTTAAGAGTTATAATAGGCTGCAGTTACAGATAAGTTATTTACGGAGAGATGAAGCACGAATAAGAGGGATTTGTCAATCTCGTATTTTTTGGTAGACGTGTTGTCAAGCGCAGTATGGTGTTCTACAGGGTAGCACGCTGTTGCCCGTCTTATGGCAAGTGGTTACTAGATAGCAGGTTTTATGCATTCGTATAATTACATACCTCTGCATTGAATAATTTGCCATCCTTATACGTAAAGGCATATTATAAGTAAGATCTAGTAATAATGAATATTTTTGTATCGAATTATAATATGAATGATTTTACTTATTTACTTATTTCTTTAATTTTACCAAAAAAAAATTAAGTATAGGTACTGCAATGTTATGTTACTCAACCTATTTTTGTCCATCGACATATAATTTTAATATTCTATGAATAAGGTATCATCCAACAACAAACCTATGTCTTTTATACAAAAGCACTAAGTACTTTAAACTTTGTATCATACTTAAGTGACTTACAAGTCTTGTAGTAGAGGCTATCTCCATTGAATCTCTGGCTCCCAGCAACATTGCCTTATCTAAGGGCTGCTGGTTGTTCGTTGTGCTAGATAAAAAGAAAAAAACAAGATCATATTGGCCCCGATACCGAAAACACTCTCTTAAACTAAATTAAAAATATTACAGTCACTTTCCCATGCTTTGTATTAGAAAAAGACAGATACACTGGCCTGACTAAGTTTAGTCCACATCATTGTAAAATTGAACGAAATGCGCTGAGGACTAGCCTCAAATCGCCTTCGCCGTGTCATGATGCGCGTACATTTTAGTTTGACAGGACTAAAATGATTACCTGTCTCTGTCTTATACTATGGATGTGTAAGTGACGGCGATAGTTTTAGTTTAGTATAGAGAGTGTTTTCATAATCGGCGCCATTATGCTTCTTGAAATGGGAAAGACTTAAAGCGTATCTAGAGCTTTTCGTGAATTTGAATAAAAAATAGTTATAATCGGAACCAACATAAGCTTAAGTATTTTATCTAAAATTTAGGAATGATTATGAAATAATAATAAAAAGGGGCAATTCTGTAACTTTTAACGTTCCAAGTGGTGTCGTGCGTGTAAGCACTTCAGTAGTTTTTACTAAATCTATCTTGAACTGTTAGCGGATTTGATCATCGTAAACAACACATATGATACCACATAACCTTATTCCCATTAGAAATCAATAATGTCGCAAAAAGCTGGTGCGAAAAAAACAAGCCATAATTAATACAAATGCCTTAATCATGCAACAACTTAAATATTCTTAAACACCAATAAATTGCAAAGAAAAATATCAGCGCTACCTGCTTTTGTTCTTCATTTGCTTTTCACTGGTCAGTTTAAGATCTAAGTGCCTACCCTCTCCATTCTATTGTCTTAAGTTCTATGCAAACGCACCTTGATTTTTGTCATAAAAATATAGATTTAGTTGTGTCCTGGAACCCTTGAAGATAACATTCAGTAATTCAGTGTTCAGTGATTGACTAGTGTACGTGAAGTGTTTGAGATAGTGACTTTATGCGTGATTCTAAAGTGGAAAATGAAGGAGTAGTGACTGAAAGTAAGTACCTACTAATTTACTTTTGATAATTTTAATCCCTTGTGTTAGTAAAACTATCTCTAAACTTAACTAAAATATTACAATTACTTTCTCAAACTTTTAGAGAAAGACAGGGACATTGATCTAAATAACTTTTGTCCAAATCATTGTAAAATAATTAGACGAAATGCACTGAGTACTAAACTTCCTTGAGTCCAAATAATTAGTAAGCCAAACTATAATGTCTATCCATCTCCGTCTTATACCATTGATGAGTAAGTGATAGAAACATTTATAGTTTAGGTAAGTGAGGTTTTACCGGAATCGGCACCTATCTAGAAAATAAATATGCCAACTGTGTCTCTTTGTATGTATAAAATTTAATACTTTAGAGAGATTTTTTTTTTTAATTTAACATTTTTATTTTTTACTGACAGATTACAAATTAAAATTAATACTCACATAATCTTCAGAATTGATCCCATATTTCTGTAATCAACACTCGGGGTCGTATTTCTACGGGTCGCATTAGCATAGGTCGAGGCGAAAACTGAGGGCAACTGTTAAAAGGAATAAATCTATTTTTGAAACCTGCACTTAAATATTTGGATTAAATTAAAAAGAAGTCACGTGATGAATTAAGCTAATAGCGTAAGTTAGTACCTACCACCGTCTTGCCTAAATCTACAGTCAAAATAGTATTCTGTGTCACTATTAAAAGTGCAGGGGGTCTACTGGGACTTGACGGTCGTATCGCGCATCTTATCAAAATCACGAGATTGGTACCGAAACTTACGACTTTTAAAGCGATATTTCCGGTCGTTACGATTATCGTCTTAACACCTTACCGGGACTTATGTCGTCGCCTAGTTGAACTGTCAATTTTGACAGTTATTTTCGTCAAATTGTCGTGAGAAAGTGCCGGTAAGACATTCCATCAAGGTCGTTCGTACTTCGGTCGCACGGATACGATTTCGATTGTAAAGTCCCGGTAGACCCTCGGGATAGTGGTGGTAACTCGTGTCATGGAGAACGAACATGTGAAGTGTGTAGAGTCCGCCACAAGAGAGGGCTTACTGCTGTACCAGTCTATACATGGCTTTAGTCGTAAAGGTGTTATTGTATCTCGTCCCATGATTAACGACTGTACTTTTTTGATCCAATATTCGTGCAGGGTTCGTCGCTGTGTACTTTGCACTGTATGTATAAAATGTCAATTACCGTACACCAAATAAAAAAGAGCTTTTCCTACATGTTTCCTGCCGCTACTTGCTTTGTTAATGTAAGCGTTATTGGGATCTATGCTTTTATCACAAAATTATAAAAAAAGGAAACACGTTATCTTTCTTTCGAACATCCCCGATACTTTCGTTGTGTTAACAAAATATGGAAAAATGTGAAATAAGATGCGCAAATATAGAGCTTTAGCCACGTGGCTCAAGGCTTTAAGTTTACAAGCTCACGCACACAAAAAGCAGGTACCAACTTGTTTACTCACAATTGGATCCCTTTCTTTGTAACTTTTAACATCTGTTACTTTGTTTACAACTAATCTACAGCTGACTGTGAACACTAGCGAAAAGCAACAATAGTTTTTTTATATATTACTTCCGAGGCAAAAAGGTCCATTCAATGCATTGGACTTCTCAGATCCAAATCCGTAGGTACTTGGTTGCAAACGAAGTTTCAAAGCTAAGAATTTAGTTATGTTTTGATATTGTAGCGCTAACCTCGAAAATTTTCTATTTAACGCCAACATTTTCTATTTCGTCAATCGATTCAAAACGTCTTATTATTTCAATAAAACATTAAGACTGCCAATCAATCTAGCAACACAAGCTAACTATCACAAGCATCCAAAAGATCGGCACAAAAGAGTGCCGAGTTTTTTTCCGCCAGCTTTTTTCTCTCGGCCTACTGATGGTAATCTGATTATCGATATTTTGACTTTCATTGAATGTAATTAAGTTACCTACTTAATGGTGAAATAAATGATTTTTATTTTATTTTCACCCCTTCGCGCGCTGAGATACAACATCGTAGGTACTCACCGAAGGCTGCGACCCGACATGGCACTCCCACTTGTCCAGCGGGATCCGGTCCATGTATTTATCCTTGATCAGGTCCAGGTTGCAACAGTCACTCATTATTGGCATCTTGTTGAATCCTGGAACATATAGACACAGGATTGTTTTATTATCCTTACTTTTTTGTACTGCACTAACTTTAGATGAAAAATGTGGCCTCAGCTTAGTTTCAATTTGAAACTTCGGAGTACCAAAATGTCATTGTTCGTTTTAACTGGTTAGGCCCACACCACAATGCGCTCAATGTAACTTACATTTCAAATTGTAAACGATGAAATAACAATTAAGGAACGTTTTATATTTTAAATTAATAACTACCCTTTTCTTATTAAGCATTCGTACTGTTGCATATTAATTATTCAACTATTAAGGTTGCATTAATAGGTAAATTAGAAGATAAAGAACAATAGGAATACAATTAGTTTAGCATTACAGTAATCCATCTCAATTTCCCAAAAAAAGGGCTACAAAACAAAGGATTATTGAGATTAGTAACTTAAAAAGTGATGCGACTTTTAAACAATTATAGAAAGCAGGTAAATATTTCTAAGTGCGTTCGTAGGTAGGTACTAGGCATTGTTGAAACATTTCCTTTTTACCTGATTTGCTCTCGGCTTGTCTTGAAAGAAAACAAGACGAACCACTCCGAAAACTGTTAAATAAATAGCGCGGGTTGTTGAATGCATACGATGTATAACCCTCCAATCATGTGGCATTCCTTACGATGCTTTTCCCTCATCGTTCGACTCCGTTCAATACCTTATACCTACCGTTTTAAAACCAGTACATACTATACTCCTTCCATTTCGCCGGCGCAGTCTTGGGCGCCTTCGTCAGTTTGTTGAGTGTCCTCTTCTGTTTTATTGTCAGGTGCTCCATATCGCCATAGACCACGAACGGGGGAGTTATCTTGTCATCGTCCATGCACTCCCACCAGTCTTTATATTCTGGTGTGGATTCTGGTAAAAGTTTTATCAAGGTGAATGTAATAATATTAAAAAATATAGGGGGCTGTTTGATGTCTATAATTGGAAGGTTATTTGGTGTTTCTATATTGATAGCAGCAGCTTAACTCGAGGTGAAATGGAGTAGTCTAGGTTACTAAATAAATTTAAGGTAGCTTTCGACTCGCAAAAGCTTTTTGAAATCTAATCAATAGTTTTAAAGATAGCTTACAGTCTTTACAATATAAGTATAGGTTGTTAGTTTATGCTAGGTAACTATGCTACGTTTACAGTATTTATTGCTTTGCAGTTTGTCCTGAAAGAAAAGAATAGCAATGTTTTGTGTTTGAGAAATTGCTGTAAGATGGTTCTAGTTCTCAAGTTCTCACTAAACATGTAAGGTGTGATACGGCTAGTGACCTACCGTCAATTCAGCTAGTAAGTTATGTATGTTGAATGATGGATTGAAGAACGTGACTTGATCAGATATTATTATGAGATCCGTAGAAAAACAAAAGTGGGAAACGCAACAAGCTGGTCGGTTAAGTGCGGTTCAGACGAAGAACGTCTTCCTGTAAGGCATTATAAACTATAACAACTTATGTCAAAGTAACTTAGATAATAAATAAACCTCCAGATTTTTCTTCTATCTCCGGGCACTCGCAAGGATCTTCGTGTGGGTTATCACGTGTTGAATTCTTTATTTTTAAAAGTCTAGGTATATCAAAGAAATATTGATTCGCTTCGGGACAGCCTCCCGCAAAGTTATAAACGAAAGCTCGAAACTGAAATATTTTAATCGTTAAAGTTCTGCTTGTCTGCCTATAGGTTTGTGCGTCTGTGTTTTTTTTTTTAATTAAAAAAAGAGAAGAGTTAATATATTTAAATTAAATGGCTGATTGGTAATGCCACATTATTGGCACCCAGATAGTCTTTTTTAGGATGTAAGCGTACTTCTTTTATAACTGCAATAACTTTTTCCTTCCACTCTCTGTCTACTCTAGCTGCGGTTTTATACCCACGGGAGAGGTCTAAAATCACTTTCTGACTGTCAGCTAAGATTTCATGTAACTCTTTGATGTAATTCGTGTATTCTGAAAAAGTAAATAGGTATTTTAACTACCTATACTACAAACTTATAAAGTAGTAGCTTACTGTAGGAAAATCCTAAAATTCAGGGTTTCATTGTCCCTACCTTTGTGACCTGAATATATTAATAATATGTCTGTATAAAATAAGAAAGATTTATACGTCCGCTCTTTGGAAAATTTATATCGCTTACTGGCTTAAAAGAGAATACAGTCTAATTTGACGGTGCCCTTGCTTTGCCATGAGTGTCAAGAAAAAGGAAAAATGTTGCCAGTTTATGGGAAAATAAAATTCTAATACAAACTAAATTTACCTTCGACTATTTTTAAAGTTTTAACTTTACATTTTTTTCTTTCCAAGCACATAACGTACATCAGGCCAGCTAAATTTTTACATTCTAACTGTGTTTTAAGCGCTTTTATTTTCTCTTTCCGGTCTCTGTGAGCTCCATGTAACATGTATGAAGTCCGAACTTGTTCATTCCTAGGAAAAGATTTATAATTATTATAAAATTTAATATTTGACATATAGAATTCTTCACGCAACTTTTACTGGTTTATAATTAATATTTCTATTATTTTTAATTAGGGCCTAGGTTATTCCTCCAGTTAATAATTTAAATTACTTTGGATGTTTTAAAATAGTTAAATAAACATTTCACGTACTGTAGGATTGCATCAAATTTTAATTTGAGCTCTTCTATCTCAGTTTCCAATTGTTGATTGAATTCCAATCTTAGTTCTTCTTCTCTTTTTTTTAGAAGACGTTCGATGTATTCAGGATCTCCTGAGCTAGCTTCATTCTGTTTAAGTTTATTCAAGCTCTGAGTGAGATTTCTTATCTTATCACTTAAGCTTTTCTGTACAATAACGTCTTCCGAAGGTTCACTTTCCTCTTCGGGAAACTTTACATTAAAGGATTCGTTAGAAATCGATGGAGATTTTGAAATTTTCAAGATTGATGGTATGGCCCTAATTTCATCTTTTACCCTTCCACCTGGTGCATACGGCGTGGGCTGAAAAAAAACAGTAGTGCATTAAAATTCAAATTTGTAAACAAAATTTATGGAATGAGAATTGCTTAGTACTATTTAGCAACTTTAAAATTAAACCTTTTTGTAAAAAGGCTTTAATAACTTGTCCTAAGAAACTTACTTTCTTATTTAAATGCAATTAATAAAAATAAAGTTTACTGATAACATTATTCTGAATTAATTTTATCCTCATTTTGAACTGACTCACTAAATTAAAAGTAAAAATAATAATAGTAATAAAATAGCCTTAGCCAAGATAGATTTTAAATCATTATAATCAAATATAAGCATAATGTCTAGTATCAAATTATATTTTTAGTGTCCAAATGTATAAAATATTTATGTTATATTATTTAAATAATTTAAGATGTTAAAATGGTTTTGGAAAATATTTTTGGATGACAACCCCCAATTATTAAAAAATAATGGCTTCTTTCAAGATTTTCTTTTTCTTCAGCTATTGCGTTTCTAATTTATTATTTAACGTCCTCGTCTGCCTATCTAGAGCGTCGTCGCTCTATAGCTTTTTAACAGCCTGTTATTAGCTTCGGTCGTATATTAAGGGAAACTTTGAACGTATTTTTGACGCACTTTAGAACTTCAGATTAATTCGAAATTTTGCACATTTATCAAGGACCGATGAAAATGCAATATTATTAAAACTCCATCCTGATATTCTCAATCATTCGCCTACCAGTGTGGGCAAAAGCGTGCAGCGCTCTTAATATTAGCGCCCATGGCTTCATTTAAAGTTGTGACAGCAGCAAAAATTGATCACCTATCTATATCATAAAAAAATAATCGTTTAAAATAACAAAAACAGCCATTTAATTAAAAGGGAAACAAATTTGGAAAATAAATAAAAGTTCAAAAAAACGAAAACATGCTTTATAAAAACCATACTTTAAAATATAAATATTTTATAAGTAATTGAATAATGTTTGTTGGAAAATAAAAATATTTAAGTGATCTAATGATAGGTAGGTACCATGCACCCCAAGTATTTTTTTACATTGCAATACATTCTTTTTACACAAACTATTCCTAATTTAAATATATGCAAATTTAAAGCTCTATTTTTATTTTTTTTAGTTTGGTTTTTATATAAGCGTTTTATTTCCTCCATTTGCTATACAGGGTGTCCCAAGACTACGTTACATGAAGGGAAAGTACCTTAAATAGCGTAGATAGGATATTTTCCTGAAAGAAGACTTTATTTTATTTTTTTAAACTTAGTAATTCTGCATTAAAAGAATTTCAAAAAAATACTTGCTTCGTCTGGGAATCAAACCCACTTAAATATAAAAAAAATAAACCCCTATTTTTATGATGCCAATCGAAAGAATAGACAAAAAGTAATAATTCTTCATAAGGAACATAGTACGTATTTTAAAAGAAAGGAACAAAGTGAAATCAATCATTTTAATCAAATTAAAAACATTTTTAAAATGCAGAATTACTAAGTATAAAAAATAAAATAAAGTCTTCTTTCAGCAAAATATCCCATCTACCTACGATGTTTAAGGTACTTCCCGTTCATGTACCATAGTCTTGGGACATCCGGTATAGCACGCCCTAACTTACCGGGTTTATACAGAACATTACACAATGCCCATTTTATTGAAACTTCATTTATGGAATACAGATTTTATAATTATATTTGTTTTGAAATTTTGGTTTAATTCAAATAAAAACAATCGGTGTAACTTTAATTTCATAATTTGATGGTAAAATACAAATAAAAGTCTGGCAACACTAAAATGAAATTGAAGTTTGAGTGAAGTTCGTAACATGTGATGTTTCTTTCGTGAAGTGATATTTTTATAATTCACGAAAAAAGCTATATTTTACGTATAATTGTGTATGAAAGCGTGTGAAATAGTGATTGTGTTAGTCCTGTATATTGTGCATAGTGATTAGTGAAGTGTTGGCTTGTAATACATGTTACATGGATAAAGCCGTCACCTGAGGTTGCAAAAGGTTAGTGCATTTTGATCTGTTGTTTGTCTTAAAATAGATTTCTGTGCGGGTCGCAATGATATTTCAGTTTTGTTTGTGTAACACGTTCATGTGACTTTACAGTTTTTTCAGGGGACCTTGAACTAGAAAATGTTAGGCAGCTTTTTTCCTTATCAAGGTTAGGTCGTGGTACGCGCGCGCTATTGTGTCACGTTATTCGGTGTTTATTTTTCTTGTTAAAACTAAACTTTTAGTGAATAAGTATTTAAAACAACTGTATAAGTTATTTATTAGTGGTTTCCATCGGTAGTTCCGCTTTGATTGGAGTAAAAACTGTAAAATTTGGTACGTTATTGTCGATCCTAACCTAACAGTCGCGAGATGGTTCGCTAGTTTTTGCATGGAAAGCATTTGAGATATGTACCGTTATTTTTGCGGTGAGCGCGTGTAATTGCAGTGTTTAATAACTGAAATGATACAGTTACTCTGTTTTATCATGTGATGCTGTTTTCGGCGTGATTTTATGATGGATGGCTGGATTAGCACATTGTTATCAATACGAAAGGTTGTGTTATCATGTTGCAGCGACCTACCGAGTGGCGATTATAAGATTTATCTATTACATATATTGTTTGCCAATTTCTCTTTTTTGTGATTAAACCATGCGGTATTTATCTCTGAACATTTCTTAGCCGTAAAATTTAGTGAAATTATTAATGTAGCTTACATTTGAAGCTTTCTGTTCAGTACTTTGTTCAGTTCAGTTCTGTACTTCAATAATGTTCTGAAAATACAAACTTACATTGCGTGTGATAGTCCACTCCATATTGAAAACCAATGTATTCAAAACTTCCCTACACCTTCAAAAAATATATGTTCAAATAGTAAATTTATTCATTTCCAGGATGTGCTTTCAAATTTATTATGTTTACAATTTTTTTGATAATTTTTAAAACTTTGTTATTTGTGTTATCAGCTGATTGTAGATTTATTTTTTATGTCAAAACTGACAGACAGGATTGCAATGAGTTTTCTCAAACTAATTATTAAACTAGGCATTTGCAAAATTATATATAGTCCAATACAAACATATAAAAGAATATGTGGTTTTAACTGTAACCACAACTGCAGTTATAGCAAAAATAAATACTATTTACCTTTTTTTACTGAAAACATGATTTGTAACATATTAATCTATTAACCAGCTACAAACTTTACACAGATATTTCTTTATAATAGGTTTATTTTATATTTAACAATTTGTAATTATTATTTAAACAGTCATTAATTATTAAAAGCATTTGCTTCTTTTGAATTCTTACTTTCTAAATAGTTAATACTCACACAATAATCCCAGATCATGTAAATCCACACAGTTTGATATAATAATATCCACTGCCTTAGATATTTTTACGGCAAGTATAATAAATAATTAACTGAGGTTGTCTTCGTATATTCATTGTTTAAACTCAAAATGTTACAGTATTCGGTTAATATTACAAACTTTCTCATTTAAGGTATTAGGATTTAGCTAATTATATTGAGCACTTCCTTGACTATTTATTATAAATTTCTATTCTCTCAAAATAATTAAGTTGACATAAGTTTAAATATGAAAGTCTATCGTCATTAAACTTACTTGATCAGATATTTATTTGTGCAAAAACTTTACACAATTATAACAGAGCACATAGTCACTTGTAAAACCAGCAGATTTTTCTTCAACTCAACCTATATTTTTGTATAATGAGAAATATATGGCAACAAACTGAATGGATCAATGAATCATTGTTATTTCCTTATGCCCAATTTTCTAAAAAAAACTGGTTAGTTATTTATAAGAACTTTTAATTGTTATCAACTTCCTGCCTGTAGTGTGCAGTTTAGCCTGTGTGAATTTTTATTACTCACAGTATCAACTTCTGCTTTAAGCAGAAGGTAGTAAGGCCCCTATGAGACGGCCTGCGCGGTTGTGTTCATTCAAAACTAATGTAAATTCTACTGACTAAGCCGTAATGTTCAATTCTTCGCAACACCCCAACCACGCGGCGACTGTGCGGTCATATAAACGCACCCTTAGCCTTTTTTTGAGACAATTTTATATAGATATTGCATTACATGTGTTGTCCGAGTTAGTCACAATTACTTTGTTTAATGAGTTACAGAATGGAGATGCTGATCATATCTCTCCCAGACTTTCTTTTTTAATATTTTTCATTTGTCTAAGACTCTGTTTTCTTAGTGTTTCAATACTGGTCTTACTACCTGGTTAAAGAATTCAAGAATATCATTTAACTTATAAGACTTTTTCTCTTTTCAGGTATGGAGTCACACATTCTCAATTCGTACCACCAAGCCCGGTATCGGATCATAGGGCAGGTGGTGAGGTCTACAAGCGCCTCTCTCTCATCTGAAAGTAGTTGCCACCAGACCAGCCCCGAATACCCCCAGAACTATAACCGGAGCTTTGAAGAGGAAAGCAATGATGGAGAGTACTGGGACCAGAGTCAGAAAAAGACCTGGAGTCAGGGTCAAGCTGTGAGTACTTCAATCTGCAGTCAGTATCATGTGTTTT
Organism: Emmelina monodactyla; assembly: GCA_916618145.1. NCBI lineage: Eukaryota > Metazoa > Arthropoda > Insecta > Lepidoptera > Pterophoridae > Emmelina > Emmelina monodactyla. The sequence continues at coordinate 6,659,379 of OU745324.1, forward strand.
ATTTTCTAAACCTTTGTCATCTATTTCTATACTTTAGTAAAATTCAACCGTACACACAGTAATGCTAAGTTTCTTATTTCAGGACAATACAGTTCAAATTCAGAACAATTTAAGCAGTTCAGATGAAGAGGACATAAATATTGAGGTGCAAGAAGTAACAGTTGATGACAAATCGCCTCAGATGAACGGTTCATACAATGAAACTGATAATGTAGACGATGCTGACACTTCGCTAGTCGAGGGTGATGACTATGACGTCATCCAAGTTTACGCTGTACACCCCGATCTAGATCTCGAAGAAGCTTCGTCAGATGATGAAGCACAGAACTCAGACGATGGAGAAGATTATTGCATAGATAGCCAAGAAAATTGTAATCTAAGTAGTAAAAATTCAATGCCCTACGATGATGGCTTAAGTATAAACTTAGATACTCCAGTTGTTTCAAATGTCGACGAGTATTTTGTTAAAGATGAAAAGAATATATTGGAGGTCAAAGATGAGCCAGTAGTGTATGATGTAGACGATTTTTTCATTAAAGATACGAAAACCGTTCCTAATGTAGATGATTTTTTTGTTAAATCCAATAATCCAAATGATACTTCAAGTTTGGAGGTCAAAACAGTTCCAAATGTTGATGATTATTTCGTCAAAGACGATCATATTCCAGAAAGTACAGTTATACCTGAAATAGTTCCAAATGTTACGATACAACCGGAAGCTCCGCTAACTGCGGCTGATATGGAAGTCATTCCGAAAATCGAGGAACTAAAACGGTTTCTTTTGGATGAAACTTTATCATACTCAAAGTTCAAACACATGCAGAGATCATGTTCCGTGCCACATTCACCTCATAACATTTGCATGGATATTGAAGACGCAAAAACGTGCTTGAGCTTCGAGGACTTAAATCTGGATCTGTCAGATTTGACGTTTGACACTGATAGAGACAAATCCTCAGGTGCAAACAAAAGTGATGACCTTCCTCAAACATTGACAGAAGAGGATGTCAACAGTTTCCTTATTACAAATAGCAAACCAGAGGAACATGTTTTGCCAGCTCAAGATGATTTGAGTCAACAAGACATGGAGTTAGAGTGTCCTATAGAGTCCATAATCGCACAAATTCCTCAAACGATAACACCTACAAAACTGCAAATGCCTAAACCTACCTCCACTCCAGTCAAAGTTCTGCCAACAGTCCTAGATTTCTGTATAGAAAGGGAAGAGAAGAAAGTTGTGAAGAAAGAACTAGTTGAAATAGACGATTTCGTAGATGTCGAGTCGTGTAATGACACAGTCATACCTGTGTTGGCAGCTAACAACCTAAACTCCCTCCTAGAACAATTCGAAGCTAATGAAAAACTTAACACTAAGAAAAAAACCGCAATCAAAGTAGAAGATCAAAAAGCAAGTAAGAATAGTCTAACAAATGGTACAAGACTTCAAGATGCAGGTGTACAGTTAAACAAGAACAAAATGCGACATATTCTGGTGAGTATTGCTTTCCTTGGTGCATGTGTAGGTCTCAGATCCATTCAAAGATCATATTCAATCTTGAGACATTATTACAGATGCCGACAACTATTAATGCTACAATCAGGAGGTCCCCAAGTCCTGTACATTCGGACCATGATTATTGTTCATCCAAAAAGCGGCACAGCCTACCCAACTTGAAGGGAGGGCAGAGCCTGCTCAAACCTGAAGTATTGTCTAGTAATAATAGAATTCTTAGCTCTAGACACAGATCCTGCAAAAACAAGAAAGTCGTCTATCACCTAAGTAGCGATGACGAAGGTGAACAGAGCAGTAAAAATAAAAAACTAACCAACAACAAAAACATCGATCTAAGTGAAAATAAAGTCAAAAAGCTAAATGTGAAAGCTATGATCAAACCACCCGAACCTCCGAACTTTCGTAAAAAAACGTTACCCGCAGAACTATCTGCCAGTGAACCAAATACTAATAAATTTAAAAGTAACAATTCTGTGATGCCTAAAAACGCTTCTAAAGCTAGTGATACTCCTTGTAGTCAAAATCAAAGTGTTAGCATTAAGTTAACTATTAAAAATAAATGTGAAGTTATACTTAACAGCTGTGATGATAAGGACTCTCAGAATAAGGATTCTAATAAAACTAATAAATCAAGTAGTGTCAGTGAGAAGTTAAAAGTAAAAACTGAACCAGTGAAAACTAAAAGTGAACCCACTAAAGTGGTAAAAACTGAAAACGTTAAAAATAAAAAACCTTTAGATAGTAATAAACCAATTTTTAACGTAAGTGTAAATGACCGAGTTGCTGAAGTTAAAGAAGTTAAGAAAGAGAAAGAAGAAGCCCGTCCAACAGCAGAGTTTTATAATGCCCTGTTTAGTAATAAGCAAGATGTACAAATGCCTGCTGACGAAGCTGTCAAGTCTGAAAAGCGGCCCCTGGAAGACGAGCCTAAAACTGAAATTGTAGAAACTGAGATAAAGACAGTCGAACTACCACAAAAGAAAAAGAAGTTGAACTTACAGGAATACAAAATGCGGAAAGTTGCAAGCTCCAATAATAGCTCCGCTGCAGTTAGCCCTGAAGCTATCTTCCCTGAAATGCCCATTCAATGTAACTTTGAAGTGCCAAAACCAGCCACTAACACTTCCACGACAGCCAAGTCTAATAACAACTCTACTCAAACTAAGGTAGAGGAACCCAACAAAGTCTTCGATCCGATCAGAGAAGCTTCCAGAAAAATACTCATGATGAACAAAAAACAAAAGGCTGCGGCAACCAGGAAACGAGATGAAGACATTGTCATGAGCAAGATTCCTAAAGTAGAAAACTTGGAGCTTCAGCCGCTGATAAGCGAAGCGGAAATGATGAAAATAGTGGGAATGTCACAGGGTGAGGTTTTACCTGTACCAATTGAAAAACCACAAATTCCATCGGACTGTGTTGAAATTATTCTCGTTAGCGTTGGAACTAACACAGATGATAGTATATTCAAAGAGCTCGCAAAACAAACGAAGCAACAGAAATCACCTGAGCGACATAAAACTCCCACGCCGCCAGCTGACTGCAAAGCTTCTATCAACTTCAAAATAAAGAAAACTGATCCTATTCTTAAACAAAATGTCTTCGATAAAAGAAGAAGTCCAGACGATCAAAAGTATGACTCTAGAATGGACAAAGAAAGATACAAAGACATTGCCAAGACACTGAAAAGCGTTGGTAAACAGGTTGACAACAAAATACTTAGTAATTCTCTATTCTCAAGTATTCAAGACGTTGTCATGAAAAAGGCGCCTGAGAAAGACCACGCAGATAGAAGAAGTCAGCTGACTAAAACTATCATAGTGCGTGATTATGATCCTAAATTAGAACACGGGGAAGACAAAATCATTCTCTATTTGGCAAAGCATAGAAGCAGACCGGAATCTGCAAGTATAGTTGTACAAACCGAGAAAAATGCTGAGATGATTGAAGTGACTCCACCGAAGACCAACAACGTAGAAGTCAAGCAGGTCCGCAAACGAACAGACAGCGATATGTCCATGTCGAGCGGCGGCAGTCCAGTTCAGGAACTGAAATCGCCAAAGATTAAAGTCGCAGCTAAAAAGTACAAAGATGAAGTGCGGCGCGAGACCGAAAAGCGATCGCGGTCGAAAGATCGTCGCACGCGGTCAAGAGAGCGATACGACAAATACAGACGCTCACCCTCAGTCTCTAGAAATAGAAGACGAAGAAAGTCCTACAGCAGAAGTCGTTCCCGCTCCCGTTCACGCGGCAGATTCCGTCGTTACCGACGATCCGATTCACCATATCGTCGGAATAGACGATCGCGGTCACCCTACCGATCCAGCCATCGCTCTCGGTCGAGTCGGGATCGCAGCAGACCTAAATCAAGGCTGGAACAACTACCACCTAAGAGCCCGATTGCGAAAACCAAACCTAAACCCAGTCCTGCCAGGATTGAGGAGTTGAAGACTGTTGAGCCGATGACGCCTCCTTTGAGGAAGACTACGGTCTCTGAAAGCTCAGAATCTTCCAGTAGTAGGTAAGTGGGTAAACTAGATGATTCTACATTTTTGTCGGTGCAATATACAGCTTTAAAACTTTTGATGGATCTGGGATATTTCTTACAAGCAGGTATCTGAATAAATTCTATTATTTCCAGTTCTTCTTCTTCATCGTCGTCGTCATCGAATGATTCTAGAAGGTCTCGTAGTTCATTGAGGAAGACCAGGTCTCGCTCGAGGTCTTTCACTCCTAAAAGCCGGCGGTCTACGACGCCTATGGTGGGGAGGTCTTGCAGTCCACGGAAAGAAAGAAGATCGCTGACGCCAAGAAAGAGTTCCATAAGCTCTGGCAGATCGTGTAGTCCTTATGGTGATGTTTATAAGAAGAAGGGATACAGGAGTGCATATAGTTCTGATGATAGGTAAGCATGTGTTCTTTTGTCTTTTCAAAAATCTGAGCTAGAAAGTTGACTGTTTCAATTTTAATTTAAGTGCAGGAAAGTGATGGTGGCTCGAATCACAGAGACCGAACATGTAAAGCGTGTAGACGAAAGTAGACCTTAACACCATCTATTATTATGGACAACTTGATCCCTAAAAGTTTTCGTCTTAGGTACAATATGGATTCATTGATTTTATTTATTGTTCCCAGAGAGAGCAATACCCCCGTGGAAGAGAGACGGATAGTGTTCGTTGGCAAGTTAGAAAAGGACATCACTAAAGCGGCGTTGAGACTCAAATTTACCAAGTTTGGACCCGTGGTGGAAGTCAGGCTGCATAGCAAGGATGACGGGTAAGTTACTTTAGTCTGAAGCATTCTTACTTGTGTAAAGTGTCTTACTTGTGTAAAAGTAGCTATTTTTGACTGTTTGTCCATTTACTCCTAAACCACATAACAGGTTTAAATGCGGTTCACCATCTTTTAGGTAATGTTTTTGAATAGGTTTGTAAGTAAAGGTTTGTAGTTAAAATTCAATGTTTTATGGACAGGACACTATTGCGAATTGTGTGGGTGGGTCAATAGTTGCCTTTATACTTAAATCCAGTAAAACTAGTTAAAAAATATTTTTCGAAGTTTGTGTTTTTTATCGGTTTCGAAAAAACGTTATAAGTGATGAGCTACATCATTGTAAAGAAAAAGGGTATTTAATCTAAAAATACAAAGAACTGTTAATTATCAGGGCTGCTCACGAAAATTATGGCATGTGATTTTTCACACCCCTAGTTAAGGTTACTTTTAAGTTTTTACCTATCATTTTTATTACTTCTTCTTTTCGTGTCAATGGTGTCACACGATCAACCTCCAGTGACTGGCGACGTCAAGAGCCCGCTGGTTTGCCGCTATCAGGGGGCCTACCGCGTAACTAGCGTCGATTTGAACTCGACGTCGACAACTGTTTTCATTGGCTAGAGACCCGCCATTGTTAACAATTTAGCCTATGAAAACAGTTGTCGACGTCGAGTTCAAATCGACGCTGGTTACGCGGTAGGGGGGCAGGTACTCCGTTGTACACGGTGCGGGGAGCCTTGGGCACGATAGTAGGTGGCAGGTTTTTACTACTATTTAAGAAGCATACTTCCTTCCCAGCACCCGCTACGGCTTCGTAACGTTCAAGCACGCGCGCGACGCGTGGCAGGCGGTGGAGGCGGCGGCCGCCTTCCCGCAGTACGACGTGGGCTTCGGAGGGAGACGCGCGTTCTGTAGACAGAGCTACGCGGACCTGGGTGAGTGCGGGTGGGGGGGCGGTCGATGAATTCTCGGACACGAAAAACTCGGACACCTTGGTAAAAATTATTATTAACAAAAAACTCGGACACGATGGTAAAAAATAATTTAACAAGAAACTCGGACACTTGGGTAAATAATATTATCAAAAAACTCGGACACCTTGGTAAAAATAATATTAACAAAAAACTCGGACACCTTGGTAAAAATAATATTAACAAAAAACTCGGACACCTTGGTAAAAATAATATTTACAAAAAACTCGGACACCTTGGTAAAAAATAAAATTAAAATTGAAAACCCATAGATACATTGGCCAAGGTGTCCGAGTTTTTTGTGTCTGAAAAGTCATCGACTCGAGAAAAAACAAAAAATCTATCAAAATTCTGTTATTCATTCATCATAGATATGTAACATATACTTAATGAACGTCAATGTTGAAAACTTCGACTTTACCTGACCGTAGACCGAGAGAAAAAAGCTGGCGGAAAGTGGGGAGTGATGGGTAAGCTGTTGGTAAGAGTGGGGAAAACTGGGTGAGTCGGGTGAAAATGGGGGTGGGAAAATGTTGAATAGGATTCTTACTTAAGAATGGGGAAATAGATGACAGTGGGGGTTGGGTAAATGTAATGTGGTGAAAATAGGGAATGGGTATAAATGTGGAATAGGATAAGAGTGAGTAGAGAATAACTGGGGTAATTAAGTAGGGTTAAAAAAGGGTAATTTAGGACAGTAAAAAAAGAATTTTTGAAGCCTCTCGAAGACTTTGATAATCTGTGTTATCTGAAAATATCAGTTCAAAATTTCATTATTGCCATTTGTCACTAGACGGCATTGAGGCGCGCTACACCGAGAGCGTGTTCCACGGCCAGCCGGCGCCGATACTGCCGCCTCGTCGGAACGAGGACTTATCCTTCGAACAGATGCTCATGGACATGAAGAACAAGCTCAGCCAGCGCAAGAACGACAAGAAGTGCCACGACGACAGTGACGTCTGACAGCTGTCAAAGTGACAGTGACGTGTGACAGCTGTCAATGTGACAGTGACGTGTGAGAATTGTCGGCGGCTAGGGTATGTAAATGTTTTGTTAGGCAAAGTACATAATTGCTTCACGGCAAGCTTAGGGTATTGTGTTTTATTTTACAGATTTTTTACTAGGACACATTTTGTTTTTTTTGTTTAGTTATTGTTTAGGCAAGAATAATGCAAAAGACATTGTAATAAGAGATACGTAATATATTTTGTCATGTGCAGCTTTTTTTTTAAATAAAAAAGATGGTTTCTTATGAAAAAACTTTTGAAAATATTAGACAGTAGACTTTATGGACTGGGTTAAAAAAATGCTGCTTTAGTTCCAAAAGGAAATAAGTGCCAAAATAATGGTTATCATTAGTATACGTGTCTATAAAAATTGTCTATGTTCTTAAGAGATTGTTTTTCTATTTAGTTTAGTTGCGATACCTCAGTGAAATGTAAATAATAATGCTACCTCTTTTTATTCTTTTCGTTTAGTCTCATGGACAGGGTGATAACACTTGTAGAGGCTTTCCTGTGCTTGAAATTAAAAAAAAATGCAAAATAGGGTCCGTAACCTAGAGGTGCTACATAGTTTAAAACATAAAAAATATGTATATAGTGCACTTAAAACATAAAAAGTATAAAAAAATGTAGTATTTTTTAATCAGCCGACCAAAGTGTTAAATATCTTTTGTCGGATAAAAAATTGTGTAAATAACTAAATAATATATGTACTATGTAATGCTTAAAAAAGGATGGAAATAGTCAGAATATGCGAAAGTCAATTTACTTAGCTTGTATATAAAGTGTATTCCTAACGTATAAAGTAAGTGATTGAAAATATATAATTAGGGTGTTAATTTTATCAATAAATGAATGCTCACTATAGTTATGCTATTAAGTCATTTAGTTAAAGACAAATAGCCCTAATATGTACTTTATTTCATTATGAAAAAGACGATTTTTCATTAATTTGGCTTTGCTTTTAAAAAAATATGAAATAAAAAAAAACATGTGCTTTGATTAAGTCAGTTCTAATGAAACATTGCAACTTTTTTCATTGGCTTTACGGTCTTTAAGCTTAATTAGAAATCAATGTATTGGCCATGAAAATAACCGAGATAAAAATAACAAAATAACATGGAAAAGCTTTGCAAAATTAACACAATTTAAAGAAAACTAAACTATATAACAGATTTAATTATAATAATAATTGGTTAAATCTATATCTTGTATCAGAAATATGTAATCAATATAACGAACTTTGGCACGTTTTGGTCTAAAAGCAAGTTAAAATGTCAGTTGCGAGGGGAGAGGTAAAATTCTTCACTTGACAAAACTATCATTCATTTATTTCTACTGTTATAGTAGTAAACAATTAATATATTCCTCTATTGGTCGTGTTTTGAAAAGCAACCTCAGTTTTATACTAGTTACAAATATTGTAATAACTCTTTACAAGAAAAAAATATGCTATAATTATTTTTAAATCAAATTTATTTCAATGACAAATCTTGAGCCAGTTGTTCCAGGGGTTACACCGAACATCTAAACTCATAAACTAACTTAATTACAATCAAACCAGACAATAACACGTTGATTTAAACCTCTGCCTATGAAAAATATGACAACTTGCTTTTAAAACTAAATCATGCTATCATGCTCTACATTGATTAAAGTTATTCATGCTTAAGGTAACAAGATCAAAATTTACAAAAACATTAACCTGATTATCATAAAAGTTCTTAAAACCTAAATGGGCTTAAATATGTTTTGTTTCTTTCTATCAGCTTGCATATTTGAAAGAGACGAAACATATTTTAAGATAGGTTTATATTGCGTTTGTGAATAAGACAGTTCATATCCATTTAGTTGTAACTACAATTAATAAAAGAATATGTATAACATATAACCCATTAAATTTAAACCTATCTGTTACCCAAATAAAAATAATTGTAGGAATTTATCAAACTCCTAGTCAATTGATAATTTTGACGTTATTCAGTTGTGATTTTTATTTATTTTTTTAAAGTGATCGTATTAATGGTTTAAGTTTCATATGTGTTTAAGCAGAGTGTTGAATGATATGTTTTGTTGGTTTTTTTTTTGGAAATAAATGTTAGTTTTAAGTAACTTTCTGATTATGTGTAACCTACCTACTTCAAAATATTGGATGTGTTAAACAATGGTTGCAATTGACCGGAGTAAAAAAAACTGATATTTGTTCGTTGAAAACGTCGATTGAAAACTATATTGGTAACTGCGCGAACTTCACCTTGTGTTTTGAAATATTAAGATACGGATGCGGAGTGAAGTACGTGCTAATGCCTAAGTTGTGTCAAAACTTACAGAAAGTTAATGCGAAACAATAATTTATCATGAATCCTTGCTTTGCAGTTGTAAAGATGACTTTTAAGTCAATTATGTTTTTCTATAACTGTAAAACCATGTCAAATTTAAGTTTTGACAGGTTACAGATCTGTCAAAATGGAAAAATATATAATTGGTCAAATAAATACTACCTATCATGTAAATCGCGAATGCGATGTGATTTCTTTGCGATAACAACGAATTTAATGATCTTGGATTTGCGTTGATCAAATTGAGTCCTTATTACCTTGCAGTTAGGTTGTAGAAATGATGAAACTTAGCATTTAGTGTAACATTCATGTACATTACATAGAGTCCAATGTTTTTATGATTAGTTATTTAGTTAGTACATAGGTACAGACAAGAACGTATACTCCTTTTTGATGTAATTTGTAAATACATACATTTACTGCAGTGAGAATGTTTTATACTGGATGTTGTTGATAAATAAAGTATTTTGAACATAATATGAGTTTGTTATTTTCCTGACTCCATTGCTGATGTATGTAGGGGTGTCCCGTGACATCGTTTTTTGATTTTTGATTATATGCTTTTCACAATGTATAAGAGATTAGTTTTTAATCCTACATACAATAAAGTAATTTCATTTCATTCCAAAGAATAGATCAGCAACCTCGTTTGGCGCACAGAGTGCTGGTTTAATTCTTCGTCAATGTTTTTAAAGCCAACTTAAAATACAACCGAAAGCCCCTGTGTGTACTCTTCCTACATAAAAATGATTGCTAAAGTGCGTTTACACGTAAAATAACTTATTTAAGTATATTAATTATTTAATTGAGGTAGTAACAAGTAAACTTCAAATTAAAGCATTGAAAAAATACGTTAGTTTTATAATGTTAAAGAATTCTGAAAAGCAATCGAGTTTTTATTGATTGTTTTTGTTGCTTTTTCAAACATTATGGTCTGATATGTCACAGAGCTTTTAATAAATTCAATTTTGTCCTGAATATCCAACATAGATGTGGATACAAAAATATCCATTTTGAAACTGCTTCTTGTCTGATGAAGTTGTTGTTAACGCCATCTGTATTTTGTTGTGGAACCTAAATACTGAGACTACGGACAAGGCGTACTTTGATATTTCTAATCAGAGATGTTCTAATATTGCTTTGATAGATGGCACTACTGGTAGACTTTTTAAACTTTTGTTATATCTTGCGTATCATTTGCAAATATAAAGCTATCTTTACATCTTAGCTAAACTTTCACATAAGTACAAAGTAAAGTAACTAAATTACCAATTCTAAGATGCATACAAACTAAAAAAAATACTATTTGTCACCATTTTTAAAAGTACCTTCTCGTAGTTATACCCTTTAGCCGGAAGCGTCAAACTTTTGATTGTTTTCTACTTTTAAACCCAGCAAAGGATATCCTACACTGCCAATTATTATAAATAGCTAGCTGGGGTCTTACGGAAGTAGCCTGAAGGAGCGTCGACGCACCCCTCGCCTATTTACGAGAAAAACCCGCGGGCGAGAGTTTAGTATTGTTATACTTAGGTGGTACAAATATTTTGATCAGTAATTAAGCTAGTTAGGGTTGCAATACGTTTTATTTAGAGTTTTAGAGGTAGTAAAAATTTATGATTTCTTAGCGAGTTACGTTTTTATTGTTAGATTGAATTCGTGTCTTAGAGCTTTCACTGTAGTCTTCTTACTGCAAGGATGATATCCTACTAATATTATAAACGTGAAAGTTTGTGAGTATGTATGGTTGTATGGATGTTTGTTACTCTTTCACGTAAAAACTACTGGATGGATTTGGATGAAACTTTGCAGTTATATAGGTTATACATCAGAATAACATATAGGGTAGGTACTTTTTACCGCGGGAAAACTTCTCATTCCCACGGGAAACCGACATCCACGCGAACGGATTCGCGTGCGGCCACTAGTTTATTTATAAAAGTAGAATCCAAATGAATTATTGTGTCGCGTTGAATTTTTTTGTTGTAATAATTAAATAAGTTTAGGAAAGAAACCACCTAACTGAAGAAGGCCTTAAAAAGTTTTTGTGCCCTTTTGTAAGATTTTACTTACAGATCTACTTCTCGCGAGTTACTTGTTAAATCTAATGATTTAGTTAAGATTCAGGATGATTAAAGTTTAGGTTTAGATAATTTTTCTAATTAGTAGCTTGAGTAAGATTTCTTAGAGCTATATTTCGTGAAAAAAAACATGAAATGGTTTTAAAACAAAGAGACGCGGATGTTTATTTTGCTCTATGTTTAGGTAGATAAGGTACCTTAAGTTTTTTATATTGACCGACCGTTTGAAAGCCTTACTTATTATAACTTAGGTAGGTACTTAAGGGCAATATCAATTTAAATTTGACGTTTAGCAGCTGAAGTTCATTTTGTGAGTTTGGGCTGCGCCGACCCTCAGCAGCGCCTGTGTGCGAAACCTATGAAGCGCCTTTTTTAGTCGGTTTAGACATATATTTTAAACTTTGGCTGTGTACTCCAAATTTATGATACATAATAGCCTACATCACGTCTGATGCCCCCTAAAAATCAAAGAAGGTGATTTAGGGAATGCTGGTGATATATTTCAATATTATGTTGTATAAAAAAACAATAGTAGTATGCGCCTCTCTTGCTCAGGCGCCTGTGTGCGCACACTTCGCACGTATGGGCGGCTCGGCCCAGTTTGGATGTCCGGTATAACTTTAGAAACTAGAAAACCAATTTAAAAAAATATTCCATCATTATGATCAAAGGCTACTTATATTTTTTCATTTTTTCATTTACATGGAGCTCCGTTTATAAATAAAACTATTAGTAGGTAGGTACTTCTTAATAGTCGCGGTCGGTGTCATGAATGGGAAAATGTTTATTGCTAAAATATTTTTAGCAATGTTAGGTATAGGTACTAAGAAAATACGAATAGGTACTAAGAATATAAAGAAATCTTCGGCGATGTTTGAATATGGACTTACGACGATGTCAATATTAATAAATCCCCAGATAAACACACACAAAATGTAATTAGTAAGATATGTTTAACAAAATTCAACTTTTTTACCGCAGCGGCTAAAGTTCACCATTTGTTTTAAATTTTTCCTCTAATTAGTTTTTCAAAGAAATTTCAATTCTACTTGTTTTAGACCCACGTGAAATGAAATAAGTTTTTGTACTCTCATCATTTTAATACTATATTCTGTACAGTGACAGTAAATAGATATCTAAGCAGCTGAAGATATAAATATTATGATAAAAAAACATACTTACCCGGCGAATTGAGAACCTCCTCCTTTTTTGGAAGTCGGTTGAAAATTGAAGCTGTGTTTCTTTTTTTAAAAGCTTTTTGTTGGAATAACTGAACCAATTTGAATGCTATTAATTAATTAATTTATTGATATTGTTTTTTTTTGTGTTTTCGTCTTAAAATGATGGTTAATTATATTTCATGATTTTTACTTTCAAATTAAAAATACGTGACAATAAAAAGTAGAAAACATTAATTTACAAAACGGCACTACTGTCGGTAGATTTATCTTTGATATCTCAGCCATAATTTGCTAAAAAATTGCAATATGCATTTTTTTCACAAACCAGTTTATTTTGTTTAGAAGGAAACTTGTTGTGAATGTACTGTATTTAGTGAAAAAGATGGTGAAAACCGCATTAAAATCCGCTACGTGGTTTAGGTAGTTAGCGGACAAACAAGCAAACAGACACGATTAGCGAGTTTGCTTTATACCTACTAATAGTGGCCGCCCGCGACTCCGTTCGCGTGGAAGTCGGTTTCCCGTGGGAATGAAAAGTTTTCCCGCGGTAAAAAGTACCTAATGTGTTATTCTGATGTATAACCTATATAACTGTAAAGTTTCATCAAAATCCGTTCTGTAGTTTTTACGTGAAAGAGTAACTAACATCCATACATCCATCCATACATCCATACATGCATCCATACATCTATACATACATACATACTCACGAACTTTTACGTTTATAATATTAGTAGGATATTACCTACATTGCGGAGTTAAAACCAACCATCTACCATTGTATAAAACTTATACCTACTTCAAATGATGGTGGCCTATGAAAGTGAAGCCCCTTGGCTGATTACTACTTTGGGTCTTTAAAATCTAATTTATCTTAAGTTTTGATAATTAACAAATTATTTATACACTGACAAAACAGGACTTAAGCTATACGTATTTATGCAGAAGGCACTAGTAGGTACCTGTGACTTCGTATGCGATAAAAGTGCTTTTCCGTGGGAATGAGACTTTGTACGGGAAAATGTAAACTACATATTTCATTCCAAATTCTCAGTGTCTCTTCCAAAATTGATTAAAATCGGTTAAGGCGTTTCGGCTTGAAATACAGACTGACCAGCTAGACATTCACATTTTCACATTTATAATATGAATAAGGATTTAAATTGATTGTTATGTCATATGTAAGATTTTGATAAGCGATCGATGCCATATCAACTAAACAATCTTTAACGAAACTCGTGTGATCAAATTTCCATTCTATTGTTTTGTACCACCACCAATCAAAATATCCACAAATAACCTACAACTCTACAGTCAGTTAGTTAGTTATTCCCCGGTAAATGTCAAAACCCGGCTTTTATTACTCTATTAACCATGCCGGATATATGGAAACCTCAAATTGTATTTAACATCATTATAGGCGATCCGAACACCAAATCAACTACATGAAAATCGTTTTACACACTTCGCTGACACCTATACTAGTTTTGCTTCAATAACAAACCCTAAACTGAGGTATATAAGGTCAGTTTTAAACTGTAGATGCGAAGGGGAAAATCGGCGTGCGTTACCTACCTTAAACGCGTTAGACTTTCGACTCTTCTGTCTAAATTTTAGACGATCGATTGCTTTCCCCTCCCAACTGAACCAACCTAAAAATAATCATCAACGACTTTATACCAAAGGAATAAGGTCGAAAATAACACAGCACGTGTAAGGGTAAGTTTGTATTTCTGCGAGAAAGGGATGGGGCGAGAGGGTGAACGGTTGGCTAGCTGTTTCAAGGGGTGGTTCTAGAGTGGAGACGCCCTTAAACCTACCCTTAGAATAACAGTCGGGTAATCAAATCCGAGCGGGCACAACGTCGACCGAACCACAGATATTTGGTGCTTTTTTAAGTCGGAAACGAATGATGGTTTTTGATGGTTGATTAATGTAAAGTGGACTGAAGTGCAACTGGATATTTAGTGTCAGTGATCAAAGGGATAGAGAGCAGAGGGATTTTGTTTAAGGTAAGTTACTTGTTAAAAGTTAATAGTATCTTATTATTGAGAAATTAGAACGAACGTTACCCACGGAGATGGAAGAGGTGTTCTTAGGAGAATATATTTTTAACAGAATATAAATGTAGTGGTGTTTTGGTTAGGCTTTATTTAAAAAGAGGACCTTTTTATAAGCCGTATTCGTATCAATTGAGTACGTACCTACACCAAACATCGAACTAGGGGAGAACCCAGGTTTGTTTATTAAACTTGTACAAATTTTGAATCGAACGCTACATCTTCTGCTCAATAGACAGGTATACATACCACTGCGCCACATAGGTTTTTCTCAGTCATTTTTCCGCGAATCTTATTTCTTGTGCCTACAGTAGTAAAAAATGTAACAAATCCAGGATTTCTTGTTTAGTTCAAAACGCAAAAGTTTACGTATATATATACGCAAAAGGTTACGTATATATTACGGATTATTCACCTTAAAGGTAGGTAGCTGAATTATTAAAAAACTTTTTAAGAACCTGGTTTCTTTTCGTTTTACATTTATAGAATTACTAGTGGCCGCCCGTGACTACGTTCGCGTGGAAGTCGGAATTTTTCTTACGTTCCCGTGGGTACGAGGAGTTTTTCCCTCGGTAAAAAGTACCCTATGTTACAGTAAAGTTTCATCCAAATCCGTCCGGTAGTTTTTACGTGAAAGAGTAACGAACATCCATACATCCACACACTTAAAAACTTTCACGTTTATAATATTAGTAGGATATCTACCCCTGCGGCGGCTTAGTGAAGATATCTATTCGTAGTTTTTTATCCGTAACTTCTCTGATGATTGGTAATAGGTATATAAATTCCGGTAGTAAAGACTTCTTTTTCTATTTAACCTTCACGGCTTTAAAAAGCTGTGTAGCGAACGTGGTAAGTCGGAAGACTGTTTGCAATTATTTAGACATTAAATGAGGTATTGCAGCATGTTAATCCTACTTAATATTATAAACGTGAAAGTTTTTAAGTATGTATGGATGTATGGATGGATGTATAGATGTATGTCACGAAAAAACAACTGGACGGATTTTGACGAATCTTAACAGTAATATAGGTTACACGTCAGAATAACATATAGGGTACTCTTTTTTTGGGGAAACTTCTCATTCCCACGGGAAACCGAGTTCCACGCGAACACAGTCGCGGTCGGCCACTAGTAAGATATAGTTATAAGATGTAGCGGATATTGTTTTAGCTCTACTAATTATAGAAGCATTTTTAAATACTATGAAGTTATCTAAAACAGATATGTAGGCAGAGGTTAAGCAGAACAGGAACTATTATTTCAAATAAGCTTTAGTTTCAATATCGATCTTTAAAATAATGCTAATTAACTTCTAAGTTTCGGGTAAGATAAAAAAGAAATACGAATTGAAGTTTCTATGTAGACGTTTTACTTCATTATCATTCGGATAACACTAATCACATAAGAAAAAACAAAGCTTCATTCAACCGCTCATCCGTATACACTACTACAAGCATGTTGTGTATGTGTGCGTGACTAGTCGCTGCGTGTACGCACCGAAACCGGATAAAACTGGATTACGCCAAGTCGCCCTGTATACAGGAGGCTGTGATAAAAATACTTTATTTTTTAAGGTTGTATTGATGGAAGTGTTTCGCGGTTTCTTTTTTTAAGTGTTTTAAGTAGTAGGTAATTGGCATTATCTGCCCGTTAGGTTGACATCTAAGATTTTTTTGTTACTACTTGAAAAATACTCGTTTAATATTCCAGTACAATTATCTTTACAGTTATTTTAATGTCGAAAAACACTTATAAAATCGACATAATTCCCCAATTTTGCCGAAGTTAACTCAATTGTTAATTAAATTAATTCCCCGCGGATTAATTACTTAAATGCCAAATTAATTTGAGTGACTGATTATGACAAGTGGCCAATATTCCGCCATGTTGCCGTAAACTGACATTTGTGTTTACAACCAACATTTACTTAGTCAATTGTCTGGTCTATTTTCATATTTTTCTTATAATTAATTTCAATAAGTACTAGTTAGTAGGAATAACGCCCGCAGCTTCGTATGCGTCAACTTATTTCCGACTTAAGATACTCAAAAATACATAAATATTTCATCCCCTATTTCGTCCCCATAGGGGTAGAATTTTTTATTAAACCCTTTCTTAGTGCTCACTTAGATCATGAAAAGACCACTGTACAAGATTTCAAGTTTTTGGGTACCTATAGTAGCTTAGTTTCTAGATTAACTAGCTTTCCGCCCTGCGGTTTCAACCGCAGCTAATTTTAGTAATTTTCTGTAGTCATAAAAAAATATTTTTTACTTAATTTTCCAAAATTACATTATTACTATCAGATTTTGCGATGATTTTAAATTAAATAGGGGTTTAATTTAATTTGCAATGTAAATAATCGAACCGACAGATGATGTTTGAGCGATGATTTCAAGCGGCGAATATGACTTTTCGATACTAAATAACTTTTTTAAATTGAGTTTTCTGGGTATGCTATTAGTGAATTTAGTTACTATTGGGGCTCAAGAATATATGGTTTCAGGCTTCATAAGTGGTCTTTTTACACCCGTTATACATACAGTACTAACAATAATATGAGTGCCGTGTCAGACGTTACGAAGATGAGTAATTAGTTCACTTATGATACGAGTAGGTTACCATCGTGTATTCTAGACTCTTGTGGTGCACTCTCCACACGTCACATGATCGGTCTCCGCGACACGAGCTGCCACCACTATCCTGCACGCATCACTACAACACAGACAACTGTTTAGCTGAAGATAAAGGCAGAACGGTCGATACTACGTAATTTTAATTTGGGTAAATCAATCGGGAACTGTTATAGAAACTTATCTTAAAATAACTAAGCATATTATTCCGTTTTCCTAATAATAATCCGTCTGTAGTTATTTAAAGTTTAATCATGAATTTAATCACTGATTTCATTAACTTAAATTTTTTTGATTAAAATCTTAAGAAAAAATGAATTAAATCTACATTATAATTCCACGCACGTCTGGAACAGCCGGCTTCCAAATTCAAATCAGATCAGAATATCCGAATTGAAAATTACAACTTAATTTAAATGTTTACAATCGAATTACGACCGCACGGCGATACCAACATTTCAAAAGCAGCTGTCAATTGCCATCAATCGAAATTGAGTCTTATTGTAATGTTATACGGTTGAAAATTTATAGTTTTTTAAATGTTTTAGTTTTAAGCTTGTAGTAATGGATTTTTAACACTTAGTTGAGAAGTTATGTTAAAAGTCAAATTGTAAAGTTTAATGGCTACGCAACCCTTTAAAGTCAAATTTGTGTTCATTATGCTGCGTGTCACACCGAAGTTTATATGAAAAACTATTGGTTTCCTAGTTTTTTCTTAGTTTATTAAGAAAGTGTTGAGTTACGCTCTCGTTTAAGTCTTTTGTATGAAAAATATACTAAAGACGTTTTTTTTATTTACAAATATTGTAATATTTATTTATATTGATTTTAATTTATCTTTAGAATTCTGATATTCTATGGTGGTGGTAAAATCATTACCATCTAACTATAAAAAATAAAAAACTTACTTATTTTCAAATAAAGCCTCGTTGACTAATTTTACCTTAATATTTCATTCCATTATTATTATTTCAATTTTTATAGCAGTCTTTCGTAACCGACTGCCCGCTAAGCTTTTTTTCATTAATACAAAACATAACCTAAAACTCCTACCAACAATTTTTTTTCCTACATCATATAGTTTTTAATTTTCGAGTCCAACATTATCCCGTTTGGTATTCGGTGTGACAATCGGTTTAACCCTTCCAGGGAGGGCCGCAGTAAAGTTTATAGTCCAAGATAACATCGCCGGCCATCTGCCGCAATCTTGCAGGATTACACCGTTCCACGTTTGAATTTTAACTAATTGTTAGAAAATATGATTTTTGTTTAATGAAATGCCATTTGCCAGTTTGGGTTGGGGAAACTTATAGAGTTAAACTAAGTAGGTATGCAGGTTTTACTACTACTATATATTATACTTAAGAATGATAGAAAGAATAGTCAAAATTGTAAACTATAGGAAACATCGTGATAAACTTGGGTTCATTGAGCTTTGTAGAGCTAAAATTACTGTTAATATTTTGATGTAGATTTTTTTAGGTGAATTAATTTTTTTGAAGTAATAAAGTTAAAGAGAAAAAAAACTTAAGAACAAATATTAGTTTTCTGAGGAATAAAAGAAAAGTTATTCAAGGTTAATAACATATATCAGAATTTGTAAACAGGCATAACCTAAATAATTAATTGACGGTTCATAGCTAGAGTAAGTTAAAAGAATAGTTAATGTAAAAACTAGACTACGCCAAAAAGAATTACTTTTAGAAGAAAACTTTTTATAGTTATAGTTATCAAAAGTAATAGAAAAAACTTATATGTACAGACACAAAAAAACTCTTAACGAAGTTTGCATTCGTGTTTTAAAATCAGCCTGGTCAGCTCACTCTGTCCGTGTCTGTAACAATTTTAATTGTAATAAATTTTAATGTGCATAACAAGTTTAGAGAGGTATAAAGTTTGCATGTATACGCACGTTGCTAATATTCTCGAAAATAAACATTCATCAATGAGTTTGATTCGTATACCTATACTTACTATTGCGTCCTTATTTAAAAGATTGAGAAAAAGGTTTAAATCAATAGTATTTTTCTATCTATATCAATGAATAGCCTACTACCAGTGGTCGATATCTTTCCCTGAAAGATACCTAGGTTTTTAAAATCCGTTTAACAGTTATAGCAATCATCTCACACATCCAAATTCACAAACTTCAAATATTTGTTTAAATGACAGATAATTAAAATACATGTATATCACGGTAAAGTTGCAATAAAGCGGGAGAATGTTTTTTTCAGCCGTCGGCCGCCGGCGGCCATTTTGGTCCGCGCGGTCTCATGTGTCATACAATTTTGGGGGCAAATAAATCGGTGCTTATTTCGCAAATCGAAACTGCTATTAACCGTGAAATACACGATAGAGGTACACAAATGTAAATCTGAATGGCTTAATGTCAGGCAGCGGGATAAAGTGTTTTTGTTATTCGAGTTGTTGATAGGCATAGGTTATTTTGAATAGTGCGATGTAAGGGAATAAAATAAACAAAATTTCTATTTAAAATCATGAATAGTTGTGCTTGCATAATTTTAATTGTCATAGTTTTAAGTTTCCTTTCTTATGTATGTACATAAATTGTAAATAAATAAATAAACAAATAGTAACTATGAAGTATTACTTAGATCTGTATTTTAAGCGCCTTTATTGAATAATTCATTGAATATAAAAATGCAAATACACCGCAACTATTTCCCCTGATTTTTGCAACATTCCCACAAATTGGCCACACCTACTCGTGTCGTGCTTCCAACAAATTGAAGTACTACTGGCACGAGACACCGTTGGGAACCCTAGAAACATAAAAAAAGAAATGTGTATATAATTTAGAAAAAACTTATGAAAAAAATCGATGGGTAATAGCTAATTGGCATTATTAAAATAGTAAATGATGACCCGTTTGATTTAAAAGTGCTTCTACAAATTTACTATTTTTCAAATTATGTTCATATTATTGAGTTATACACACGCACAGTAAAAATATGTGAGCTGTTTTATGGTTCCGAATATTACAAAAGTTTGTTTTTTTTATTTGTGTTGTTTAGAGAAATCTTTAAAAAATATACAAAGAAAAAGATGTTTTTCTGGGATCTAAAGCAATACAAGCAGATACCAAAATGATTCGTCATATTGTTTGTAACTCTACACCAACAACAACAGGCCAATAAAAGTGTTAACCAAAATTGGTTTCGTAACAAAATATTTGTAGATATTATCACCATCACCTTTGAAAATCATCGACGCGCGAAAGTGCGTAATCGATACTTTTCTAAATTAAAAAGCTAAAAGCCATCTTCAAAAACGGAACAAGGTGCGTTCAAAACTTTTTTATTTAACACATCGTGTGAACTTTATAAGTGGCCAGCATTTATTCATAAGTTTCGATTACATTTTTAAAAGGTTTTTTTAAATCTTATAAAGCCCGGCTCTAACGATAATGCGATTTTGGAAGAAAAAACCTAAGATTTCATTACTTATTTACAAATAAAGGGGGTCGGTTCATCCCTTAAATATTAGTCTTATACCTTCGGGACACCCCTAAATACGGCTAAGAACAATAAAGCACTTTAATGTCGTGAATAATAAATAAACAAGCGTCTTAGTGAGGAAATAGGAGGGCAATTTGAAAATGGAAGTAAATGTTCTCTATTACACTTGATTAGGCTTACGGATAATCGAAGGGCTACGAATTTTGAGGAAAATATTTGCTTATAATAACAATAATGTTTTTAAAGGCCAATCCTTTGTCTAGGAGATATAAAATTTTTAGGGCCCTTAATTTTAGATTAATACAACATTGGTGTGCACGGGTGCAATATTTGTAGACATGTCTACAAATACATGAACTCTAGTGTACACTAGCTGTAATACATGAAATTTAATACAAATATTCTCTTTATGAAGGTAAAAAATTATCTTTATGGTGGTAAATACTTATAAAAAATGGAAAGGCACGTAGTTCGAAAGAATAAGGAAATGTACGTAATAATAAAGCGTTACAAATAAACCACGACTTTGCTTCACAAATAATTAGTGACTTGTCCAAAACTCCATAATCGCTATTATTTATTGAAAAATCTACAGCTTATTGTGAACATACAGTCCAAATCGGGCGAAATTATTTGCTCATTAGTAAGCCTAATCTACTACACTCCCTGATAACATAGCTTTACACTTAGTGCAATTATTATTATTAAAATCGGTTCATCAGTTGCAGGGATATCCCAAACTTTACCTCTATCACTGCTGGATAAAAGCCTCTTTTATATTACTAGTATAAACAAGTAATAAACCGTGTATATTTTATCACCTCAAACCTGTAGAGTTTGTGCAGTTACTTGCTTAGCTAGAGCCTGGTAAGAAGCTTCACTCTACATGATAGACGACCTCTGTGGTGCGATATATGTACCGGACTGCTTAGCGGATGGTTCCGGGTTCGATCCCCGGGTCGAGCCAATTTTATCAAAATGGTTTTTCAAAATCTCGTGCCTGGGTGTAACTAGGTTCTCCCCTAGTCCATTGTGTACTTATATTACAAGCTCTGCTTAGTTTAGGGCCACACAGTTGCTGTGTTAGTCTGGAGATATATTTTTATACATCTATCTACATTTGGCAATTTTTTTTTGTCCAGCATGCGGCATTGACCCCCACCATGGACTCTCCCCTCTCCGACCGCGACATCGAGGTCAACGTGGTCTCCGGCGCCAGCAGCCCCGACCTCCCCCCCTCTCCGAAGCCGAAGTCCCCCTTCTACAAGGACAAAGAGGAGAAGGCTACTGGAAGCGCTCCATACACCAGCTTTTCCATCAGCTCGATATTGAACCGGTCGGAGCCGAAGAGAGAGAATGTGCTGGAAGCAGCGCTGGGAGTCGGCCATTTTGGAAACGCGAATGATGCTATGCTGTCGAGGTGTGTATGTTTTCGACCAAGTTATTCTAGTCTTAGTTTTAGATAAGGTTATGTTACATGCTACTGGTGGAAAATTAATGAGTACTTTGGTTCAAACAAACATTTTAAGAATGCGTCTTGAAATTATGGTTTTTAACCGATTACTGTTTTGAATGATCTCTCAAAGTGCTTAAGAAAATAACCCTGTCATCAGAAGATTATTTTTATGAATCAATCAGAAATAGGTAGTATCTAGAAGTAACTTTCGACTAACTTAGCATAGCCGGAGCTACCTCTACGACATCGATCAAGCGGTCACAATCCATTGCAAAGTTGCACAGTTAGAAATTGATTACTTTGATGTGGAATATCCTAAAACTGTTATACTAAAAGAGATCATATACCTATGGAACAATTTTTTAAAGATAAAAAACTTGAGAGTTTTACAATGTCTATATAATCACGTATTAGTATCTCTTTCCCTTTTAATCAAAAACACATTTTGAACCTACCTAAATTTTGTCTCTTTCGTTTACAAAAGACACCGAAAGGCTAATCAAGTCAATCAAAGGCTAGTCAAATCATTTCAAAACTTTTGTGCACCAAACATGTCTATAATATACTTCAGCTATCTATCGTATCGATATCACACTCCAAGTACTAACTATGTAGTTATACAGCCTTCAAGTGGCCTTCTACCGCAAGAACAGATAATGTCTCGGGTCTACCGGATGTAGACCCGAATCTACCCGGGTAGATCATTTGGCTGGAAGGTTTGCCGACCGGTTAATTTGCTGGAGATTGTAACAGCAATAAATTAAGGTTTAGTTTGGGTGTTTTGTAGGCTGTGGAATTTGATGCAAAGAATACTTAACTCTCAGAACAGCGATATTGGAAATGTTTGAGATGGAACAAGTAGATGAAAGTGATTTTCCCAAAATAATGAGACTTATTACCACGGTAAAAAGTTGCCTATTTTTAATTAAGGCTGTTGGAATATGTCAGTTACAAAATTCATTAAAATCGGTTCAGTCTTTTCGACGTGAAAGCTGGACATACAGATAGATAGATAGACATGTATGTCTACATTTGTAATATTAGTTTAAACCAAAATTATGACACAAATTATTTAAAAACCTTCTATATCCATGACAAGGATTCCCTAAATTATTCAAACAGGGACATCCTGTTAGAAAACTAACCGCAATCAAGATGGCGCCTAAGCGCGAAACGTCAACATGACATGTTAAACAAGACAGCGCGGCCCGTGATTTGTCAGTGTTTCCAACGCAGCCGCTCGTTTTACCCCATTTCCGAGGGTTTTACGTCCAGTGTTGCCAGATAAAAGGGTCGTTGAAGCCCTGTTTAGGGGGAAACTACATTTTATAAGCTTGATTAGACGCGAGTGATGATGTTTTCTTGGATTAGAGGGATAAAAGATGTTGAAAGGTTGTTTTTATACGGCTGGGTTGTAGACTTCATTTAACTTGAGTAAGGGGTGACATGCTATTTGTAAGATTGAAGTACTTATGTAGTTATTTGTTGGTGTTGCTTTTAGTTTAATGTAAATTTTGAGATTAGTCTTGTTGATTTGTTTACATACTTACAATTATTCTTTTTTATAATTTATTTTATGAAGCTAGCAAAACAAGACGTGTAAGTAAGTTCCTGTTTTCTCTTTCACATACAAACCTACACATTATTTCAAGAAAGAGATCTTTTTCCTATTATACATCAAACAAAGTCTAATAACTTATTATTTCTGTGCAAAATACAGCTTTATAATAAATCCAAGTCGGTTTATCCCCCTAATTAATAATTAATCCAAAACGTAAATCACCATCTCGGTTTTCCCTCCAAAAAGTGACAAGAGGACATTTTGTTTCCTTGTAAACGATCTGTCATTCTGCCCGCGCTTTCTTGACATCTCAAGTTTTTCGTTTTTTTTTTTAATTTCTTACGATGTTTAAGGCTGTTTCGGCCTACGGCGATTTTAGAAGATTAATTACGTCTTAAGAAAAATAATTTGGCTTTAAGATTATGTTTTAATTTGTGGAGAAATATGCCAAACCTTTTGAATATGTTTATACTAGATAAAATATCGGTTTGCAGTAATTTAAGTTTATCAATGACTTTTTTTTCTTCATAATTGTAGTTTTCTCATTTAGTTCAAATCAAAAGGTTTGATAAACTAAAAAATATTTATAGTAACCTTGGTTTGAAATTTAGAGCCTAATATTTCCCTCTAAGATATCGATTTAATCTATAAGTACATTTAGTCCTATAAATACTAACAACTTTTTCCAGTAGTCTAAAACAACCCTATAAGCTCAGTGGTATATCGTAAATAACTCACAGACGGGATGAGCCGGGATTTGAACCCGGGAGGGGTGCGTTCAAAACTAAGCTTGGTTCGTTTTTTACATTATGATTTTCTCGGCTTAGGGACAATGTGTGATTTGCAGTGTCGAAAGTGGATATTCAATATCAATGTCACATCAAAGATTTAAAAAAAATAACTAGTGAAGTCAGAAACTCTTAGAAAAACGTGATATTTGTAATCGTGGCCACTACGCTACCAGAGCTACTTCAGAGTGACTCTAATAGTTCTTGTACGTATTGATTCAATTCATTATTATTACATAGTATAAATCCAAGTCGCTAATTCTGTCTGTTTGTATGTTTGTCCGCTATCTCCTCCTGAACCACTTAACGGGTTTTTAAATTTGTAAATAAAGAAAATTCGATGAAAGTTTTTTTAAGTTGGCTAAAATTCTAAGTTTAATGAACAAGTCGGGCAAAACTACACCATTGCGAAGCGAGGGCGGGTCACTAGTGTTTTATAAAGCGTTATCAAACTGGCAAAGAATATAACGAGTTAATTTAAACAGCTGTCACTGAGCTAGATTGTATGCTTCAATTCTTTAAACAAATTTGAACACCATTAAAGATGAAAAGTAATTTGATTTGTTTGCCCAACAGCTATTGATCATAGTTTCTTCAGATGCAAAAACGCGGATTTAAATCACTATTGTCACAAACGTAACATGGCTTCACTATCATTTATTTTTTAATTCAAATTAAATGTTAATTTTTTTAACTTGCGACTAAAATAATAAATCTAATCTTCTCATCCCTTCAAATATCACTCAGCATCATCTATCTCTCTCTAATGCTCTTTGGACCCCTTTATAAGTAAAATGGCTTATCATATAATATTATATAGGTACACCACCCCTCGCGTCTTAGACGTTTCACTCTTAAGGAATGTGCAGACACCCCTGCGTATATAAATATTTGCGTGGTGGTTGAAAGTAGAGGTAAACGCTAGTTATATTAAAGAAACGAGGAAATTGGCTGATTAATATAGTAAGGTAGTCAAAATTGAATTGAAAAGAATTATATTATTTATCTTTACTCTGTGGCCTTATTGCAAATCAATTGTCAATCGATTTCTTTTCAGATAAGGATACTTAAAACGGCGCTTCCAAAAACTCTGTTACTAATAAATATGTGAATTTCACGATAAAAAAATAATTCTAAGTTTAAAAAGATTTTCTTCAGTGTTACTCATTTAATTAATGTAATGTCTACGCGCTACGATGTTTCGTAGTGACGTAGCGCGTAGACCGTAGCATTATGACGTAGTCTCGGTTGATTAAGGTTATCTTACGTTAAATATGCTTCAAATAGATGTACATATATTGCAACTAAGCCTTCAAACATATGAATGTTCTTATATTTAACGAAAAACATCGCTGTATAGGCAAGATCTAAATATATTCAAACAGAGATAAAAAAAACATATTCTCTTCAGTATTGCCCTGAATAAAAATCAAGTCCGCAACAAAACAGCTCTTACAAGCTAGTGTCATCTTGGACTAGAAAATAACAGAACAAGATTCCCGGCAATGCTTTTAAAGACCCTATCTGACGACCAACAAAAGACTCCCGTGTCGCTTGCACCGGCTACAGATACAACTAAACACTTTAAGACATAAAAGAAAGCACAAACGCCATTATAGCTAACAAGCGAAAAGTGTCGGGCGACGCGCCGTGGCAAAAGAAAGACTGAAATGTCGCGCATCGATTTTTATACCCCCTCGGGGGGGCGGGGCGCCGAGACAGCCAATCAGAGCGCGGTATTCCGGCCAATCACGGCGCAGCTACTTCCCGCTTTAAAAAGAGCTGGGTCTTTTACGTGTAATGGAATTTGAAAGTTCTCAGGATTAACTGTGGAGCCAATCCGAATTGGTAGTACAAATCTTTTTTATACTGGCTATTGATTTTGGCGGTAATTAGCTTTTTTGTTTTTTTTTTGGAAAGGGTTTGGGCAGAGGTTTCGGGTTACATTCGGCCTAAGGGTTTTGTAAAGTTCGGTAATTATACTTTGGGTGTTTTTCTGATTAGGATGAAATAGACGTCGTTTTGATAAATTTACTTGAGTTTTTGAATATTCTATTGATTTGAGTTTCGTCTTATTTAAAAACTAAAAGCAATAATGAATTGTTATCGAATTGTTTTATTATTGTACAACAATATAAAGTTTCGTTTCATATGACCCTTAATTTAGCGTTTAGAACTCATTGGGTTCAGCCTTAACATAAGCAAATATTATAAAAAATACTGAAAAATATCATATCCATAACAATGTAACTTTGAAAAAAACAATACCCAGTGTAAATCCACAATATTTATTGCACATTTGTTTTTTTATCGTCTCGTGAAAGAAAAGTTTACGTAAA
This sequence comes from Emmelina monodactyla, assembly GCA_916618145.1. Lineage (NCBI taxonomy): Eukaryota > Metazoa > Arthropoda > Insecta > Lepidoptera > Pterophoridae > Emmelina > Emmelina monodactyla. Next base: position 6,686,061 of record OU745324.1, read on the forward strand.
GAGCCGGCAATCGTTATTTGCTATATCGAAAAAAATAAACACAAACTGCGGGTAGAAGAGACAAAGCAATAGGGATGGGAACGAGCGTCGCGATGTATCGATAGTTCTTGTGTGGCGATGTATGATACAGTTCAACGTTGAAATTGTTCAGAGTATTTTCTATCCTCATCCTCGATTAGGGAAAAATAAACAATTTTCTTGTATCAATTTTTATAAAAAATTCTGGATGGCGAATCTTAATTTTGATAACGAAAACAGTTTACGCTAAGCGCTTTGGAATAACAAACCATAAAATGGATTTTATTATGAAATACTAAATGTATTCACCAAGAAACTTACCAAAGGTCGTTTTTTAAACGTTTACGGTATTCAAGCAAAGGAAAGAAACATAGTTATTTTTATTTATTACCTAAGAAATGTCTTCAGAAGACTTAAACGGAGGTTTCCAAAACTAATACCCGATAAATACCGCTGCAAATACGTGCAAACATCACACGATAAGAATTAGAAATCCCTGTATCGACAAATCCATCGACAGTTCCCCGCCCTAGCTCGTCACGTCCCCGGAGCGTAGTGCCGCAATCCTCTTTGTCCTCAACAATCGATATTTATATCGATGTTCCGATTACTAAGTGGAAAAGCCTGTTTTTTTTTTATGCGGTGACAAAGAAAACCTCCCGTTTCTAGTGATTTATGACGGTTTTAAGAGAAAAATGCTTTTTTCGTTGTGATTCGACGAAATAAATAAGATGGAGTGAGTTGTTTTATTTTTTCAGGTGGTACTTTACAGATTTCTTTTAAGATACTATGTTACTTAAGAAGAAATATTACTTTTGTCTATTCTTTCGATTGGCAGTATAAAAATAGGGGTGATTTTTTTTTCATTTTTAAGTCGGTTCGATTCCCAGACGAAGCAAGTAATTTTTAGAAATTCTTTAAAAGCAGAATTACTAAGTTTAAAAAATGAAATAAAGTCTTCTTTCAGCAAAATATCCTATCTACGATATTTAAGGTACTTTCCCTTGATGTCCCGTAGTCTTGGGACAGTCACAATAAGTTGTATTATCTGACAATACACTGAGTTAGATATTACAATTATATTCTCTTAGTTTAAAGTGAAAGATAAAAGAAAATATATTGTTTGAGTATTCAAGTAAGAAGTATCTACGGAGAGAAAAAAATACATCAAACAGTGTTGTATTAAAAATTTAAATTGAGATTAAAACTGAACTTAGTATAATGCAACTCTTAGGGCGGGTTGTATCACAACTATTTAACGTGTCTGTCAACGTTAAAAATGGCTTTAACCACTGTCAAGCTAGAAAACGGGTTGTTTCACCAATGTCGGCCTTTAAAGGACGTTAAAAATTACGTTGACCGGCCATCCACCCACTGGTTAACGTAACTTTTCTCTGGTTGACAGGACATCTTGGATTAAAAGCTTTTATCAATACCTATGGATTTCTTTTTTATTTTCACATATTTTAAATGATAGTAATGATTTACTTTTTAATGGCAACTCGAAAAACATTGAAGAATAGTTTTTTTTGTGACGAAACAACGCTTTGTATTTGACGTACGTTAAACATCTAATGTAATCGTCAAAAAGTTACGTACGTATGATACGTTAACCAACTGTTTGATACAACCCGCCCTTAATGTTTTTGTTTAGTTTAAGTTAGTTTTTTAAGTGTGTAAAGAATTTATTTTAAGTTTTTACCTACATTAACTAATAGTCAGAAAAGTTTCATGATCCTAACTCCAGGCTGACACACAAACTGTGTGGCCCTAAACTAAGCAAAGCTTGTCCTAAAGGTACCACACAATGGACTAGGGGAGAACCTAGTTACACCCAGACACGAGCCAATATCGAAATACCATTTTGACGATATTGGCCCGACCCGGGGATCGAACCCGGGACCATCCGCTTAGTAGTCCAGTATACTATATACGTATACCGCTGCACCACAGAGGTCGTCAAATTTGTCTATGTGTTTTGAATTCGTAATTGTGACGTGTCTTTTGACCTGTGCGGAACTGTTATAAAAATTTGGCCATTTTTACAAACTTACTTTCTAAATCTTAAATAATACTCAAACTTCTCTAACAATGAAATACTTTAAATTTAAAGAGACAGAGTACTGTACCAAGATAGTTTTTGTTTTAATTTGACAAAACATAAGTTAAATCACAGATATTAATTTTATTGGGCTGTGGTCAACTGCAAATGTTGATGACCACAACCCAATATAATTAATATAATAAACTTCATTTTTGAAGCGTAAAATAAAATCGCAGTATGATACCACTGGAATGTATCTAAGTAAAATAAATCATCACTAAACAGATTACGTGTAGGTATGGCCCCATATTTAAAATCGCGCTTTAACCCTAGATTAGTAGGGTCGATGACTTTTCGGACACAAAAAACTCCCGACACCTTTTTAAAAAATAATATTAAAATTGAAAAACCACAATTTGGCCATGTTATCCGAGTTTTTTGTGTCCGAAAAGTCATTGACCCGATTAGTAACAATATGCGTCTCTATCAGTTACAAAAACTGGCGCATAAGATTGACAGGACAACACATATTTTTCCTTTATCTATCTATCTATCAACCTTCTACGGGGTGTAAAGGAACTGCTTCCGAAAACAAAACCTGGGCATTGCTGGAGGGGTACTGGTTTCGTTTTGGGCATAAAAAATTGTTTTAATAAGAACAGAATTTTTTTTGACCTAATTGTACAAAATTTCCTTTATACTATCAGACTTTGCGATGATTTCAAATTAAATAAGGTTTAAATTGAATTTGCAATGTAAATAGCCGCACCTGAATCAACAGTTGATGTGTGAGGGATAATTTCAAGCGGCGAATAAGACTTTTCAATTCTTGATAACTTTTTCAAAATTGAGTTTTCTGGATATGCTGTTAGTGAATTAAGTTACTATTGCGGCTCATGAATACATGGTTTCAGGCTTCGGAAGTGGTCTTTTTACACCCGTTATATTACTCGTTGGTCAAATGTTGTTGGGATCGATGTAGAAAAGCTGCCTACAAGGGGTGATCAAATTAACCCTGTATATTGACATAATCTATTTCCTATCTACGTAAGATTAACCCGCTGTTTCTCGCAGGCTGGGCCTGATCTCGCAGTGGTCGGCGCTGGCGGGCCGGTACGGCGGGCTCGTCCCCGCGCCGTGGTACTGGCAGCGCAGCCACGACCCCACGCCGCCTAGAGGTGAGCACACTGCTTTACTAGCTAGTGATACTACTATAATGTTAACTGTATGTATAGGTACGTCGATCTAGCATAGGCCTTCTCGGAGGAGGAAATAAATTTTGATGGAAAGAAGTCTAATTCTTTTCTAATGGTTTCTTTAGGTTTTATTAATGACTAGCTTTTACCCGCGTGGCTTCGCAGGTGTTAAATTCGGTATAGTTTTAAAGATTAAAGCATACATGGGGACTTAGGGGAGAAAGCGACTTTGTTTTATACTATGTAGTGATATAAAGCTAGTTACCATATGTGTATAGCACGTTAACCCTTAGAAAGTAACGTTGTTTTATTTAAAACCTGATGCCTTAATTTGATCCAGTTCTGACAACGGTATTCATGGGGGAAAAGCACTGCAGTCTTGAATTCGCATAAACGTAGTTTTTTCTGAATATTTATGTCATGTTAAACATAGATTATTTCACCATGACATCGCAAGCGGGTGCTTTTATAATTAATTTTACTTTTTCAAATTCAAACTATGAAACGTGAATAATAAGCAATAATTTGATACTCTCAATAAAAATAATCCCAAGTCACTTTACTTTTCCTTTACTATTATTTTACTATATCCTTCCCTCTACATTTAAAACGCCATAAACCCACGTCACATTTTAACTTCAACACAACAGCTTCAGTAAGAGAACTACAATTAATTCACAAAGTCGTGATTCCTACATTTAACTAAAAGCCCAGTAATTAAGCTCGGCCGAAGCACTTACTTTTATTAACACTCGTTGTTAGAAACTTTTTTAAACTACCCTCGGTTTAAAATAAAATAAAATGCAAATGATGTCACAGGCAGGATTACAGGCACTACTACGGGCTCTCGAAAGGTTATCGATTCGTTTTCGGATCGAGTTACAATCGTGATTTTTTTATATGTTTATGGTTGGAACAGTGGGTAATGTTTAATTTGATGAGATTTATTATATGATAAAGGCTTCGTTTTTTTAAATTAAAATACGTATGATGGTACATTATTGCAATATTGTTTCCAAATAGGTAACCATGTTTTTTGACTGTATTTTTTTTATGAAATAGACATTTAAAGATATAGACAGATTAAAATCAAAGTTATGATCATAATGAAATTATTTTTATGATATTTTATTACTGTTTATTTGACTACGTCATCAAAACTAGACGGATGTGGTTGCCAGGATTAAAAAGTACTCCAACGCGTTAATTTGAAGGGCCGAACACCCTTTTTTAAAGAGGGTAAAGGGCAAGGATTCAGTTGTTCACTGAGCCAGATAAAATAATACTTTTTACTTAACATTTATGATAAATATTAACGTGTTTTTTTTGTTTAATTCATGAAATTAAAAACAAACTATGTTTAAACTTATAATATTTAATTATGAGAGCCACTAATTAAAATAAAAAAGTATAAATATTTTTTCTTAATAAACTTACCTCGGTTTTCGTAAAGAATCAAATCTAAATAAAGTATGATTAATAAACTCGTTATAACATTATAATTGAGTATATCATATAGGTCTGTTTAAAATAAGAATACATTACAACTTAATAACGTTATAGTAGTTATTTATAAATGGCAAGAATTCACATAACCATTTCTCATACCTTCATATATCTGTAGTATTCCCAGTTCAGTGTTCCCGAACACCAGTGTATCCAAACAGAGAATGTCTCAACCCCGTTCATTTCACTTTAATTTCCCGAAACCCCAGCGTAACGTAGACAAAGAAACATCTTCACACGGCTGCCAACAATGCGATGTGACGAAGATTGTGAACGCTAGCTTCTGACTTGGTTCCGTTTGGGTTTTTTTATAGAAAACCTAAAAAAAATATGGATGATTTCGAGATTTTTATAACTTACTAGTGGTCGCCCGCGACTCCGTTCGCGTGGAAGTAGATTTCCCGTGGGAATGAGAAGTTTTCCCGCGGTAAAAAGTACCCTATGTCCTTTCCCAAGTTCAGTTCTTTCTTCATACCAAATTTCATCAAAATCGGTTCAGTGGTTTAAGCGTGAAAGCGTAACAGACAGACAGACAGACAGACAGACAGACAGAGTTACTTTCGCATTTATAATATTAAGTAGGGAAGTAGGGATTATTGAAATTGTTTAAAGAGAAAAATGGAAGAATTTAGTGTTTTTTAGGTTATGTTTTGTTAAAGTGTTTGGTTAATGATTTTAGTCTTACAACACGGCAACGAATATACCATATGACAACATAAGCAGAAAATAAAAGTAAATATTTGCAAGTAAAATATACAGACGTATTTTCCACCTGTTTTGCATAACTACTAGAACAATGGCAACACTGGGAAATGTCAAATGTGTGGTTGTCTCGCTCGCGCGCGCTTTTTCCCGCCTCACTCCGTCATTTATGCCGCCAAAATATATGTCGAGAAAATGGCGTTCCGTTTTAATTTCCAAATGCGGTTTGTTTGTTCAAGTTTGTGTTTAGGTTTTGGTAGGTTTTAGATTGGAAACACTTAAATATATTTCTAAATTGCACCGTAATTCATTGAGTGAGTTAACTGACATAACTGTAACAAACATAAATTTTGAATAATTTCTGATGAAATTTGCAAAGAAATAATATAATTATAATTAGTAACAATAAGATAAGTTAATTACATACTAAGCCTTCCAAACAGATAATAAGGGTCTAGTCTATTTTAAAACCAGTAGACGTTGATCCCTCCCCTGCATATTAACCTACATAGCAGACAGGTCCGCTGAGATTTGATTGATTTTCGAAGCCTTCTAAGTAAAGTCTGTATTGCACTGTTTACACAACTGCTTACCACTTTAAGCACTTTATTAGTTTCTGTATAAGCTTGTGTTTTAGATAATTGTTTATACTTAGACAAAATGTCGGACTTTTGACGGTTTTAATGGAGCGTTTTGTTCAGTAGAAGAAATTGTAAAGTGGCTTTTTAGTAGGCAAACTAATGATAGATTCGTTGAGCAGAAAAAGCCCTTGCTGGGCGCCACTTTTTAATATAACCTGACTTAATTAAGTTTAACTTAGTAAAGCTATCAAAATCCTTCTAAAATCTCTTACAACTACCAGTGTTACCAACAACCCACAGTCTTAAACCCGATAAAACAACAAAAGGCAAAATATCCCGCCATCTTACTAATTTACTAACAACATCAAACCAAAAGAACCCTTATTACCTTACAAATAAGGCTTTCAGTAACTAAAACGGAATACAAACCACGATCGAACGCCTCTCGATAAACAAATCAGATTGAATGTAAAGAGTGTCCGATTCATTCGATGAAGAAGCCTTATAAAAAGTAATCCGAAGGTATTAATTCTTTGTAGGACAGTTGTGGGGCAGAAAAATGCGTGGGTATTAAATTGTACTGACAAAGTATTGCGGGTAGATTGATTTATTTTTAATAACAGGGGAAATAGTGATTTAGCGAAGATGCTTTAATCTTTTGATTCTGTTCAGCGATTTTTGCTGCCGACTGTAGAAATTTACTCCATTTGTACTTGAAGTTCTGAATCGATGAAGTACCTATAAGTTTCTTCATATCATCATATATACCCAATACCCAAATATAATCTAAGTGATAAATAGGTCAGTAGTACCTGATACGTAAAATTATAGGACAATGAACCATCAGGAACTCTAACCGAGTTTTTATCGGCCCTCGACCAAAGACTGACTTAATTTTCCTTTCCAGAAGATTCGACCACCAACGAGGACGGCTCCGCGGGCGGCTCCCCGCGCCCGCGCAGCCCCCCGCGCGCCTCGCCCCCGCCGTCGCCCTCGCGCTCGTCCCCCCGCTCGCCGCGCCTCCACCCCGCCCTCTACCAGCCGCCACCAGACAACCAGGACTCGGACCCAGACGTCGACGAGAGCGACGACTTCGATAAAGACGAGAAGAGAGACCCCAATTCGAACTTAGGGAAGAGAAAGAAGAAGACGAGAACGGTGTTCTCAAGGTCGCAGGTCTTCCAGCTGGAGTCGACCTTCGATATGAAGAGGTACCTCAGCAGCTCGGAGCGCGCCGGGCTGGCTGCCAGCCTGCACCTGACGGAGACACAGGTCAAGATCTGGTTCCAGAACAGACGGAATAAATGGAAGAGGCAGCTCGCGGCTGAGCTGGAGGCGGCTAATATGGCTCACGCGGCTCAACGGCTGGTGCGTGTGCCGATTTTGTACCACGAGTCGCGACCGACGTCGATGCCTCACACTCCTCTACCGTTACATCCTCAGTTCTCCAACGAGCCAGGAGTCTACTTCTCCCCCCAACCCCCGCAGCAGCTGCAGCCGCTCCCCTCGTCCCCTGTGACGTCACGGGCGCCGCTATCCAGCCTAGTGTAGTGCTCGTTCGAAACCGCGCGAAAATTTGACAGCGCGGACAGACACTTCTGAACGTTAACTTTTTTTTAAGGACTAGTCAATGTAACCCTGAGTGTCAAATGCCAAATCGTTCAAAGTTCTTAAATTATTGTAGATAGGTTACGGTGATAAGATTTATTGTAAGAATTAAAGATAAATTGGAATGAAAATTATCTGACGTGTTTATAATTTAGTGTTGCCATATTCTAAGCTGTCATGTAAAAATCGATGGAAAACGTCGCGAACGTACAAATATCATCATTCCATTATGTAAATTATATGTAAATAAATGTATAAGTAATTTTGTAGCTAATTTTAAAGTTTCCTTGTATTTATTCTTCTAATATAGTTATAACAATTTGTAAATATCTAAAAGGAACTGATAAGAGACATGCTTTTTGATCTCAATCATTTTATTTTATTTCTCATAAGCACATAAATAATAATTACTTTTGATGAAGAACATTCCTAAGTCACAATTGTTAGAAATTTCTGCGTCGAGTTTATTCTCCATTCAAAAAGTTTAATAGTTTACTCGATGCATTTATCTCATATTGTTTGGGAAATAATACCAAGGAACTGAAAAACAGAACAAACAGATGCAATTGCTTTGCATAAATTGACAATGCGCGCGCAGAACTTTTGTAAATGAAATTTCCTAGTATTGTTTCTTTTAACTACTTCCCGAAGTCAAATAAGCTCCTTAATTATTATTCAATTAAATTCAAAGACACTTAACATCCCTAATACTAATTAAATAATAAGATTTTGTATAAACTTTTTGTTATTGTTTTAAATTGCTTTAAATGTAAGTTTTGTAAAATTGCTAGAGTACCTAAATAGAATTGCTTAGTGTAATTAATTGACGTAGGGTTATTTCGACATATCTTAAGTAATTTAATATTATTATCTGTGCTGACAACGTTGAGAAATAAAACGATTATGCAATAGATTTATGTGGCATTTTATTTATTTTAATTTTTTTAGTCTGTGGCCAAATCTGACGGCTTGAAAATTCTAACACAAGTGGAATGTCAAAATTTTTTCATGCCTTTTTTTTGAAATATATTGCAGTGCTACCCACAACTTTAACACTGAGTGAATGAATGCGGCAAACCATTTACATCACACGGTATAAGGATATAAAACTAAACGAAACATGAAGCTTGAAATAGATATTTTCCATGTATGTATCACTGTCAATAACATTTGAATCTTACTTGTCTAGCTTTTAGTATATGTTTGGTATTCAGAGCCGTTTAACCATACTGACTGTTGTTCGTAAGTCATGCCGTTTTAGTAATTAAAAAAATATAAAAAATATAAAAAGTCTACCGCTACTAAGTCGCTACCAACAAGCGCCTCGGGAACATCGGACCCCATTTCACAAAACCAACAACGTTATCCAAACATAATTACAGCCCATTATAAAATACCAATTAACTTAACCTCACAAAAAAACTATAAATACCCAAACTACAAAATTCGGCCACGTGGCGAAATAAACAGGCCCGTTTAACAGATAGTGATCAAGATTCCCCCAAAAGTGGGCGAATTCCGCCAAAAGTGGGGAACACTGGCGTGCGGCGGGAAACGGCTCTTTCCGGTTTACTACCGCGGGCTTCCGGGAGGGTGGACGTATGGAGTTAACACGTCAAAGTCTGGTAATTAAAAAATAAGTAGCAGTACATGGGTGAAGGTTTGAAATAAAAAGACATGAGCATTAGAGCAGTATTCTTTTGACCATCATACCGTTTAGGCGTAAGTATGTAGTCCACAACATTTTGACTATGAGAATTTTATTATTTACCACCGAGGTCCAAATTTGAATATAACAATAGTAAACTAAACACTATTATTATACCAATTAATACCTTTTTTTAAAGAGGATAATTGGAAGATATAGATGAATAGTTTCGGTGCCTCCGGTAAAGGCTCAGTATAACCAGAATTTGTAGTCAGAATACACTTCATTTTATGCTGTGGAAATAATAGAGACTATATTTTGGAAACTAAACTTCGGACATAGGCTTTGCACATTCCCTTCATAGATGCTGTAGGTATGTAATTAATTAGCTTGTAAAATTAATAAGCAATATAAGCAATTCTTTCGTTTTAATTATATCTCCTAGATCCAACTTAGCAGTTCAAAAAATGTATGATGTAATTATGATTGGTGTTTACGTTTCTAGGCCCTCCTTGGGCGCCATAAATTTCCTAATGTAGTTATTATAAACGTATTTAAGAGCATAACATTTTGACAAGACAAATGAAACCAACGAAAATTCGATAAATGTCTTAATTAATCACAAAGTTGATTAAGTTCTAGAGACCACCGGCGGAATAATTATTTTAATTCACTTTAATTGACAGTGTCCATTACGTTTATTAAACATTACTCACTTTTTGTTTATCGTTACTTTCGACAAAAAATGGTCATTTGTAATGATATCTGTTTAATTAAGCGATTTGCAATATTAATTCGATTATGGCTTGCCGTAAAAATGTAAAGGAACAGACTTTTTATCGTGCAAACGATGCCATGTCACGAGACGATAAAACGTTGTAAACCAATTTGACTTTTATTGTTCGGTAATAGAGATTGGATTGCGTTATCTTGGTATTTTGGTAATAATGGTCTGGCCTCTGACTTTGCACGCCATTCTACCAACTAACCGAAATGAAATTTTATTATAAAGTCATAAGGATCATTTTGGGATCATGGTGAGAACTATGTAAATTACACAGTTTCGTTTCTACTTACCAAAATCAACCTTATTGTCGAAACACGAGAAGTCAATATTAAAAACTAAGTTTGTACTATAACAGCGTCATCTATCGCGACATTAGATCAATTTGAATGCGTTTCAGAATCTTAATTTAATTAAAAATGGAATGCCACTTCTTTTTAATAGTTTGAATTTGGAATGCGCCTCGTGGCGGCTAAGTGTTGCCACGCTCCGGGCACGATTTCCGACATTTTGTCGTTATCTGTCACTTAATTATCGGAATTGAATTTTGGGTGTGCTGTTGCTTTTTTTTATTGAGTGTGGAGCGTTTTATCTGATTGTTTTATTTTGCGAGTGGTTGTGGGTGCGGATTGATTCAGTGCACGTTATTCTGACGTTGAAGGGACTTGGGGAAAAAGTAGAGTTTACACTTTAGACTTTAGCTATAATAAATATTCACCTTTAACAATAACACAGGAACAATTGCTAAAAAAGCTACTAGACCTGAAAATATCTACGTGTTATTTACGAAGAGGGTAGCTTGATTACATTAAAAAGTAGGTTATCTAATTAACTTTATTCGGTAGAATGTATTTATTGAGAATAATGTACCATAACCACCGATCAACATAAAATGTTCCTAAAAATGGCACTATATGCAACCACACCATGGTCAATAAGTGGTCAAAAAGAAAATAAGTTAACGTTATCTCACACCGAAAACCCAACATGTAAATAACACTGAAATGTCCCGTCACATCACATGAAACAAAATACGGCGGTTGTATCAATATCCACGTAATTACACCACGTTAACAATTATTTACGTTAAACGTCAGTACACAGATCACTGACATCAAGCGAAATAATGACCGCCCGCCATTTCGCTTGTTTGTTTTTAAAACTTGTAATTATTCAAATTTGGAACGGCAGATGCATTCACGGCGATAATCGATTTTGTATGACACTGATGTTCTCTTTTTAAATTTATAATAGCTTTGTTCGAGCCTACATTATGAAAAAAAAAGTTTGAGTTGAAACAATAGTAGAATTTAATTAGTAATGAAAAGAGTTTAGAGTTGCCATTTGAAATATTAATTGTCGCCCGCCGAGCCGTTAATGACACGTGTAATATTAGTCACAATTAATATTATTCATTTGAATAATTATTAAGTTTTATGGTTCGATGATGTCACAAATGGCATAGTTATTTATTTATGACTTTATATGTGACACTTCAGGTAGGTACATAAGGTCCCAGCTTCGGAATAGTAAATTGAAACGACACTTACGTACACAAATGAGATGTAGAGACTGACACCCTTTATTTATAAGTAGGGACCGACCGAAGGTTGATTTCTGGCCGAAGCCGAAGCCGATTGATCGGCTATTGCTACTACCCTCGGTCGAAGCCGAAGGCTTAAAGCCCCATGAAATTGGCACTGTTTTGGAAATTAAAATTATTCAAAATCTTTTAAAAATGAAAATGAAAATCTTTATTTGCCAATATGGGTAAAATATTAAAGTTGATAAAAATATAATTTATAGAACACCATATAAGCCCTTAGCCCGGTTACCGTAGTTAATAAACATTAAAACGATTTTATTACTAACAACTAAAGTAATAATTGTATACCTATAATTCTAATAATAAAAATCACAGTAAGGGAAGTTAAAAACAAACTTTCACGTTTATAATATTAGTAGGATTTAAAAAAAACAATATTGTACGAAAATTAGCAAACGGAGGGTTTTCAACAAATATTAAGCGCATGTACATTATACCTAAGAATCTATAACCCATAGGAATTTAGAAAGGTTAGAGTTTCTTGCTGACAGATTTTTTTACAGCACACACACAAATACAACAACACGAGAAATGTATATTATCTTCAACTTGATAATCTACGCGTTCCGAGAATAGGTTAGTGCCAGATATGCCTACAGACAAACAAACAGACGGACGACAAAAACTCGTTTTAAAGGTCTGTTGTACTTTTTGATATACGGAGTCCTAGACACTTATGTTTAAATTTAAATAAAACGAGCGACCCGCCCACGCTTCGCAATGGTGTAATTTTGGCCAACTTGCTCACGAAACATTGATTTTTGACTAACTTTAAAAAACTTTTTCCGATTGCCCTATATTTAAAAATTTAAATGAAAAAAATACATAAAAGATGGTGAAAACCGCATTAAAATCCCTCAACTGGTTAAGGAGGAGTAAGCGGCCAAACATACAAACAGACAGAATTAGCGACTTGGATTTATACTATGTAATGAAGTTACAGAAAGTGACGCAGGCGCAGTTTTTTGGCCTGGTATGATCCGCTGGAGCTGTCTGAGGGGTAATAAAGACTATTAAAAAGAGGTCGCCGGGATTTAAAAAAACTGACTTAAAATAATATCAATTTACCTGTAAATTTCCACATCAATAACATTATCAATTTAATTCAATCGATGAACAACCTTTATAATTTGTAAATGGAACATGATAACTTTGCCCGCGGCTTCACTCGCTATCTTGTATCGACTTTGATCTAACCGAGATAGCGACGGCGGGCTTTAACGGTTTTTGTGCATAATTTTACTGACGTTCTAAAATATATGATCATGTTATTTTCAGCATGCCTTAACATAAGTATGAATCTCAGATTCATATATTTTTTTTTTTCATTTACCTATTTTTGTTTTTTTTAATACGGGCAAAGGTAACCAAAGTGTAGAGTCTCGTGCAGTAAGCTCCACTCTCGTGGACTCTCCACACTTCACATGTTCGGTCTCCGCGACACGAGCTGCCACCACTATCCTGCACGCATCACTGGAACACAGTCAACTGTTTCACTGTAGAAAATTGCAGTACGGTGGTACTAAATAAAAAGTCGTAGCAAAAACTTAACTACTATTCAGCCTAACAACCAAAAGCTACTAAATTCTGACTCAATATATTTATTTTTATAACCTTACAACACCATAAGGGGATGACCCTGCTAATGTTTATTTTATGTAAATAAACTTACTCATTCGTAGTGAATTAGTGAGATCCAATTATTACCATGTAGCGATGTTTAGGCAGATAACCATTTGGTTATTTTGACTTTTTAGTCTGTGGCCATGTCACTGGCTGCATAAATTAAAAAAAAAGTTTACTAATGAGTTTGCATATATTATTGAGTATTGCAGTCATCTTTTTAAATGTAAAAGTTGGAAGCTGTAAAAGGCTATTAAATTTTTATTTTTTTGACCTTTTTTATTCAAGTTTAAGTTTAAATCGACAACAATTCGAATGTCATTGAAGTGTTAGTTCAAAAACATTCGATCCGATTTCAAATCCGTCGCCCTAATGGTACGGCAAGAATAAGTAAGTACGGTAAATAATTTAAAAACCTCTACGACAAACCTAACCAGATAGTATGATAATTTTTAATAATTTATTTAACCTTCCTTTTTTTAAAACTTTTTAGTTTATTGAGAAAGTGATTGTTAGTCGTTACCCTATAAATTTTATGTTCAACAAAGTTTTATTAGAAAGATTTTTTTATCACAGTTTATTACATATAATGCGATTAATCATTTTTTTTGTGAACTATTTTACTATTTTTATTGTTAAATTTGAATACATTTTAATTTTTGACAACACTTTCTGGCTCTTTACATCAATGGGGAGTGTCCAATGACACCTCTGATGTTTTGAAATAAGAACGCCGCATTCGCAATTTGAACCTACGAATTACAATTTCAAAAAATGAGGGAACTGTTTTTTTCTTTTTTTCTATTATTGTTGGCCATGGTTACACTAAAGTTAAAGGAAGTATTAAAAATAACCTTTATGTCTATGAGTTAAGGTTTAATAAAATATTTCTAAATGTTTTCTTATGGTTGTCGAATTATACAAAGCCGTTTATTTTTCTCTTTGTTCAGTATTAATGCCTCGATTTGGGCGTTAAGTTCCTTTTTTGAAAATGAATAGGTAAATACTAGAATCAAATTGCATACCATTGTAAAATTGTAGACATTTTAATCCGACGTATTCGTTTTGTTATTATATCTTTGGGTCGGTGTTAATTTGATTTAAAACGAAGTAGAATAAAAAATGTATTGCACTTCCTTTTCAACTTATTTTATAGCTTTATAATATTTTTAAAAACTTTTTGAAACTTTTCTGTGTAATGTACTTATACATTTTTACTAATCTCTACTTTTACCAATACGAACATCAAAGTTTTTTAATTAAACGCAATCAATCGCCGAGGCAAAGGCTACGTCCCATACAGCCCGTCCACAGACAATATAGATCCGCATCACACAATGGTCTCAGTGACGCAGACGAGCCACAGATTGTCTTATACAATTAGGTATCGATTGCATACACATGAATTGAGATGTACTGGGAATCGGGGGTACCATGTGATTGCCACTAAAGACATGGATCGTATTTATACGATGCTTAGATGTGATTGAGATAGGTACAGAGTTAAGTAATATATATATATATATAGATGAATGTTTTAAATAAAGAAGGAAAAGATGTGCCATTAAAGAGCTAATTTCTGACAACATTTTCGAAAGAAATTTTAACTGCAAACAAATTCAAATAGAGATAAAGCTGAGAAGCTTTCAAGTTTATGATATTGTTAACACAATACCAATAAGTATACTGAGGTACAGTTAAGTATATACCTATTTATCTTTAAAAACGATAAGCAAGTAAAAATATAAAGGTGCCTTGTTCGAAGCATTTATAACTAAATTCACCGTAAACTCCTGTTACCCAGTTTGTCTGTCGTAAAAATTATCACACTACATTGATTCGCAATGAAATTGTCAACAAAACTACCAAATTGCAAATTACCGCCATCTGGACGCGCGGTGACAGCTCCCAAAGGGTTTTGGCGCGCTTTGTTCAAACGTCAAGCGGCCATCTTGGCGGCATAGACAAAATTAGCGATTTTCCGCGCCATTGATCCCAGTAATGTTCAATTAGGCACGATAATCTTTTTATTTTAGAATAGACCGCTTTGCTTTAACTCTTACTTTAGCTTTGTTATTGTTTAGGATCAAGTAAATCAAGTAAGAAATATTGACTGAAGGCTTTCTTAAGTAATGTACTCGTGCGTGTTAAGAGAAAAAAGAGTAGACAGATTTGCACAGAAAGTTTTATCTAATATTGAGATGCTCCCATAATCTGAATCCTTCAAAATATCACTTTTATTTAAGCTAATACTGCTAATGCACTAGTTGAACAGAAATCAACAAATAAAAAAAATTAAAACAGAAATCGCCACTAAAAAACTTACCTACTTATAAAAAAAACGGAATCTTCACTCTCATCTTTTAAATACCTTTTCAGAACCACCGCAAGTGTAACATAATCAAATACTCTATTATGGCAGATATAGTATAGAAACAACAATAAGGGTGCGCCCACACTCAGAGTGCACCGATGCGCGAAATATGGGAGCAGTCGGGACGAGGCTAATAGCTCGTGTGAAGCACCCTTAACGGCGTTAGGGCTGGTGCAAGTTTATGTTTTTGGCGGGAGAAATGTTTAATACGTTTTTTCCAAGTAGCTACACTAGCTACCTACTTAATTCAATGGTATTTTTGACGATTGACTGTTTCATTATGTACGTACTCTGTCTTCTGGCAAGTTAAAAAATTTAAGTACCTATTAATAACTGACCTTCAGCTACAATTTTAAGATAAACATTTTTTTTTTTTTTGCCTTAAGCACTATCATAGTTTTTTTTTAATGACATATATCCTTAAACAACTATCATACCTAAATAAAATTAGCTCTTAGTAGATTGATAAAGTAAGATAGATAGGCACACTTTATTTGTATAATAAAGTGTGCCTACTACCGACGAATTGATCATTTTCACTCGTAAAATATACAAAATCGCTGCCTCTCCTACCTTGCTCTGCCTAAAATCGGGGGGTATAACAAATATTATTATTTTCACCGCTACATCAACTACTTTGTCGGCAAGACAGAAGCCAATCCCATTGTTTACTTGATACAAGCGATTTTTTTCGGTGGCGTCTAGCCTAACATCTTTTTGTTTTTTTTTCTTGATCTTTCGGCAAAGGTTTTGTTTTTTTTTTAATTGACGATAAGCAGTTTTAGCGTGTCCATAAGTTGTTATCGCTTTTTAAATCAAACTTACTTAGATTTGAATTGTGTATTGAGTCTCAGAATAATATACAAATATGTTTTTGTTGGGATTCTAGTTATATTTATTTGTTGAAAAGCAATATTTTACTATAAGTTTCAAACTTGACTATAGAGTAGAAGTCCATATTTGTTGTTTATTACGAATAGTATACGAAATTATGGGCTTTTGCAAGAAATTAAGGTAACACGCAGTTTATATTTTACAATTTAATTCACCTAAGCTAAAGTTATGATATTCCTGTCTAGTGAGTTACCCACTGCTGAAAAATTAATCTATTCATGTTTAATATCTAATTAAAACTTGGACACATATTGTAGGATTTGAAATACAGGGCTGTCGAAAACTGCGCTAGAATAAAAATAAAAAGCTTTTGGTTTATGCTAAAAGATTTTATTATAGCATTTTTTGTAATTTTCTCATTTTAACTTGCGTTCCCCTTTTGGAAGACGAAATAAAACTAAGTTATTATAAATTAAGCTTTTAAGACAAAACTACACTCTCATTTCATTCCATTCGACTTCCATAATCTCTCAACTAACAAAAAATACTAAGATATAGTAACAATAACAATATCACCCTTGTCGTTATTTCATCTTCCCTAATATAAGCTCTCGGTAAATAGTAATAGTAAATAGTATAGGTATTCTGTGTTTTGACTTCTAAAAATCATTTCAAAGAAAATATATTATGAAAAGTAATTATGTTTTATTCCAAGTCTCTAAATCAAAAAAGTTGGTTTTTATAATAGAGATCATTTTGCTAAGTAATCAAGAACCTAACTAAAAAGAAGGCTTATTATTTTTATCGACTACCTTTTTTTCTAATATATCTAATCTAAACATGCTTTCGATAATATTTTAATCATGTTTGCATTCCATAATCCCATTTCTCTCCGCTTCATTAATAAAATTCAATTAGAACACAGAAAGAGCGTATTTTCCAACTATTTTTTTAATTTTTTTCAATAGCGTTGTAACGTGTATGGATGAAAAATAAAAAATAATCGCCTCCATCAACGGATGTAGCTTTTGCGTCGTTAAGACTAGTGTTGTGCTTTATATCGACAGTTTCGATGTTTTTTAACTTGTAAAAAATTTAAACTTAATAGGAACAGCTCAATGTTTACATCTTACAATAGTGTATCTCGCATTATGCCTCTGTATAAAAACTAAAAGTATAATAATTTTGATTTTTATCTATTGCGTTATTTATGACTCAATATTTTATTGACCGACAGTCTAGTCAGGTTTTTTGATTAAAGAAAGGCTATCTTTCTAATGAATATGTGCAATTCTATATCTACAACTGCTTACTAAATCGAAGTCAAACTAAACTATTGAGATCTTAGATTTTGTAGTTTCCGGGAGAACCGTCATATAAACATTTCGGTAATTATTGTTTTAGCTTCTTCGCAAATAAAAGAGACGATTATCGATATCGATAACCATCAACAGTTTCCCATCCCTACAACACATCACATTCGGGAGAGCCGTCATATTTCATTTTTTATCCAATCTTTTCTGAAATCATACTTTTAGCGAAGTTTTTTTTAATTCGTTTTGGAATGATAACTACGGAGTGAAGTTGATTTTTTTTATTATCCGTCGAGTATCACTTTCGAGCGTATGGCTTTGACGGTGCACTCGCGTTAATGTGTCGGTATTAGAACTTTAATTTGTATGTGGGTATTCTTTATGATGATTCAAGTATTGTATGGTGATATTGCTGATGTTTCGTATAAAATTAATAAAATTTGCGGAAGGCTATATATAAAGTACACTAATTTCGGCATATAAAATTAGGCACTTACGTGTGAGGTTATTAAAAAATTCTCTCAATAGGGCTCCCTATTTCATATAAGTAGGAACCAAGTCAGAGACCTAAAACATTATAACTGCTTATTTATAAATATGTACTGCATAGCAACATTAATCAAACGATAAGAAAAACCATGTAACCAATAAACACGTTGGTGCTCAATGGCGCGTTTTTGGGGGTCGATGACTTTTCGGACACAAAAAACTCGGAATTTTTTGTGTCCGAAAAGACATTGACCCGCTTTTGGAGAATAGTTGGGTCTAATTGGCTGCCAAGATTTTAGTTGAGCCTGTGACGTCATACGGAGACCGCGCTAATACTTGCATTCATTTAGGTATTACTACTGTAACTAGATAAAATAGTCTTACTGTCCACAGATTTTGAACTTTATGCTGTTTATGTTAAAGAACACATTGAATTAAAGTTGGTATCAATCATGGTTGCTATACCCCGAATGCACTGTCATCCGCGTAAATATCAGTTATGCAGTCATTAGTGCTGGCAGTGTGTGTAAAATAAAGCCTCTACGCCGCTGTCTTTGGGTATTTTGTTTATGGACCTTTCAGATGCTCGGCAGCGTTCGAAATTTGAAAGCGAGCCGCCATTTTGTAGGAGCTGTCAGTTATGGCGCGCATATGGGTTCGGGTGATTAGATGTTTTCAGGTGGAGTATTAATTGAAATATAGATATGCGCGATATGATCATTGCTACTTTAGTTATTGTATGATAAAGCAACTTATAACATTTAGATGGCTACGAAGACAGCCTTAATACATAATAATATACTCGGATCTTACAAAATATAACCATACTAGTGGCCGCCTGCGACTCCGTTCGCGTGGAAGTCGGTTTCCCGTGGGAATGAGAAATTTTCCCGCGGTAAACGGGACCCTATGTGTTATTCTGATTTATAACCAATATTACTGTAAAGTTTCATAAAAATCCATCCAGTAGTTTTTACGTGAAAGAGTAACAAACATACATCCATACATACTCACAAACTTTCACGTTTATAATATTAGTAGGATAATTAATTTGGTATAATAAAATAACATTAAACAATCAGCTTAGAAAATGGTACCCATGGTAAGGGTGTCTTTTGTGTTGACTAACTAATTAAAAACTAGAATGCAAAATCATAATGATTAATGGTTAACAAGTCATCAAATATTACGATTTAATTTCATACCCTAAAAATGTCTTTAATAACATTTTCCGTCTTAAAACCAACTTAATTTTCATAGATAACAAGACTGTTATGATAAAACAAAGACAATCAGCGATGTAATCTTAATTATTTATTTCACTTTTCTTGTAATAACTTACCAACTACTGCAACATAAATTGATCACCTTCTTAGTGCATTCTTGATGACTCAAAAAGGTGGTGACTTTTTGCTGCCTAATTTAATTTCCGAACTAAGCCCCTGCCCGTCTTTATCTTATCACCCCAACTAATGATACACCGAAACAAATTAAAGAAAATAAAATTAAAAACCTTCCCCTAACATTCGGTATTTGAATAAAAAAACAATTATGTCAAATACCGTTGTTTTGATCGCATTAAAATGACGTTAGATTGATAACGGATTATTTTGAATTTAGAACGAATTACTTTGAATTTAGAAGTGGGTAATGCCTTTGTTAAAACGCGATGTTAAGCAACGGTGCCTAATTTTGAATTAACTGATGTACACAATATGTTACGGTTGAATTTTTGAATTAATGTATGTAGATAATTATGCGTAAGCGTGTCGAAATTTTAATTTTAGAATATTTATAAAACTAAACTATACGTATTACGTTAAGTTAAGAACTTTTTGTAGGTATGTGACTTCATAAAATATGTTAATATTAATTTTATATAGGCATTAAAATCCCTCAACTGGTTTAGGAGGAGTTAGCGGACAAACATACAAACAGACAGAATTAGCGACTTGGATTTATACTATGCAATGATGCTTCCATCCAGTTTATCAAAAAAAAAGTATAATTACAAATAAGTAATCAATATTGTTTTTAAAGAAAATGACTGTGTCCTTTTATGAAGCTTACAATGAAAACGCATATAAACTTTTGGCAGATGAAATAGTTTAGTGTTTCAGAGAAACCGGTGTCATGGAGACCGATTGTTGAAAATCGGGTAAGTCAATGTCAATGTCAAATGTCAACGTTAGCATTGTAATGTAAAACTATTTGGATTATAAACTTGACACTGGCACAATGTGCATATCATATTTGCACCATGGCCAAAGAAGAAAGAAAAAAACACTATGTGGATTGATTGATTGATTTTGCCAATTATTTTTGAGAGTGTAAAAAATAAAATTATACGCAGCATGCAGACTGATTCGTTGTTATTTAATGTGCCTCGTTTATCTTAATAACCACCAATTGCATCGAGAGAAAACATCCTAGTTTACGAACAGAAGTTGTTATTCCTATCATGTAAAGTGTGTAGAGTCCACCACAGGAGTCGAGCTTACTGAACGAGACTACACGTTAGTCGCCAACTGCTTATTTGACTATTATTAAAACATAGACCCAATATCATCGAGTTATCTACAGCCATTATCAGAATGACAAGAATTAAAAAGCCAGGTGTTTGTAATCTAGGCGTAGGTGACAATTTCACCCTACACATTAGAGGGTATTTAATTGTCCGTGCCAATGAAATTAATTCCTAGTTGTAGAGTCACCGGGTGGCGGAATTAAAAGTATTGGATGAATTATAGGTATGTTTGCCTTGAGTTTGAAAAAAAAACGTTTTTTTTTTGGTGGCATAGGCAAAGGGTAGTAGGCATGCGGGTTTTTATTGTTAATTTGTTGAGTGTGTAGGTAATTAATATTAGATAAAAAGAAGATTTGGATAGGTTCTTTTTTGAAAATAATACATGAATGAAGATAATAAGCATGTGCTGGAGGTAATTTCAGATTATTATAGTTTAGTGTAAATTAGATGAATTCTAAAAACGGAAAACCCACCATTAATGAACTTCAACTATGGAAAAACAAAGGCATTAGGATTTTTTATTTATTAAATTATTGTTAATCATTCGTATGCAAATATTATAAATAGAAGTAGTTTAAGGCAGTAACTCCAAAAGACTAAAAATAAAACCTTTTGATATCACCAATAAAAAAACTAACCTCAAAACATTTTCCCTCCGACGTATCGCCACCAAGGTAAACGTAATTAAATCAGCCGCATCACACACGATACTCGCTTGTTAGTCTAAAAGTGAGTTTTATAACGACGTCCGCTAACGAGCGCTTTGATGGTGCTCGTGTAATTAATGTGGAGGCAGAATAAGGCGAATCTAGCGTTACCGTGCGCGGTGGGTGAAAAAAAAAGTTGGCGGAGTAAGGAGGTCGCGTCATTATAGTAGAGGTAATCAGATTTATTATAAAAAGTACCTACATCATTAAAATAATGTCAAGGATTAGAATCATGACTCAGGAGTGATAAAATTCTCGTTTTATGAAAGAATTTGCCTATTCCTTTAAAAAATAACTAAGTATATGAATTGTTTAGTCAAATTCTTAGATCATTTTATTTATTTCAATATAAAGCAAGCAGGTGTGCATAAATAAGTTGAACTATTTTAGCTTAGGTTTGGAACAATATAAGCTACATTTTTTTAGGACCTTCATGAAATCAGCAATTTTAACATGAACCATAAGTTCTTTGAGAAAGTTACTGACTTGAATTCGTTGGTACGTTTATGTACCCGTTAAAAGTTCATCTTAATTCTGCGAGGGCTACATCGAAATTCCGTAGAGTCCACGACGAAAGTGTATATGCTTTTATGCTGCACGAGTCTCTACACATTGGCACCAACCAAACACTCTTACCTAGCCACTATATGCCCGTCAGTGTTGCTACAAATAAACCCGTAGGTACGAGTATATCATGTCACGGCTCTGGTCGGCCATTACCACACTTCAAAGTGGAGGTAGTCAAAGGGCATTATCTCTGTTGATATCCGAGACGTCATACTGGGTGGTTACCAGTTGGGGTTAGATTGGATGAGAACGTTTTTTTTTTAATATGACATGTTTTTTTTTAATTTTAGTTTTTTTTTATATGACATGATTTTTGGTTGAAAGTGAATTTATAGTTACTTATTTACGAGAATTACTTCTACCAATGTGTTTTATTTTAAGAGTTATTGGTTGGTTTCGAAGACTTGCGAGGCAGTGGGTGTAGTTTCAATTTTAAAGATGAGTTTTTTGGTTTGCGTTTGTCCTCTTTTGTTTCAATTAAGTGATTACGTGCTTTATCACATTTTTAAGTATATATTTCTATTAAAGTTAAAAGATTTTAAGTTAGGTATACAGAAACATATATATTCTTTTGTTAAGTAGTTAAATGAAATTGTTATTTGAAAGATCAAGACCATTTTCAAACACTCAAAAAACATTGATTACATCGGAAATATAAACTGTATTAACTGAAAAAGAACTTAAACTGTACCAACTGAAAATAACTTTCTGGTAAACCTCCGAACGCACCCCTCAATTTAGGGCCGAATAATTACTCTATTAGTTCAATAGCAACACAACGCGCATTATGTCGAACCATTGTTGAATTCGGACCGCGGGCGGACGCTTGAGTATTGACATATTTCGGACCGCAGCCGAAAAAAAAAGAAGCGCGCACCTTGTTTTTTTTTTATAAGAAAAAGGTCATGATTCTTTGTATTTACAACTTGTAAGTATTTATATTGAAGTTAGGTTATTGATAGTTTTTTGTTTTTATTACAGTTATAACATGTGGTTGGAGAAAAACTAATTAAACTGTCTATTTTATAGGTATGCCTAGATTGAAATTTCAAATCAAAAATAATCATATCTTTAGTATTAAAATGCAATTCCATCTGTCTAAACTTATAACCACATCCACTAACATTTAACTACCAAGTGGCCAATAAAAGCACATAAAAATAAACCGCCCCACCACCATTATCAGACTGCTGCGGTCCGCGCCATAAAACATTAAAAAAATATTTTATTAACCCCTGGGATGGCGCGATGATTGTCAAAACAACTGGCGTCATCAGCGGTCTGTGGAGTAAAATCAGTCAAATGTGGTTGATTGAGCGATTTTTGAGAATGGGTAGGGTGGTGAAAGATTTCTAGTTTAAGAGTATTGATTAGTTTGATTATTGGAAAATAATTGGGGTATTTTATTGTTAATAATCGAGAAAATTGGTGTTATAACTTTCTAAAATGGTACTTACGGTAAACGGTAAATATGCCTTTAATCAAAGTTCGTTCGTTCGAAAGATTTCAGAGAGGAGAGGATATAAATTACAAACAAAACATTGCAAATTTTAACTTACTTTAAAATGCCTAAATAGTAAATGATTCCACATTAATAAAATGTCATACATACATATGTGTCGGTAAGACTACATTTCCACCAGCTTAATCTCAACCTAACCATAATGCCCCATCATAATGCACTACTCTCATTTAACCGACTCTTAGTCCAATTCCTCCGGGGTCTGAACGACCCCACA
Source organism: Emmelina monodactyla (assembly GCA_916618145.1). NCBI lineage: Eukaryota > Metazoa > Arthropoda > Insecta > Lepidoptera > Pterophoridae > Emmelina > Emmelina monodactyla. The sequence continues at coordinate 6,709,927 of OU745324.1, forward strand.
GAGATTACAATAAAAGGCCGGGAGGACAAATCCTTGTCCTGATGGTCATAATGAATATAAACATTGAATGAGTGATTGAATGAACGATACAGAATGGAACAGTGATGTATTAGGTATCAATAGTTTAAGTGTAGGGGGTTATTGGGATGTCCATCTGTGTTTTAGTTGTTTCTACAATTATTAGTTTTTGGTGGAGAATAGTACTTTTTTTGTTTAGTTTGCGATCATCGTTATCCATTGCATAAATATTTAATGTACCTCCTGCCAAGTATCTTTTGATTTTTCGAAACATGCTGAGATATTTAATATAATGAATAAAAACTTAATTAAAATATAGTATAATAATATTACGCAAATAAATAAACATATTTTTTTTAATCGTGATTTAAAAAAAAAAGGAAACTTGGAGAAGTCGTTGAAATTATGGACGTCTGTGACTGCAGGTCGTGCAATACGCTAAAAATCAAAATTTTGCTACCTACAACTTCAATTATAGTTGGGACAGTTACTGATACGGAGACCTTATGGTAAAGAAAGTATTAGCTTAAACTGTTGAGCAATAAGTAGCAATAATAATAATTTCTAAAACACTAATACACAAGGCTCATTACTTATCACGGTTTTAAAGGAGAAATCACATCATATGTGGTAGTTTTTTATTTAATGCTGAAATCAAGTTGGTAACTTCTCTTCGGAAACTTTGTCTTTCAGACCGCATACCTTTTTGTAAAGTTTTTATACTATATCGCAAAAAGTTCATATTTTGTAATGTGCATATGCACTATGTAGGAAACTTATTGCTGGAATACTGGCAGCTATTGTTTTATATTATTCAAATAGATTCTAAAGAAGAAACAATGAGATATTGACAGCTTCCTTCCAGACACAGTCATATTTTCGTGCTCGGACTGTGAGCACATAACATTAAACTCAATCTTATGCTTTAAATATAAAGCTGAAAACAGTTTCAATTCTTTTATTCTCTTGCACGATATCCTCAAACGTTAGTTATTTTCTTTACAATAATTATGGTTAAAAATCATAAAGCACGCTCTCATAAAGCACTTAAACAAACTCCTGCCAAAAACAAAGCCACCATACGTCGACTTAATCACTGCTAAATGTAAATTAACTAACATCCCTTATCACGGGGTTGTAATTGCTAAACCATGTAACGCGACCCCATAACGGGGCCATTAGAGTCTATTGGGGTCGTTACGACCCGGTCGGGGCCCAGCGCGCGCCGTTTTGGGGGTTAAAAGGAGTGATCATTTGTAGGTGCTGTGTATTGGTGATGATATGTACTTAGGTACTTAACTTATTAATCTGGATTAAAAGTTTTCAAGCATAATTCTGAAGTAAATAAACATCGATCCAGCTAGCGGTACACGACTGTTTGGCATTCATTGTTTTCCTTTGTAAAAGAATTGATTGTAAGTAACAGAAACAAAACTAAAATTTTGCAAACGGCTAATCGTCAAAAAGGTATAGCAATTTGTTAAAAATATAGCTAGGAATATTACGCATCTAGTCAAAAATAATCAAACTACATTATGTAAATTCCATTTAAAAATAAAACTTGAAATATAAACTAGTTACAAATAACTCTATAGTCTATCTGTTTATAGTATTTATGCACCCAATTAACAAAATCAATCAAACTCAAAATATATAACTTGACGTTCCAATAATGACTCCGCGAATCAGATTTAACCGCCGACCGAATCGAATACAAACATCTCTCAATTCAAATTTCGAACCGGCTTATTCCAAATTCAAATAGACAATGTTAGCTGAAGAGGAACATTAGGGATTACTAGGGCCGGGGCACACTGAAAGAATTTATAAAGTGCATCAATTTTTTTTACACTATTATACATATTTGATTATTATTCTACTTTTTTAATCTATTTACGTAAAAAAGGAACTAAGTAGTAAGTACTTAAGAACGAGTAACCAAAACATTACCGGAAAATTGCTATTAAATGTTGAATATTAGCTTTTCAGTAAATTTTCAGCTCAGGAATACGCTAACAATTATTGCCTCATTAGTTGAACGTCTGTCAGATTGGTAATCGCTTCTTGAATCTCAGCTGATAAATAAAGCAAAGAAATACCAAGGTGAACTTTTTGTAAAGTAGGTTACAAGTATTCCTTGTTTACCACAAAACTTTTTTTTCCTGAATATCGCTATTTTTATTGTAATTTTATACAATAACTGACAGGTAATAAAATAAATTAACAAACGCCATGTATGCCCCGACCTCGGCGGAGCTATTACCGTCGAGCGAGTGGCCAAATGGCGGGAAACCAGAGCCCCGCGCCAAACTGCCGAATACAAATAAATAGACCAGATAATTCTGCCTAATGGGTTTAAGCGATAGCTGCGTAAAAAAAAAATTTTTTTTGGAAAATACTTCAAAATGATTTAGTTTATAGAATTGCTAATTAATATTATAGGCTAGATTATCTTTGCTACATCGTGCAAAACTATCTATCTACCTTTGTATTTGATTTTTAAGTTATGTGCATTCCAAAATAATATTTAAATGTTGTCATTAAAATTGCAGCAATGGCCATTAGTTAATTAAAGTCAAATAAAAATCAATAAGAAGCGTTACATCCGTTATAAAACCGTAAACAAAGTAGCAGATAACATATCATAATAACATTTCAACAGGCCACTTACAAAAAGTCTTTAAATTAATACAGTCACGCCCTAAAACTCATACCCATCATAATATTATTCATAAATACAAGAATTAACACGAAAACTGATTCGAATAGGCTGTATAAGCGTAATAACATGTGCCACCCTCGTTTTAAAAAGCGAATTACTTTTTTTTAAGCACACAGCAATCCATCTTCACGCGAGCTTTTATTAAAACGCGGGTGTCAGCCATTAAAAAGATAGGTTTCTGTCACGAAATTTAAATGGTCGAAACGCGGCAACGCTGGATAATAATAATAATTAAACGTAATTAATTATCATAGAAAATGCTAAATTAGAATGTGAATTTAGTTTTATTAGACAAAACAAAAAAAATGTGATTGTGTTTTTTTTTAATATTTGCCTGCTCGCAAATCTCGTTAATCTACAGATTAGTAAGTAATTTTGTTGGTACGATAAATTTTTGTCTTTTTCTACCTCAAGTCGAAATCTCAATCGAAAATGGAACCATCTGTCACCACAATGAGCGCTAACATGAGCACTTCGAGAGCTTTTTTGAAAATCGAATGTTATTCCTTTACTCCACACAAAAATATACTCTAACCTATACAAGATAGGGTCGAATGTATCTTTTAGATAAAAATACAGTCTCCCTCGTTTTTGTTTGGATTAAGTATGTGAATCGTAAATTCGATCTTTGACACCTTTTTCATTAGGAATCGGGTGCGTAGGTACTTTCTATGATTATATTGACAGACCGCTATTTAGATCGTGCAAGTCAAATTCAACCTTAGAGTGAATGCATAAGATTCAAATTGTGTTGCAATTACTAATCGCATGTTTAAATTAAAATGTTCTACCAGTCTATTCGATAGTAATTCGAGGGGTTGTGAATCGTATGATTTTCGGCTGTCGTTTTATTTGCGTTGATGTAATTGTATTTTCTTTTGTAATAGAGAACATATTTGTTATAAAGGGTTGGGATGAACTCCTGTCAATTGGTTAGTTTTTATTACGTTACTATTAAAAAGAGGTATTTAAAATATCACTGTATTTTTTTGTCTTATTCTACATATTTGTACAAGGATTCGAATATTGACAACACACCTTTATTTTTCTTTTTAATTCATCGCAAGTCTAAACAGCCAGTGGCAGTATTCGGGATCGAAATTTCGAAATTTGAACCGACGAACAAAGGCGCGAAACACGTGACAGGACAGTATTCGAAGTGTTCCAAAAACGAATTCGGTGTGAAATGGCGATGTCGACGCGCGGATGAGCGGACTCGCTCGCGGCTACACAGAGTAGGCACCGGTTCAGAGTCACTGAATACATTTAGATGCCAATTAAAATTAAAACGGGTTATAGCATTCTGAGAAAAGCCGCATTGCATTGGTATTATAATCGTACTCATTTCACCACCACTATTATTAGTAATCTTACAACCTGCTTCAAGTGAAGCAAATCATAATCTAAATTATGTGTTTTGATTGAAAACACGGCTAAACTGAAACTAGATTCCTCCAGAAGAGTATCTCTCCGAGGTGCTTCGGTGCATTCTTTGAGGAGTTAATGTTTAGAGTTAAGTGTTGCTTCTAAAAGTAAGTATATATGATTCTTAGGTTACAGGTATAAAATATAAAAGTATATATTCGTTTACAGCTTCTTAGCTGTTCTCTGAGGTGAAACTCTACATACTAATTTCGGTTGTCCTCATTTTACATAAAACCCTCTCCGCCGTCTCTACTCTGTGTATTTCCAGCCAGTACATTGTACACAGCAGGTCGCTGCCGACGACGAGATTTCCCGACGGATCCCGAGATGAATACTCGGGACAGGGATGCTCGGAATTTGAAATTAGAAGAAGAAATCTGTTTTTTAATAGGCTGGTATCCACCGTAATTTGGGGAGGTTAGGTAGTATACCGTTTTATTTTTTCTAGTCCTAATTATATTATAAACGTGAAAGTCTATGAGTATATGGATGTATGGATGGATGTTTGTTACTCTTTCACATAAAAACTAGTGGACGGATTTGGATGAAACTTTACAGTAATATAGGTTATACATCAGAATATCACATATTGTACTTTTTACCGCGGGAAAACTTCTCATTTCCACGGGAAACCGACTTCCACGCGAACGGAGTTATGGGCGGCCACTAATTCTAAATAAAATATAGCATTAAATACGTAAGAACTATGATTTCTATTAAAAGAAAAATAATAAAAATTATTTTTACCATATTTTGTTCTAACAGTTTACAAGTAAACTTTTTTTGTAGATCCACTAATTGTGTATAGCAAAGCAAAGAACAAAAACGCTACCAACGTACCAATAGTACATTCCAGAGGAGATTTTTCAATGCCCAACTGTTACAAAACACCAAGTTTGTTTTTTAATTTCAAGGTAAATTATACAAATCCAATTCCTATTGTACAATAAATAATATCTATAAATAGTAGGTATTGGTAGCCCTGTCTCTTCCCGCGCTAATCAACGCGCTGTCTTACCGCGGAGTTACGCGCCACCATTTGAATTTAGAATGGGAGCAAAATATTGAACTACTTAGGGTATAGGTCTAGGTGTATGTTCTCTTTAATAAAGTTGTTAAAACAAACAACATATGCCAAGTTTATAAGCTTTAAGACTAACTAATTGCCTCTATTTTTAACTAACCTCTATGGATAAATTCTAAATTTTGAGTTAAGTACTTAAATTACCTATCTTATAATTTTATTTTTACTTTCAAACAGCTGTGATTTATCGAATGGTTGACCTTGCATTTAGTGACTTAATATTAAATTAACCGGAGCTTGATGTATGATATGTAAATGTTTCAGCCTATCAGAATTTGGAAATATATCACAAACAAAACTTTTCTAATAGGGTATTTTTCACGAACTTTTAGAATAGACCTTCTTAGAAATAATAATTTTCTCTAGATTTCTTTTTAGCTGAACTTCAGGTAAGCCGTTAAGTAAAATAAAAATATTTTAACATAGGCTATTGAATCAAAGTTATTATCTACTATAAAAGCAAAAAAAGTAATGCTTAAAATAAATGATCAAAAATAAATTTACCTTTACCTATATATTTTCCAACGTGAAACCTCGTAAAAATACAATTCAATCTACAAAAGTACGATTATTTAAAATCTGATCGCATTTTCGCGCCATGATTTTTCCATTCCACCACACATTCGAATGACTGCGTTCTCATTTACGCAATGGCATTTGACGGCGGAGGCCTTTGTCAGCGCGTGGATTAAAAAATAAAATGACGTTTCGTTCCGATTGAAGTTTTCGCGGGCAAAATGACAGATGCCTTTTTTCTTTACAAATGAATTATTTTCTTTTTCTTCGCTTGGTTTTTAATTTTGTTGCCTGAATTTTTGTATTGTTATAAATTTTCTTTCTTACGTGGGTAGACAAACGACAAAAATGTTTTCTTAATGATATGTAAATATACAAAAGAAAATCATTAAACACATGAACGATCTCTAATTGTATTTGTATTCACAGTTGAACTCGACAAAAAACTTTTTTAATCAAACAAAAAAGAAAATCCTAAACAGAATAACATTGACGCTCATTAATATTTATTGAAAAAATGCTCCAAAGATCGAATGTTGAACAATTTCTATAAAGAGATACCGAGTTAGGTGAAAGAGCGGAAAAATCTATCCCAACATTCTATCTTCCTACCAAAATCTTAATCTAGCTCTTATCACTTCGTATTAAAGTTGGTTTCTTAAACAAACGCGTGAAATGGAACGCAAATGCTTTCAAATAAAGTTGTCGAGCAGCCAAATTACGTTTGCGGTTGCCAAAACCTTTGCATTTTTAAAGTCGTTCTTACACCTTAAACCTCAAGGTCGTGTTTCCTCTATCGTTTTACATCTGAGTAGTTTACCACGCTTGTGTTTATGATAATACCATTTTTCATATTAAAAGTTGTCGTGAGTGTTTGGCGCATAGTCCCGCGTGTAATGTATCGACTGAGATTATTTTTACTTGCTTTGAAATAGAGATATTACAAAGCAACTGTGTCGCCATTTGCATTCGATTGGAAAGTGGCGCGAATATATAGTAACAAGTTAAAGTAATATTAGTTGGAGAGATAGTTAGTGATTTATATTTAAACTTATATTAAAAAGAGGGTTTTTTGGTTAGATTTAGTTTTTTATACCTACATAAGTAAAAATATGCAATCTGATTTAAAATATATCCAATTGAAATTAAGGTGTAGGTAATTATTATTATAAATACTTAGGTACCAAAGCATAAAAGTTTACTTAAGATATTAGCAGGCATCATGTAGAGATTTTACTTTTAATTTTGCATTATAAATGCTAATTTATTAATTTTGAAGTTATAAACACTGGAAAAAGGAACGCGGGCCTCCGAGCATTACGCGACTGGGACTCGAACCCAGGACCTTTGGATAACCGGTCCAATGCTCTTCCAACTGAGCTACCGCGCCGCTACGTTGACCCATCGAAATTTCTCCCAGTATCTATGTGCTTTCGTCATATAGCTGACGTTATTCCATCAAATGAGAGGCGTTTCCGCCTCTTCATTTCAGTAGAAATACCTTTACAGGATATTTAACTACTAATTAAGATGAAACAAGCTAATGATTGAGATTTTACTTTTAATTTTTTTTATTTTCATTACTTTTAAAATTAAAAGTAAAATCTCAATCATTAGCTTGTTTCATCTTAATTAGTAGTTAAATATCCTGTAAAGGTATTTCTACTGAAATGAAGAGGCGGAAACGCCTCTCATTTGATGGAATAACGTCAGCTATATGACGAAAGCACATAGATACTGGGAGAAATTTCGATGGGTCAACGTAGCGGCGCGGTAGCTCAGTTGGAAGAGCATTGGACCGGTTATCCAAAGGTCCTGGGTTCGAGTCCCAGTCGCGTAATGCTCGGAGGCCCGCGTTCCTTTTTCCAGTGTTTATAACTTCAAAAGGCATCATGTAATTGACTGTTTAATCCTTATAGAAAACGTACGTACGACGTATAAAATCTATTAAAATCAAATCAACAAGGGACCAATAAGCACATATTTAATCTAACTCAAAGTACTACAACAAAGCGTCCCTCACTCCAACAATCACAACATCACAAGTCAATCACAACAGCCAATATCTAATCCACTATCCACACGACAAAATTAATCACCGACAAAATCGTACATGAATCAAGAAACCATTAAATAACCAATCCGCATTTTATTTTCGCCAACCCTAGAAACGCGGCGAAAAAAAAACTCACGCGCGAATCGCAACTCTAATGTCACAGTGACAGATGTCATGCGACCAGGGCTGCCACGCGCAAAATAATCCGAGTTGCGTATTTAATCATGTACAAAGGATGAATATTGCGCGTTTCGGGGCTACATACGAGTCGTATTCAAAACTGACAAAAGAAAAAAGCAATCTTTGCAGATTGGCATTTGGGGGGAGCAAAGCACAAAAGGTCCTTTTCGAGGGACATTGTCGACGGCGGATTGAAAAGCGTTTTGTCGTCAACATGTTATTCGGTAATTTAGTGTTGCCCGATTGAAATAACGAGGGACGTAATTGGAAAGGAGGTTTTAAGTCGCACATGTGATTGATTACTTTAAAAGTTATTGCGTTGACTTCTTTTAGGGATTGACGGAAGTTTATCTCGCATACGTACACATTTTATGTTAAGTTTGAGTTAATGTTAGTATTAACTATCTTTAAAGAAAAATATATGAAGTAAAGCCTCGTAAAGATGGAACTTTTAGATGTTTGATGAAGATCAATGCTATGTATGGTATCCCTTGCTTGTCTTGCAATCACAGCTCATATTCGTCTTGACAGAATTTTAAGTACTTCATTTGACGTGATTGTATTGGCCTCGATTCGACCTATACCTCACAATTTCAATGCTCTTGCCAAGCTCCAGTAATTGTATTACTACCATGTCAAATTAAGCTATTCTGCTAATATCGATCAAGATATCATAGACCGAAGCGTAGTGGTTAATGTAAGGTAGATTTATAGCGATTCAATGATCTGTCAATAGCAATTTAATATGTAAATTGTTAGAAATATGTTAGAGCTTTAATGCAAATCTTGGGGTGTTTCGTCGTTTCGCCCCGGTCCTGAAAGCACCGCGGTGCGAAACGCACAACGACGCTTTTTGAATGGGCCAATTCGCCCCGCGGTGTCAATTGGTGAACAACTTTTTTCGACTTCGTCGTTTGACACCGCTATTTTATAAGCCAATGATTATGTACAGTTAAAGACAAAAGTGAATCATTTGTGTGAGTGGGAGGGAGAGCTAAGTCCATCTTGCTCACACCATATTTCTTATACAATAATATTATTGCAAGACTGTACCGACAAGGGTGTTTCCGATGATGTAAGTTTTCTTTAGTTTTTTCTATTTAGAGGCTTGATTCCGACTGAGACATCGGCGCTCTCTTCGGCCTGTTCATATTCTAAACCGAGCAATACCTTAAAGAGAGCACTGTTTTAGCGAATTATTTTGACTATCATTTTCACTATCCTAATCGTCGAAAATCGTATTTTTATCTATCTCTCAGCACTACGAATCTTTATTAATAAAATGTAAACATAATATGATAGATATTTTTATAGTTGTTGAAATAAACTTAAATCTATACACTATATATGAAACTTAATAACTATAAACTTAAATCTAAGCCTAAATATGGTCGTCGTGCACAGGGTGTCTTCCGTTAATTCGTTATATTTTGGTAAGTAAATACATATGTATGTAATATTTTTTGTTACAATATGCATTTTTAGAGTAGTACCTATACGTAATTACATTACAAAACGTGAATTATTAATATCACCATTAACCATTTGATAACTCCGAATACTTTGCGTTTCTATGTTTAATCAAAAATGTATTTATTACTTAAACAATATGTAACCACGACTAAATTGAGTTACATGTACGAATAATTAGAGAATATTTAAATAAACCCTACCTACCTATTTAATCTACAACTTAATTGTGTACTCAACTGTACAAAAATCAATAATAATATTTTTGGTGGTGGTGCCAACTGACGAAGTCGAAAAATGTTATTCCCGTTTGACACCGTTGTTATTATTAACTAGCACCGCGGGGCGAATCGGCCAATTCAAAAAGCGTCGTTGTGCGTTTCGCACCGCGGTGCTTTCAGGACCGGGGCGAAACGACGAAACACCCAAATCTTGTGTTGTTCCTAAAACGTGACATTTTCTAAAAAAAACAAACGGGGAAAAACTGCTACGATTGCTACGGCTACCGTAGCTACCTACTACGGGATATCGTAGCCTAATAGCAGTCCATGTAAAAAGTATTTAAGGCAAAAAAGTAGTTATGTCTATGGTAATAGATTGTATTTTAGTAGTTATTAACACTGTTCCAAGTTTGAAGCTCACAGAAGATGCATTCGAACTGTTGCGTCCATTCATTACTCGGAATTCGTGGAAGGAGGGGACAATTCTATAAACGGTGATATTTTTATTACGGACGGTTATATGTACATAATTAACTTTTTAAAAAATATTTTTGGTATCATGTGTGTATTTAAATTACATGGAAGTGTTATAAGGTGTAAAAAAGCAATAGATTTAAAAAACAGTCATATTCCAAATTGTCACTATAATATTTATTACACTCAATTTACTACATTAGAAAATGATAATAGTTTCAATTCAAAATATACTTAAGTACCTTATTTTCTTCTTTAGTGTTTATTGTGAACAAGTTATTTTAAACCACAAACGAAAATGATTTTTATACCATTAAACAATAAACACCATTAAATCAATTTGAAAAACACAAAAAAAATCTTACTCTGAATTAAAATCGAAATTCAATTACCTAAATAATTAATTAGTAAAGAAAACATGTTACTACCCGTCATGCCGAATTACTTTGAATTGAGAACGTACCGAACTAATCCCGTTCTTTGCCTCCAATTTGGTTGATTGACGCGTTCGATTTTCAAACGCCGTGCGCTCAAAGACTCTCGGACGGTGTGTTCGCTGCGACTCGTTCCAATTATGAAAAGGAATCACATCTCTGTATGTTGTAAGGCTAGTTGTATATGGATAGAAAATTAATTAAAATGTTACATTTTCCGTAGCTTAATAAAGGTTGCTGGTGGCCTGTCCATGATGATTATTTTATCACGAAAACAATAAATAAAATCGTATTCTAATGAAAACATTAATATGCTTGGTAAGAAAGTACCTGCTTTACACCGTTTAAAGCTAGAGGCCGGAATAAGATGCTAATGCAGTATCATGTCTCAGCTAGAAACAATGTATTTTGATCTTCATCAGATAAATTAACCGAAATCAGAAAGTTCCTAACACTCTTAAACCTTTGCAGGTTATGTTACTCTCTTTAAATTTGATCAAGAAGCATTAGCACGATCTAATACCGAGCATCTCATGGAAGTAGTTTTCACTAAGGCGGGAAAAGTAATCCTTAGACTGGTAGGAAACTCACCAAGGCAGAAGACTCTTGTATACGCTCTTGTATAAATCCGAATGCATCGTTGAAACAGTTGGTGAAGTTTTCAATCACTTCAAATAACGATTTTAATTAATTTCCATTCAACATAACATTTTAAATCTAATGTGCACCTGACCTAAGCCATCTCATGGTCCGCCATGATGGTATTTCCTTGTCGAGTCGCGCTTTGCTTTGTGACGTCACAGCATATTACATAAAATCGAATCCGGTTCGAATTACGAAACGACAGAGCACCGCATGGCTGTATTTAGATTTCGTGGCGTGTTTTTGAATACTTTTTTCATTTGTTTATGGAAAACCACGACTGTGTTTTCATTCTTTTAACTGAACATAAAATGCATGTATTAATATTGGTCTTCATTTTGAACCGAAGTAATAATGTTAATAAATATACTTATAGTCGAGAAGGTATAAGCTGGGCTTTGCATTAGTGTGCGTGTTGACCAAAAGCAGAGTCAGACAAAAAACAATTTAGCTTGGCATAAAACAGTTTAAATGAAAACTCGGAGGTAGTCAAAAAGCGGGTCGAACCGGTTTGAACCAAGCAAATGACGTGTCGCTTTTGAGGCCTGACGTCACATCAACGCTGTCTGTATACACACGCACACTAATGCAAAGCCCAGCTTATACCTTCTCGACTAAACTTATTTTAAAGATGTATGTTTGGCCAGTCTCATTGTCAATTGTCTTCTTTTTTATACTTACCAAGTGCGAAGTCATTATTCCTTAACTCATAACTTCGAGCCCATAAATTTAAACAATGTAATTATATTTGAGCGCATTTTTAGAAACGTTTACGTTCACACGACCCGTAACAGCTATATTTTTTTTACCTTGAAATAATGTATTTTGCTTAAAAATCCTTTTCCAACTCTGTCACATCGATTTGTCAATTTAATTTGCTAACTTAATCACATTAACCGAGCCTACAAATGAATACAAGATCCCCCGCACTTCAACAACTTTCTTAAATCTTTTACCATCAAAAATCTTGTCCTCCACTCGGCAACACCGGGATAAAATCTCGGGGGCGTATTCTCGACGGAACAGGGGGTCTATTAATCGTAATTAGAGAAATCTCGACTGATTAGCCACCGAATAATTACTTAAATTTTACTTGGATACACTTTTGAGCTCATAAGGGCTTGCGGGCGCTGAGTTTTTGCGGATTAGTGTGGATATGTCTGAGTTTCATATTCTAATAACCTGTATTTATTAATTTTACTTATCTTTTTAAAAAAATATATAAGTTGAGCAAGCCAAGAGCATATTGTTTTATCATTTACTATCTTCATTGAAAGATCAACGAAGAAAAACCTTATTTGGATACGACCTACAACTAGCCCCATCTATCTTTATTTCTTTCCTACAATGTTAAAAAAATAATGAGTACAAAAAGTATGATTACAGTTTTAAATACCTACTACAAAAATCCTTAAACAGAATCTCAATTAACCTTTGCCAACCACATAAAAAAAAACAAAAAAAAACTGACCATTCCAAGACGAAGAGCTCGAGTTCTTATTTCAAAAATCCCCGTATTATCTCGACTAATCTGCGCGCCAAACCCGCGTCCCCTAAGATGGCGGAGTATGATTCCACATTTAAATGTTAAGCAACGCCCGCCCAAATTTTGCGGAGACAAGCTTCTTAGAACATACTTACTTTAGCACTGGCGCGCGGAGAAGTTTTTGGGATTATATTTTTTATATTAATGAGGAGAGTTTGCACCTACTTTATATAACAAATAAATAATTTTTTTATGACATCATTTTATTATTAGTATTTTTGGATGCTTGTGACTGAATATCAAGTTTGGATAACATTGATATAGTATATGGATGGATAGAAAGAAAACAATTTTTTTTTGTACTGGGGAAAAATTGCGGCTCCAAACCACAGCGAGAAATTAAGCTAATGATAGTTATATGAAAGAAGGAAGAACTTGAGAAATACTTTAAGAATGAAAGAAAAACTTAAACAAAATGAGTATGGCGAAACAGATAAAATCAAGACAATATAAAATAATCGGTGATGATACTAATTTAATTGCGAAGCGACATCGAGATGTAAATTCTGATATCTACTCTAAGCGGTAGCAAGATACTAAGGTTTATTTGCTTACTTAAATAGAGCGGTGATCCTATCAAACTATCTAAACATGTAATCGCACTTTATTTTTTTTTAATTGTGAAAAACTTTTTTTGTATAAGGTCCCTCAACACTTTTGTACGCGTTGGTACTCTATATTGTAACTTGGCTACACCTTTGAGATATTCTTCTAAAGAGCTGAAATAAACTCTCATAGCAGGACTCAGTGGAATTGATACTTGAAATTAAATTATTGAATAAAAACATCTCGATGGTAAGGTATTTATTTTTTTCTATGTATTTTGTTACACTTTAGAAATAAAAAAATACACATTAAAAAGTTTATGCTAATTTCATTTGTGAGTTTAAAAGTGCCTTTACTAATCGAGATTTCCATCAAAATAAAAAAAATATGGGTCTCAATTTCAATTGTGGATTAAATCCTACTAATATTATAAACTGAAAGTTTGTGAGTACGTATGGATGGATATTTGTTACTCTTTCACGTAAAAACTACTGGATGGATTTGGATGAAACTTTGCAGTAATATAGGTTATACATCAGAATAACACATAGGGAACTTTTTACCGCGGGAAAACTTCTCATCCCTGCGAACGGAGTCGCAGGCGGCTAGTACATAATAAATAATACAGTAATCCCTACTATAATATTATAAATGCGAAAGTAACTCTGTCTGTCTGTCTGCCTGTCTGTCTGTCTGTCTGTTACGCTTTCACGCCTAAACCACTGAACCGATTTTGATGAAATTTGATATGAAGAAAGAACTGAACTCGGGAAAGGACATAGGGTACTTTTTTCTCATTCCCACGGGAAACCGACCACTAGTAATAAATATTACAGTAAGCAAATAGTAAGATCTAAGTAAGGTTTGTAACCATTATATAAAAAATCTACGTCACAAAAAAGTATTTACCATAAAGTATCAAAGTGATATAATCCCGCAATAAGCGAAATCTCTTAAATGAAGGAGTCTCACGGAATTAATAAAGTTGCCTTCTGAGACGAACTTACTAATTACCTGCCTTAAACACATATATTTATCACTACTCTAATATATTTTAACTTATAAACTTAGTTGATAGTGCAGCTTCAAGAAACTCTGTAATGTTTGAAAATACGATGGAAACCTCGCATGATGTACGAATTGCTCTTTGACTTTAAAACAACAAAAAATAATGTTTTTAAATGAAAATTTCGCCGTTAGCTTAAAATGTAAAGAAAACAATGAAATGCTTTAAGATAATTTAAGTACTTACTATAGTCTAAGATCCCGCTATAGAATGACTTTCACCGGGCTGGTTAATGGATGAAAGATATTTTTTATCAAATAAACTATTTCAATAGCGGGATCCTATACTACTAGCTACTATTGATAAGCATATGATAATAAGCATATAACCAAAATTTAAAACCTTCTCGAGTATTACTTTTAGCCAACGACACACCTATTCATAAACCACCGAAACCCAATTACGCAGAATCCAACCGAAATAAACATAAAAAAATAAACTTTTCCATTCATTCGGAAACCGTTGTTGATGGCGCGCTTTCCCGCTAAGCGGAAAAGGCGGGAAATAATTAGCCTCGTTCGTCGGGAAGCAAGCCGCAGGCAAAGGAAACAGCCCATGCAGCCTCAACTGTGGAAATTCATATTTTTATGAACGAGTTGCGTTTAGTTGCGGAAGGTTAAAATTTTTAACGAGTCGCTGGGATTATGAATTTCTTATGGGTATATATATTATTTTTGGGTATGATAATTTTTGCGTTTTTAATGGATTTTGGTTCGTTTGGTTTTTTTTGACTATATAGATAGATACTTGTATCGTAAAATATATACATTATTGATTACCTCTTACTACTTCTTACTTCAAAATAACGATATTATAAATGACTAGTGAACGCCCGCGACTCCGTTCGCGTGGAAGTCGGTTTCCCGTGGGAATGAGATGTTTCCCGCGGTAAAAAGTACCCTATGTGTTATTCTGATGTATAACCTATATTACTGCAAAGTTTCATCCAAATCCATCCAGTAGTTTTTACGTGAAAGAGTAACAAACATCCATCCATCCATCCTACTAATATTATAAACTAGTGGCCGCCCGCGACTCCGTTCGCTTGGAAGTCTGTTTCCCGTGGGAATGAGAAGTTTTCCCGCGGTAAAAGTACCCTATGTCCTTTCCCAAGTTCAGTTCTTTCTTCATACCAAATTTCATCAAAATCGGTTCAGTGGTTTAGGCGTGAAAGCGTAACAGACAGACAGACAGACAGACAGACAGAGTTACTTTCGCATTTATAATATTAGTAGGGATGTGAAAGTTTGTGACGATGTATGGATGGATGGATGGATGGATGGATGTTTGTTACTCTTTCACGTAAAAACTACTGGACGGATTTTGATGAAACTTTACAGTAATATAGCTTATACATCAGATTAACATTTAGGATACTTTTTACCGCGGGAAAACTTTTCATTCCCACGGGAAACCGACTTCTACGCGAACGGAGTCGCGGGCGGCCACTAGTACATCTTCACAAACTTTCACATTTATAATATTAGTAGGATTATTTAGAAATATTTAATTGCCCTTCTGGTTACGTGTGATATATTTAGTTCGTAGAAGCTTTTAATATTAAACAGTACTAAATTTCAATATCCTATCCCTTTTAGCGAATACTTTTGTTTAGTACAAAGCGGCTTTGCGTTCCCAATAAAGAAGTCATACAACAAAAATGCAATTTCCCTCTTAATCCCCACCCTTGCTGCGGAATAGCCTCGGAAACCTCCCCCAGAATGACAAACGGACCGAAATCCATTTTCATAAATCCGATATACAACCACGACGTAGGATCAAACAGAAAATAGCGACTTTCAAATCGCTCATACGTCAGTCTGCGCACCCATTTACGTCACTTTTCATCCAGCAGATGGCGCGAAAAAGAAAAAAGAAAATCGCAAAATGGCGTATTATTATCTGTGCTAATAAAAATTCAGCGCGCGAAAATCCCCGCGCGGTGATTGGCCGGCGCTCCCCCGGGCCCTCACACCATTGGCTGGCGGTTGTTTATTCTATTTTCAAATTAACTTTCACTGTCGCCGAGCTTGCCAGTTAGGCGGGAATTTATTTATTTGATCCGCAGTTTATTAGATGTTGGGACAATATGGAAATTGTTTTGTTTTCTCCTTTGTGAGATGAGAATTCAATGCTTTAAATTGTGTGGATAACTTATACGCATTCTTGTAGACATTTCGTAGACATTCTTCGATTTTACGATTATTTTGTTAGCTTTTCCACTTTGATAGCTATAAGTACTTAACAATTATAATACTTATTAAAAACAACAAAGCAAAAACAGTGAAAATTATACCATTAACCCTTCCCGCCTTTTCATAAAAAAACCTATTATACTTATACCACAGAGCAAATAACAAAGATTTGCTCTAAGCCACTCACATTACGAACAAATTGGAAGCGCCCCGATGTAATTCCAGCCACCATCGGGGGCTTAGCCCGAAATTGAGGTGTAACTGTGAATACTCTGCTTAACTTTTTCTCCGCTAGGCTGTACAGACCAAATTAGCGGCGCGACCTTTGCCTTCCAACTTTTTTTTTCAAATTTCGAATTACTTTCTTTTTTCTGTAAAGAAGCACTCACACTAGTTTTTTTTTTTAATTTGTAAAAATATGAAGTATCGAAAGCTTTTGAAATAAATACAATAAAAACAGTTCCCACAGTAATTCTCTCGACGTATTTAGTTGTTTCTATAGAATTGTTACCTTTTATGAAGTACATTCGGCTTCGGTTGCAAAGAGGCGGGACACAAAGAGGTTTCAAGTGCAGTATTGATACCGCGCGCGTTTACTTCGAGTGGTCGCAGAGATAGGAAGCTTTAGACATGTTTTTTTTTTAAAAACTAGTCTGTGTAAAAGATTTTCCGAAATAAGAAAAAATAGACTATTATAATTATGACAATGATAAAAAAATGCGGAATATGTAAAATCTTTCATTTCTCTAACACATTTTAATAGCGTTTGTGAAAGGTGTACTAAGGTTAGTACTGATATAACCCAAATACTGCTCAAATTTGCATACACCGTTGAGCGTTGTAATGAACATTTTCGATGACACGATAATTTAACATAGAATTTTATCCTACCTTTTAACAAACCGCATGTTTTATACTTACAAACCTACACAAAAAAAATTAAACGAACAAAAAGACACAGAAAGTAACTTTGCTTAAACTATTCAAAGTTAAGTCTTTTTTCCTATTAACAACTTCTGTTCCCGTCTAAACCTACCTAACTCTACGCCCATCAAGAGTCGTCTCCCGCGCATATTCGTTAATTAATTCAGTAATGGCTGCCACGCGACAGAGGGCGCCACGAGCAGTCACTGGTAGCATGGGAAGTATAATTGGGTGGTTGTTGGTTACTCAACTTGGTTGGAGATCGGTGAAATTAAAAAAAAAACGTGTAATAAAAAAAACAGAATGCAAAAGTACTGGTGTATTATCAAAAAATCACAAAAACATCTTTAAATAAACAAAAAAGGTGATTCTGGTGTTAAATCTATTGTTATAACAATATTGGTACTGAATGATTGATTGATTCATTATCGACGAGCGTGAACTAGTAATAGCTATGAAATTAGGAATAGGAGTTCCTTTTATGATGAAAGTGAACACTAAGAAAGGATTTTTTCCGCGGGAAAAGCAAATTGCTTTGGGTGAAACTGCGGGGCGGAAAGCTAGTAATTCTATATATTTAGTAATTAATCATACAAATATTGTATGGTTACTGATTTAGGGCCGGTTTTTCAATAGTCAGATAAATTCTATCTGACAGAAAATCAGTATGTTTTTGTTGCACGTCGAACATAAATACTTGACATAATTATGTATGAAATGGCAATGAAAACATAACTCTTATCAGTCAGTTAGCATTTATCTGACTATTGAAAAATCAGCCCTTAGTTATTAAAATTCACAAACCAATCTTACTGTTAATTAAAGCTATTACCTAACTGCTATTTGTTCAGCTATACCTACAGATTAAATAAAACACTTTTTGATAATAAATAATTCGGAAATCTGATTTTTTTTATGAAATGGTGTTTCATTGATGAAACAATTATTTATATTCTTTCAAAAATAGTTACCCAGTTACAAACTATACATTTCAAATTAAGTTTTTTTTTTTTTTATTATTTTCATGCACTTCCTAAGTTTTGGTCGACAAAAATAGTTTTAAATTATTTAACTTAGATTTCTCAAAGTTAAATAATTTAATGATTAATCGAAATATCCCACGTTTTTTACCAGTGGCTCATCATTATTTCTGCCTCTTTGAGAATAATTGATGTAAGTCCTCTCACTGAGCCGTTGTTTGAAAAACGATACTAATGGACCGCCCGCGGCTCACATAGTTTATCTCTGTATTACTCGACGATCTATTGAATTTGACGTGTTTTGTATGTTTATTAATTAGATACAATGTAGTTAGTTTATACTTCGTTAGGTTCGTAAGTTCGGAGGTACTTACTTGTAAATAAAATATGATAAAAATAATTACCAATTTTCAAACGCGTCAAACCAAAGTATTTATGTTTTTTAAGTGTAATAAAATAATTAATTAAAAGCACGAATTATTTTAAATACATCTTCTAAATCTTCATGAACCCACTTAAAAAGTAAATAATTGAGTCTCATCCGAATTTAAATACCCGTCTCTTAAGACTCTAATCTCTTAAGTAGCCGCCGACAAATATTCGGAAATCGAACTGAAATCTTCAAACTCCCTTACAAAAACACCTAAACACGCTTCTTGGGTTACACAAAATAATGGCACCAAAAGTGTTTTACGTCACACCGATCTTAAACCGATAAACGTTGACAATGTAAAAGCTCCTTTATAAGTATTTAATAGAGAAAAAAAACGTCACTCGCATTGCGTTCCGAATCTTAAAATCACTTATCCGTGTGCGTTAGACCGACTCTGTGTTTTGGAACGCAACGTCTCGGTGCACAAAAAAAAACAAAAAAAAGTATTTTGGCGCGATTTGTGTCACTTTTCTTGGGATTCTGTTGCAGTAACATTACACTTTAAAACACAATGCTATCTGCAATCGTACAAATAGTGAGATAAGAGTTCTTTATTGTTAGATCTGACTAGGAGTTATAAAGTTTTGTGTCCTACTTTTTTTAATCTACGCTGAAGCAAAAATCATTACATGTAGGACTATGATATTGATGGTTATTGAAAGATTTATCTTGTTGTTAAATACAGAATAATAAAAAGAATATTGCTAAGTAATTAAGCTTACTTGCGGCTAACTAAATAATCTACATTTTTACCAATAAATCGATACCTATCGAACAGTAGGTACTTAGATACCTAAAAGTAGTACAAAATTTCAAATGCATGAAATCCATCCATCCCCACTTATAATAGCTACTTTACTCCATAATCTCTAAATAATACTTTAAATACGTGACCGCACTTCAAACTGACCCGTACCATAGATTAGAACATAATTCAAAAACACTTTTACTCTAAACTTTTTTTTATTGTGGCTTCAATAAGATGGCGGGAATAAAGGCTCGTCTACAATAGTTTAAGTAGCTTTATCGTATTAAAATCACACTTGGATGATCTTTAAGATATTTGGACAAAGGATATTGTACAATAGTTGCGTAATTCGAAGAATTTTTGGACAAGTTTTTTTTGAGAGTTAGAAATTTTATCGGAGATATTTGGATGTAGGAACCAATGTGAATCTGTACATAAAAACTATTTGTTTAAGGTAAATCTAGGTCACTATATTATTTTTCTTAGTTACTTACTTTTCTAAGATACCTTTTTAAAATCTAAGCGAGGTTGCATATTAGCACAACTATTTTATGATGTCTAATACTAATTAGTTAAATATTAATACAGTAATTTCATTGATGATCTCTCAAGCTATGCTTCTATTTTTAAATTCCGCTTCAATTGGTGGTATTTATAAACTTATCGCTTGTTATTAGATGAACTTTTACAAGCTTCAAAGGTTATCCATTGTAGGAATATAAATCCTTGTTAATTACGCTGTAGGTAATTATAATTCAACAATTTAGAGTATATCGACCTACACAAGTTTTTGATTTATTCGTCGGTTTACTTTATCTACAAAATATACTTCTAAAACTAGTATATTTTCTCAAGCTTCAGAGAAGAAACTTTAAAAAAGAAGTACCTACTTAGGTTTTAAGTTCGTTTGCCTTTTTACTCAAGTTTTTAATTTGGTTTAGAAACATGTTTAAGATGCTTATAAATACCAAATTGGGATTTCTTTCAGCACACCCTAGACTATAGATTTAGTGAAAATTGCATTAACAGTATGTTTAATACTTTTATGAAGATACCAATACATAATATAGGTACCACTTGCTAGCAATTTTATTTAAATTTCATTAATATTACATTTACCATAATATTTTTTTGTTTAACTACCTTAGAGTTCAAAAGTAGAAGTGTGCGATTTAGTCCCCTACACAAGTCAAACAATATGATATATGTAAAATAAAATAACAGTAAATAAACTAAGTACCTACGTTTTTCTTTACGAAATTAACAAACAACTTTCGAGTTAAAGACTACTTATAATTAATCGTAGTGTATTTAACATATAAAACCTTATTTGTTTTAATACAATTCAATAAACAAATGTAACACAAAAATATTCTAATAAAATAATTGAAAATAACAATATTTCCAACAAACAAAATGGCTGCCTTTTGATCATAATGTATCCACGCAAATGTTTGTGTTCTGGAAAATTCTTTCAACGTAATTGAAAGTCTTTCAAGTTGAATATTGTATTATCCTTTTATTGGCATTATTTCGGGGTGGTTTTACCCGATTACGTAGATAAATAATGTATTAGATGGCAGGGGCTCGTTCTGAGCTCTCGTAGATGCAGGCGAAGAAAAAATGGAGAATTTGCATTTTGCACGATTCGTTTACCTGCTTCACTAATAGAATATGTCATCGCATGAAAGAGGAAGAATAAAAAACTGACTAGAAGCTGGACATAAATGCATGTCGTCGACTCAACACACTTTACTGGTTCGACCTCGATGCCTTCTAAGGAAATTAACAGATATTGTTTCTTAGAGTGGTAGAGTAGGCTCTACCACTCTAAGAAACAATATCTGTTAATTTTTCCCGTGGGAATGAGATGTTTTCCCGCGGTAAAAAGTATCTTATGTGTTATTCTGATGTATAACCTATATAACTGCAAAGTTTCATCCAAATCCGTTAAGTAGTTTTTACGTGAAAGAGTAACAAACATCCATACATCCATCCATATTTCCATACTAACAAACTTTAACGTTTCTAATATTATTAACGTTTATAATATTAGTAGAATTTGTAAAATGTTTCAAAAATAAGTCACGTCAGAAGTAAGAAAGTAAGGTTATTAAAGTTAGTAACTTGCCTAAATGAAAATTTTAACATTAAGATTTAACGATACAAAACTCAAGGATTTTTGAATGTTAAGAAACATTAAAATCAATTGCGTGGTTGAAAAAGACTTAACGGATATACCAATAAATAGACACGGATAGCTGTTTTTCTTTAAATTATACTTAATAAGAAGTACCTTTTTTATGATATAGCAAACGAGCATGCGGGTCACCTGATGGTAAGTGATCACCGCCGCCCATGACTACCCGCAACACTGTGGGTGTTGGGGGTGTGTTGCTGAGCCTTTGAGAAAATTGGGCACCGGATACCGCACTCACCGAACGAAACGCAGGAACATCGTCCCTACTTCACTATGGTTTTCTGTGCGACGGTGGTATTTCACCGGTCGAGTCAGCCCAGGAATCGCTGCAGACAGAGCCTACAGCTAGACTCTACCACTCGCAGAATAATAATGTTAACTTGGACAATCTTTATCTACTTACCTATTAGTTTTTTTTTAGTTTTACGACCCATTAATTTATTAACGGTTTACTATTACCGACCGTTACCACCAATACCGTTAGACCAATAGACTTAGTATATTTATATTTTCAGCAAAATTTAACAACGTAAGAAGATACAAATTAAACAGTATTTTACAGGAAAAATGGTACCCGGCTTTCGCAAACTGAATTCCTAATGCGGTACTTACACATTTTTACCGAACCATGTTTTTCTGTCTTACAACCATATACCTACATACACCTTAAGGATTTAAAATCAAACTCGGAAACAAAAGTTTGCGTTGTACCCAAACGACTCCGAGAATTAATCCGTCACTTATGTTAGGTTGTTTACTGAAAGCAAGTTCTAATCGACTGAACTTATTAGTGCTTGATGACTATATCGGGTGTAAAAAGACCACTTCCGAAGGCTAAAACCATGTATTCTGGAGCCTCAATAGTAACTAAATTCACTAACAGTATACCCAGAAAACCCTATTTAAAACAGTTATTAGTGATTGAAAAGTCATATTCGGCGCAAAATCATCGCTCACACATCAACTGTTGGTTCAGGTGCGATTGTTTACTTTGCAAAATAAATTAAAACCCTATTTAATTTGAAATCATCGCAAAACCTGATAGTATTCATGCAATTTTGTACAATTACGTAAAAAAAATTTTTTTGTTCTGTGAATGATAAAAACAATTTTTTTGCTCAAAACGTAACCAGTACCCCTCCAGCAGTGCCTAGTTTTTGTTTTTGGTAGCAGTTCTTTTTCATACCTCGTATTCCATTGCTTGGTTGGTTAGTTGGAACATTTGAACACAGACATACATAGAATACCTCAAAATCATAAGGTTCCCATCGACATACTCCTAAATTTTCATCTCATTACTAACGCAAAGCGCCGCCGCCACAACTAGTGATCCAAAAGAAACTAATTGTTACAATTTGATAGGATTCCCTTTGATATTTACCCCCATAAGTGCTGCTTATAGATACTTCAATTCATTATACTCACATATTATATAGGTAGCTTACTCGTATGATTGCACTTTTGTTGGAAACATCAATCAAAAATCACCCTTAAAGCATTGACGATAAGGTTTGTATTTTTAGGTTAGAATAATACTATGCTTAAAAAGTTACCACCCGTAGTGTTTGTTTGAAGATTCCCGCCGATTTTGAAGCCTTTGTTGCGATTTTTTCAATGATTTGTATTTATTGTAAAGTGAGGGCTAAATACCGTGAATAATGAGAGTAAAAATTGGATAAAGTATTATGTGGAGCTGTCATAATTGTGTTTGTTGTGTTATTGTGCGTTTTTTATGCAGTTAGGTATGGTTGGAGTTTTTGCAGGACTTTTTAAAAGGAGGGTAATGATTTTTTTTTGCGATAATTGTGTGTTATCTAGTTGTCGACAGTTTTATTAAAGTCGCAGAAATTATGTTTATTTTTCCCGTCAGTGTTGGGATCTATGAGTATTTTTTAATAAAAAATAACATATAACTAAGTAATTCACCTTTACATTTTTTTCAGTTCAGTTATAACATTGAACATACTTCATAAGATAAACACATATTCGGAATAAATTATATATTATTTTCTGTCGGTTAGTCGGCTAAATTAAAAAATATCTAGCGGCAAACCCTGCTTACTTAAACTTTACTGAATCGAGCTTATGCATTTAAAAAGATGCAACTAGTGACATCTGTTGAATTTGTGTGGTATTAATTCATGCAACGCCATCTAGCACATTATTAAGGTACTAGGTGAAAAAGGAGCTAGCTAGTAATTCAGTTCACTGAACTGAATTATTATAACTTTATAACAAATAGTTAATCACGATTCTACAAGATGGCGTTATTAAGAAAAATATATTACATTGCAAGGCTAACTTTAACAAGATAATTTCACAGTTGTGTAGTCCAGTTTTTTCTCACCAACCATTTGATGGTCAGTTATTTGTATTTATCTGAATTTTGCACGTACATTTCTATATCTTTTAATTATTTTTTTTTGAAACTAAACATTAATTACTTTGCTAGTGAATGACGTAGCTAAGGGTTGATACAAATAAAAAAAAAATAACAAATAATATAAACTTTATTCATAAATATAACAATCACAGTTCCTTATCCGCCCTTGTCCTTCTATTAGACACTTTAATACTTAAGTCTTTGGGTTCAAAGTTGTCCGCAACAATTCTGTCGCTTATAACATTTTTATAAAATAACGCCGACATTCTAGCGGTGCGTTTCTTGTCTTTGGAATCGAAATCCACTTCGTAAAGCCCGAACCTTTCACTGAAATAAAAATAAACACATAAATTATGCTTCAGTGAATTGATTGCAATTTTCTTAACTTTCTTGAAATCGCTGCTTCAAAAAAATGGAGGATCTCAATTCAATTTTTTTTATGTATGTACATCGATTACACCGATGTTTTTGAACCGATTTTCGTGATTCTTTTTTTGTTTGATGCGGAATAGAGTCGAATTGGTCCCATAAAAATTTGATTAAGTTTTTTTGATAATAGTGATAAGCAAATGAAAAATCGTTATGTTATGCAAAAATATTGCATTTTTAAATATGCAACTGATCATTATAAGTTATTTTTTACTTAATTAATACTACCTGTACCTACTTATATAAAGAATATTATCGAGGCAAAGCAGAGCAAAAGGAGTTAATTCCTCTGATGTAAACCCCGTTACTTTTTACTACTTCATTATCATTATCATCATTACATATCATCATTACATAGTATAAATCCAAGTCGCTAATTCTGTCTGTTTGTATGTTTGGCTGCTAACTCCTCCTATACTACGTAACGGATTTAAATGCGGTTTTCTCCATATTTTAGGGTATTTTTTCATTTAAATTTGTAAATCAAGAACTTTTAGAAAAGGGTTTTTTAAGTTAGTAAAAATGCAAGGGTTCGCGAGCAAGTCGGCAAAATTACACCATTGCGAAGCGTGGGCGGGTCGCTAGTAAAGTAATAAATATAATATTTATTAACCAACATCCCATGTAGTATCTCACCTGGTCCCGGCGGCCCACTCCACATTATCGAGTAGGCTCCACGCGGTGTACCCCATCACTCGTGTTCCGTCTTCTATCGCGAGCAACAACGCTCTTAGATACCCCTGTAGGGAAGGGAAAGTGTCGATAAATGTTGTCGATAATTTTTAATGTGTTTTTTTTTATGATAATTATACTTAGGCCCTATTAAGACGGTGTGTGCAGGTGTGTTCATTGAAAACGAATGTAAACTCTATTGGCTAAGCCATAATGTTCAATTATTCTGCGCTTCTATAGACTGCGCAGTCGTATAAACGCGCCCTTAAGTGTTTTACTTGATGGTTATAAAAGTAATAATTATTTGTAAAAAAAGAAAGAGACATGAAAAAAATTAAAACTAAGTTGAACTAAATATTAACCCGGCATTTAATAACAAATTGTAATACATTTTTCATTCTTATAATATCAAAATCACAGCATAATACGTACCGACAAAATTCATCGTGTGGTTGACAATACGTAAGCAGATAAACTTACAAGCTGACCAACATTGCAACTTAGCATTTATATGGAGGAATCTAGTGGCCGCCTGCGACTCCGTTCGCGTGGAAGTCGGTTTCCCGTGTGAATGAGAAGTTTTCCCGTGGTAAAAAGTACCCTATCTGTTATTCTGATGTATAACCTATATTACTGTAAAGTTTAATCAAAATCCATCAAGTAGTTTTTACGTGAAAGAGTAACAAACATCCTTACATACATACTCACAAACTTTCACGTTTATAATATTAGTAGGATAAATTACCTGTAAATACTTAATTCTATCACTATCCCGCAGCCCCTTGCTAGTTGACACTCCGTTCTCAGTCACTAGTATCGTCGGGTAGTCGTACACTTTGTTGAGATGGATACAAACACGGTAAAAACCATACGGGACATTCTGGAAATTTGTTAGTAAAATTTTTATTTTGACCGATTTACGTATGATTAAATTTAACACGGGAAAGGAGATTTTAGATGGAAATACGGTCTTTTCTTAGTTTGAGCGTTTTCTAATAATCAAGTAAATATGTCAATATCTAGTATCATTTAAGGTAATTTATCTAACAAAATAACATATTTTGTTACTATTTATTCCACGGAAAACTGTATTAATCCATATTATTATATTCTTGTTAATAATAAGACTTGCAAATATCTTCTTATTACTGCTCTTTTAATTACAAATAAAAAAATAACTAAAAATATTTAATTAAACTCACTCTTAACCACGACGACTGGCTGGTCGGCCACTGCCCGCGCTGCGATAAACTAACGTCAATGTCAAAGTCAGACATCGCGCGCGACGCTAAATGTGTTGTATAGTGGTTCAAACCTAGGAAATCTGATGATCCTAGAACAATTAAATGCAAAAATTTACAAGGCAATGAATTTAAAAAATATTTACATACAAGTTAAATTTGTCACATTTATCTTAGAAGTAACATGACATATTTAAATGACAAACTTAAAGAAATAAAAATATTACTTGTTAAAATTATTATTACTTACCCTTTAACATTTTTATTTCTTCCTTGGTAAAGGAAGGTAATCTTGATTTACTATATCCCTCTTCTTTGCTCTTTTTAGCAACAATTTCTTTAACAGATTTTGGGAAGTCCCCTGATGCAGACCAAATTGGATCTAGGAATAAACCCCACTAAAATTAAAACATTATTTAATGATGATTAGTGATCATGAAAGTCGAATTTTGAGTTTTGAAAGAGGTTTTCTATTTAGCTATCGATAATTTTACTTTTCATCGATAACTAAAACATCGACACTTTACCGCCCTTTTATGAAATTTATAAAAAACCTAGTCATGAGTTACAAACATACAATTTTATAAATTTTATCATACTTGTGTATAAACCAAAGAGTATCTTACCAAATAATCTCTAAACTCATCAGAAGCCTTTATGTTCTCAGTTTTATTGTTAACTGGTTCTATCCAGTTCACTGATACAGCTATGCCTACTGAACCTGAAATTATAAATAACATATAAATTAAAGTACATTTTTTGGGTCGGTGACATTTCGGAAAAAAAATATATTAAAATTGAAAATCCATACATTGGCGAAGGTGTCCGAGTTTTTTTGGTCCGAAATGTCACCAACCCCATTTTTTGTCCTTAATCTACTCTTAATAAATATTCATAAACAAAGCATATAATATTTTGTTTTCATCATTTCATTAAACAAAATCTTATTTGGTAGTCTTCTAATAAGTAAATTGAGTATATATTTTTTTAAACACTAACCTTTATATTTATTTCTATACTCTGCTTCATATAGCCTATACGCCCTTGCATGAGCCAGCATTATATTCTTAACACACATATAATCCGCTACACCCTTTTTACCCAAGCCCGGAGCAAGCACCACTTCTCCGTACCCTTCCATACAAACTGAATTAGGCTGGTTCATGGTAATCCAATATCTAACTTTATGAGCAAATCTGTCAAATATAAGTCTAGCGTAGTCTTCGAACCATTGTATGATTAAAGGGTTGGTCCAACCACCCAAATCTTGTAGGCTCTGGGGTAAATCCCAATGATAGAGAGTAACAACGGGTATTATGTTGTGTTTATTAAGTTCGTTGATTAGGTTGTCATAGTATTGGAGACCTTTTTCGTTGATTTTGTTGGGTAGGCCTGGAATGGACAGAAATAATATGGTTAGTTTTTAAGTTATGTAGGAGAAAATTTGGTAGAAGTAACATAGCATAGTGTAGTATTTATTTAAATAATTTATTATTTAGGAATTGCAATGATGGAGACATAGCCAAGTTGGTGTCATAACCATGTTGTCAAATTTCGACATACAGTTTTAAATCAAATTTATAGCAGAACTGATAGTTTTTGCTTTAGATAAGCTGATGCAAAAGATATTTACAGATGTCCCAACTAACTGTAACTTTGAATTGTTTATCTCAAAGCCTATCTACCTAAAAATTAGAGTATTAAGAATAAATAATTTTAAATACCCACCAGTAGGCATAACTCGTGGCCAAGACACAGAAAACCTGTAGAAGTCGGCACCTAGCTCTCTGATCATTTCCACATCCCGTTTGTAATTGTTGTACGAGTCTGCTGCATCGTCACCGCTGGTATCACCCCGTGTATGAAGATAACGGTCCCAGATGCTCTCACCTTTGCCTGAAAAAATATTTTATAATTAGTATGTAGATTTTTTAAAATAAAGCAAACAACTATATTGTTCATTAATATTTTATAATGTAAAATTTTTGCAAGAACAGTAGAAACACTAACAATTTTAATGCTTCAGTTGACCCTGAAACTAAGACAGGAAAATGTTTTAAATGAACTTTATACCTTCAACTATGTGACACTAATTATTTCATAGAAGTAGTTAGGTACCTATATGCTCTATGTCTAACAATCAAAAGTTAATTATAGGTAATTAGGTACCATACCATCAATATTCCATGCCCCTTCTACTTGAAATGAAGCGGAGGCAACTCCAAACATAAAATCATCTTTAAATATACGCTGTGTATTGTCACTCCACGATACTACTCCAGAAAATGACCTGAAAATAAAATATTTTATAAAGAAAAACCAATTTGTTCACATACTTTTTAGAGAGAACTTGGCAGTCGATTTTAACGGAAATAGAAAAAAGTATGGAAATTAATAATTACATACTTAAATTCAATTATTTCAATAGAACAATAGATAATGAATATAATTAATAAGAAACTTACCATAGAAAAGTTACAAGGAATGTTAAATGCAGTTGCATTTTTACTCAATTCCACTTCATATCAAAAGAATAATACTGACACAATTTTATTTCATTTGTCTTGTTATCTACACGGTCGGAACTAATTAGTTAAAATTATAAAAAGATAAAAAATGATAAAACTTTGGTAAAAAGTTGTACGTGCTGTAAAGATAAATAAAAACTAGTGATGCCCTGCCTAGCTGTCAAAACTCCAAAACAAAAAGATAAAATGGTAGCTTTTTGAATCGATTCTAAATTTTACTATTTAATTTTAGTCGACAGTCACTAATTTTTTTTTCGAAACACTTACTTACATTAGTTACATTTATTTATAACACAATACCCAATAATTATAAGCTAAAGTGAAATAAAACCAAATACAAAGCAAACGTATCCATTTACTTCTTATAAATAAAAAACTGATTTTTGATTTGAGCATTGTTTTTTTTCTTTTTCTATATATAGCTTTGTTTCTATGTATAGCCCGGTGTCACCATTTTATGCCCGCACCAGCATGAAGAAATCGATTAAACCGAAACATTATTTATTAAAGAAAAAGACAAAAGAAATCGATTTTAGAATACAACTATCAGTTGTTTTAAGTTTGACATGTTGATGATAATTACAAAAATTTTTTAAAAAAATTACAAAGGTGGACCAATCAATATGCGATTAAGATACTTTTACACTTCTGACAAATCTATTGCAAAAAAATATTTTGTTAGCAAAACCAAATAAAAATATTAACAAGATAATTTTTTATTTCTTTAAAAACACGGTCACAGTCGTACCTAATTTTTATAATAAGGACTAGGTAGTACCTAGTAGCTACGGTAAGCTGCAAAAGTGCATACAGAGTTGACACACATTATCGCATTCAGTGGTCACATTCACACACACTAACGTAAATAAACTACTATTTTACTACTACTTCTTATGTACTTCTACTTCTTATGCATCAGAGTATTAGGGGAAGTCAATAAAATGGATATTCTAACAGCTCGGAAGGGCCCAAAGTGCGGTATAAAAAGTTATATATTTAAAAAAACGATTAGGTAGGTTTAGCATTGACTTATGATCAAAAGTTTTAAAAGTCCGTCTACTATAGGTATATTCTTCGAGCCTCAACTTACCCACACCTAAAGACAATATAATAAATTAAAACGGTACCTTATAACCGAAAAGAGTAGGTATTCTTGTTTATGGGTTGTTATAGAATTAATTTAACTTTTACAAATTTTTGACTAAGTGCTATAAGTTTTTACTAAATATTACTAAATTTCTTTAAAATCTCAGGTGTTTTAATAAAAGTTGAAAAAAAGAACATTTAGTGCAGATGCACATAGTTTTATTCATAGAACTCTATTTAAAAAAAGCATTACGTAGTTTTATGTAATCTTATTTGTTATAAAGTTTTAAAGAAAATTTCCATCGTTAAATAGGTAACTATGATATATACTTACTACCTTCTTTTGTTACTCAAATACATTTTAGGAGTAAGTTTTTCAAAAGCTTTCTTGACAACATACCTACTTATTAGGGATGTTAAGGATATCCATATCCGTAACCGAAACTACCGGATATCCGAAATAAAAAAATATCCGTAACCGTAACCGAAACCGAAATAAATGTTTCGGATAGTTTCGGATAGTGGCGGAATCTAAAAATCTAAACGAAACACGTTACGACAAGTTGTTTTTGGCTGCGTTACGTAAACCGCTTACAGAACTGTGACCAAAGTGTTGGTTCTCTCTCTGAGCTCAATGTAGCGGTGTTTATGACGTCATCGTTCTCACCTATCCTCCTCCTCTATATAAATAAAACCATTTTATTATCTATTTTTTTTTGTATTAATTTTGAAATTCCTAGAATCTAATATCCGTAACCGAAACTATCCGAAACTACCGGATAATCCGAAATAATTTCATATCCGTATCCGAAACCGAAACCGATATAAAAAAAAACAATATCCGTATCCGAAACCGAAACCGAAATTCCATATCCGTAACATCCCTAATACTTATATTAAACATTGCTTTTTTACTTATAGTGTTTATGTGTTCTTCCCATTTTCATCTTCAGCCTACAATAATGCAAACTTTGAACAAACTAACTGAAGAAGTCCAACAGCTACGTATGCGTCAAAACATGATTGCAACCGAGTCTGCCATACGGGAAATCTCAGACAGAGCTAGCAGGGAGAAGAACGTCATCATTTATGATATTTTGGAGTCCTCGAGTGATGATGCGGAACAAAGAAAGAGCACGATAAAAATGAGACCACCAAATTTATAAAACAGATAACAAACAAAGTAAACTGTAACGATGCAAAAATCTTTCGCCTAGGAGCGTTAAAAGCTGGAACCAACGGCAAATCCCGCCCGATAAAACTTGTACTGAAATCCAAAAGCGATGCAATTGAAATTCTTCGCAACAAATTTAAATTGGCTAAACCCTCCGCTGTAAAGTCAGACCTCACGCCCTTGCAGCGCGAATACTTGAACTACCTTCGTGAAGAACTTGACAAACGCAAAAACAATGGTGAACTGGATCTAACTATTAAATATGTACAAGGGCATCCATCCATCACCAAAATTACAGCTCAAAAAAACTGAATTGTTTACCCCAGCTACCCACTACAACGACTCCTGCAACACACACCTGCATTAAAATGATTTCTTCTCTGTGCGAGTTTTCCATATTATATACGAACATACAATCAGTAATGTCAAAGATTGACTTATTTATGGCAAGGATCAACCTCGTGAAACCGGCTATAATCATCATTACAGAAACTTGGCTAAAACCTGATATTGATGACTCTCTCTTAAAAATTCCTGGATATGATATTTACAGAAACGATAGGTTAAGAAAACGCAGTGGAGGAGTAGCTATATATACTGTAAATAACAGTTCTGCTGTAACTACAAAATTAAACAAAAACTTCAACCAGAAGTTCACCTTTTCTGAATGCTTGATGCTAGACGTTCAAATTGGTGACAATAAATTTCTGTTATGTGGATTGTACAGAGGACACGAATCAACAATTGAAGAAGATGATATGTTACTTGACCTACTCAACAAGTCTACAGAGTCCAACACGGTACTTATGATGGGCGACTTTAACTTTGGCAATATATCGTGGCCTCTTACTACAAGTGGTTACTTAACACCCTGCGAGAAAAACTTCGTACAATGGTACAATGAAAACAACGTAATCCAGCTTGTCGATAGCTTCACTCGATATCGGCAAGGTAATCAGACATCTCTGTTAGACTTAATTCTGACCAACGACGAATCACTTATATCCCACATTGACTACCAGGCACCAATTGGAAAAAGTGACCATACTTGTTTAGTGTCAACTATACAGAGTGAGATAAAACACCAAAAGGCGCACCAGATAAGAAAATGGAACTATTTGAAAGCAGACTACACCCAAATGAACACGGAACTAAGGAACTCGGTGCCACAAATTATGCTAGATACCAATTGCGCAAACAACAAATATGACACGTTTATTAAAGCGGTCAAGCAAGCAACAGAACGGTACGTTCCATATTTAAATTCAAACCACAAATTTGGTAACAAACCTTGGATCTCTAAAAAAATACTGAAATTAAGAAATGTAAAACTGGGACTTTGGAAGAGATATCAACTGACAGGGCTCGACGAAGCGTACCAAGACTACAGAAAGGCAAACAACAAACTTGTAACCTTACAAAATCTGAAAGGCGGTCATACGAAACACGACTATTGGACTCTAGCCCAAAAAAGTTTTACTCGTACTTAAGAAAACAGTTGTCATCTAAAATAAATACTCCTTCAGCTTTGCAAAACAATAGTGGTCAAGTAATAACACTAGCGAATGAAATTGCTGAAACCTTTGCGGAACAGTTTGCCTCTGTATACCGAAAAGATCCTCAAGGCCGATTACCCGACTTGAACCCCAACTACAAAGTTACGGACACCATCGAGGACTTAAACTTCACAGTAGAAAAGGTTAAAAAAGAACTAGACGAAGTAAAGGCTTGCACATCACCGGGTCCCGATGAAATACCAGCAATAGTTCTACAGAAATGCGACACTGCAGATATGCTAGCTGACATAATGCAGACTTCCTATAACACCGGGGTACTACCAGTTTGGTGGAGCACCGCTATTGTGACGCCAATTTTCAAAAAAGGAAATAAACTAGATCCCTCTAACTACAGACCCATCAGCCTTACCTGTATTTCCTGCAAAGTCATGGAGAAAGTAATTGTCCAACATATACGGGATTTTCTACAGAAACATAAAATAATAAGCGAGGTACAGCATGGCTTTTACCCTAAACGCTCAACCGTGTCAAACTTACTATCATGTCTTTCCGAATGGACTTGTAGCTTTAACAGAGGAGAACCCACAGACGTGATATATCTTGACTACGAAAAAGCTTTCGACAAAGTGCCTACTGCTAGATTACTGCACAAATTAAATTTCATTGAATGTTTCCTAAGAAATAGAACATTCCGCGTTAAAATTGGGGACAAAACATCTGAAGAACGTCATATCACGAGCGGCGTGCCGCAAGGCTCTGTACTGGGCCCTGTACTGTATATAATCTACACATTCGATCTACCCCAACGCATACAGAGCAAAATCAGTATCTTTGCTGACGATACTAAAATATTTTCTAATCCTAACACCCACTATGACCAGCTAAAAGTAGACCTCAAAAATACTGTCCAGTGGTCATCGGATTGGAACATAAGCCTCAATGCAAAAAATGCAAAGTTCTACACATTGGGAAAAAAAATCCACATTTAAAGTACACACTCTGCGATCTTGAACTTGAGGCAGTGCAGGTACAGCCAGACTTAGGAGTGGCAATTTCGGCAGGTCTCAAATGGGAAGAGCACATAAATAACATCTCAAAAAAGGCCAAAAGCACAATCTACCTTATACCTAAGAAAGGAATTTGGGACACTCTCACCTCCAATGATGCTTAAAATCTACAAAACTTACATAAGACCTATCATTGAATATGCTTTCCAAATCTGGAGTCCTTACTTTTTAAAAGACATAAATCAGCTTGAAAAGGTGCAAAGATCTTTTACCAAAATTCCTAGGCATTTAAAAAAGCTTCCTTACGAAGAAAGACTAAAAAAGCTTAACCTAACAACTCTGAAAGCCCGCCGGGAACGAGGTGACCTAATTGAAACTTTCAAAATATTAAGGGAACATTATGATCTTAATGACTTGGACAATATATTTGAACGGAACATAAACACACAGTTAAGAGGCCACCATCTTAAACTCTCACTACGCCGTGCATACAGTAAACCGTTTGAGAATTTCTTAACTAACAGAGTTGACACAAACTGGAACAGACTGCCAGAGGAAGTTGTATCAGCACAAGACCTTAACCATTTCAAAAACAAACTGGATATTTTTCTGAAAGAGAATCAATCTAATTGAATAATTAGATACAGGCTGTATCAGTTGTTTCAACTGCTTGCCTGTTTTCCAAATAATAATAATAAATAATAAAATAGTTACTTACATAATAATGTTGATTAATTTATTCATGTATATTTAGATAATTTTGGTATTACATTTAACAAGATTTTACATTTTTAAAATGTATATAATATGATTATTATGATTTGATTTAATTATTCTATTTGTCTTGTTTTGTGCAAGAAATATTGTTTTATTTTATTACAATTTAACGATTGTAAAGAAAAATGATAAATTAAAGATTTATACCTACACAATTCAAGTAAAAATATTTTTTTTTTGTTTTATAAGGTTTCCAAGGAGCTTATAACTGCGTATCGGTACGTAGGTTTCTCATATCCGTAAACCACGGTTTAAAAACCATAAAAAGGTAATCGTGTGTTGCAAACCACTGGATTTAACAAAATAGATGAAGATAACTACATAATTGGCTGTCGAGTATAGCAACCAAGTTTAGATTTTTTTAAAGTAACTCAGATACGATAAATTTGATTAGTCAACACTAAGAAGATAAAACTGAGAATATTTGATAAGCTGAAATAAACACTTGAACTGAACACCAGAACCATAATAGGTCGGTATTTATCTGTATTGGCTTATGTAACGACTTTTAAGTTAATAAAGTCAAAAAAAAAAAAGAGAATAATGTATGAAAAACCTATAAAAAGAATTGAAGCAAAGCAAAATAAATAGCAACTTTTCAAATGACATTGATATTCGTTAGTAAATGCTTAGGTAATTATTAGTGAATTTTAAGATAGCTTCCTACGCCAATAAAAAAACCATTACTTTACAAAAAATACTTAACTACAAATATAAAACTCTCTTTAACTGTATTTTTAAAAACACAATATACCTATATAATTATTTAGAACGCAGATGCGATAATCAGAAAAAGGTTTTTCCACATCTTTGGGCTATTGAAAAAACGTTTACACAGTTAAAAGGAAATTAAAACTGATTTCCTCAAAACATCTTCTTACATAATATTTACTATTTTTAAATTAATCTCCGTTTTCCGTTAATTCAAGGGGAGGTAGGTCATAACTTTATCAATCTACTACATTAAGATTGTAACTGTCAAACCACTTGAGATTAAAGATTATTTATTTTATTAATGCACATTTGAAAAACAGTTGGTACATATGCTGTTGTTGTTTATTTTCACCTGTGTTGGCTTTCATTAAATGATCTTGATATTTTAAACACCGAATTTAGAAATTCATTTAATTTATTGAAACATTTAAGTCTAATGGTTGAGTGGTGGAAAATATTTAGAAATATCAAGTCCACTATTTTAGATTTATTTAATAAAAAAATCAGTCAAAAATATTACCAACTAAGAACGAAATTAAGTAATTAATTTA
Organism: Emmelina monodactyla; assembly: GCA_916618145.1. Classification (NCBI taxonomy): domain Eukaryota; kingdom Metazoa; phylum Arthropoda; class Insecta; order Lepidoptera; family Pterophoridae; genus Emmelina; species Emmelina monodactyla. The sequence continues at coordinate 6,745,886 of OU745324.1, forward strand.
GCGGTTAGGTAAATATTATTAAATTACGTCCCTACTTGGTTAGACATTTTTGCAACGATGCACTATTTTTAACTGTGCATTTCCCGTTAGGTATACTTATTTATGGACACAAATCAAGCTTGTGGTTTTTATAGATACTGTTTATCGGCTTACAAGTGTAATGATTTTATTATTAAATATTTAGTTATTAATTATTTTAATAATTGATATTTTTTTGTTACAATTGCATTTGTAAGCTTTTAAATACGTTACTAAGTAAAGTAGGAAACGAAGAAAGAAGGAAAAAACATACTAACCAACACGTTTAACGACTTTGGGTAGGTATGTAGTCAAATGATGATATGTAGGTAATGAAATGTCAGCATTTAACTAAGTATTTGTACTTAAATATAATCTCCAATAAAAATTACTTAATTTACTCAAATACAGGGCAGAATGTATCAAAACCATTTTAAAGTTCTGGAGTTCATCCTGTAATATGCCTGTATAGATAACATATATCTGCGGACTATATAAATTGTTGTGATGCACTTGACAATCCAGTAGTCACAATGAAACTCCTATTAGTTGTTGGGTACGTTATTCCATATTATTATAATAATAACAGCTTTTGAACGTTACACTAGTTGGGAGTTATAAATAACGAATTCAACAAAAATAATTTTTATTTAGTGAAAACGGGTATATTACCTATTCATCCTACATTGTCATGAATAAATCCAAATTGTTACTTCTATTAATGAACACCAAAACAGATTTTTGATATTTGTGTGTCGTATATCCTCTGATTTTTAACCGACTTCCAACAAAAAAGGAGGAGGTTCTCAATTCGGCCGGTATGTTTTTATTTTATTTATTTAGTTTTTAATAAATATTTTCAGCGCTCTGGTGCTGGGGTGTGTAGCTGTACCGAGGCAGCAGAGGAGGTTCCCCGATGACTTCCTCTTCGGAACTGCGACTGCAGCATACCAGATTGAAGGGGCCTGGAATGAAGATGGTATGACAAGACTAATTTCTAGGTTGAATAGTTTAACTGTATTGTTTTTTTTCACAATTTATTATAGAAATGATCTAAGTTCATAGACTTACTACTGATGATACTTTCTGTAGTATTTTGGTTTTAGACAAATGGTAAAAAAAAAAATTTACCTACAGTATGTAAAAGTATTTCTAATTTAAGCCATTTAGTAGGTACATTAACATCAAATATTTATTATTGGTATATTATTAACATGTTAATGTATTTTTAGGCAAAGGTGAAAACATCTGGGACCATTTGACTCACACAAGACCCGAAATAGTCGCCGGTCTCACCAACGGAGACATTGCAGCTGACTCCTACCATAACTACAAACGCGATGTAGAAACCATGAGAGAGATGGGCATGACCGCCGCCAGATTCTCCATGGCCTGGTCTCGAATCCTCCCCAACGGTTTCGCCAACCACGTAAACCAAGCAGGCATTGACTTCTACAACAACTACATCAACGAAATGCTAAAATACAACATCACGCCCTTAGTTACTCTTTACCATTGGGACTTGCCACAAAAACTGCAAGAACTCGGCGGCTTTACTAACCCTCTTGTAGCCGAGTGGTATGAAGATTACGCTCGAGTGGTATTCGAGAACTTTGGTGATAGAGTCAAGCATTTCATAACCTTTAACGAGCCCCGAGAAATCTGTTTTGAAGGTTATGGCCTGGAAACAAAAGCCCCAGCACTGAACGCTACGGGTACTGCTGAATACTTGTGCGCCAAGCATCTTGTGACTGCTCATGCTAGAGCCTACCACATGTACAATAACGAATTCAAACCCAAACAAAACGGAGTGTGTGGTATTACTATCAGTGTTAATTGGTTTGGTCCTCTTACTGATTCCGAGGAAGACAAGATGGCCGCTGAACTTAAGAGGCAAAGCGAGGTAATTATTTATCTTTTTTTTACTTAATAGCTTTACATTTTGTTGTTTTCTTTCTACATCATGTTTGATATTTCAGTGGGGAATATACGCCGAGCCAATCTTCTCCAAGGAAGGTGGTTTCCCTAAAGAGTTCACCGAGCGTGTCAATGCAAAGAGCGCAGCCCAGGGCTACAAGAGGTCTCGCCTTCCAACCTGGACTGAGGAGGAAAAGGCTTTCGTCCGCGGTACTTACGACTTCTTCGGAGTAAACCACTACACTGCTTACTTGATATCTGCAACTGAATACAAGAATACAAACAACCCTGTCCCGTCTTTGTACGATGACCTCGACGTTGGATCCTATGTTCCTGATGAATGGATGAAGTCTGCTTCATCTTGGTTGACGGTCAGTAATTTTATCATACAAAGATTTAATTAAAATCCTTTACTAATCAATCACTTTAACGTAAGTTTTTCTTTATTTAGCTATCGCCGAACAGCATTTTGAATGCATTAACTCACTTAAATGAAAAATACGACAGCCCAATCTTCTATATCACTGAAAACGGCTGGTCCAACAAAGAAGACGAAGGCTTAATTGATGAAAACAGGATCACATATTTGAGGGCAACTTTTGAAAGCCTTCTAGATGTCCTGGACGCTGGCATTGACTTAAGAGGCTACATGTGTTGGACCTTGATGGATAACTTTGAGTGGATCGTTGGACACACGTAAGTTTTTGACATAATAAGTGTATTGTTAATTTTTACTGCTAATCTGTTCGTGGCTTTCTCTTATCATTACCACATAGTAGTTTATCAGAGATCTTAGTTGCGCACTTAAAGAGATACTTTCCTAACCCTGAAAATTTCATATAAAACTTAGTTTTCTAACTGCTGACAAGGCCAACATTCTTTTTTTTAACTGTTATGATTTTTTTAAATTATTCTTTTGTCTTTTCAGAGAGCGCTTTGGTCTCTACCACGTTGACTTCGAAGATCCCGCCAGAACACGAACTGCCAAGAAATCCGCCTTTATTTACAAAGATCTTGTTAAAACAAGAGTTGTCAACCACAGTTACGAACCCGAGTCTATGGTGATGACCATCGATGAAGGGAACTAAAATTACCAGTTTATTATTTTAAATTATTGAATAAAAAAGCATAAATCTAACAATAAGTTTGTTTTTTTTACTTCAAGTTCTTGAACCTATAAGAAGTTAAATAATGAAAAAAAAATGGAGTTAGCGTTCTATTTTTAATAGTAGATAGTAGGTAATTTATCTACCAACGCCTATCAATCAATGGTGTCATGGGTTGCTATGTCTTAAAATTACTTACTCAAAAAATTTATCCATTGTGATTATCATATACATGGCTCTTAACTATCTATACTTACCTAAGTATATATAAATAGGTACCTATAAATCTTTCTTATTATTTATATTTGGCTGTAAAAACAGACATTAAAAAGTGTGCTGAAACATGTTTTCTACCTTTAAAATACAGGGTTTCAATTATTTTGCTAAAAACAAACATCAAACAAAACTATCACAATTAAAATGCCAAAATTATAACATATTTAACTGAACGCTATAACGCCTAAGCAAAAAATAAAGCAATGTGGCTTAAATGGTTAGACGTCGAATAAATGTCGAGACGTAAAAGCGTAAAAAGCCCTTGTGTTATAGTACCATTAGCTTTTTCCCGCGGCTTCGCACGCGTTAAATTCGGAGTAAAACCGCTTTCCCTATATTATGTTATATATACTAGTGGCCGCCCGCGACTCCATTCGCGTGGAAGTCGGTTTCCCGTGGGAAAAAGAAGTTGTCCCGCGGTAAAAAGTACCCTATGTGTAATTCTGATGTATAATTATATAACGCGTGTAAAAAGACCACTTCCGAAGCCTTAAACCATGTATTCTTGAGCCTCAATAGTAACTAAATTCACTAACAGCTTACCCAGAAAACTGAATTTAAAAAAGTTATTAAGGTTTGAAAAGTCATATTCGCCGCTTGAAATCATCGCACACACATCAACTGTCGGTTCAGGTGCAATTATTTACATTGCAAAATCGAAATGAAATATCGAAATGAAATAATCGCAAAATCTGATTGTTTTAATGCAATTTTGGATAATTACGTAAAAATAAATTTTTTTAATCATAAAAATTTTTTTTTTGTTTGAAACGTAACTACCCCTCCAGGAATGCCCAGTTTTTGTTTTCGGAAGTAAGTAGTTCTTTTACACCCCGTATAACCTATATTACCTACTGTAAGGTTCCATCCTAATCCATCCAGTAGTTTTTACGTGAAAAAGTATGAAATATCTATCCATACCTACACTCATCTTTCACGTTTATAATATTAGTAGGAAGTTCCCCGTGCACGCTTTTCTTCCCGTTGCACATCATCTCATCTCTTTTCATTTATTCAATACATGAATTATTTGTCTTGAACAATTGAACAATCTTACATGATTTTATGTTTAACAATAAGGAACTTCCATACAAACTTTCACCCCATATTTCAAGTACTTCTACCACTTTTTTCGTATTAAAAAATATGTTCTTTCCCAAGTTTAGCTTCATACTAAATTTTATCAAATCGGTTTGACAATAACGAACTTTCCTGCAGACTTTCCTCCCCGATTTCAACCCCTTCTACCCTTTTTTCGCGATATAAAATATCATATGTCCTTTCCTAAGTTCAGTTCTATCTCCATACCAAATTTCATCAAAATCGGTTCAGTGGTTTAGGCGTGGAAGCGTAACAGGCACACAGAGTTACTTTCGTATTAATTATAATATTAAGTAGGGATATAAAGCTTCCTCTTGAATCACTCAATCTATTAAAAAAATTCTCCTTCAAAATCTGTTGCGTTATTTTAAAGATTAAGCATACAGACACACAGACGGCGGAAAGCGACTTTGTTTTATACTATGTGGTGATAGTGATAAATAACCTGCTTACCTACTACAAGACACGAGCAAATTTCGTTGAACTATTTTATTAAATTAGCTTTATCTGCGAAATGCGCATAAAACCCAAGACCTCCTGCATACAGAGGGATCTAGGTTCTTGCCAAGTTAAGCGTATTTTTTTTTAAACTTATCTCTTTTATAAAATAAAAAAATATATACAGTAAAGTTTTTACAAACTACTCCAAAATTTTACTTGTTGGTCAGTCTATAGTCACATTTATATTGTCAATACTAAATGACACTGACGTCAATCGCATCCGTCAATACACCTTCCCCTCCCTCTCCTCCTTCCTCCGCCCGCACTTGCAATTCGCAGCTTCCGCTGTCGCTTGTGGTCTCCCTTCAAAAAGTATATTCTCATCGATTTTATGAACTCTCTTGTGAATACTTCGTGTTAATTTTATGAATACTTTTTGAATTCCATGTTTAGTTAAATCTCCCAGTGAAGCAGTCGTGGCAGTGTAATGTTCTTGTAGTTTTTATTGAAAAAAATACCAACAAAATGCATCGTCGCCGAGGGCCGAACTTTACATATGTTAGTAGCTGTGTGAAATACATGATTTTCGTGCTCAATTTTATATTTTGGGTGAGTATTTTTGGATGTCAATGCAAGGTGGTCTATTGTTGTGGCTCAGCTTTCGAGATCTCCCCGTTCCCAGGTTGGGAAAATGAGAAACGCCTCGAATTTTTTTCTCCATTGTTTACTAATACCAACGTTGGAGAGTGAATCATACGTTATTGTATGTAGGTATTTTGTTAGTGAGAAATACACAGAAAAGCCACATCTCTGTACGCTTCCATTGTAATTGCTCGGTGCGAAATCGTAATAATAAATGTCATTATGTAGTGATATATGACCTGATGGTTTGGTTCTACCAAAAACTGGGCTGACTCAAAATGTATTTCTATTGTTTAACTAGTTAAACTATTTTCCCTTTACATATTTTCCAAAAAAAAACATATTTACGCCAAAACCCTCAATGGAAGGTCCATTGCTATATAAAAAACTTGTTTTATTTGACAAAACAAGTTTTCCAGCTTTTGTAGTTACATAAGAAAATATGTTTATTATGTCTAAAAATTTTGGGTAAGTTGTGTAACATGGTTTCACAAGATACCAATGTTAAAAGTTTATCAGAGTTATAAAGAAATACTTCATTATGTAAACACTTTTATGCTAACTGTTTTTATTGTTTCGTTAAGTTCAGTATTAATAAAACAATCAGATTTAAATTGTGTTACATTTGTTGATTTTGCCAATTTGTTTAAATGTCATAAGATATCCCCAGAACCTATATAATATTTATTGAGTTGAGAATAATATAAGCAGTTAATTATTTGCTTCTTGCGATGCAATCACAAATCCTCTCAATTGCTATCTTTTTCACTGAATTATAGAAGTGAAGTCAGCATTTAAAATGGCTGGCAATTAGGGCTATTTTATGGTTTTGTCAACAGTTTATTTCGACAAAGGTTTTAGGGCTGTAAATTACGAGGCATTTTACTTAATAAATTTGAACTTGTACTAAATATCTTCTAAAAACCCGGATTAATTTTATTATTCGCTGATCAAGTTGGTCAGGAGATGCATTTAATACTTGCTATAACTTACATTTGAATTTGTTTAGGAAAATCTTGAAAAAATTAGATCAGAATATAAAATAATTTTACTTAGTTGTTTTTTTTTTCACAACATGTAAGTTTAATTTTCTTTTTTAATTCGTAAGTGGATATGGATTATAAGTAGCAACTGTATTTCTTATTTCTATGCTAATTCTGCCAATAAAATAATATTTAGGAACAATATTCTGTGTGTAAAATAAATTACTAAATAATCTTCATTCTATTTCAGTTGTTTGGTGGTCTACTCATTGCTGTTGGGCTGTACGCATTCATTGACAAATGGCAGGCAACGGGCAACATCAAGGTACATTAATTAACAAAAAGTTTTTGAGTTACGAAGCTCAATTTTAAAGTAAGCTGTGATATAAAATAGATGGATGTTTTATGCACCTAATTATATGATACAATCTTACTACTACTGAATAAGAAAACTTTAAAAAACTAAAATGTTCAGTAAAGGATATTTAATTTTTTTATTTGTTGTAGGTAATAGGCATGATGACAAATTTTGAAATCGTATAGATGTCAACTTTTCCCGAAAATATGATTATTTCAGCATAAAACTAATCCTAAGTAACAAAATATTACACTTTTCTTTACATAATTTTAATTTCGTACTAAAACGCGCCGTCATAGGACCACCATGACACCTGATGTCATGGTGGACCTATGACGTCACATCTATGTATTCATTGTTTGTGTACGTTGAAGTTTTAGTGTTTTGCATATTGTGTATCGTAAACAATGAATTCTAACATAATAACTGTTGATGGCAAATAAAGGGATTCGCAAAATACAAGAGATTGAACATGCAATGCAACAATAGATGAGACGGATGATGTTTACATAGATGTGACGTCATTCACTCTAATCGGTGCTTCATTCAAAATAGCGGACCATAGTTTTTTAAGCTTTTAATTCATAAAAAATCACATTAATCTTTCTATTTATGTTAATTAAAAATGTTTATTTATTTACGGTGTTTCGTTCAAAATATATATATATGGTCAAAATATATACTATGGTCCGCTATAGTTTTTAAGCTAAAAATTTATTAAAAATCACATAAATCTTTCTATTTATGTTAATAAAAATTTTTTATATACGATTTTTAAAACATAATTGACAGTTCCTTCGGTCTTTTCTGTGATTCTTTGATACTGTCATCATGGCTATTGAGCACTGTCTTTCAAGTCTCATCTGTAAACCTGTTCATTGCCTACAGTTGGAGACAGTGTACGATGTGATGCTAAACATCAGTTTGCTAATTGCTCTTCTCGGCGGTGTGGTGTTCATCGTCAGCTTTGCTGGCTGCATCGGAGCTTTGAGGGAGAACACATGCCTGCTTAAATTTGTAAGTATCATTACATAGTATAAATCCAAGTCTGTCTGTATGTTTGGCCGCTTACTCCTCCTTAAGTACGTAATGGATTTAAATGCAGTTTTCTCCATAGTTTAGGGTATTTATTCATTGAAATTTGTAAATAAAGAACGTTTAGAAAACGGTTTTTTTTAAGTTAGCAAAAATGCAAGGGTTCGCGAGCAAGTCGGCAAAATTACACCATTGCGAAGCGTGGGAGGGTCGCTCGTACAACTTAGGTTTACATAGTATGAGGAAAAGTAGCCAGAAAAGTTTATTAGCTAGCTTTTGGAATTACTTAGCGGATTTTGATGATTATCTTTCACTGTCATGTAGATAGCTTTGTCGAAATTAAATTTAACGTATGTCGTGGTCCTTTCATCGAATACGTGAAAACGTTGGTAAGCGTGCAAACGCGTCGCCCGAAAAAGATTTCACTACTCACAAACGTTAGCGCTAAAATCAATTAGGTCCACTTGTTGGTACGAACATATGCAAGAACGTTCTGTCAAAATGACATGTGGTTTAATAAGGGTCAGTAAGATTGCATGTTGAGGTTTTCCCGATGAATCTGCTAAATATCTTTACATTAAACAATATTAGTTCAACAAAACTTGTCCGAAAGTTTAGATCTTATAAATTAAAGTATTCAGTTGACAGTTTGGCATTGACTGACATTCATCTGACGTTGCTGCACACAGTGCACTACCTATCTTTTGTTTGCATCGTTGGCACTGAACGATGACGTCACTAATGACGTCAGATCGCTCAGAGTGTGCAAACGTTCTGATTAATGGACCCACCGTGTGCACGCAAATAGTGCAGAAAGCGCGCTGACAGCAATTTTGGAGCAGTATATATGTCAGTAAAGATTCAATGATGCGGGTCATATTGAAAATGTATTTTTTGAAATTAATTGCTGCTTAAAACAAATTGTGTTTATTAAAACCAAAATATAACGTCAATAGGTATTGTTTATAGTTTTTGTTGTGGTCATTGTTTCCTGTAGAATAATGAACTCAAAAAAAAAATAAGTCATGCTTGGTCTATAAAACTGAAAGTTGTGTACCTTAAAGAAGTAAATGTTTATTGTTTACAAATATGAAAAAAAAATACCTTTAAGATGCGGAAAACGCATTTAAATCCATTAAGACAAGCATACAAACAGACACAATTAGCGACTTGGATTTATACTATGTAATGATTATAAAGTGGTGAAATAATATGTTTCCTTCAAATTAAATACACTCTTTATCAATATTAAAGTGATAATTTATTGTTATCAACTATTGTAATAAATGTTGATTGACCGCAATAAGAAAAATAAGTTTGATAAAGTTAGTTTTTGGTATGAATTTACTTTGATTTACTATCATTATTATTGTAACTATCTCCGGGCAGTTTTTTCCTTGCTTAATGGTTCCCTACCTGGTAAATTTATATTACATGTGCGTTCTAGAACCCATCATATCTTTCCTTCTCCAACTCTGGTGTTATTTGTCAGCCTCTTTAAACCTTTGTCCTATGTCATTTGATCGGTCTACCTTGGGCTAAAATCATCCCAATTGTGTCTCTCTCCGGGCACTATTTCCTCTTCTTGATCAATTTCTGAATTGAACCCATCATGAACTCGTGGCATCTTCCATCATCTGTTCCTGTGGTGGTGTGGTGGTGGGGTTCGTGTTCCCTGTATCATTCCCTCGGGTGTAGCAGCATGTTATCTCGCTGTCCCCCGCCAGTACTCGCTCTGCCTGCTGGTGTTGTTCCTGGTGGAGATGTGCGGCGCGGTGGTGGGGTTCGTGTTCCCTGTATCATTCCCTCGGGTGTAGCAGCATGTTATCTCGCTGTCCCCCGCCAGTACTCGCTCTGCCTGCTGGTGTTGTTCCTGGTGGAGATGTGCGGCGCGGTGGTGGGGTTCGTGTTCCCTGTATCATTCCCTCGGGTGTAGCAGCATGTTATCTCGCTGTCCCCCGCCAGTACTCGCTCTGCCTGCTGGTGTTGTTCCTGGTGGAGATGTGCGGCGCGGTGGTGGGGTTCGTGTTCCCTGTATCATTCCCTCGGGTGTAGCAGCATGTTATCTCGCTGTCCCCCGCCAGTACTCGCTCTGCCTGCTGGTGTTGTTCCTGGTGGAGATGTGCGGCGCGGTGGTGGGGTTCGTGTTCCCTGTATCATTCCCTCGGGTGTAGCAGCATGTTATCTCGCTGTCCCCCGCCAGTACTCGCTCTGCCTGCTGGTGTTGTTCCTGGTGGAGATGTGCGGCGCGGTGGTGGGGTTCGTGTTCCCTGTATCATTCCCTCGGGTGTAGCAGCATGTTATCTCGCTGTCCCCCGCCAGTACTCGCTCTGCCTGCTGGTGTTGTTCCTGGTGGAGATGTGCGGCGCGGTGGTGGGGTTCGTGTTCCCTGTATCATTCCCTCGGGTGTAGCAGCATGTTATCTCGCTGTCCCCCGCCAGTACTCGCTCTGCCTGCTGGTGTTGTTCCTGGTGGAGATGTGCGGCGCGGTGGTGGGGTTCGTGTTCCCTGTATCATTCCCTCGGGTGTAGCAGCATGTTATCTCGCTGTCCCCCGCCAGTACTCGCTCTGCCTGCTGGTGTTGTTCCTGGTGGAGATGTGCGGCGCGGTGGTGGGGTTCGTGTTCCCTGTATCATTCCCTCGGGTGTAGCAGCATGTTATCTCGCTGTCCCCCGCCAGTACTCGCTCTGCCTGCTGGTGTTGTTCCTGGTGGAGATGTGCGGCGCGGTGGTGGGGTTCGTGTTCCCTGTATCATTCCCTCGGGTGTAGCAGCATGTTATCTCGCTGTCCCCCGCCAGTACTCGCTCTGCCTGCTGGTGTTGTTCCTGGTGGAGATGTGCGGCGCGGTGGTGGGGTTCGTGTTCCCTGTATCATTCCCTCGGGTGTAGCAGCATGTTATCTCGCTGTCCCCCGCCAGTACTCGCTCTGCCTGCTGGTGTTGTTCCTGGTGGAGATGTGCGGCGCGGTGGTGGGGTTCGTGTTCCCTGTATCATTCCCTCGGGTGTAGCAGCATGTTATCTCGCTGTCCCCCGCCAGTACTCGCTCTGCCTGCTGGTGTTGTTCCTGGTGGAGATGTGCGGCGCGGTGGTGGGGTTCGTGTTCCCTGTATCATTCCCTCGGGTGTAGCAGCATGTTATCTCGCTGTCCCCCGCCAGTACTCGCTCTGCCTGCTGGTGTTGTTCCTGGTGGAGATGTGCGGCGCGGTGGTGGGGTTCGTGTTCCCTGTATCATTCCCTCGGGTGTAGCAGCATGTTATCTCGCTGTCCCCCGCCAGTACTCGCTCTGCCTGCTGGTGTTGTTCCTGGTGGAGATGTGCGGCGCGGTGGTGGGGTTCGTGTTCCCTGTATCATTCCCTCGGGTGTAGCAGCATGTTATCTCGCTGTCCCCCGCCAGTACTCGCTCTGCCTGCTGGTGTTGTTCCTGGTGGAGATGTGCGGCGCGGTGGTGGGGTTCGTGTTCCCTGTATCATTCCCTCGGGTGTAGCAGCATGTTATCTCGCTGTCCCCCGCCAGTACTCGCTCTGCCTGCTGGTGTTGTTCCTGGTGGAGATGTGCGGCGCGGTGGTGGGGTTCGTGTTCCCTGTATCATTCCCTCGGGTGTAGCAGCATGTTATCTCGCTGTCCCCCGCCAGTACTCGCTCTGCCTGCTGGTGTTGTTCCTGGTGGAGATGTGCGGCGCGGTGGTGGGGTTCGTGTTCCCTGTATCATTCCCTCGGGTGTAGCAGCATGTTATCTCGCTGTCCCCCGCCAGTACTCGCTCTGCCTGCTGGTGTTGTTCCTGGTGGAGATGTGCGGCGCGGTGGTGGGGTTCGTGTTCCCTGTATCATTCCCTCGGGTGTAGCAGCATGTTATCTCGCTGTCCCCCGCCAGTACTCGCTCTGCCTGCTGGTGTTGTTCCTGGTGGAGATGTGCGGCGCGGTGGTGGGGTTCGTGTTCCCTGTATCATTCCCTCGGGTGTAGCAGCATGTTATCTCGCTGTCCCCCGCCAGTACTCGCTCTGCCTGCTGGTGTTGTTCCTGGTGGAGATGTGCGGCGCGGTGGTGGGGTTCGTGTTCCCTGTATCATTCCCTCGGGTGTAGCAGCATGTTATCTCGCTGTCCCCCGCCAGTACTCGCTCTGCCTGCTGGTGTTGTTCCTGGTGGAGATGTGCGGCGCGGTGGTGGGGTTCGTGTTCCCTGTATCATTCCCTCGGGTGTAGCAGCATGTTATCTCGCTGTCCCCCGCCAGTACTCGCTCTGCCTGCTGGTGTTGTTCCTGGTGGAGATGTGCGGCGCGGTGGTGGGGTTCGTGTTCCCTGTATCATTCCCTCGGGTGTAGCAGCATGTTATCTCGCTGTCCCCCGCCAGTACTCGCTCTGCCTGCTGGTGTTGTTCCTGGTGGAGATGTGCGGCGCGGTGGTGGGGTTCGTGTTCCCTGTATCATTCCCTCGGGTGTAGCAGCATGTTATCTCGCTGTCCCCCGCCAGTACTCGCTCTGCCTGCTGGTGTTGTTCCTGGTGGAGATGTGCGGCGCGGTGGTGGGGTTCGTGTTCCCTGTATCATTCCCTCGGGTGTAGCAGCATGTTATCTCGCTGTCCCCCGCCAGTACTCGCTCTGCCTGCTGGTGTTGTTCCTGGTGGAGATGTGCGGCGCGGTGGTGGGGTTCGTGTTCCCTGTATCATTCCCTCGGGTGTAGCAGCATGTTATCTCGCTGTCCCCCGCCAGTACTCGCTCTGCCTGCTGGTGTTGTTCCTGGTGGAGATGTGGGGCGCGGTGGTGGGGTTCGTGTTCCCTGTATCATTCCCTCGGGTGTAGCAGCATGTTATCTCGCTGTCCCCCGCCAGTACTCGCTCTGCCTGCTGGTGTTGTTCCTGGTGGAGATGTGCGGCGCGGTGGTGGGGTTCGTGTTCCCTGTATCATTCCCTCGGGTGTAGCAGCATGTTATCTCGCTGTCCCCCGCCAGTACTCGCTCTGCCTGCTGGTGTTGTTCCTGGTGGAGATGTGGGGCGCGGTGGTGGGGTTCGTGTTCCCTGTATCATTCCCTCGGGTGTAGCAGCATGTTATCTCGCTGTCCCCCGCCAGTACTCGCTCTGCCTGCTGGTGTTGTTCCTGGTGGAGATGTGCGGCGCGGTGGTGGGGTTCGTGTTCCCGCGCTCGCTGCACGGGCTGCTGCAGCACTCGTTCACGGAGCGCGTGCTGCACGCCTACAGGGACGACCCGGATTTGCAGAACTTCATCGACTTCGCGCAGAGAGACGTATGTTGGGGAATACGACGGGTGTGAAAAGACCATTTCCGAAACCTGAAACCTTGTATACTTGAGCCTGAATTGTAGCTTACACTATCAGTATACTTTAATTTTAAAAAAAATAAGCATTCACAAAAAGAATTTGGTCTTAACGTAACGATTACCCCCAAACAATGCCTAGTTTTTAATTTTCGGAAGCGGTCTTTTTCCACTCCGTATGTTGTACTAAAATTGAAAAGTTTGTGAGGATTAATGTAGTGTTGGTTGCTCTTTCACGTGAAAGTACTGAACTGATTTAAATGATACTTGGTTTATGAATAGATTATAACCAGTGGGGGTGTCGCGTAACTCGAATATCAATCCCCTTGAAAGAATAATGTTGCTACGTTTAGTATTCAGCAATTTCATTAAAAAAATTACGCGATTTCGACTCGAAAACCGATTTCGTTCAAGAGTCCTAACACCGATACCTTTGAAAGGGATTGATATTCGAGTTACGCGACACCCCCACTGGAATACGATTTGTGTGTACTATGGGAGAGAGCCGAAAAACCTTCAAGTTGCGGGTGGAACAGAAGGGCGGAAAGCTTTTAGCTAAACTTTAAGAAACTCCAGAACCGATTTTAAATGTGGTTCCAAAATGGGTTGTAAACACATCTATGGACAAGGCCCATAATTATTTAACATGCTTACTGGAACTACTGAACTGATTTTAAAAGTTCAACATTATCAAGAAGTGACATAATATTGTTTTAAATTCCACGCAAGTAAAGTCGAACGACAATTAATAAAAGTATAATCTACAGACTATGGAACCCTTAACTATGCTCTTGCAATGTTAAAACATTTAAAAGACACCTTTACAGACGTTTACCCCCACACTCCTATTTAAACCAACTACCAGTATAAAACCTTAACATTTTTTAAAACTTTTTTATAACTTACCTTCAAAATCTCAACATCTTATTCACAAAAAAATCCTTAATTATAACATCTTACCATCCCAAAAACAGTTCCACTGCTGCGGTCTGACCTCGGATGGCTACATGGACTGGTCCAAAAACGAATACTTCAACTGCTCGTCGCCGAGTGTGGAGCGGTGTGGAGTTCCATTCTCGTGTTGTATCAACTCCACGGACATCAGTCTACAGCTGGTCAACATAATGTGCGGGTACGGGGTGCAGAACTATCCGGTGAGTGGGGAAAAATGGAAAAATAATTGAGAAATGAAAAAATAATTGAAAAATGAAAAAATATATTGAGGAAATGAAAAAATAAAAAAATAAACAGGTGTCAAAATTTGAAAGGTGGTTTTAAAGTATTATATAAAAAATTGATTATGTTGGTGCTAAACCTTCGGAGAGAGAGAAACCTTTTGAGAGTGGTAGAGTCTAGCTGTAGGCTCTGTCTGCAGCGATTACTGGGTTGACTCGACCGGTGAAATACCACCGACGCTCAGAAAACCGACGTGAAGTAGGGACGATGTTCCTGCGTTTCATTCGGTGAGTGCGGTGTCCGGTGCCCAATTTTCTCAAAGGTCAGGAACACACCCCCAACACCCACAGTGTTGCGGGGAGTCATGGGCGGCGGTGATCACTTACCATCAGGTGACCCGCATGCTCGTTTGCTACCTATATCCCTACTAATATTATAAATGCGAAAGTAACTCTGTCTGTCTGTTACGCTTTCACGCCTAAACTACTGAACCGATTTTGATGAAATTTGGTATGAAGAAAGAACTGTACTTGGGAAAGGACATAGGGTACTTTTTACCGCGGGAAAACTTCTCATTCCCACGGGAAACCGACTTCCAAGCGAACGGAGTCGCGGGCGGCCACTAGTTATATATAAAAAAAGCTAGTAATAATGTGTATATTTATCTCCCAGGTGGCCGAAGCCAGCAAGCGCGTGTGGACCTCCGGTTGTGTCGAGGTAGTTCGCGTGTGGGCAGAACGGAACCTCTACACGCTCGCCACGGCCGCGCTCACCGGCGCGCTCACGCAGCTGCTGGTGATCTACCTCGCCAAGACGCTGGAGGGACAGATCGACTTGCAGAAGGCTAGGTCGGTTGATCACGAATAGGGATATTAGCGGAGGAATAGAACTTCTTCCGAAAACAAAAACTGGGCATTGCTGGAGGGGTACTGGTTACGTTTTGAGCAAAAAAAAATTTTTTACGATTAACAGTTTTTTTTTTTTTTATGTAATTGTACTAATAAAATAAATTTCTATTTATAGATTTTGCGATGATTTCAAATTAAATAGGGTTTTAATTTAATTTGCAATGTAAATAATCGCACCTGAACCAACAATTGAAGTGTGAGCGATGATTTCAAGCGCCGAATATGACTTTTCAATCCTTAATAACTTTTTTAAATTGGGTTTTCTGGGTATACTGTTAGTGAATTTAGTTACTATTGAGGCTCCAGAATAAATGGTTTCCGGCTTCGGAAGTGGTCTTTTTACACCCGTTATATATATTTTTTTAATTTTTAATGATGTTGAATCTGTTCTTACTCATATCGCTCAACCATTGATCTATTATTTCTTTCAAATTACAGGTGGCAAACATGAAATAGGGGAATGTCAGGTGCCTACCGCGACGACGGCCGACGAGCGTTACTGTAGCACCCGACCAACTACCACCACGGACACAATAGCGGAATTGGGGCCCTAAATAGTGGAATAGTGCCCCATAGTGTGTCCCGTAATGGTGGAATTGTGACCCGTGAGAGTGGAATAGTGCCCCGTAATGGTGGAATAGTGAACGAACTGTCAATAGTGACCAGTGAATTATTAACAGTGAATAGTGTATATACGGAGGTAAATAGTGATTATTCAAGACAACCGGAGAGATATGTGGATTTACCAGTGAATAGAGCCTTCTCGGGTGTCACTGGTGTTAACCGGAATTATATTGGAGTTTACCAGAATACAGATGTAAGAGAAAGGCTGTATGAAAATGATGGGACGGCCTCTGGTATAGATCCACGTTTGGTGCAAAGATTGGCTTTGACAAACTTGAATGATACTCAATCAACACAAGTATTTCATTTAAGGCATATGTAAAGAGTTTTTATTATAATAAGAGTGCCATTTGAGTATGCATTTTGTAAATATTTTAGGAAATGTACGAAAATGTAATCTTTTTTATTCAAAGAATATTTTGTATTATAATTACTGTTTGTAATTCCAAAATCGTGGATATTAACTTATAGATGTTAACTTTAATTATGATTTGTGAAACAATATTTTAATAAGACAAAATACTGAAAATGAAACGGAATTCATTCCAAAGATATTTGCTCAGCTCGAAATTAAAAAAGGAACTGTTATTAAAACTAGAGTGCCAGTATTAGTTATAAGATTTTATTGTATTAGTTTATCAAATTTACAATGTTATGTTAACCATATTAATAGGGCTGTATAGTCTGAAATATTATTTAATCTTTATTATTTTATGATAAACAAATGATCTGTTAGTCTAAGTTTTAACATAGAGTACCTAGTGAACCAATAGAAATGATTGTAATATTCAATTTTTTTTTGACGGAAGGAAATGTTTGTCGCATCAATAAGGCATCATTATTATCATCATCAACTCCTCCTAAACCAGCTGAGGGATTTTAATGCTTTTTTCACCATACATAAGGTATTTTTATAAAAAGTTTTTTTGAAGTTAGCCAAAATTCAGTGTTTTTGGATCAAGTCACCCAAAATCACACTGCGAAGTGTGGGCGGGTCGCTAGTATTATAAAGTGAGGAAAAGACTAAGTTGAGCCCCTATAGAAAAAAAAGTGTGATTTAGTTTTTGCCTGAGTAAACCTTACATAAAAAACCCCTAAAGATGTCGACAATTAGATCCTAGTCATAAAATAAATCTTGAACAAGTCTAACCTACAAACTTTACGAATGATTTTAATACTTCACATTTTGACACTTGGTAACCATCACAATATTATTATGTTACTTCATGTACGCTCAAGCTATGTTTTAATTTAAGGATTGAATCATACTAATTATAACAATGATTACTGCCAATATGACTCTTACCAAATATAAATGTTTTAAATTTAGATTGTATAGTTAACTTGCCAAACTTGATTTGGTTTTAAATTAAACTGTGTAAAATATAACTGTATTTACAATAATTAAACCAATGAAGAAAATAGCGTAAACTATTTGTTTTAGCATTTTTATTACTATTTTAAATTGATCCATCTATGATTCGAATGCTTCCGTTGTGCGTTAATTCAAACTTAGTACTATAAACCAAAAATGAAATTAATTTAAATTCGTGAATAGATCTTGGCGACGGTGGTTTGTGTGGCTCAAGTTCAACTTTCATTTCAGTTAAATTATTTTGTTGACGCAAAATATAAGCTACTATTTAATAATGTCAAAAAACGAGTAAGATAAAATAAATGGAAAAGTTTCTTCAGTCCGCCACTAGGGGCGCTCCGCAATTGTCATACATTTAACATTTACAAGAGCAAACAATATATCTGCATTACCAATGTCTTATTATTATCATTTTAAGTTTCAATTTTAATCATTTTTATGATTTATTAAAAATACCCGGCGGTAAGCGGACAGACTTCAGTAATAGTGGTGGAATTTGGAACTAAATGGGGCCAATGTGGTAACTATCGGGAAAACGGAGAAAATATCGTGGAAAGCATTACAGTTGGCATTGTCGGCAAATATTAAGAGATGAAAACTGCAAAATGATTTGATTTTCTTGATTTGGCATTTTTTTTTAAATGAATTTAATGAATTAGCGTAATTTGTGATTTAATTGTTACCTATTATTATTTAGATTGGTTTATTAATATTGTAAAGCAGATGTAAAGCATGCACAAATAATGTATAATCTATGTATTGATGTGATTTGAAGAAAATATTCTTATACATTGACTATTTAGAATTACCGAATATTTGTATATCGGTTCTGTCTTAATAAAAAGATTATAACTGTACCTATCTACTTATTTTATTTATAACCTACTTTTAGGGGTATTCTACTATTAATTATTATGTTTAGGAATAGGAGAGAGCATTCCAATAGTTTGATCTGGTATACAGGGTGATCAGTTAGTGGTAAAACCAATTTTTTGAGAAAAGTGGAATATTTTGCATCATTAGATTTTATATTTTCTTGAATATTAGTTCTAATATAATAAAAATTAGGGTTATACCTTTACAAGTTTTATAACCTTATTGTACTTTTCGACCCGAAGACATCATGGGATCACGTAGTTTAATATCCCCTATATTTTATACCTAACGCCCCTTTAGTCCATACTAAACTACAATAATTAGAATGTATTTTGTCTCTTGACAGTTTTTTATTTATTTACTATATAGATATACAAACAATATTTAACAGAGGAAAAAGAACTACATAGTCCTTTTAGGTTTGTGTGTAGCTCCATAAGAGCTATGAAAGAGAGGGGTGAATACTCAAGTACTTACATAGTAGCCACATAAGATAGAGACAAATCATATCCTCGACCGGTGAAATACCACCGTCGCACAGAAAACCGACGTGAAGTAGGGACGATGTTCCTGCGTTTCGTTCGGTGAGTGCGGTATCCGGTGCCTAATTTTGTCAAAGGCTCAGCAACACACCCCCAACACCCGCAGTGTTGCGGGTAGTCATGGGCGGCGGTGATCACTTACCATCAGGTGAACCGCATGCTCGTTTGCTACCAATATTACCTACTTATCTATAAAAAAAAAGATTGAGACAAATCATATTCCAAAAAAATAGATTCGAACAAAAAGTAAAGTCGTTTCGTTTATTCTCCTTTACGACGTGACTCTGCCTGTCCAACCTAAATTATTTAACATGCATATACTTCTACCCTATTTAAAACGCCCATAGCTAAAAATAGTTTTCAAACCTAGACAAAGAGACTTATTAAAAATACGGGAATTAATTAACTAGTGCGTCTACAATTAACGGTAGATTTTTAATTGGAGTTCCAAATATTGGGGTTGACTGGGCGCACCCTAAAATATGAGGGGCTGCGGGAAATTCTGTAGAGTCCAAGGTATGGGTGAAAGCGATTTTGCACACTGTTATTTTAAAACACACGTAATGAAATGAAATTACTTTATTGTATGTAGGATTAAAAACTAATCTCTGATACATTGTCAAAAGCATAAAATTAAAATAAAAAGGATGTCACGGTACACCCCTACATTCATCAGCAATGGCCGTAGTAGACCGAGAGAAAAAGTTGGCGGAAAAAACTCTCGGCACTCTTACCGGAAATTATAAAATCATAATTTAGATTTAAGTAGGTAGGTATATTTATTTAAAACGTAACATTCAGTGAACATATACATTATTTTCTCGTACGCTCAACATATTAAAGTTAAAAAATATTAAATAAATAAATACGTAAATTTTGTTCATCGAGATTTTATTTGGGAGTTTTAAACAAAATGTTGGAATGATGAAAAGTTTGTAGATTATAAAATTCTGCACTGGTTTATTATTTGTTCACACTGTTTTATTATTTGGTTAGGTACCCCTAATTTTTTATTTATCCTCCTATATTATTTACTAAATCGGTGGAAAGTTCTTAAAAATATGTTTTTCCCGCGTTTTCCATTGGCGACTCAAACAAGCTTTGAAATCAATAAGAGGTGCGTTTCATTTTGTTTAAAAAATTGGGACTACTTTAAGTAGGTACTTGTCAGGGTCGTTACAAATATACCAAAAATTTAATCGTTATCAGTTAAAGGTAGCAAACTTTCTAACTAATGCCTGCAAAAAGTCCAGTGACAATAGGTTTTTTTTGCATATAGTTATTAAATCAATCCGATTTTTCAATAGTCAGATTTATTATATCAGACAGAAAATCAGTATGTTTTCGAAAATAAATATTGGACATACATACATACCTCTTTTCAATCGGATAGCTACAAAAGCCCGCTACCGCCCACAACTCAGCCCACCGAGTGAGTACGTACTTAAGTAATGATTAGAACGACGCCGAATTTCGCGTAAAGCTGTCTCGAGTGCCGCGTGGAGCGGTTGTCACTATTCTTTTCATATGCTGTGGGTACTCGGGGCAAGATCGAGCTTAACTCTGAGTTCGTGAATGGAAAACTTAAATAGAAAGGATTTTGTACAGGTGATTGAGGTAAAAAACTGTAATGGGATAAAGAGAGATGTTATAACCTATGTTTATTCGCTGTCTGCGTATGTATTTATGTATGTATTAGCCATTCCTGTCTATAGGAAAGTCTAACTTTTTTTTTTAATAATAAAAAATTAAGGTAAAATTAAGAAAGATGACCAACCACATGGAAGACTATACGCTTGGCAGTACCTATCGGATCTACAATTTCAGGGGGCAAGTTAAAATTGTTAAAATTGAAATTGGCGATCTTTTTAACCGACTTCCAAAAAAGGAGGAGGTTCTCAATTTTGCCGGTATGTCAGATGAGTTTATAGCACGTATAAATAATAGGCAGTATTCAAATTCTATTACCTAAATCTTAATTATTTTTAACTTTTTAGTTTTGAAGTCGGTTTATTTAACGGAGTTATTTTTATAGATGTTTTTTTGTCTCTATACATTGTTTTGGTGAATTTGGCGACCAACTATCGTGATGCTTGGGGCATTTGCCCCGTTTTACTAACCCTCTTGGTCTGGGCCCGACAACCTGTTTAAGAAAGCCTTAAGACAATGATAAATTAACTGATGATGGCAGATGAAGAACAACTACTTAGTACATTTTACACATAACGAGTCAAAATAAGTGTGTTCGGTTCCTAGAGTATCTAGAATTCTAACTGTAGTTTACATAAAGTTAGTAGGCATTTCCTGACTATAAGAATTCGCCATTCTCTCAAGGATTTCAGGTTAAAATCTTATTCTGCTTGTAAGAATTGATTTGCCCATTAGTGTATTTTCTATAGGTACCTTTTGTTTTTTATACTCTCGACAATGTTGATATGATATATTAAAAGCTTTCGTGACGTCATCCGCAGCTGTAACTTAGCTTCCTATAGTTATGGCTATGAGGCGTAAGTACCTAAGGACATAAAAATAATGTTACAAAAACGAATAGGTACGTTTATTAGTACTTAGTTAAGTATAAGTATATCCTACTAATATTATAAACGTGAAAGTTTGTGAGTATGTATGTAGGGATTAATGGATGTTTCTTACTCTTTCACTTGAAAAACTACTGGACGGATTTGGATGAAACTTTACAGTAGGTAATATAGGTTATACATAAGAACAACACATAGGGTACTTTTTACCGCGGCAATTCTCATTCCCACGGGAAACCGACTTCCACGCAAACGGAGTCGCGGGCGGCCACTAGTCATTCATATTTTCTTATCGAGCATTTAGATTAAGTTCGTGAAAATAGTTACTATTTAGACTCCACAAATTGTGGACCACAATGTAGGTACTGCGGAAATGGTCTTAGGATACAAGTGAGGATAGGTAATGTTAATTGAATTATTTTGGGCATATTTTACAAACTACTTTAATATGCACCTACCTACACCGCTAATAAATAATCTTACCATAACTTACCTTACCAATCCATAAATAACAAACTTTCGTTCAAAACATCGTCAGTTTATAAATGAAACCTTTATTTCATATTATTCACGCAAGTGTGCGTAGTGGGGTAGTGTGGGTGTTGTACGCACACACGAAAAAAATGCGTTTAAGTGCGTGCCCAGCAAAAATGCATGTTGAGACTTGGATATGCATCAGATGGACAAGAAAACTGTGGAGTCGGTGGTCGGGGCACTGAACTATGCGCGTACCCACGTTTCAGAGATACAGTGGCCCGTTGGTTTAGAGAGATTTTACAGCAGAATCTGTAAAAACTCTCTAAACCAAAAATGTAGTCGTCATTTTCTTAAGATTAGTAGTAAGTATTGTACTCACTAAATTTAGTCCATTGGAAAATTAATACATGCGCTAAAATGCGCTAAAATCGCCAATCTTGAGTCTTAACTGGCTTGCCCGCATATTTTGGTTTCACAGGACTTCAATGATAACTCGTCTCTATCTTATTTTATCGCTGATTAAGATATAGAAAGATAATATTTATTTTTTTATGGATACCTGCACGTCATGCGTTGCTAGCTACCCCGGGTACATTTTAATTGGAAAACAAGTTGTAGGTACTCTTAAAATTGAATCAGGTGCTAAATATGTAATACAGGTACTGCTGGAACTATGTCAACCTTATTTAACCTTAGCTATGGGCCTTAAACAGCTGTTCCTATAACTCTGATAATAGTTTTTTACTTCGAATTTTATAGGATTTCTTGCACCTTTGATAAAGCTGATCAAATATTGTCATTTTCGTAACTGAATGTTTTTAATTAAAACCTTTGTAATAGAAAATATAGCGCTTTCTTAAGTGAATAAAAATTTACCTGCATAAAGACAGAGTTTTGATCAGAAAAACACACCTTGCACCAAAAAGGTATGAAAAAATATTGATCAGATCAATATTTTTTAAGTACCTTTTTCCTACTCTATTTGGAAAATACCTCAGTATTTAATAAAAATAAAATATTTTAAATCCACCGAATGCCGTCTCCATAGCTTCTCTGTTCCCAACTTCCCCAACTGGGTAGGTGAATGAACTTACGAAATGTGCACACACACACTCGCACACACACATACACACACCGACACACAATACATATCACATTGACGTAGGTAAGTTATGACTTGCAAATTCGTGAAAAAATGTAGGCTTGAGAGCAAGGAGTTATTGGTAAATAAATACAGAGTTTTCGTTGTAAAAGAATTCTTAAAAATAAATATTATGAAGTGATATACTAGTTGTAAGTATAAGCTTTACTTCCTAATTTAAAAAAAAACATTTTATATCAATGATAAATCTTTTGTCAATGACATAAGATTGACAGAGACAAAACATAATTTTAACTAATATGTGCTTAAAATAATTCTGTAAATGAAGGGACTTACTTTATAAACAGATACAAATTTTAGGTTAATAAATGTAAATAAGAATAGGTACTCTACATTTGAAAGAAAGTAAAGCAAATCGCTTATAGCGACCATTATGAGAGGAAAAAAATACCTATAATTTAAGCGTACTTGTTAAACGTACTTAGATGTCTAAATTAAAGTTTAATTATTGACATTGGATTAACGTTGAGTTGTTTTTTTTTGTCTCTACCATTCTAAAATCATCAACTGATTAATTATGCTGAAGCAATGTTGTCAAATTTAGTACTTAACCTAAATATAACTAAGGGTATCTATCTACCTTTCTTCATAGCTGGGTTGAATGACCGCTTCA
Source organism: Emmelina monodactyla (assembly GCA_916618145.1). NCBI lineage: Eukaryota > Metazoa > Arthropoda > Insecta > Lepidoptera > Pterophoridae > Emmelina > Emmelina monodactyla. Next base: position 6,769,316 of record OU745324.1, read on the forward strand.
CATACGGGGTACTATGGCAATCCATCATAGTACACAATAATGTAGCTAAGTAAATGTGCAGGGACGGCCCTAGAGCTAGGGGCGAGGGCGGAGAAGCTAGCGAAAAAGCGCTGGATTCAGCGGTCTTAGGTTAGATGTTTTTTAAAGATTTGGGATTAAATGTTGATATTATTGGAGGAAATTGATTGATAGATGGTAAGGCGTTAAGATAAGGATTATAGATGGTTATAAGTTTAAGTTTTTTGGAAAAGATAAATTGGATATATAGGATAATAATACAACTGTAAAACGAATCGAAACAACTAGAAAACTCAGTAAAACCTAATAAAGCGCGGACGAATAAAGGTCTGACCTCAGATAAATAATATTCTAATATTGACCGTACTCGCTATCAGTGAAACAGGCTGCCCGACCTAGACATAATAATAGCTCGACTAGATAACCTGCTGACAAAATTGTTATAACAAGTTGTTTCCTCTATTTATTACGTACATTACTGCCTCAGTATATTTTCAGAACAGCGGTTCGATTTTTAAATTTGAGTTTCATTTTGTAAGCGCTGAATTTTTCTATGAAGCGCTTTCTGCTACCGGCTCTCGTTCCCCTATCTATTTCCTAGGGTTGTCCATCGGGGGTCGCGGGCTGAAATCACGAACCACCCTTTGCTTTATGCCAACATTGGCTTTAAAAAAACAATGCGCCATTTTATTTTTCCCTCTGCTAATCTAGGGAGGCATTCTGCGTGTAATGGGTACGGTTTGAGTTGCTTAGTTTATTAGTTTCTAGCTTTGCGTGGTTTTTCAAATGCAACCCGTGTTTTGTTTTTTTGTTAGGTTATGGTAACTTGTTTGTGAAAAAAAATGTTTGTACGCTTTGGTGCGAATATCGTGAACAATAAGCTGAATACAGTAAAATAATATAACAGTGTCGTTAGTTTATATATTTTAAATCGATTGTAAAATCACATCGCAACTCGAATCGATTAAGCCGCGCGCTTTTTATTTCGAATGTGGCCTGTTAAAAATCGTTGATCAAATCAGGCTAGATCCGGTTTAAGCTAGATCCTTCTAGTTTTTGCGTCGGCAGGTGGAAGGATGTGGCGTTCTTCTTATTGTGGCTGCGGTCAGTACCCTGGCTACTTGAAGGGAGCGGGTACTTGAAGGGCTGGTTATGATTTGTTGCTGCTGGGAAATGGTAGAAGGATGGTTGACATGAAAGTTGGTTTAGGAAAATAGTTAAGAAACAATGGGGAATTTTAAAGGTCGTAAAAATTCTGTAGAGAAAATGTTGATGTAAGTAGGTTACTATACAAAATTAATAACCAAATTCTAAGCCCAAAAATAAATAATGTCACGGTTTTAATGTTATTAAATCTTATTTATCTAAATATTAGACTTGATTCAAAATCAGAGTAGCGCTAGAAAAACATATATTACCTAATTATATTAAACCATCTGATATAGGTACATGCATTACCAACTTACCATAACAATATTAAAACCTAAAGTTAAAAAAACTTTGGCAGAAAATAAGCATTGTTCCTTTGCCTCAATTTTGCTTTAAAAGTCACAAAGCCAATGAACGCTTGCAAGGCTGCGACGAATTTGTAAATCGAATCGAATGCGCCAAGATTCGCTTGCATTCTGATGGTGAAAAAATATATTGTTATGTTGATGGTGCCTCCCTATTTGTAACGAGAAAATTGGAGTAGGAAGCACATTATTAAGATAACTATTTTACTTAAATTTTAGTTGTTCAATTATGATATGAAACTTTAAGACATTTTTATTGATTTCTTTTAACTTTAAACTATAAATCATATTTTTCAATGGGTAGGTAGATAAATATAGAAACAAACCGTTGTCCTAACAAAACGTTGTACATAAGTAAGTTGAAACCTACCTATACAAAACCGTTAAAAACAATAAACAGATAATATCAGGTCGCATCGCAAAGTAAAATAAAATCTACGTCCGTACATAGCTACTTATTACATACCTCCATACAATATACATAAAATCGAAGGTCCTCCATTGTGGCGCGACCTTGAAGCGTGCGCATCGCACTTTATTTCGGCGGCAATCCTGCGCGACTGTCAATGTCACTGTCAAATTGATTTTTAACTTTCTGAGGATTTTATTCAGCCTTTACAATAAATATTTTTATTATTAAAATTGATTGTGAAGTCATTTTTTAGGTTTGCTTGAAGAAGGTAAGCAAGCGCTGCTTAAAATATCTTCACCGTTAAAAACCTTCAATTTCTTGTAATTCGACAATAAATCCATCAAACCATTATTCCTGCCATCAATACTGCGTTCACGTCATGAAATCCCGCGCACATTTTGCAAAAATCCCGTTTTGGTGAGTTGCGTATGTGTGCGTAATTAAACTGTCGCCGTGATGTGTGCGTGTGTGTGTGAGGCCGTTGACTCGAGTTTTTTTAATAATATTGTGATAGGTCACGGACTTTTCTGTCGTTGTAAGTACTTAGTAAGTATCAATGTTATTCTGGAAATAAGTAAGTTTTAATCGTTTGGATATTATTTCAACTTTTGTAATTATGTGTAGGTATTAGGCTTAGATATAGACAACAAGACGTGGAATAATGGTATGGAGCCTTAGCCCAGCAGTGGGATAATACAGGGTTTTGAAAAAGAAACTCGAAAAAAAAACTTTAAATGAATGTGAGCCCTTAAAAGTGTACGTAGAGTTGCTAGACCTACCTACATGTCTAAAGGCTTATTTAAAAGTTCCCTACAATTTATTAAAGCTAAGTGCTTACCTAAATGTTTACTTACCTGCAATTTACAAAAAACATTTTAAATAACCTACTTTCACTAAACCTCTTTGGTCCAAACTCTACAAAAGACTGGCCACAGTCCAACAATATTCAAAATCTAGTTTAAATTTAGAACTCGTCCCCTAGTTGCGTTTAGTTTAGTTTGGCCGCTCGTAAACTTAGGCCAGCTGTGGGACAGGTGAGGCAGGTGGTATAACGCTAACTCTCTAGGTTTAGCCCAAATAAGGAAGCTTGCTAGGTTCGATGCCCACTGAAAAGGGGCTGATCGCTTTTCGACGAAGTTAGAAAAAGCACAGGTGAAATTAAGTTACAAAAAAACAAACTGTTTTTTCAGTTATTATAGAGGTTATGGAATACATATAAAAAACCAAAATTAGTCTGTCTATTACCTACGTTAGTTCATAATTAGAGGCCATACCTAATCGAGTTAAATTTAGAATAAAAAAATATGTTTACAAAAGCAAAGGCTCGCACCCCGTGCAGCCTACTGCAACTTTTTAATCACCGCTGAACCGAGGCACGGGTTATCCTGCATACAGCCACGCTCAATTTGGTCAAACGAATAGGCGTGAACTGGGCCTATGATCAAAACGCTTGTAGGTAATTGCCCAATCGACGCTTCCGTTTGGTTGGACATCAACGGAGGGTCGGCAACACAGATGCAGTGTTTCCAAATGATGGATTTGATGCTGTGTCTGTGGGTAAGTGAGCTGCGATAGAATTACGCTAATTTGATTGGGATGGATACGGTTGATTTAGAGGTTTGGTGTCAGTTGATTGCGAAATTGTTTAATAATCAATGTTAAAGATATCTAGTGATGTTTTATCATAATTTGGTGTATTTCGGTTTTAAGAATAGGTAAAAAAAACATTTTTTATGTGTACGAATAGGATTTTTTGTAGGATTCATTTTGATGATGAATACATATTGAAGTACGCTTATGAAAAAAGTAAGCTATAGGTAAATGTATTTAATAAAAAAGTTGGGAACAGAGAAAACCGTCAATTTTAGTAAAAAATTTCAAAAACGTTATTTTACCGAAACAAAAAAATGCACATACCTACTTTGAATAAATTCTTCATGATTCTCTATTTTTTTCATCAATAAAATAATACCTAAACAAATAGCTATATATCATAACATTACACCCAGATAGTTGTTTTGAACTCACAAACATTCACAAAGATTTACATAATAAAAAAGAAACAACTTCACAACTACAAGCTTATTTAATAAAATATGAAAATTTGCCCTTCTAATTACTTGGTAGGTACCTAATTAGTGCCTTAAATTTATCACTTTAAAATATTCAATCAATTCATCGAACTTATACTTGATTTACTGCCTTTTTTTGTTGTCGGTACCACCCCTGTTTGGTGCACGCGTGTAAGCATCGCTACATGATCAGTTCGGTTCAGGGAATTATTATTTAACTCGACATTATCTCCTACTACTGATGACATAATTAGTTTGTTTAGAACTGTTCCCGCGGTGCGTAGGTGAGAAAAATGTTTAAAGATTGGGTTAAAACAACGAAAAAGCTACTGATTTATTCTTTTATAGTATACTAGCTGACCTTAGGGCTTAGGGGTATATGAAAAATAGATGTTGGCCGATTCTCAGACCTACTTAATATGCTCAAAAAATTCCGTCCGGCTCATGGAGTCTTTATGTCGAAATACCTCATTTTCCTAATGTCTAAAAGTCAAAATGACTTAGTACCCAAAATGCCTGAAATCCAAAATCCCCTAATGAACTTATGCCATAAAAAGAAAATGACAATCGATGTACAGTTGTAAATATAATTTATAAGAAACTAGCTTTTACCCGCGCGGCTTCGCACGCCTTAAATTTGGAGTAAAACTGCTTTACCTGTACTATGTTATTATACATATAAACCTCTCTCTTGAATCACTCTATCTATTAAAAAAAACCGCTTCAAAATCCGATGCGTAGTTTTAAAGATTTAAGCATACAAAGGGACATAGGGACATAGGGACAAAAAAAGCGACTTTGTTTTATACTATGTAGTGATGAAAACTTTTGTAGCTTCTTAACCCTCGTATAGCAGACACGGTTTTCCTTTTTGATTATTGATAAAAATAAGTTCTTTTGCCTTATGTTACTTTCCATTATAAAATTATATATTTAAAATTAAATAAACATATCTATTACCTTAAAATGATTACATATCTAATCAATAAATCTAACTTATGATTGTATAATTTCGAAAAGAGTGCCGAGAGTTTTTTCCGCCAGCTTTTTCTCTCGGTCTACTACGGCCATTGCTAATGAATGTAGGGGTGTCCCGTGACATCTTTTTTTTAATTTTTGATTTTATGCTTTTAACAATGTATAAGAGATTAGTTTTTAATCCTACGTACAATAAAGTAATTTCATTTCATTTCAATGTCGAGTATCATCATCATTACATAGTATAAATCCAAGTCGCTATTTGTGTCTGTTTGTATGTTTGGCTTCTAACTCCTCCTAAACCACACAACGGATTTTAATGCGGTTTTCGCCATCTTTTAGGGAATTTATTCATTTAAATTTGTAAATAAAGAACAATTCGAAAAGGTTTTTTTAAGTTAGCCAAAATTCAAATTTTCGTGAGCAAGTCAGCCAAAATTACACCATTGCGAAGCGTGGGCGGGTCCAAGCGACCCACTTCATAATAATGACTTTCAAGTGGCCAGTGATTTTCATACCACTATTTACCACATACCTACCCAAATTTGATTGGTAGGTACCTATCAACTAAACGTTTCAAAAAGTTTTCCTTTTGACTGTACCAAACCTCAAAGTCATTTTGTAAATCAGCTATTATTGGATGTGGACAAATCGAATTTCAGGCATTTTGGGTACTAAGTCATTTTGACTTTTAGACATTAGGAAAATGAGGTATTTCGACATAAAGCCTCCATGAGCCGGACGGAAAAAATTTCATGAGAATCGGTCAAGCCGTTTCGGAGGGTACGGGAACGAACATTGTGACACGAGAATTTTATATATGTTACGGCTAATACCCGAAGTGCGGCTTCACCTAGTTTTAGCCGGTTAGAAGTGTTTTTAATATGGAAAACTGTAAAAAAAAACCTATGTATATAAAAACTGGCTTCAATCATGAGTCGACGGAGTCCCGCTACGCGGGACTCCTTTTTCTGGGTGGTATCAAAAAAGTAACCTAACTAACCTAACCTATTGATGTTCTAACCGGCTAAAACTAGGTGTAGCCGCACTTCGGGTATTAGCCGTAACATATATAAGATTTGGATCTCGATAGCATTGAATCATTACCAAGACTAAGAAGCAGTTTTTCAATTTGATATATGTATTTTTATTGTCATAGGTACCTATTGCCAACCTGTCAATTAAAGCTCCACTCTCGTGGTGCACTCTCCACACGTCACATGTTGGGTCTCCGCGACACGAGCTGCCACCACTATCCTGCACGCATCACTGGAACACAGACAACTGTTTGACTAACTAAAGATATTTTCAGAATTGTGTTCTAGATTTTCGTTTTTACATGATTTAAGCCAATAACACGAATATATTAACACACTATCAAAATTATAAGTAAATCGCATAAAGGATTTCATTATCGCATTGTACTTATTAGATTAGTGAAAATTAGATATCTATCAGACAAATTTACATCTATTTATTTGAAAATAATAAAAATAATAATAAAGTTATATTTATGACTCCAACTTGCCATTAGTTTCTAATTAAAGTAAAAGTTAAGTAAAGCTGTCAACTGTAACCACCCCAACTAACCAGGACTTCCCCTAATTTCAGAAATGAATGAAAACTTAAATCTCCTAAATTATCATGGGACCTAATATAATAAGTCAAGCCGCAGAGATTTTTTTTGGCCACTTGCTGAAATATAATAAGCAACGGGAAAAAGGATTGCTCCTAATAAAAATATTCGCCTTCATCTATTGCCACCAAATTTACTAACTCAGCCACTGATTTTACAACTCATCACCAATTTACGGTGAAGAGGAAAACGCTATTAAAAGAACTTGGTTTAATTACCACCCAATTATCATTACAAACAAATTCAATTTCTTAAACCAACTTAGTCGTATACAAAGAAAAAAATATTTATATTTTATTTAACTTGTTTATTTTACCTATATCTTTTAGTCTTAGTTAGATTATTACCAATTACTTTAGCAAGAAGACTGCTTTACGACAAAATCTAGACATTTAACTACGAAGATTAGCGTTTACAACTTTTACAAGTTATATTAACTGAGCGTTAAACTAATACAATTCATTTGAACCGTCCTTTAAAGTTAATGACAGGATTACAATAACATTCCCTAATGATTTTAAAACTCAATAAAAAGGGATGCAGTGTTTAAGTAAATGCCTAGATTAAGGATGTCTTGTTAGGTAATTAAACTAAAGGATATTTCTAACTAACACGTTTACGTAGCTATAATATAACTTTGCTTGTATTTACAAAAGTTTGTGAGTATGTATGGATGGATGTATTTTACTACATCCATACTTACAAACTTTCACGTTTATAATATTAGTAGGATTCTATACAAAAGAGGTATTATTTCCATCCCTTGATTAAGCATCAACTATTCATACGCCCCAAAGCATGTTTCTTAGGAAATAACCAAAGCCTAGTTTTTCATCAATCTATTTAACTTCTAGTTCCTTCACGCGTGTCACCGGGGGGTGCGGGGGTGTGCGGGGGCGGGTGTAGGGGGGTGTAGGTGCGACTGAGCGTTTCCAGTTTATGTATCTCATAAATCGGGAGTGGTCGTAACTGCCTGCTACATTAGCGGCCGAGGGGTAGTACTACGGGTTCTCGATTGGGATGAGAAGTCGATTGGGTTTTGTTGGAGGGAAAATGGGTGAACAGCTGGGAGTTGTGATGCTGATACCACATGCACTATACAAGTTTAGTTATTAACTGTCACTAAGGTGAAGGTGGTTTAATTTGCAGCCAATTGACCACTTTTACTTGACTTTCCTTGTAAATTGTTTAAGTGTTTTGTTAATGTGTGAAGAGCTTTTTGGTTTTCTTTCTTAAATTAACCATTTCCGACTATTTTATTTACCCTACATAGCAAAACTGATTCTTGGCTTGATAATCTTACCGCCATAATACAAAACTGGCCCTTAAGGTCTTCATCGAGTAAAAGGCAGAGATTTCATGAAATGGCAAAATGTTTATAATCTCGCTTCTATCTATCATTGTAAATATTATTGAAATAACTCAGCCTTAAATACTTTAAATAAATAGTTACCCTACTATCCCTACTTCCCTACTAATATTTTAATGCTAAAGTAACTCTGTCTGTCTCTCTGTCTGTTACGCTTTCACGCTTAAACACTGAACCAGTTTTAATGAAATTTGGTATGAAGAAAGAACTGAACTTGGGAAAGGACATATGGTACTTTTTACCGCGGGAAAACTTCGCATTCCCACGGGAAACCAACTTCCACGCGAACGGAGTCGCGGGCGGCCACTAGTAGGCTATAATTTTATACATCCTTCTAGTTACTATCGAGAACCAGTAGTAACACCTTTGTTGGTGTCTTAACGTCGGGATGGCTAGTTTTAAAATTTTTAATGCCATACTGAAGGCGTACCAACCTAACGAAAATTCAATTTTATAAAAGTTATTTTTCCGGTTTAACAGCATAGATTATGAGGCGATATTGCAGTTTGTCTTTGAAGATTTTTTATATAAAAGTAAACTTAGGGTCGTGAAACAGAGAGTTTAGTCTTTCAAAACTAAACTATTAAATTACATACATAAACTATTATCTTGTATAATGCATGTCTGTTTGTCTCTAACTCTTTCTAAACCACGAAACGCGTTTTCAATTTTCACATACTTTTTTGTTTAGTATACCTACCAGTAGGTTGTTACCTACGTCAAGTACTTTATATTTCTAAATTCTATATTTTGTTAAAAAGCCGTCCAAAATTACCTAGACCATTGCGAAGCGTAGCCCGATCACTAGTTACAAATTAACATAATAACAGTTTACCCACATTAGAATCCGCAAAAGATATAGATATTTGAACGCATCGCCGTTGGTATCGCCCACGGAAACACACGAAGTTTACCGACGGCGTCCGACAGCCGATGATAATGTCCAATGAAAATACCCGCTACCTACCGCGGCACACTGACGAGGAAACTGTGGATGTGGCTTGTGGGAGCAGGTTTCGTAGAAAGAGAGAGTGAGAAAGAGAAAGAGAACTAGCGTATACAACAAGGCACATCATTTTGTAAGTGCTAAGGGTGTGTTAAGTGAGAAGGGTGTGTTTTTATTATCCAACAACAGGGAGAGATGGCGGGATATCGTAAGGCGAGCAACATCTGCCGCCCAGGGTTCTACCAGTACAAGTTGACCAAGACCACTCTGTCAAGAGTGGTACGACTGAGAAGAAGAGAAGATGGTGTGTTACGTGTTTTTTACAACGGCGCTTGAAACGAGATCTCTTAAAGATAGAGTTAAATAGTTAAAAGAGAATCTCTTTTAGCAGACACCAAATTAATATATGATTAAGTAGCAATGTAGCTTCTGAATAGATCTACCGGTTTTGAATTAGTATTTTAGCATGGACGGTGAATCAAAAGTGGGTTTAGCTTAACTCTCTTATTCATGAATTTTACTAATAACGAGGAATTGTTCCTAGGCAAAATGGATATATAACTGTTAATCATTGTTTCTATGATGTAACCCTAACTGCCAACAACTAAAAGCGACAAAATAAACTGCCACATCCAATTAGTTTCTATCTGCGTCTTCTATCAGCGAATTCCGGTCGATACGCAATGTTTTAAAATGAGCTCGTGTGGATGTTTATTTGTATTGTTTAACTTAACTAGATATTTTTCATGTTTGTACCTACATTAATATGTAGGTTATCCTACTAATATTATAAACGTGAAAGTTTTTGAGTATGAATGGATGTAGGTATGGATGTTTGTTACTCTTTCACGTAAAAACTACTGGACGGATTTTAATGAAACTTTACAGTGATGTAGGTTATACATCAGAATAACATATGGGGTACTTTTTACCGCGAGAAAACTTCTCTTTCCCACGGGAAATCTACTTCCACGCGAACGGAGGCGCGGGTGGCCACTAGTTTTTTATATAAATTCTCAAAAGTAATCTTAATTAGGTACTCTAGCATTTAGAAGCTTAACTTTTCTTCTATAATTTTTTGCCGATTATGAAGTTAGTAAGTGCTTCTGTTTATTAGAACTCGAAACCAAGCTTTTCGTGAGTTTATTTGAAAATGTGTAAGTTTTATATCTTTGCGTTAGGTGTAGGTAATTCTTGCTCTTATTTCCAGAATGTTCGGCAGTATCGTGAGCCCAGACTGCTGTAGACCGTACGTTGCATTGTGAAAATGTAGAGATAGGAAAAAAGGTGATGAAAACTAAAATTCTATTCTATAGGACGTTTAGCGTAGGAAATTATGGAAAATAGTTGGTTGTGTTCAGTTTGGCTCCTTTTTACCCTATTAGGATGGTATTTACATTGTTATTAGGTTTTAAGATGCAGTTTTTCTAGTTCTTTTGTCATTGAGCAACAAACAAAGACTTGGCTTTTCTCGTATTATCATCATTGTCATCTAACAGACAATATTTTTTGGCTAACAGACATATTGGTTTATGTAGAAGTTTTTATCCGTCATAAAAAACATTTTAAAAGCAACAATTTTTAACTGCTCTGCTGACGGTACATAATCGTCGCCAACTAATAAGATTTGCACACAAAATGCCGCTAAGCATTGTGCCTGTACGGTTCAGTGGAATTAGCTATGTTCCGAGTTCGATAAAAATGTATTAAAATTATTTTAAGTAAATACTTACTCTTTTTTGTCATTAAGAGTTAAGTTTGTTTGTGTTATAGTTATTTTTTTAATCACTTTAATAAAATTAGGACTCTTACCCGTTTAGGCATGTCGTATGTTTTTATTATTATAAAAAAATTATCTTTTACCATAAACTTAATGTATTGGCTACATATACAGGTAACAATTGACACGAATCCGAGTAAGGATCAGCTAAAACACTTTGACAAGCACCAACATTATGATTACCAACTTTTTAAATTTATGATTCCATTCTGTTTTAGCAACGACGTCATCGTGGTAGGTGAAGCAACTTCTTTCGCGGTCAGTCCTAGGATGGGTACCCGCTAGTGCTGCTGCAGTGTTCAGTGCTTGCTTTCGAAGATTAAAACTGTTGGTGCTTATATATACAGAACGAAAACTATCTACCTGTTACTAAATGAGCACCTTAGAACCCTTGAATTCACTTGGAAAATTATGTTCTTCATATCAATACGACTAATTTATACGAAACACAAGCTTCTGGTTTCTAAAGATCAAATATCGAACTTCTAAATAACAAAAGTATTTGTCCCACAAACTTATATAACTAAGGTTACCCCTTAACTTTGTTAATAAGTAGGTATTTACCTTCGCAGTGAAGCTACCGGGTTATGTACAAAATAAATCTGCTTACAGAAGCCGTACGATGACTGCAGTTGTTGGTAAATACTGACTTTTTGTTGATCACCCGCCAATCTTTACAGTCTTCCTTTTGTTCTAACTATTTCATTTAATTACTGAAGCTTATTTTGAAAAAGGTACCTTTGGCTTAAAAAACATGTGTTTGATTTTACAAATGTACTGTTTGATACTATCTTGTTAGTAATGTGATGTAAATAAGGTTTACTTACAACTCATTTAATGACTGGAATTCAGGACTGAGTGAGATAAATCAACGCATTTTTGTCAACCTATTTATATATTTTCCATATTGTATGAATATAAATAAAACGGAATAAGCAAAACTGTGAGCGAAAAGCTAGTTAGAAAGTATCTAATCAATATTTTGAATAACGGGTTTTTTTAAAGCAAAAATCAAAATTGAGTTTCCTATTCGCACTTAACTTTAATATTAGGGTAGAGTGAGAATAAAGCCATGTTTACGGTAAACAATAATTTAGTAGAATGTCATGATAGCACATGAGTAAAGAAACTGAACAGAGACAAAGCTTCTAAAGAGCTAGCAAAATTTATACCTATTTTGGTAGGGTTGGCACAATTGAATAAATTAAAAATATAAATGTACTTTTTTTTCAATTTTTTTATTAAAATAGGTTTTTTTTTACAAATTACATACTTACTCTAAATATTTTTTTTTTATTACTTTTGGTTTTTAATAATTTGTTGTGTCTTTTAATCGAATGATAAATTCTAAATCTAATATAAAGTTTTTTCAAATAAACCAATGGGAAACACTCACATGGCATATGAAATGTACAATCTTGCAAACGTGCTAATATGTCATTACCAATATTAACATTTTTAATATGAAGATCAAAATATTCGCGAAATTTTTGCTCAAGCAATTCATATGGATATATGAATGGATAATGGATAGTTAAAATAAGAAATATTTTTAGTCTTTCTATTATTATTCATGCACACAGTACAATGTACAACCATATTTACAAAACTTTTTAAATACTAAAACAAAAGTATTACTACGTATTATGTGAGAAACTCGAAAACAAAAACAAAACACGCACAACGTTCGAGCGTCGCGTCACGCCTGCACGCCCTGAGATTGACCACTGGCTGATCTAGTTTGAAGCGGTTTCGGCTCATACGTGACAAGCGGCCAGTGGTCACGCACACACACGCGTTGCACTTGTAGTGATGTACCTGTCACAGCGCATTCGTATGTAGCTTTGTCTCTGTTCAGTTTCTTTACTCATGTGATGATAGTATGTAGCTTTGTGTGTCACCAGTTATAAGGTAGGGTGGCCATGGTATTGTACAATGATTGAAGTATTAAAATAAAAGGCGAAATTCATATCCCAATATATAACTCAAAGGTGACTGACTGACATAGTGATCTATCAACGCAGAGTCCAAACCACTGGACGGCTCGGGCTGAAATTTGGCATGCAGTTGGATGTTATTACGTAGGCATCCGCTAAGAAAGGATTTTGATCAATTATACCCCCAATGGGATAAAATAGGGAATGGAAGTTTGTATGAAACTAAAATTAGCTGCGGGTCAAACCGCAGGGCGGAAGCTGGTTAATTGATATAAAACTTTATGCGACATTTATTAAGGCTGTAAAAGATTATAACAACTGAACGTTAGTGAAAGACAAAAAATAAAAATTAAAACAGTAGGTAAGTATCCCAAAAAATATTCGATTAAAAACATAATAGGTCAGTGGCGGTTTTTACTCAAAACATAAAAATAATATTTTTCTATCATTTAAAATCACATTATCTTGCGAATTGCATTTACTATACATTTTTATAACACACAATGAGATAAAACATCGTGAAGAATTCCCGTAACCCAATACATAGTCACTTCGGTTATAAAAATATCATACAAATATCTTATGGTAGAGTTGAGCTGTAGGCTCTGTCTGCAGCGATTAGTGGGCTGACTCGACCGGTGAAATACCACCGCTCAGCAACGCACCCCCAACACCCACAGTGTTGCGGGGAGTCATGGGCGGCGGTGATCACGTACCATCAGGTGACCCGCATGCTCGTTGGCTTTGCTATATTATATAAAAAAATATCTTTTTATTTTCCTATAGAAGTCCACCAAACCACCGCACCATAGCCACCCTACTCGCTGAGGGAAAGTAGCCCGGCCTCACAATTAGACAAACACGGCTACTGAGATTCGGAGCTTGATGCCTTTATTACTTATACCTACTATACCTAATTGTTACACTGTTCTAAAAATAATTACTAATAATTAATTTACTTGAATACTAGTAGGTACCTGAGTTGTAAAATAAAGAATGTATGGGGTTTTTGACCCGAAAAGTATTTCTGGCATGTATTATCATCATTACATAGTATAAATCCAAGTCGCAAATTCTGTCTGTTTGTATGTTTGTCCGCTAACTCCTCCTAAACCAATTAACTGATTTTAATGCGGGTTTCGCAATCGTTTAGGTAATTTTTTCATTTAAATTTGTAAATAAAGAACATTTAGAAAAAAATATTTTAACTTATCTAAAATTCAACGTATCGTGAACAAGTCGCGCAAATTACACCATTGCGAAGCGTGGGTGGTTAATATAATGGAGAATGATAACAAATTTTGATTATTATCTCTTCGTATTCTCTGTCAAAAATAAAAAATACTGGTGAAAGAATTATTTCGATGCGTCAATTAGTTTCCGATTTATAAGTAAAATAACTTGCTACCGCACGACGCGGGCTGCCGGTGGCGGTGTGACGTCACACCACAACTCGCTCGGTCTGGCTCACTCAGTACGCTCGCGGACGCGCGCACTTGTCGTCTAAATTAATCCTAAATACTTTTAAAAATGTCTAATCCAACTACTAGGAAATCATGTGTTGTGCCTAAATGTAAAAATACAACTATCAATTCGCCGGAAAAGTTGTTTTTTACAGTTCTAAAGGATACATACATACATCACCAAATCTTTTAACATGAACATAACCAATACCATTAAACAATTTGTTAGAAAAGATACAAATAAATAAAAGAGGTTTAGTTCATATCATCTACATTTGCAATAAAAAATAAATTAAATTACTTAAATAAAATAGTAAAGGTAAAGTGCATCTGTAACGTTCAACTACCTACATCTACATCGTATAGGTATCCTACTCCCTAGTAATATAATAAACGCGGAAGATTGTGTTTGTGTTTGTTATCTTTCACACAAAAAGTACTGAACGGATCTGGAAGAAGACTGAAATAATCCATAGGCTTCTTTTAATCCTGGGAAAATGTACAGTTCCCGAGGGAAACGCGGGCGAAGCTGCTAACTAAAGCTAGTTAGTACTAAATCAATGCATGTATTTATTTAAATTTACTTAGAAGAGCGGTATCTTTGTATACATTCTAGTGGCCGCCCGCGACTCCGTTCGCGTAGAAGTCGGTTTCCGTGGGAATGAGAAGTTTTCCCGCGGTAAAAAGTACCCTATGTGTCATTCTGATGTGTAACCTACTGCAAAGTTTCATCCAAATCCGTCCAGCCCCCCAAGTCAAGTGGCAAGTGATATTTGCGATAGCAAGTGAATAGAATAAATTTGACAAGCTTGCAATTTGACAGTTTCATACATATTTTTTCTATTCACTTGCTATCGCAAATATCACTTGCCACTTGACTTGGGGGGCAGTAGTTTTTACGTGTAAGAATAACAAACATTCATACATCCATACTCACAAACTTTCACATTTATAATATTAGAAGGACGTACCTACCTATATCTACAAAACTATGATACATGATTTGTTGTCTTTAACGTAAAAAAAATGATAGGTAGGTAGGTACATACTTCTACTATTGGACTTGCATTCTTCCATTAGTATTTTTATTATATTGGTTATTTTGTTTTGATAAAACAGTTTAGAACATATCAAACATTTCGGCGGCAACAAAATCACTATTTCTTGATAAATAATGCGCAGCCATTAATTCATCTATTTTAGATAGATTACACGATTAGCTTTTTTCGAAACCTATACCCAATTTATTAATAGAATAATATTAACTATTAACGTATAATAACGAATAATATTTATATTTACTAATACGCGAGCGAAAACACAAAAAAATTATACATTAAATGTTAAATAAATAAAAAAATAAAATAAAATATGTTAGAAGTGCTGGCCACTAATATTATTTATGGTTCGGCGCTTTGCTACATGTCAATAACTCTACTCTATTGTCTAGTGTTGTCAATTAATATGTAAACATCTCGTTTTGAAAATATAAAGTTTATTTCGTTTAATCTATGTAATCATTTCGTTAACCACGTCCTAATATGGTAGCAGAGCGTAGTTTTTAAATAAGAAAAAGAAGAAATGATTTATTTGTAGACTACGATATATTTTTTCAAAAGTTTTGATACGTCGGCAAAATGGAAAAATTCTTTGATGGAAAAATTCAAGTTGGCCTACTAGATCAAAACAATTGGGCAACATGGAAGTTCAAGATGGTTAATGCATTGAAAGGTATGGCAGTTCTTGACCTAGTAAATGGAACAGTAGAACAACCTAAAGTGCCAGATAGTACAACAAAACCTGAGGACGTCGTTGCATACGAGTTGTATCAAAGAAAAGATAGCGCTGCTATTCTGGCGATATCGACCAATCTTACCGATGAAAATCTTGTAAAAGTTATGCGATTTTCAACCAGCAGAGAAATCTGGTCTGAGCTACATCGTCTCTTTGACGGAGGTTCTGAAGACAAAGCATATGATCTATGCATGAAATTCTTTGGATACAAGAAGGACCCCAAGCATAACATGAATGAACATTTGTCTCATTTGAAGAATTTGTGGCATGAGCTGTCAGAGCAGATGTCTAATTCTGAAGGAATAGCAGAGCTGCCTGAAATGTTTCTCATTTGCAAAATCTTGGAGACCCTTCCCGAAGAATACTTTGCCTACAAAACAAGCTGGCTTTTAATGTCAAAATCAGAACGGACTGTGGAAAAACTGACGAGTAACCTGTGTTCACACGAGAGAGCGCTTAGTTCAAGGAACTTGCAAGACTGCGAAGAAGCGCTGAATATCCAGGGAACCAGTAAGGTCAAAAATAAACAAAAGAAGTGGAAATGCCACTATTGTGAGGAGTTCGGCCATAAGGTGAAACAATGCCCTAAGTGGAAGAAAGATGGTCGTCCACCAAAATGTACCGTACTGAGACGTGAACCAAATAAAAATGTCAATATGAGTGTGATGGCGGTAAATACTGTAAATGAGAGAGATGAAGATAACTGGTATGTTGACAATGGCGCAACAAGCCATGTAACCAATAGATCTGACATCTTTCAAACGTTTGAATATTTTTCCAGAGAACATACAGTGACGACGGCAAATGGGAATGCCATAGAAGCTATTGGGAAAGGAACAATAGAGGTTATTGCTGATATTGACGGCCACAAAGAAAATCTTATCTGGAGTAATGTGTGGTTTGTACCTGGAATCAAAAAGAATTTATTTTCAGTACTGGCTGCCCAAGATAAACTTTCAAATAGTATCTTTACATCATCGAGTACAAGATGTAAACTGACAGTACAAGGGAAAACAAAACTAATTGGCGAACGAGAGAAGTATGGAGGACTGTATAAATTAAAGGTACGTCACCTGTTGCCGAGTAAACCACTAGAAGTTTATTCCCTTGATACAAAGAATTTACTACAATTGTACCATGAAAGACTTTGTCACCAAAGTAAGGCGCATGTGAAGAAAGTCATTGAAAGAGAACTTGGAATAACAGTCAAACTCGATTCTGAATTATGTGAAGGATGTATATATGGCAAGGCCCACAGACAGAAATTTGGTCATAGAGAAAGGGCTTCCAAAGTGGGAGAATTGTTGCATGCAGATGTATGTGGACCTTTTCCATTTTCGATGACCAAATATAGATACTTCGTCTTATTCAAGGATGATTTTTCTAAATATCGTCATATTTTCTTTATGAGAAAGAAGTCAGAGGTACCAAAAAAGCTTGAACTGGTACTAGCCCAAACTAAAACAATGGGGCACACAGTAAAAGAGCTTTTAAGTGACAATGGCGGAGAATTTGATAATGCCTTAGTAAGACAAATTCTAGAAAAGAATGGGATTAGACAACGGCTTACAATGTCATATACGCCACAACAAAATGGGTGCGTCGAAAGAGAAAACCGTACCACAGTTGAAGCCACTAGATCCATCCTACATTGCAAAAGATTGCCTCAAGGCCTATGGGCGGAAATTACCAATGCTGTCGTATATACACTCAACAGAACGGGGAATACTACAGTATTAAACAAAAGCCCTTATGAACTATGGCATGGAAGCAAACCAAGAATCAGGCATTTAAGGATTCTAGGAAGTACTTGCTATGCGCATATACCTAAGGTTACTAGGAAGAAACTTGAAAGCTGTAAAAGGTACACTTATTGGATATGACAATGATGAGGGATATCGAGTATGGATTGAACAAACTAACAAACTGGTTCGCTCTAGAGATGTTATATTTCAAGAGAAGACATTAACTACTAATGAGTTACCTCAAGAAGCAGCTCCTAGAAGAGGACTTCAGTTTGTTAATCCAATACCGATATCTATACCACCTCATGCAGAAGAGCAACCCATAGCAATAGACTCATCAATCATACCCCCGGCAAGTTTATCTTATGGTGGACAAACGAACTCGAATTCAAATGAATCAGAAACTAATAATGAAATATTAGTAGAATCTGAAATTGAAAGAGTGCAAGCACCAGAAGGCGATGATTACATGTCAGCGGTATCGGAGCAAGAGGACGAAGAAACGTTGAATGAGTCAGAAAGTGAGCATACTGTCATACCTATACGAGAAGTAGAGGAGCAGGGCAGAATGACACTTAGAGACCGCTCACTACTTAAACGACCTTCGAGATATGATGATTTTATACTAAATGCTGTGGACACGATCCAAGAGGTGTATGAACCAGCAACCTATAAAAAGGCCATGAATAGCAATGCAAGAGAAGAATGGAAGCTCGCTATGGACGATGAAATGAAATCTCTTAAGGAGAACGAAACATGGGACGTAGTACCCCTACCGCTGAATAGAAAAGCTATTCCATGTAAGTGGGTGTACAAGATTAAAACCAATCCAGATGGTACTATACAACGTTATAAAGCTCGACTGGTTATCAAAGGCTTTTCACAAAAAAAGGGAATTGACTATAACGAAACTTTTAGTCCTGTGACGAAGCTAAGCACTGTTAGAGTACTCATAAGTATAGCTGCTAGAGACAATTTATCTCTCACACAATTTGATGTATGTACTGCATTTTTATACGGCAGTTTAAGTGAAGAGATCTATATGAAACAACCGGAAGGCTATGACGATGGATCCAACAATGTGTGTAAACTAAAGAAAAGTTTGTATGGACTTAAACAGGCTCCACGATGTTGGAACGATTGTATAAAAGACTATCTATTAGAAATAGGTTTCAAAATGAGCGAAGCAGATCCGTGCCTCTTTCTTAGAGGGAGGGGGAAGAAGAAGTTGATACTAGCGCTCTACGTAGATGACGGTCTGCTTGCCTCTAATGATGAGGAAGAAAAGCAAAACTTTATAGATGAGATGAGTCGAAGATTTAAGATTAAATCAAATTCTGCTAATTATTTTCTTGGGCTCGAAATTGACAAGAAAAATGACGGATCAATTTGTGTTAATCAGAGAGCTTACTTGAAGAAAGTTTTAGAGAGATTTTGCATGAATGATTGCAAAGCTTAACAGATGCCTATTGTTAAGGACAATTTGGGGCTGAAAGAAGATGGTGACCCTTTAAGGTTTCTTTTACTCTAAACTACCTTAAGAAATTACTATCTGAACTACCTCTGTTTAAGGTTGCTATGTCCAATAAATCAAACAGCATATATAAAAACTGAGTCGTTTATTTTAACCCAAGAATGCTATTAAAACTACCTTACTGTACGGGTGACGAATATCGACTGAATTTAACGTCGACGCGCTTCTGCCGACATGGCATTATCGCTGTCCCTACAGTACACCCTTCCTAAAATTTTATACATTAAAAATTTTTCACAAAAAAAAATATTCTATAACTAATACATAAGTAGAATTACCAACAATTTTAAAACACAATTCAAAAGCGCACTTATCGTGCCTTACTACATAAATATGCTGACGCTATGTCTGCGTTTCAGTTTACAGTAACATTCTTAGTATAATGCATGATACAAAACAATACCTACTGCACTCGATACAATGCAAAGTGAATTACAAACATAATCTATTTTTAGATTTATATGAAGTACTTATTAAACATAGTACCAGAAATAAAATTAATGAACTATAACTAAGTAAGTTATATCGTAGTATACAAAAATATCTTTAGTTACATGTAAGATTTTACAATTTTTATTCTGAACATCGAAGTCTGAACCATCAATCAGAATAACATTTTAATCAAACTAGGACATTAACATTAATATGTAGGTATAAATGCGCATACATTAATATGTAAGTATAATAGGACATGAAACACAGATGAAAAAAAATATATATGTATAAAATCTGTAAAAAAATGTAAGGTAAGTAAATCATGTATATGAAATGTATATAAAAAAATATCACCTACGCATAAACTATCCTTGTAGGTACCTCTCCTGTTTCCTTTTTAGTCGGCTGCACCTGGACTGGAAAAACTGATACACTGCTTTGCTGCCACGTCATCAACTGCTTTTTGACCCAACTTTTAAGTTGACTACAGCACTTAGTACAACACAAACACAAAATTACCAACATAACGCAGATTGAGACTGCAATAACTAGAGGTTCCATAACATCATATTTACTCTTCATTGCCTCTAAGTGTTTCTGCTTCTGGTCCAGTTGAGCCTGTACATTAGCGTTAACCACTACTTGCTCGTTCTTGCTACTCCAGTTACCCATAGTTAGTTGCTGAAAAGTAGCTGTTCACCTCTGAAATAATAGTGTAATAAAACAGAATTCAAACTACAATACTATTTATTACTAAAATGTAGGTCTTTAAAACGCACTGGTGGCTTAATTATTCTACCACTGCGCGATTTTCGTTCCTCTTGCTGTGGTTGTACAATACCTGTTGTAGTGATGTTACTCGGTGTACAGGGTGTTCTCGAACTGATGTCATCATTCAACAAATATGCCGGTTTTAATCGATCTATAGAAATATTAGCTTGTCTTCTGTCGAACTGGATAGTAAAAGCTTTTGAACTTCTTTTGATTACTTTGAACGGACCGTCGTAGGGAGTTTTTAACGGCCTACGAACAGTATCATCGCGAACGAAAACAAAATCGCATGTATCTAAATCTTTTGGCTTATAAAAAATTTTATTACTTGAATGTGCTTTTACTATCGGTCGATTTTTCTCTACGGCTTGCTGAATTTTCTCTAATGTTATACTTACATCACCCTTTACACTGCAACCAGCCTCAATAAAATCGCAAGGTAAACGCATTGCTCGACCAAAGGTCAACTGCGCTGCGCTAACGCCTGTATCACTACGTCCGGCTGCTCGTAACCCAAATAGAACTGTTGTTAACTCATCAACCCAAGAACAGTTTTGTAAACGAGCCATCAACGATGCCTTTAAAGATCTATGCCATCGCTCTACTAGACCATTGCTCTGTGGGTGGTACGCTGTTGTGCGAATCTTCTGCACACCTAAATATTTTAGTAGTTCTGTAAATAATTGACTTTCGAATTGCCTACCTTGATCAGATGTTAAACGAATTGGACAACCATATCTGCAAATCCAGCCTTCATAAATCATTTTTGCAACCGTTTCCGCCGAAATATCCTTTAACGGAAAAGCTTCCGGCCAACGCGTATACCTATCCACTATAGTGACACAGTAACGATATCCATCTTGTGAAACTGGTAACGGGCCTACGATGTCTACGTGGATATGCTGAAAACGATCTACTTCTGGATATTCACCTAATTCTGTACTTGTATGTCGATTTATTTTTGCTCGCTGGCAACCTACACAAGTTTTAACCCACCTATTTATGTCGCGATTCATTCCTGGCCAAAAGAAACGATCTGTAACCATCTTCCTTGTAGTTCTTGTACCTGGATGGCTAAGATTGTGTACTGCATCAACCGCTGTTTTCCTGAAACTTATAGGTAGATACGGTCTGACTATAGCCTTAGATATTTCGCAATAAATAAATTTATCAGTGCCTGGCATTACCATTCTGCGAATGCACACATTGCTACCTGATACCTCGGGTGTTATATTATTTATGTACTCGTCGTTGTTTTGCGCGATTGCAAGTTGTGTGTAGTCAAGACTCGTGGGACAGGAAATTGTCGCGACCCGAGACAACGTGTCAGCAACACAGTTGTTATCGCCGCTAATATGCCTAATGTCCGTTGTAAACTCGCTAACGAACAAAATCTGTCTCGTCCTTCTCGGAGTCTCGGAATCAGAACCAACTTTGCTGAAAACATGAGTCAGGGGTTTATGATCTGTGAAGATTATCAATTCACGCCCTTCAAACATTTTTCTGAAATGCTTAACTGCCAAATAAATACCTAGCAACTCTCTATCATAGGTACTGTAACGTGCTTGCGTTTCACTAAGTTTCTTTGAAAAATAACCTAAAGGTGTCCAGATGTTATTTACCTTTTGCTGAAGTACTGCGCCTACGCATGTATTCGACGCATCCGTCATGAGTGATATAGGGACTTCACTCACGGGGTACGATAACGTTACCGCATTCTGCAACTGCACCTTACAACACTGAAATGCCTTGTCAGCCTCTTCAGACCAACTAATACGTGATTTATCATTCTTTTTGGTTTTATGTAGATATTTACTCAAAACAGCTTGGCTCTTGACTGCACCTGGGATATGTTTCCTGTAAAAGTTAACCATCCCTAGAAAACGTCGCAATTCGTCTACGCGTTCAGGTCTAGGCAGATCGACAATTGCCTGCACCTTTTCCTGTAAAGGTCGTATGCCACTAGTTGTAACCTCGAAACCTAAAAATTCTAATTTATTTACGCCAAAACAACATTTTTCTACGTTAATTGTGATTCCAAATTTCTGTAAACGCTCAAACAATATTCGCAGATGTTCTTGATGTATCGTCTCGTTCTCACTGGCTATGATTACATCGTCTATATAAGCAAAAAGAAAATCAAGTCCATTTAATACAGTATGATTCATAAATCTCATAAAAGACTGTGCCGCGTTCCTCAAACCGAAGGTCATTCTCGGGAATTCGAAGAGACCAAACGGTGTGATGATCGCGGTCTTTTCGATGTCCTCTGGAGCTATAGGAATAAAATGATATGCCCTGTTTATATCTATTCGGGAAAATATCTTCTTACCTGTCAGCAAATATGTGAAATCGTGAAGTCTTGGGATGGGGTAACGGTCCGGTTTGGTGACGGCATTGAGTTGCCTGTAATCGCCACAAGGCCGGATATCCCCGTTCTTCTTAGGCACCACATGCAGCGGGCTTGCCCAAGCGCTGTTCGAGGGCCTGCAAATCCCCAAGTCTTGCATTACCTGAAACTCCTCCTTCACTCTTCTATAACGATCAGGAGGTAAAGGTCTTGCTCTGGCATGCACCGGTGGACCCGTCGTTTCTATGTAATGTTGTACCGTATGTTGTGGTGCTTCCCTAAATGACAAAGGTTTTGTTAACTCTGAAAATTCGTTCAATAAGTTATTATAAGGATGATTAATGTCAATGGTTTTGATTGATGGTTCTATACATTGCTTAATACTAGCTACAGCATGTAATTGCGTTAACTGATCGACTAGACATTTACGGCTCAAATCGACTAACAACCTATAGTGGCTTAAAAAGTCTGCACCTAATATAGGTTGTTTGACATTGGCTATAATAAATGTCCAGCGAAAAGCTCGCCTTAAATTCAAGTTTAACTCAATTGATTTTACACCATATGTTGAAATTTTTGAACCATTTGCCGCATACAGTACATAATCACTGCACTCGCGCCTATAACCACACTTTTCTCTAGGTAAAACAGAAACGTTGGCACCAGTGTCCACTAGGAAATGCATTCCACTATTTTTGTCTCTAATTGATAGGCGATTGTTCACACTATTGATGCAGCAATCCGCCTTAGGCTGCATCGCGTTTAGTTTCCCGGTTTTTGTCCCTTCCAGTTACATGGCTGGACGCATTTTGTTGCTCTTGTCTTGAACCGAAAGTGATAGAAACATAACCAGTCTGCATCCTGAGGTGTACGTTTCCGACTTTGGCTTCCCCTCCGGTTACGGTAACCACGGCTACGTGAGCTGGAACGCCCACGGTTCACCTGCTGCCTCCTATCGTTGCGCATTGCTGCTACTTCCAAACTCAGCTTGGCTAACTGAGAGGCTACGCTACTGCCGTTGGAACTGCTACTGACCTCCGCGATCGAACTAGGCTGCACGGTTTCCAGCACCTTGTCTGCAACTGCCGCCAGTTTGGTCAGGTCCTTCAGCTCTGATGCTGCTAACACTGCTCTGACCGATGTTGGAAGGTGATTCTGCCATAAGACTGTCAAGGTGTCGTCGTTCATCCGGTTACCAGATAAACTCTGCATCTTCCTCAGCAATTGCGATGGGCGCTGATCTCCTAGCTGCATGTCAGAAACCAACTTTTGGATTCGCCTGTTTTCCGACTCTTCATACACGCTTAATAATCTTGCCTTCAGAGCGCTGTACTTCTCGGTGGTTGGAGGTGTCGTGACAATGTCTTGCACCTGCTGCAGAACGTCCTTTCCGAGCTTAGCCACTAACAGTTGGTATTGGCTTTCGTCCGACTGCTTCTGTGGAGTTACGACCGCTTCGAACTGAACGAACCATAAGGCTGGTTGGTCCGTCCAGAATTCTGGTATCCTGGAGCTGACCGATAAAACGTATAGCTCTGGCTTCGTGTCTTGCGCCATTTTTATTTCACTCACTTCACCACTTAACTGTCTCTTTATAGCAATTGTTTATGAGCCGCCACTTATTTTCCACCCGTACAGTAGGTTTAATTGTCGGGGGTCACCACTTTAAGGTTTCTTTTACTCTAAACTACCTTAAGAAATTACTATCTGAACTACCTCTGTTTAAGGTTGCTATGTCCAATAAATCAAACAGCATATATAAAAACTGAGTCGTTTATTTTAACCCAAGAATGCTATTAAAACTACCTTACTGTACGGGTGACGAATATCGACTGAATTTAACGTCGACGCGCTTCTGCCGACATGGCATTATCGCTGTCCCTACAACCCTAAATTCCCTTATCGCCAAGCAGTAGGTGCACTGGCTTACTTAATGGTCGGAACAAGGCCCGACATTGCATACGCTGTAGGTGTTGCTTCTAGACACCTAGAACAGCCGTCGAAAGAAGACGTCATAACAGTGAAGCGTATCATGAGATACCTGCAAGGTACACGTGACTGCAGCATAATTAATAGGCAAAATACTCGCCGATTATTGACCTGCTATAGCGATGCTGATCACGGAGGTGATAAAGAAACAGGGCGTTCGACAACAGGAACGGTATGTCTATACAATGAAAGTGCTGTTTCATGGAGGAGTCACAGACAGGTAACAACTGCCATATCCAGCACAGAAGCAGAAGTTGTTGCTGCGAGCGAAACTGCAAGAGAGATGATCTGGCTGAAGCGGCTGATACAGAGCATAGAAAAGATAGACGACATGCCAACATTATTTATAGATAATGAGTCAGCCATAAGACTTGCAAATCATCCTCCTTACGAGTTACACAACAGAACTAAGCACATACGACTTAGACACTTCTTTGTGCGTGAAGCTGTTCAAGATAGGTGCCTCATAGTAGAGAAGGTTCCGGCTCAGGATCAGGCAGCTGACATGTTCACAAAAGCTTTATACAGGCCTAGACTGCTACAACTGTGCAGGCATATTGGATTGCTTGACAAGAATCAAGCTTCGTGAAATAGAAGTTATTGTCCAGAGCAAAGAGAGAAGATGTTAGAAGTGCTGGCCACTAATATTATTTATGGTTCGGCGCTTTGCTACATGTCAATAACTCTACTCTATTGTCTAGTGTTGTCAATTAATATGTAAACATCTCGTTTTGAAAATATAAAGTTTATTTCGTTTAATCTATGTAATCATTTCGTTCACCACGTCCTAATAAAATACTGTGCCAGCTATATGCGCCACCGCTGGCGCGTTGTGGTAAGACGTCACAAGCAGTCACGTGACTGTTAGCGGGACTCGATATTTTTCGAAACTTTGAATGCCTATAAAATCAAAACTACTGGGTATTTTTGATTACAACAAAAACTAGTGTATTTGTATGCATACAGGCTTTACTGAGACAAAATTTCAAGCGATTTGGCATACCTAGTAACATTCTCCATAATTATATGTAGGTACTTAGGTTTTTTTTATCATATTGGCTTATGGATAATTAGCTTTCGAAAAATCTCTAAATTATAATTATGTGAATAGTAGTTTTTACTTTTGTTAGTAATTGTGGATCGAATACCACCAAACATCATCATGCAGGCAAATTCATAGTCATGGTAGAAGACTGATTAGAAATCAAGGCATTAGAAAATTGTAAAGAAATATAATAAAATTAATGCACGAGAAATAATTTCACTTCAACGTAAGCAATAAAAAAAGTTAAAAAAATATCGTAGGCGTAAAAGCGATTTTATTAAATAATTACCTACAGTAAAATTAAATCCAGGAATTTCCTAATTGAATATAATATCTACCCACTTTGTCCTACTTATAAATTAAACGTGAAAATTTATTATAAAAATCATAAATGTCGTCAACTACCTACTCGAAATCCTAGGCTACCTAGCTTATAGTC
The DNA here is from genome assembly GCA_916618145.1 of Emmelina monodactyla. Taxonomy (NCBI): domain Eukaryota; kingdom Metazoa; phylum Arthropoda; class Insecta; order Lepidoptera; family Pterophoridae; genus Emmelina; species Emmelina monodactyla. The sequence goes on from OU745324.1 coordinate 6,795,543, forward strand.
TAGACTTTACACCAATCTAGTCCTAAATTAAATAACAACTGTGAACGGTTTACAAAAAAAAAATTGATGAAAATGAAATCTAAAATGTAGAGTTGACTATTGTTTATGCGAATTTTGGTGTCACCTTTGCTATTGCACCTTAATAACCTGTTATTGCAATTTTAAATCATTAACATAATGTTTAATGTTCTTTAAAAAACAATCACAGAATGTGTTGCTAAGTATAAAACTCGGGAACGAATAGGTAGACTAAATTGGTAGTTATTTTCAATATATTTGACAAATATATTACCTAAGTGCAAAAAATTTAAATAATTACTATTGGCTCAGTCATTTAATTAATTTTGTATTTTCACGTTTATTTATTAGAATGGTGCTGCTGACGCTACCGTCAACGAGACAAATTCATTGTGGGCGCAAAATTGAGACATTCCTACGAAATGATAGCCAGTGAGGAAGGTATTTTTAGTGTTAGAATGATTCGTCAAGGTTTAGGATAAACACTGTTACAAACACTAGATAAGACGGTAACATATTAGCGTGGTTTTTGAAGTCAGATGAAGGTACTTTATATCCTGGTATAAAAATATTTTAGGTAAATTGCAATTGTACCTGCAATATGACACAATGCGTTAGTTTTGTTTTTCTTTGTAATTTGCCTGAATGATTTATAACTGTTTTCTACAGTTTTTTTTTGCATATTGAGTAGGAAATATGAGTTTTTTACATATCAGACTAGTTGAGCTTAGCCTGTAACGGTTCGTTCCATAATATTAGCATTTTGGTTTGTTCACGTTAACTTTAATCTAATTTTGATACTACTAACGCCATCTAGCTAATCTGAACTAAAACTTTACATGTTATTTCAATATTGTTGCTGGTGTTGTCATTTAAGAATTAGTATGTCAAAAATAATTCAGTTTCCTCGTTTAATTTAAAAGAAGAAAATAGATAAACAATAATAGATTTTTAAAAAAGTAGTAAAAAGTATAATTAGCATTTTATCTTATTTATTTCACTTCATTATTATGGTTCCTGTGGATTTTTTTTTTATGGAAATTTTTGGTATGTCTCAAGGATGGAGGTGGAGCCGCCATTTTCTTGTCTTTGGTTCTCGAGGTTATCTTTTTGCACCGCAGCTATTGCCGTGGATGCCATTTTTTTACATATCATTTTTTTTTTGATAAAATCTTGTGAAGCCCCTTTATAGGCTGGTTTTGTAGACCTTGTTTACTCTACGAGCTGGCCGTTGTGTGATTTTCTGGTGAGTATTGAATTGAGTTGGCCGCGACGTATGCTACGAGCCTCGTGCCATGCCGCTTAAACCATTGTCGCATTTCCTCTATTTCAGGACGTAACTTTCTTGACTCTTTCTTGGGCTGGACACTATTGATTGCTGGACACTATTGGCGCTGTGCTTTTCTTTTGGGTGCTGCGTGTATTTCATTTAATTCAAGCCTCTGCTTGGCTTTTCTTTGGGTAAGCATGCACGTTACTATAACCTAATAATTTTCTTTTGGTTGCAATCTCTTGAGCCTGAGTTCATGAAATTAGTTTTTTTCTTTTTGCTGATAAATATTACTTTTAAATTATCTGTCAGAAAGCAGATAAATTAATTATATGTGAAAATGATGACTTTGTGCGCACCATCTATTCTTTGCATCTGCTGTAATATTTTGCTTGGTGTATCCTTTCAGGCAAGACGCCCTGCTTACGTCGGACTGCTTGTGTTTTGCTGGACCATTTGTGCCGGAGCTTTGCTTATACTGGAAAAATTTATCTCGGAGTTTATGCAGAGTGTAGTGAGCTCCCTTTATGCTAGTTAGTAGACGGTTCAAGGTAATCTGTATCTTTTAATATCAACCGGCTCTGATAGCTCAAGCTATTTTACTTTATAGTTTTATAACGAACTTGTGGCTTCGGTAGCCCAAACTTTTCTTTTGTTTTCAATTTTCAATTGTTTAAAGTTGACTTTCAGGCCATTTGGCTTGATGTGCCTTTTTTGTATTAGTTTATTTAACAATTTCGCGGTTCATCCACGGTGACATCTTTTACTAAGATAAGAAAAACTATTACTGTACTCCTAGAATTAATTAACCCTAATTAAGGTTAGATGTAATGAACTTTTGGTCATGGTCTCACAAACGATAAACTTGTTAAAGTGTCATTTTTATTTGTTTTTTTTTTATTGAGTTAAAGAACTTTCTTGTTTTTAGTTAAAACAAGTGGCGCCCCCACTTTCTCCCCTTTTGAATTTCTCTAGAGCGCCCTAGGACCTACGGAGCTAGCTTCACAAAATAATCAGGGCACATAGTTTTCAAGAACACCAGAAAAGCGTTTCATTGGCGCCTCAACGGGTGGGCCTCTTCAAACGAGATTTCAATTGGGAGACTGTGTCTTTTTCATTTATTATTTATTTTTCCATTTAGTAAACTTTTACAATGACCACTTTTGATATAGATTGTCTCCGTAAAGATGAGCTTTTGTATGAGTTACGCATCAAAGGCTTTGATGTAAAGGAAGATACTTCTGTTGATGACTTAAGAAAACATTTACGATCCTTAAAAGATGTCACCGATGAATCTCTTAAGCACTAAGTTTTTAAATAGTTTAGATCCTAATACTGAACTTAAAACTTGTGAACAAAAACTTAATTTTGTTGTTAATGCTGATCATGTTAGTTGTAAGCGTAAATGTTTGGCTACAATTACACATATAATTTTAAGACTTGAACGTGTTAATGTCACCAACGATGAACAGCGTAAAATGAGAATATCTTTGTTATCATCCGCTTCACAGCTGAGTCAAAACATAAAGTGCGGTCAACCTGCAGTGCCGGTAGCTTCTTCTGATGTAGTTCAACAAGACATTAAAACTATTTCTTCTGTTAAAAGTTTTGCAAATCAGATTTTAAAGTTAAATTTAACATTCGATGGTAAAACTCCAGTGCATGACTTTGTGGTTAGACTTAATGATTTTATTAGAGCTTTTAAAGTTTCAAATTCTGATTTTCTACAAAATATTATTTACATTCTATTCGGTGAGGCCTTATTTTGGTACAGAACGGTAGAAAGCCAAATCAATACTTGTGATCAATTCATAGAACTTTTAACATCTGAATTTCAGTCAGTTGAGTCTGAACGTTCATTATTAAATCAGATAAAATCAAGACTTCAACTTCCTAATGAAAACGTAAGGACTTACATCAATCTTATGAGATATTCATTTACTAGACTTTCATCGCCTGTTTCTGAATTTGAACAGCTTGACATTATTATGACTAACCTTAGTCCATTTTACATTTCTCGGTTAAGTTTGACGGATGTTACTTCTATAGATCATCTGAAGGAACTATGCGTGAGATTAGAAGTTGCTAAGCATAGATGCGAATACCGAGGCTATCTTAACCCTGGACCGCATACCATTATTTCTGATTTTTTAAAACCCTCTACTGCCTCTGTCAAGGGTAGGGTGTTAAATTCAATTTCTTTTAAGTGTTTGAAATGTGATGGGCAGCACCATTATAGAAATTGTGATGTTTTTGTAGGTTTGCATTGACTAACGTTTGGGGGAAACGTGAGAGAAAATAAAAGATTTTAATCTTTTTTCAAGCTTTAAGTCATATTTTCGTGCTCGGACTGTGGGCACATAACATTAAAATCACTTTTATGCTTTGATTATAAAGCTTTGAAAAAGATTAAAATCTTTTATTTTCTTTCACGTTTCCCCCAAACGTTAGTTGGTGGACTAACGTTGGTGGAGGCGCCGGGTATTTGGGTGCTCATTTCGCATGTCTTGAGAAGGTGGCTGTCTATTCCTTAAATTATACTGATGCTGTTGTGGTTGCGAAAATGGCGGCCTACTCGTTCCTGCTTCATCACCAGCGCTTCTTCTGGCGGAGTATGAAGCTCCCTTGGGTTGTACATGGCGCTCCGGAACATGTGGAGTTCTTGACGACCATGGTGTAGAAAAGTTATCACTGATTTGACGGGGTGGATGTGTTAACCGCACATTCTGGGCACCGTCACCCCGCGAGTAAGTATGATTGAAGGAACCAGAGTTCCCTAATGTTTGTATCTTGACCGGCAACGCCAATTGTTTTGGTTGTAAATTCAAAATCTCGTCCTCTTGCAATGCTGCTTTTTTAGGAGTTGCAACTGGTGCATATATAGGCTGTGGCACTGTTACAGTCGATTCAGATTGTTTTATAGCTAGTGCTCTAGCTCTCAAATTGACTTCAGCCATCTGTATATTAGTAAAGTGTTCTATTAAAGTATCTGAGTCCATCCCTTGGGGCACTCCACCAAGTGCATATTTAGCTATGATTGCAAATTTAGATGAATCATATTGCTTGTGCTTTGCTGAATATTGCTTGATAACTTTTGTTATCATCATATTTCGTACATCTTTACTAGCAACACGCTTAGTAGTAGCAATCATGCTTACTACTGCACATGATAGGTCTGCATGTGGCAAGTATTGACCACCTGTGGCAGTGCTAGAATTTATCATCATTGCCACATTCACCTCAGACATTCCCAACTCCAGTGCCATTTCTTTTACTGATTCACGTGAGTACACTGCACCACATAATGGTGTCATGAGTACAGATCCATCACTGTTAAATGCCAAACTAACAACTTTGTTAAAAGTGATCATTGCAAGCATGCCTGCTTGTTTAAATGTTAGCACCATCAGCTTGTCAGTGTTATCTTTTATTTTCTCTCACGTTTCCCCCAAACGTTAGTTGGTGGAGGCGCCGGGTATTTGGGTGCTCATTTCGCATGTCTTGAGAAGGTGGCTGTCTATTCCTTAAATTATACTGATGCTGTTGTGGTTGCGAAAATGGCGGCCTACTCGTTCCTGCTTCATCACCAGCGCTTCTTCTGGCGGAGTATGAAGCTCCCTTGGGTTGTACATGGCGCTCCGGAACATGTGGAGTTCTTGACGACCATGGTGTAGAAAAGTTATCACTGATTTGACGGGGTGGATGTGTTAACCGCACATTCTGGGCACCGTCACCCCGCGAGTAAGTATGATTGAAGGAACCAGAGTTCCCTAATGTTTGTATCTTGACCGGCAACGCCAATTGTTTTGGTTGTAAATTCAAAATCTCGTCCTCTTGCAATGCTGCTTTTTTAAATGCAGTCAAGTCACTAAATACATGTGTTGCATATCGTGTTCTATTATTAAAAGTTAAAGATTTCAAAATTTGTTTTATTATCTTCTCATCTGATGTAATTCCAGCTTTTTTAGCCAACAATGACATTCGGTAGATGAAGTCTACTGTCTTTTCATCATGATTTTGCCGATTTGAATAAAATTGAGCGGCGTAATCCGGATCTGAGGTGAATTCTTGCTTCAAAGCCTCTACTATATCTTCAAAAGTTGAAGTATCATCACTGATGGTGTGAAAATAATTGAGGGCAGGCCCCGATAAATAATTTGAAATTAAAATGGCCTTGGTATTGTCATTCCAGGAATTTAAAGCTGCTAATGCATTGTACTGCTTAATAAAAACATCAATATGAGAAGAAACGCCGTCAAACGTTTCCATGTTGGAATGTGTACCTATAGTGTATTTGTAGGTACTTATCTGTATATTATGCTTCTTGAGTTCCAGTCAATATCCAATATTATTCCAATTTTCCGTAGCGTATATCAGCGTATAGTAATATTCTTGTTTTAGTAGTTGCAGCTGCACTTGACTGGACACGCTACCATGTGTCTATCCCTGAAAAGCACTGATTCTACTCGCGACAGGACAGCCACCTTCTCAAGACATGCGAAATGAGCACCCAAATACCCGGCGCCTCCACCAACTAACGTTTGGGGGAAACGTGAGAGAAAATAAAAGATTTTAATCTTTTTTCAAGCTTTAAGTCATATTTTCGTGCTCGGACTGTGGGCACATAACATTAAAATCACTTTTATGCTTTGATTATAAAGCTTTGAAAAAGATTAAAATCTTTTATTTTCTTTCACGTTTCCCCCAAACGTTAGTCATTGTTTCAAGTGTAAGAAGCCCGGTGTTTTTACTAAGGATTGCACCTGTTCAAAAAACTTGCTTTCAGGTCAGGAGTGAAGAAATCCAGCTCTCGCTCTTCTAATTGTCTCTTTACTACTGACCAGGAATGGAAAAACCATCTTAATTTTTTAAAACAGTTTTTTGAAAATGGCAACTTACCTCTTAATTCTTTATTTGAAGATTTCTCTGATGGTTTAAGACCTTTCATAAATATAGATATTTTAGGTGTTTCGTGTAATGCTCTGGCGGATAGTGGAGCGTCTGTCTCTGTTATTAGCCAAGATGCACTCTCCACTCTTTCTACACTAGGTTTAAGTTTTAATATTTTAGGTTGTAACAACAATTTGTCTGTGGGAAATGGAGAACAACTTGATGTTGTTGGTAAGATTTCTCTTCCGCTTTCCTATGATGGGAAAGTTAATTTTTTAGTCTTTTATGTTTGTGAGGATGTTAATGTTCCTATTATTTTAGGAGTTGATTTTCTCCGGTCTTTCAATTTATGTAGGGAGATTTTTGATAGAAACGTCAAGAATAATGGTAGGAAAATGAATCTGCTGAAGGATGATACCGTGCACCTCCATCACTTGGATGATTTATCCAAGGTACAGCAGGATACTCTGAACAGAACGGTTAATTCTTTCAAAACCATTGCAGCTTCAGATGATAGTCTGGGTTTCACCACCCTGGAGGAACACTTTATTGACACTGGTGATCATCCACCTATAAAACAAAGGTACTATCCAATTCCATATCATCAGAGGGAATATGTCAAAAAGGAAATTAACAATATGCTAAAAATTGGTGTCATTGAGAGATCTAGTTCTGCATGGAATAGCCCAATTGTAATTGTCCCTAAGTCTAACGGAGAGCTAAGGATGTGCCTTGATAGTCGTAAATTGAACAGTATCACTAAAGTAGATTCCTATCCAATGCCGCTGGTACAGGAAATATTGGACTCTCTTAATAATGCTAAATTCATGTCATCAATAGATTTAAAGTCTGCCTTTTTTCAGCTCAATCTGGAGAATACTTCAAGGGAGAAAACTTGTTTCTCAATTCCAGGTTTAGGTTCATTTCAATTTCGAAGGATGCCTTTTGGTCTCGTGAACGCTACTGCTCGCATGATGAGACTGATGGACAAGGTGTTTGGACCCGAATTTGCTGGTAAGGTATTTTATTACGTTGATGACATCATCATTATCAGTGAAAGTTTTGAAGAACATATCGCCATGCTCGAGAAAGTTTTCCTCAGGCTAAAGGATGCAGGACTCACCATCAACTTTGAAAAGTCGGTGTTCTGTCGTTCTTCTCTAAAATTCTTAGGCTTTGTTGTTGATAGGCAAGGTCTTCGAACTGATAGTGATAAGGTTAACTCGATTGTGGACTACCCGCAGCCCACTTCTCAAAAGGAGGTTCGCAGATTTCTAGGCATGGTCTCCTGGTACAGAAGATTTATTCCTGACTTTTCTACGATTGTTGCACCTTTGAGCAGGCTAACACGTAAGACATCTAAAGGTGAGGCTTTTCTTTTTGATGCGGATGCACTTCATGCATTTAATACCGTGAAAACTCTTTTGATATCTGCGCCGATCCTAAGTGTTCCCAGGTTTGATCGTCCTTTCATAATCAGCTCGGATGCATCTGATGTTGGTCTTGGTTGCTCGTTATCTCAACTTGATGATGATGGAGCGGAACATCCTGTGGCTTTTGCTAGCAGAATGCTGACTCGCACGGAAAGAAATCATTCGACCACTGAGAAGGAGTTAAATGCCCTCATGTTTGCTCTTGAAAAATTCAGAGGCTACATTGAAGGGTCACCTTATCAAACAAAGGTCTTTACCGACCACAGCAGCTTGAAATGGTTGGCAAGTTTGAAGTCTCCCTCAGGGCGGTTGGCTCGTTGGTCTCTAAGAATATCTCAATTTAATTTCTCGATTGAATACAGGAAGGGCAGCGAAAATAAAGTGGCTGACGCTCTGTCTCGCGCTCCTTTAATTAATGTTTTGTCAGGTGACGGTGTTTCTTCTATTGGGGATCCGTGGTATCTTGATACGATGTCAAAGGTCAAACAATTCCCTGTCAAGCATCCTGATTGGATGATTGTCGAGAAGAAGCTTTTTAAGCGTGTTCGCTCGTCTAATCCTTTGGCGTTGGAGTTTGAGTGGAAAAAGGTTATTCCTGCGGAGGAAAGGTTGGGTATAATCCAACAATGTCATGATCGTGCTGAAGCGGCACATTTTGGAACTTTTAAAACCATCAAAAGAATAACACAGACGTATTTTTGGCCAAAAATGGTCAAGGACATCAAGTCTTATGTCAAAAACTGTGAAGTTTGTTTGGCTCATAAAAGTACAAATCTTCCACTGCCTGGTTTGATGAAAAATCCTAAACAGGTTCAGCGACCTTTTCAGGTTATCTCTACGGATTTAGTCGGTCCACTTCCCCGGTCCTTTAGTGGCTATAAATTTATTCTTGTTGTTTCAGATTACTTTACTAAGGGCCGATTTTTCAATAGATAGTTAAAACGCCAGATATCGAACAGCCAGATAGCTTTAACTGAGACGAATAATAAAATTTCAATTTTTCAATGGTCAGATAACCCTCTGCTAGCTATCCTAATGATATTTGTGCAAGAAAGAGACATTCTTATATATTTTACAGTTGTTAGAAAAGGACTGTAAACTTTCAACGCATTGACAGCGGGTGTCCCAATTGACAAAAAATTTAGGTTTGACATCAAGACTTGCCGTCAACGATAATACATAGATATACCGAAAACTAGATGGAGCCCACCGAAAAAAAATACAAATAAAAGTTACAAATACAATATATTTTAACATGTGTCTGTAAACTTTGAGAAAGTATTTCTATCTTATTACATTGATTGCTAAGAATATTTTTGATGCTTTTTTAAAAAATCGATTTCGTATTTCATATACTCAGAGATACTTTATGTTACTGTATGTCTTAATAACTACTTAGTATTTTAATATAATTCTCAAAAAATCCTCATTTTGATATAGCGTATCTTTAGCAGTGTGTTATTTGTGACACGCACACATCAAACGTATTACTCCATCTAGAAATGTATACATCTGTGATGTCAACAATAGCTTACTGCACAGATATTCAAAATTAAACCTCTTGTGATATACATTTTTGTCCCGTTTTGATAACTATACATTATTGTCTTCAAATTAAGTAAAATATCCATGGTTTTACAAAAAATAAGCAAAACACAAATAAATTATCCTATATTTACATACGCATGATGACAGAAACGTCAAATAATCTGTTAGATAACTGCTTAACTGAGGCAAAAAGAGGCAGCTAAGTTTATCCGCCAGTTATCGAGTTTAACCTTCTGTTAGAGCTTATCCGCTAATTGAAAAATTCACAATCTTGCTATCCATAGAATAAGTCCTATCTGAAGGCTTAACTGACTATTGAAAAATCGGCCCTTAGTATGTTAGTTTGTTTCCTCTTAGAAATTCGTTGGCAAAAACTGTCGTTAAGAACATAGAAAATAACTTTTTCATGAAGCATGGAATCCCTCAATGCATCATTATGGACAATGGTCCACAATATATTTCCAAAGAAATGCAAAATTTGAAAACTAGATATAAAATTCCAAACTTTTTTTATAATTGCAGATTTACTCCGCAGAACAACCCAGCTGAACGTGTTAATAGAGTTTTGGTAACTGCTATATCATCTTATGTGGGCAAGAATCATCGCACGTGGGCTGATGATATTAACAAGATCGAGTTTGCAATTAATACTTCTGTTCATGAGGTAACAGGTTATAGTCCTTTCTTTTTGACTCATGGTAGGGAGGCTGTTCTCTCTGGGGACTGGTTCTCACCCAGGGGAGATGAAGATTTTACTCTAGACTTTGCTGATCGCACTTTTTATGCTTCTTTAACTGGTGAATTGAAAACCATATTTGATAAAGTTCAAACTTGCTTGCAGAAGTCTTATGATCGTAATAGAGAATTTTACAATAGGACTCGTCGTCATGTTGATTACCAGGTTGGTCAGACTGTTTGGAAGAGAGAATATCCACTCTCTGATGCTAGTAAGTTCTTTGCTCAGAAACTTGCACCGAAGTTTCGTAAGTGTTTGGTTAACAAGAAAGTTTCTTCTTTAGTTTATGAGCTTGTGGATTTTTCATCCAAGAAGTGTCTTGGGACTTGGCATGTCAAAGATATATTGAAAGCTCATCCATCCTCTTGATTCCTCGGAGGAAAAAATCCTTTTTTTTTTGTTTTTTTTTTGTAGTGAGAAGGTATTGTAACGGTTCGTTCCATAATATTAGCATTTTGGTTTGTTCACGTTAACTTTAATCTAATTTTGATACTACTAACGCCATCTAGCTAATCTGAACTAAAACTTTACATGTTATTTCAATATTGTTGCTGGTGTTGTCATTTAAGAATTAGTATGTCAAAAATAATTCAGTTTCCTCGTTTAATTTAAAAGAAGAAAATAGATAAACAATAATAGATTTTTAAAAAAGTAGTAAAAAGTATAATTAGCATTTTATCTTATTTATTTCACTTCATTATTATGGTTCCTGTGGATTTTTTTTTTATGGAAATTTTTGGTATGTCTCAAGGATGGAGGTGGAGCCGCCATTTTCTTGTCTTTGGTTCTCGAGGTTATCTTTTTGCACCGCAGCTATTGCCGTGGATGCCATTTTTTTACATATCATTTTTTTTTTGATAAAATCTTGTGAAGCCCCTTTATAGGCTGGTTTTGTAGACCTTGTTTACTCTACGAGCTGGCCGTTGTGTGATTTTCTGGTGAGTATTGAATTGAGTTGGCCGCGACGTATGCTACGAGCCTCGTGCCATGCCGCTTAAACCATTGTCGCATTTCCTCTATTTCAGGACGTAACTTTCTTGACTCTTTCTTGGGCTGGACACTATTGATTGCTGGACACTATTGGCGCTGTGCTTTTCTTTTGGGTGCTGCGTGTATTTCATTTAATTCAAGCCTCTGCTTGGCTTTTCTTTGGGTAAGCATGCACGTTACTATAACCTAATAATTTTCTTTTGGTTGCAATCTCTTGAGCCTGAGTTCATGAAATTAGTTTTTTTCTTTTTGCTGATAAATATTACTTTTAAATTATCTGTCAGAAAGCAGATAAATTAATTATATGTGAAAATGATGACTTTGTGCGCACCATCTATTCTTTGCATCTGCTGTAATATTTTGCTTGGTGTATCCTTTCAGGCAAGACGCCCTGCTTACGTCGGACTGCTTGTGTTTTGCTGGACCATTTGTGCCGGAGCTTTGCTTATACTGGAAAAATTAATCTCGGAGTTTATGCAGAGTGTAGTGAGCTCCCTTTATGCTAGTTAGTAGACGGTTCAAGGTAATCTGTATCTTTTATTATCAACCGGCTCTGATAGCTCAAGCTATTTTACTTTATAGTTTTATAACGAACTTGTGGCTTCGGTAGCCCAAACTTTTCTTTTGTTTTCAATTTTCAATTGTTTAAAGTTGACTTTCAGGCCATTTGGCTTGATGTGCCTTTTTTGTATTAGTTTATTTAACAATTTCGCGGTTCATCCACGGTGACATCTTTTACTAAGATAAGAAAAACTATTACTGTACTCCTAGAATTAATTAACCCTAATTAAGGTTAGATGTAATGAACTTTTGGTCATGGTCTCACAAACGATAAACTTGTTAAAGTGTCATTTTTATTTGTTTTTTTTTTATTGAGTTAAAGAACTTTCTTGTTTTTAGTTAAAACAAGTGGCGCCCCCACTTTCTCCCCTTTTGAATTTCTCTAGAGCGCCCTAGGACCTACGGAGCTAGCTTCACAAAATAATCAGGGAACATAGTTTTCAAGAACACCAGAAAAGCGTTTCAAGCCCTCCTTCTCGGATAGCGATGGATTGAGTCGTAATCCACCACGCTGGCTCAGTGCGGGTTAGTGGATTCACATGATGCAAAATTTTTATAATATTTTCCCTCACTTACCTACAAACCTTAATAAAAACATATTTGATATACAAATAAAAAATAACCTATGATTACGCAAGTTACATAAGTAATAGTTTTTTCCATAATTGTTTCCACAACATATTACTAATTTAAACTTTTTGTACATTGACACCGTTTGTCTTGCTTTGTATCTTTTAACAACGCTACTGATGATTGGTATAAGATATAAGCTTATGTTTGGTTTCTATTATGTATATACCTACGAGTGGCAAGGCGTTATCCTACTAATATTATAAACGTGAAAGTTTGTGAGTATGTATGGATGGATGTATGGATGTTTGTTACTCTTTCACGTAAAAACTACTGGACGGATTTTGATCAAACTTTACAAAAATATCCCTACTAATATTATAAATGCGAAATTAACTCTGTCTGTCTGTCGGTCTGTCTGTCTGTCTGTCTGTCCGTCTGTCTGGTACGTTTCCACGCCTAAACCACTGAACCGATTTTGATGAAATTTGGTATGAAGAAAGAACTGAACTTGGGAAAGGACATAGGGTACTTTTTACCGCGGGAAAATTTCTCATTCCCACGGGAAACCGACTTCCACGCGAACGGAGTCGCGGGCGGCCACTATAGGTTATACATCGGAATAACATATAGGGTACTTTTTCTGCGGGAAAATTTATCATTCCCATGGGTAACCGACTTCCACGCAAACGGAGTTGCGGGCGGCCACTAGTATAAAATATTTTGAATTTAGGAGCGAGTAGGTACTAATAGGCAGGAAACGTTGCTTTCAAAAATGTTTGCTCTAACGAGGCGATAAGCTAAGCACTTTGCCTTGCATTCGTTTGCTAGTAGTCCCAAATTTTTAAAACGCTATTACAATAGCGAATTTTTAAATCTGGTTCAGAACTTAGGCGAATTATTTCTCGTAAGCAAACAATATCAAACTATTTTAAGGTGACAAAGAAATCAGCCAAATCGGTTCAGAGTCTCAACTTCAGACGACAACAGTTTCGCGCTTAGCATTCACACATTCAGCAATTTATTTCCATTTATATATGTCAGAGAACACAGATTCGATGGACTTGGCCAGTTGAAGAACTACTTTACTATCTACCTTGTCTATGTTTTGTATCGTCAATGTAAATTTCAACGTCATAATATGATATTGGTTGCGTCAAGTTGTCTAACTTGGGTGTAGTCGGTGCGAGGCTTTATGAGTGAACGACTGAATGAGTTTCTGCCATTTTCCGTTTTGTCTAGTTAGCCCATCTATCTTGTTGGATGGACATCATTCTTATTTGGTCCGTGGGGCAGTGCAGACGTGTAGTGAATTAGGTAATCAGTGATGGCTACACGCCGAATTCACCGCGCTTCCTATGTCCATTTACATCCTGACTATTCTTGATGATTATCGTAAAGTTGCTTAACGTTGTGATTAATACACGCCCTTACATCAAGTCCACGTTTTATTTCGAAGCCCCCGCCATGATCGAACCCAGAGATAACGAATTCCCCGTCATATATATTATTTTGTTATATCTTATGACTTGCACTGCCCAAGTTTTCATCTAATTAGTGAAAGTGTCAGTAACTACACACGGTTACCAAGTGGGGCTAGAGCTAATTCCGATGCCACTTAGTCTATTGAACTGTCACCTACATAGGTGGCTATATCTACATTCTCATTCTAACAGCGTTTGTAAAAAATGTTGTGAAAGGGGTAAAGTTATAGGGCAGATTGTGGAAAGATTCTTTTGTAATCTAATTTGAATTTAAAAGTCGAATTTGAGTTTAAAAGGGAGTTTTGTGTGTGTCCATCTAAAGTGGCAGCACCAACGCATCAAAACAAAAAAGTTTGATAGAATTTTTGTAATTTTATTTTATTTTTAGGTATGTATGTTTGTTAATCTTTAACGCAATAACAACTGAACGCATTTGATAAAATCACAGAGAGGAAAGCTAGTGTAACTTTAATTTTAATGTTCATTGTATCTTATATTGCGAAGTCAAAACCCTTCTCGTTTCCAGTTTTATTATAAGAAAAAAATAAGTATCAGCACTTTCTTTCGTTTGCCTAGCCCTTCAAATACTCAAATACTCCTGTAGCATTGATATGTAAGTAGGTATTATTTATGAAGCCGCTGTCAAAAACTGGTGGAAATCCTATTTCGCTTGCCCTAATCCTAAATCCTACGCCATCATAAAAAAATAATAATTGCAAACTTAAATTTGGAACACACTTTTTCTTTGTTTTCTTTCAGAAACGACTCGCTTCATGTGGGTACAGCAACAAATGGTTGTACGTCCCGCTCAGACGTTGACGTACGGTGATAATTAGTTTTAAAAATTGCTCGGCACTGTACTTACACTGGCTGACTGTTGCATGAGGATACATTTTTTTTTTTTAAAACAAAATATGGTAGACTTTTTGGTAAAGATAATGGAAGATTTAATAGGGGGTAGGTGGGTATGAAGTAGTTTTACAAACAATGTTAATTATAGTACAGATTAATAAGGTATAATTAAAACATATTTGTTTGTATTAAAAAAACATTAAAATATAACTGTTCAGATATAGGGATTAAGGGAGATTAAGGGACCAGCAAAACTGTTAGATACCCAAAAAAGTTCTTGGAACAAAAGTAAGTAAATATTAGCGACTAATCCTCATCATTGCTATCAATTAGGTATAACAGAAAAAACTAAAAATAAAAACAAAAATAAAACTTTATAGTTTCTTCCATTTTTTATGTCCTCCACTGTAAATGCAATGTTCTAAATAATCCACCTTTTAACACAGGGTGTTACTGAAAGTCTTCTTAACGTGGGTAGTTTGGTTCTAATTTAAACTGGTACATATTGTGCTCTTGTAACTTATTAATCTTTAATATCCTACCTAGGAAGGTTCGTAAGTAGAAATGTCAAATCTAAAGGCACTATTTTTCGACATTAAGATTAAATTTACATTATTTTACAACTTCATGGAAAGTTAATATTCAAAAATAAGTCAAAAATAGTAGTCAATTCACCTCCTTTTAACTCACAACAAAAATTAATCAAAAAATCAAATCAGCAACTATAAAAAAGTACTAACATTAAAAAGTGAAATATTTTACCTAAACACATACAAAGGATTTGTACACGTGCATAAGACATGCGTATATATACAGCGTGTTACGTAAATTGTATAAGAATATTTCATGGTTGTTAGTGTGTGTGCGATTAGCATGAATTGAATAGGTGTCAAACGCATGTGAATAGAATTATTCATGGTTTGATTTTAACGGATTTTTGTGGCTGAATATCTTTGGATATCGATTTAAATATACCTGGATGTAGTACCTAGTAATACCTAGTATAAAGTCTATAAAAAGGTTGTTCAAAAATTTAAAGTAAGAAGTTAAGTAAATTGAGAATATTATAAAACAAAATTCAAAAAGTAAACCCAATTATAGTAAGTAGGTATATGTAAAGACATATGTTGGTACCTAATTGGTAGCTAATGCTTATTAGCTGTCCTACTTACAAAAAAAAACAGTAAATACATACTAAACAAATAAGCAAACACCAAAAATAAATACCATCTAATCTATTCACCGTGCGCTTCCTTCTCTAAACACAAATCAGCCAATCAGATCCCGTTATACACGTCTGTGCGTGTGTGCGTCTAATACAAATTAGAAATTCGGCCACTCAGGCGCATCCCCGAAAAATACTCGACGCTGATTGGCCGGTGGGGGCTTAGAAAAAATTAGGGAGTCGTGAAGGTCGTTTATATTAGAGGGGCTTTTTATGTTGGTTTATCTTATTTATTAGTTTGGTAAAGATATAAGATCTGATATTGATATAATAATGAGCAAGTGAGAGTTAGCAATATAGGTAGAGTTGTTTTATTAAAAAATTTGTATTTATATATTAACTATTAGGTATGTTGTGCTAGACATTTTTAACTTTGTTTTTTTTTTTCAAAATTATACACCTAACCCTTATCATACATATACCTATTTTTCGTAAATATTGTCTTGTTACTGCATTCTTCAAATTTTCCACTTCAAAAACACATACTTTATTTAATAAAATAAACATAAAAAAACTGAAACATTGTTTTAAACAATAAAAACGCCAAGTCTTTACTGTTTAAAACGCTACATAAAAATAAACGCATAATTGTCCCACTTATACCTCCACGCACACACACACACACGCTCGCATTGCGTGTGTGTGCGTCTAATTCTAGTTCCAAGCGGCGTACGCGCCGAAATTTGAACCAACTAGTTGATTGGTCGCCGCCATTTTATAAAGGAGGAGTTTTTTCCTATTAACCGGACTAACTCGTTTGGTTCTAACCCGGGTTCTTAGTTTGAATAATTTTAAAATGGCCGTCTAATGTTCAAGATTATTATTACTTTGCTGTTTGTTCATTTTTTTTAAGTTAAAGAAGGAACGTTCTAAATTGAAATATAATATTGTAATTTATAAAGTCTATTACTTAGTCAATGAATAGTAAAAAGTTTTTTGTATCGAAAACAATAAAGTTGGAACAGGAATGCAGTAGTGCATTTATTGCTATATCTTATTCATTAATTATTTATTTCCTGTCATTAAATAAATAAGTAACAAACTCGTTAGAGATGTTTTAAGAATGAGATAATGTTTTTTCTAGGTTAGTCTGATACGTAAATAGCATTTAGGTCCTAAGGACTAAGCAATTACGGAGTCATAAACGCATTTTATAGTGTAGCTACTTAAATTATAGACTTTTAGTGCGTAGTAACTCAATGTAGACCTATAAATAAAAAGGACTTGACTTATTTAGTTATCGACTAATAAACTGAATAAACAAAGGCACGGCGATAAATGACTCATTTAAAAATCCTGTCAATGTAAGTCCATTGTCTCGCTTGCTAGTAAGACGCGCTAAAAAACGTACGAAACGAAACCCCAAATTGCGTTACGCACACTCCCAAAGCCCAGACGACAACATGAGAAAAAAAACACGCTGTATACGCACGCAGCGCACGCACACACTCAAATCGGACCCCAATTCTCGATTCTGAACGCGCACAGCACTGTTTCCTTAATGGCGGCCGAGGTCAATGAACTACGCGTTTTGGAGGGCGGCTGACGTCACGGCACTGACCTGCCGCAGCGTGACCTTGAATCGGATGAAAATTTTCGGCGTAACCGGTCGTCACCGGTTTCGGTGAAAGGACTTTTGTCGGTTTTCGAATTATTCCGCGAATCGATTTGAATTTCAAATTGCCGGGTCGTGGTTTATGTTGGCTGTTCGTCGTTATTCCTAGATTCGAGCGATGTGGACTGGATTTTAAAAATATTTTACTAGTAATAAAATGCTAATGTGGTGGTTGGTATATCTAAATCAGTAGATAAGTTGTAAAATTTTGAACCTGATCAGAATCATGCATTGGTAGAAAATGTGTACCTACGTAACATTTCATCAATGTAAGTACCTACCTAGTAAACCAAATTCTTCTCGATATATTTTTTGAGTTTGTTCCTATCTTTCCTAGTATCGAAAACACAATCATTAAAACCTATAGGTACCTAAATATGGAGATACCAAGAGGATACATTCATACCTACATATGTAAATAGATGTAAGATATTTTTATCCGATTTTACTACAATACTTAGTTATAATACCTACTTTTTACTAAAAAGGGCACCTGAAATAGTTATTATCAGCTAGGTCATTGGCAGCACCGGGTATTGACCTTTATCAGTGTATTTAGTTGAATCAACAGCATTTTGTGCAATCGCGCGCCAATAATGGCAGCATTACAAAAATATGATTCTTTTTTTGAAACTTCACAGAGTAGGTATTGACACTACGCAAATGGGTGTGTTCTTATTACAAAAACAGTGACACACGTTTTTTTTAAATCGTTTTTATAGGAGATACGCAGGACAAAGAGTTTATTGAGCCTTAGTGTTTTTGTCACTTAAAAAATATTGGTTGTTTATATATATTTACGTAAAATGTTTATAATAGTGACAGAACAAAAAAATGTTTTTTAATTCAGTTATCATAATGTAGAGTCATTAGTTTATGTCTTATATTTTCAAAAAAGTGCAAACAGTTGGTAGGTTGTAAGTATAGTGTAGGTGAAAAACATTTTATTTTCAACAACTTTTTATTTAATATCTACTCGAAACGCATCAAATATTTTCACAGCCAACATACCAAAAAGATAACTTTCGAAATCCCTCCTCGAGTGAGACAGGTGTATATATGATAAGGAGGGTGTGAACGAGACAGCGATAGTTTGAAATTGACAGACAAAACATTGGGAGCATTGAACCTGTTTTGATGATTCACTTAGATGCCGAATGATAGAAATAAACAGGAAAAAGTTTATATTATTATGCAATGATTATAATATGAATAAGTCCATCTACTCAATTCCGAAGTCGAATGAAATTGGTATAGGTACCTACCTTAAAAGTATATTAGGCATCTTATGAAGTCAATCACTTTCTTTGGTAACTACTGTCCTGCTTGCTCTTGATATAAAAGGTGTTTTTTTTTATAATAGGTATAGGGACCATGCTGCGGGTCACCTGATGGTAAGTGATCACCGCCGCCCATGACTCCCCGCAACACTGTGGGTGTTGGGGGTGTGTTGCTGACCTTTGACAAAATTAGGCACCGGATACCGCACTCACCGAACGAAACGCAGGAACATCGTCCCTACTTCACGTCGGTTTTCTGTGCGACGGTGGTATTTCACCGGTCGAGTCTGCCCAGTAATCGCTGCAAACAGAGCCTACAGCTAGACTCTACCACTTACGATGTTCCTTGATGTTATTTTTTCATGAGTTATCAAGTCCAGCTCTTACCAGAAGCAAGAAGAAGAGGCAATCTTCCTCTAAGTGTTTCTTAATTCTTGTCAAGTGTCTTACGATTTATAATTAACAGCGGCGATAAGTAGGTATCAAGGATTTTTAAGCTTCTAGCAGAATTTTATTGAGAAGATATTTTACAAAGACGGCTCTAAAGATTTAAGTGAATCTGTGGAGATCTCTCTCGTCCCGTGAGAGTGATAAGAGTTGTCTATAGAAATAACCAACTAACTAGAGGACAGGTAGCAGGGCTCTGCCCTGTAGAACACCATACTGTGCTCGACAAACGTCAAGGAAAGTTAATAATGCCAAATCACGTCAAGATAGGAAATCCAGAAGTAGACGAATCAACTTTGCTGTGACCAAAAACAAATTGTCTGGAATGAATAGGTATTAAAAAAATAACAAAATGGTTTGTAGAGCAAGTAAGTAATGTTCTTAAAAATGGTTATAGACAACTCTAGCGAATTATTATTTAGTGTAAAAGGAACTTTTCTGAATTTTTTGCAGTATTTTTTACAATTGCTGACCCTTTTTGTTTTATGTTTTGGAAATAAAACGGTAATAATACAGAAAATACTATTAAGTAATTAGTAAAACATTGAGTTAAAAACTCTTTCATATAGGACTTATCAATGTTAACTTGTTTTAATTCGTTAGTAGGTAAAAATGTTCACTAGGTAAGTAGGTACTAAATTAGGATTTTTATTGAATACAAAGCTATCTTTTGATTGCAATCCTTTCAGGTATTAGTCACTTAACTGATTCTTATAAAATTTGTCAATGTGATAGCGAATAGATAATTCATACTAGAATATAGTTATTTCAGGACATAATCGCATTTAGAACTTAGGTATATAATCAAAAATTATGTTAATTAAATTTTTTCATCTTTATAGTTACAGAGTTCTAAGAACTATCAGAACTTGTTTCATTTAAACTCAATTTCAGTTATTACACCATCTTAAAAATGAATCTCATCAAGAGTATGGTATCAAATATTCTCAAAACAAAAATAATTTAAAAAAAGGTCTGTCTTACGTACCATCATTATTATCTAAATATATCTGTATGTAGGCAAAATTTATTGCTGCACGTATCAAAAAAGACATGTCCCCAAAATTTATTTAATCTTATCGCAATTATCTTGGTTCACTGACCTAGCTATTTAACGAGTTTTGAGTAAGGTCATGGATAATGCTGCCTCCCTTTCCAACCTTCCAAATTTCGGATACATCCGTCCTTTTCTCCCACGTCATAATGATTTCTTTCTTGACTCGGTTACAAAGAACTTTTGGCAATATTTGGCGATAGCAATAAAATAAATGTTTGTTTATGTATGAATGTAATTAAAATTAACTGATGTAATGTTTGCAGGTTTATATTTAGATAAAAGTGTATAAAAATACTTTAGTTGTCATCGATTTTGGTTATACTAAAGTTTGGGTGGTATTTTTTCATTATTTACGAGAGCAATACAGAAATTTGCTCTATCAATTTGATGTTAAATATAATGAAAACAATAAGAAAATACACTTACCTAACCAAAAATCCATTATAATACTTACCTAAATTAACCATCTTACACTTGTTACTTAACAACACGAATAAATACATCCGAAAGTAAAACCCTTTACACAGACAAAATTTACGTATAATAGTGACTGACCTTAACCAACACAAATAAAATTGACGGCGTCGTCGCCCGAAACATAGGTCGACGACCCCGGCGCAGCGAAGGCCGAATGTGCATTGCATTTGGCAGGACTCGTTTTAAAAAAAAACGAAAAACCAAAATGGCGGCGAGTATTACTTTCACTAAAATGAAAACGAAGAGACTCGCGAGTTGGATGATGATTTACAGATTCTGGTTTAACGTACCTATACGTTTAAGGTTTAAGAATATTTGTAAGGAAGGTATTTACTTAAGTATCAACGGTACTTATACACAATTTTTGGCTGTGAATTTAGGCAAAAGTCCTTCGTGAGCAAAAAAAAATACTTTACTATTTGTGCACTTTTGGTCGAAACCAAAGCTTTTTAAATGCCAAATCGTCATTTAGCTCGCACAAAACATCTGTCAGTCATAAAATGCAAGCCAATTCGTTTGACATTTGGGTAAATTTTCTGAAAATTATTAT
Source organism: Emmelina monodactyla (assembly GCA_916618145.1). NCBI lineage: Eukaryota > Metazoa > Arthropoda > Insecta > Lepidoptera > Pterophoridae > Emmelina > Emmelina monodactyla. The sequence goes on from OU745324.1 coordinate 6,816,546, forward strand.
TTTTATTTCGGTTATAAAAACTGGCTGTTTGGTAGCTCGTATCGTTTTGGTAAGCAAGGTCAACCTCAGAATTATCGTACATGAATTGGCTTCCGCGTTGTGTCAATGCACTTTTGTATGCGTTTTTGAATGCTAAAAATATATCTCTTTATTTGAGGTAGGTTGAGAATTGCGTTTTACACAGATAACGATTATATTTGATGTGAATAAATTACTAATATTACAGACTTGTGTTTTAATTTCTGAGGTATGAAACGATTCATTGAGTTATGGGACACATAGTAAAATTGTATAAAACTAGATAATTCTTCAAAAAGAATATAAGTTTAAGACATCTGTTGCATTTATTTTGAGTATTTTTTTCTATGTCCTTCTATCTTCCAAGCTTAGGTTACGTTAATGCTTTTAGAATTTGACAAATATGTAAGTAATGTTTTCCACATTAAATAGAAAACTAAACATATCAATTAAATTTGTTTGTTTTTAATTAATTAAGCCTTTTTAATTTACAGTATTGAACAAATAAAACAGTTTAAGACCCCCGTAAACAGACATAACGTCGTAAAAGTACATAAATAATGTTATGGTTGCCACACAGTTTGTTTCAATGGCAACATAGAGTTACAACTGTTACGTAGCCCGGCGTAGGTTTAATGACGCTGCGACTGAACTTGCGTTTAACTCTGTGAATGTCAGCTCAGTAGGCCCGCCGTTCTGAACTAGCATGCACGATCTATGCACCGCGCCGCAGCACAGCCCTAAATTAAAAAAAAAGCGAATGACAGCTCATGTGTCAAATTTAGCCGCCAATGCACTTGCAGTCGCGCGCGCGAAAGAGACGGCTAGACGTCCCGCGCTCGCTATTTCCGTGACGTTCAACCGGTGCATAGCAAAATAAAATAATGAAAAGTGGCATTCAGTAATTTCGTTGTGTTTACGCGCGTTGCTGGTTTATTCGGTTGTACCGTACACTGGAGATACAGAGCGGTGGCGCCATCTACCCGCGTCCTATTTCCCTCGGAGGACACATGCTTGATTCATGGACATCATAACAATACGATTAGCGTGCAAGGACCGTGGTGGCCCGGCGGTGTTCGCTGTGACTATGTGTGATATGTGTTTTTGGCGCGGCGAAACTATAGCTGGCCCGTAAACCGTAAAATTGAGCTAGCGGGTTTTTTTTTCCAAAGTTAACCTACGACAATCTTCAGTTGCGCGCGAGACGTGCTAGCACGCGCCGCTCTCAGCGGAAACGCACGAATGGACTCCGACAACCTGCCGAAAACAGCCGAATTCGATCCTCCCAACTGGGACACCATAGTTACAAAGTTTTGGTACCTTCGGACCCTCCAGCCGACCAACGGGACGGGGTAAACACAGCCCGTTCGATGACCTTATCAAGTGAAACTATTTTTTCTTTCACTCGCTCAATTTTGTGATGTAGACATAGTGCCTTCGCTGTACAAACTTTTAGGATTATACCGGTGATGTTATAGTGCAAAGATATACACAATACTAGATTGTAAGTGATTACTACTTATTTTATGGAGGATCTGATCATTTGGAACGGAACCTGCATCGTTTTCGAGTGGTGAGTAGCTATTTAGTTATTCCTTTACGTAATCACTGTGCCTAAGGTCGCATAAATACTTCTGCAGTATTAATTAATAAAATTGAACAAGCACCAATAGTAATCTATGAACTTGATTGCACTGTAGTGAAGTTGCCGCGGGCCGGTGCATTCCTAGAGCGTATTCATTCATGTGCTTACAGCTAGCTTCAGAGCCGACGGCGTGCATAGGAAACTCGACCTTATGTCTCTATTGATAACATATCCCCGTGGCCCAGTTTCGTTTGAATTCTGTTGGTTTAGTTTGATGAACCTGACGTAGGGTATTTTTGTCCTTTGCTGCATATAGGCGTTTTTGCTTTGTCTTGCCCTTAGCGAGTGGCCTTCGGAGAGTGATTACGAGGCCTAGTACATAAATAAACGAACTATACATACAAACGGCGGTTTTATACGTAGATGTAAGTGTCAATTTCCTTGTACTTGATCCTACTAATGTCAAAACGAGGTTACACGCTAACTGGTTGCTATTTCGCTGCAGTTTTAAACTACATTTACGGACGCCGTGTAAATGTACTTAAAATGTTAAAAGTATCTTATTACATTATAAAACTTAACATTGTGGATGCTACGCTAAGAGATTTTGGGCAAAAGTCTTCAAATTTTTTCTAAGCTACGACGGAGTCCCAAATTTGCTACGACATTACTACGCGTCTACGTTTTTTTGGCAACTCGACTAAACTGTGTTTAGGCAAAGAAAATGTTAGATTGTAAAATATCCTGCCATAATCTCCAACATAGTTTAACTATTTATCATTAGAGAGAACATAAATATGAAAACCTACTTTATTACATAGCAATTAAGGTCAAGTTGGTTTACACAGTAGAAGGTTCTTATTTTGATTCCGGATCAATCTAAGTATTTCAGAACTAATGTTTTCTTTCCTAATTTCATTTTCTTATTTTTTTATGGCCAATTTTTATCGAACGAAAAAGGTTAATATGCTAATCTAAATCCTTTTTAGTGAATTTAAAATTAAAATAGATCATTACCGGCTTGGTATGGTGTTTTAGTCTATAAGTAATGATATAACAATTGAATGTTATTATATTATATTGAATACCTAAACATTACGCGGTCAAGCTATATAATATAAAGTACCTTCATTTGGAATATAGGCAGTTAGGTATGGTACAGTTCTAACCATGTGACATATTATTGAGTTTTCCTCTGATTCTGTTGGGATTAAGAAGTTTTGACAATTGAAAGGAAATAGCATTTTGGAGTTGACTAAACTAGAAAAAAATTTGCCAAATTTAATAATGATAAATTTCAGTGTTTCTTAGTCTGTGTTGTTTCTATTTCTTTTTCCATCAAAATTGTATAGTTCAACTTTTATTTTGTTTGTAATATTAAGTTTTATTTGACGTACTTTTTATAAAATAACAAAAAAACGTTATTTAAATATACAATGGAAACCAAACTGCCAGCGACATGAATCAGGGATTCTTTATTTAAACTTCATACAACCTTCGTAACAGTAAAATACAATTCATAATGGGAATTGAATTCTATTCTATTATTGAAATACCCGCCCAAATTCACATCGACACGGAATGTCCAGAATTATTGATTGCCAGTACGAAATGGGTGTTCCGTTTTCAAATAATAAAAACACAACGTTTGGACAATTTTTACCGCGGTCGATATTCGGGGAAGTGCCTTCACTAACCAAGGGATGCATTTTGGCGCGCATATGTCATTTGTTTTTTTTTATGATAGGCAAAGGTAACTAATTGTAGGGTCGTGATTTGGATATTGAGTATATACCTTTTCCTTTTAGTTTATTAAAATCTCTCTGTTATATAAAATGTCACAATGTAAACATTTAATTTTATACTACAAACAAGCCATTTGAAACCTGAAACGAATGTAACATTTTATAGGTCCTACGTTACCTAAACTACTAGCTAATCGTGATTCGTTCACAAATTTATGAGCAGCTTGTCCTTGCTCTCAATAAAAATCAACTAAGATTATGTTTAGAATTTAAAGTGTATTAGGTAATAACTTATTGTTTTAATAGTCGACAAACCTTTTCCGTTTCTTAAAACAACCTTTAAGACTATCTGCGGTCAAAGTTACGACTTCACCAAAGTTTGAATTTCGGTCAAGTTTATTCTACAAAGAACTAGTTTACTACAAAATTAAGCAACAAAAGCATATTATTATTCCAGTACAAATACTAGGGTATAAAAACCAACCTGAATATTTTGGTAAACTAAACCCGTCCATTATTTTGCCTTTGCCTAATCGATGGCATTACAGCTACCTCGTTACCATGCCTTGACGTTTAAAAAAAAAAAGCTCCCGCCGATTTGGAGTTGGAAATGCATTTGTGTGACTTTTAATAGTTTTTCTACCACCACATATTGGCTTTTGTCACGAAAACCGAATATTTTAGCTTGTGGGTAACCTAAATTTTTAGGTTCAGTTGAATTTCGTTCTTCAAATTAGACTTTAAATGGTTTTATCGTGGTATCTCCGTGTCGAATTGAAAACATGTTTTGATTGTTTTTCTTTCATGAAACTGTGGTTTCCGATTGTTTTAATTTTAATTGTTTTGCTTTTTTTTTGTTAATTTTAAATCAGTACCTATTCTATCAAGGTTCTTGAAAAATCACGTGATTTCCTTATGAAATCCTTTTAAAAGACATACAGACATTTATTGAGTACTGAAAAATTGAAAACTACGGGTTTATCTATTGTCTCCACGATATACCTATTTTAAACAGCTCAATGACAACTACCAACTAAGTAGGCAACGGACTATAAATTTTAACTGGTTCTATGAAACGTACTTTAAGCCCAACGGCTTGCCATTTTATTGTTTTTTTTTTTAATTATTATCTATGAATAATGATCTTAGACATTTTATTTCTTAAAGACACAAAACAAATTAAAAGTTTTTAGGCAACAAGCAAGATAATCACACGTCACTAGATGGTAGCTGGTGACTAAATTGTATAAACCGGTGCAGAATTAAGCTCTACTCTCGTGGTGCACTCTAAACACTTTACATGTTCGGTCTCCGTGACACGAGCTACCACCAATTTTCTGAATACTGACCTTCACATCTTCACAGAGTGACTTTTCATCATATTAAGAAGTTCTTCTGTTGTGCATTAGCTAGAAGTTTCTACAAACTAAAAAAATGTTCGTGCAGAGCACCTACTTTATTAATAACTTTTCTTAAGTGTGTTTGTTTTGGATAATCTTCAAAAACGCTGCAACCATTAAAAATAAATCTTGCCATTTAAAAGTAGCATTATTTTAGATGGAAATAGCCTGTAATTTAAAAGGCTATTCTTGTAAAGACCAACCCGTCACATCAAATCTGGTTAGTTATTCAAATGTCTCCAATTCTCGAATGGTCGACTTTACCAATCGCTTGTAAAACATCATGATTACCTTGCTTATTAATTATTTTCAGTTCGACAAACGACAATAGAATCGTTTACAAGTTCGTGATTGGGTGAAGGTTGAAACCATTATAATGAATTGAGGATCGGTTGTATTGCTGTTTCTAACTAATAGGGACTTTACACCTTTTTAATTAAAGGATTTTGGGTAAAGTACAGATGCATTGCTATCATCGTCCTGTCTATATCTACAGCTAAACAAAAGACAATGTTTTGAAGTTATAGATACTGGAAAAAGAGTAACCGCGCGTTAGCTCAGTGGTAAGAGAATTAGACTGGCAATCTCAAGGTACTGGGTTTGATTCCCAGTCGCGCAATGCTCGGAGACCCGCGTTCCTTTTTCCAGTATCTATAGCTTCAAAATGAGTAAATTAGCATTTTAAATGCAAAACTAAAAGTAAAATCTCAAAAGAATATGTTCTAGTTAGAAGTACAGAATAGGCAGAATGAAGACTGCCCCGGAGACCGAACATGTGAAGAGTGTAGAGTCCACGACAAGAGTAGAGCCTAATGCTGCTCCGGTCTATGCACACTGGTTGAACCTACCATCAGATGGGCAAACTACTCGTCTATCAATTTATGGCATTAAAACACTTAGTAAGATTAATAAAGTCTCTTAATATTACCTTAAACTTTCCTAGTAATTTGAAGCCGACAAGGAACCTGTTTTACGGTAATTAATGCTTAAATGTATATAAAGAGTGTAAAAAGACCATTTCCGAAGCCTGAAACCACGTATTCTTGAGCCTAAATAGTAACTAAATTCAGTAACAGCATACCCAGAAAACTCAATTTGAAAAAGTTATTAACGATTGAAAAGTTAGGTATATTCGCCGCTTGAGGTCATCGCTCACACATCAGCTAGTAGTTCAGGAGCGATGGTTTACATAGCAAATAAAACTAAAACACTATTTTATTGGAATTAATGCGGAAATTTGATAGTTTTAATGCAATTTGGAATAATATGGTATAAAACAAATTAAAAAAAAACCGGCCAAGTGCGAGTCGGACTCGCGCACCGAGGGTTCCGTACAAACCTGCAAAAACTACTTAAAATTTTAAGCTTTTCGGAATTTTTCTGTTACCTGTGCTGTAAGCTATTGCTTCTTACCAAATTTCGAGATTATATGTCAACGGGAAGTGGTCTTTAGGTTTTAATTCCCGTGCGTGTAGTTGCGAGTTTCAAAATATGCGGTATCAATGGTTGTACTTTTGCGTTTTGCGTTTTTGCGTTGACTTAGTTTTTTTTTTTTTTTCACGGGTTAAAGGCAATTAGATCTAAGTATTTGATATGATTTTCAACTTGATAGCTCTACGCGTTCATCAGGAAAAAAGTAATAAGTTTATATTTATTAAAAAATATATATTTTGTAATGTAACTAAAAATTTAAGGTTTTCGGAATTTTTCCTTTATGTGTGCTATAAAACGTTGCTTCATGCCAAATTTCAAGATTCTAGGTCGACTGGAAGTACCCTTTAGGTTTTGATTCCCTTGCGAGTACTTGCGAGTTTCAAAATATGCAGCTTAAATTGCTGTTTCTTTTGATTGCGTTGACATAGAAGTTTGATTTTGTTACAGCTTAAAGGTATTATAGACCTGAGTATTTGGTATGAATTTCAATTTAATACCTCTACGCGTTTATGAGGAAATGGGTAGTAAGGTTAAAATTATTAAAAAAAATATATTATGTGATATAACTAAAAATTTATGGTTTTCGTAATTTTTCCTTTATCTATGCTATAAGACGTTACTTCGTACCAAATTTCAAGATTCTGTGTTCACGGGAAGCACCCTGTAGGTTTTGATTCCCTTGCAAGTGTCTAAAATTTGCGGCATAAACGGCTGTATCTTGTTGTTATTATATTGATATAAATTTCAGCTTCATACCTCCACGCGTTCCTGAGAAAAAGGGTCTTGACAGACGGACGGACGGACGGACAACAAAGTGATCCTATAAGGGTTCCGTTTTTTTTCCTTTTGAGGTACGGAACCCTAAAAAACATTATTTTTTGCTTTAACGTGGTTCTCGTTACCCAGCAATGCCCAGTTTTCGTTTTCGGAAGCAGTCTTTTTACACCCTGTATATATTTATATTAATCATATCCTGCAAGGGACTATAACAGCATAAATACAAATAGCTTCTGCCTGTATATTATATTATCAATGCAGTCAATAAAATGCATTTTATTTAAACAAAAACATCTATGATCAATCTAAATTATTTCTGTAATGGAAGAGCCGTTTAACAAGTCAAGCCATGCCATGTGAAGTTTGAAAAATAATCTAATCGTCGATGGCTAACATTTTTTTTGTCCTCAACTAACGGCGACTTGTAAATGTATAAAACCAGTTCTTGACTATAGAGTTAACCTTGTCATTACGCGTGCATAGTCATTTTTTGAATTTCCAAGAGCCGCCATCTTGTTTTCTGCGAGAAAGGATTCTCAACTTTAGTACTTGAGTAATAGAGTTGAAACTCATTTGCGTTGACTATGATTGTAGTGGTGATAATTGGAATTTTTCGTTGCAAATAGAAGTGCATGCGCAGTTTGTGTGTGTGTGTGTAATCGTGCGAAAATTTTATTATTGACTGTTTTTTTTGTCATATTTTTAATGGTAATTCTAAATTGGTAGGCTATTAAAAACAATGATTTGTTGTAAGCGTTTTTATGTTTGGTTTGTGTTTATGTAATGAAAGATAATGTTTTTGTGCGGAGTTATTCTAAGGAAAAACTGTTAAATATGTGGGCGTTTAAATATTAAAACTAGTAATCAAATAAAATTATGTACTTTGTATCAACTTAATTTTAATATTGTCAAAGAATAAGTACTGAGTGGGAACCAATGACTAAGGTTAGAACTTAGTACGTAATAGATATACCAACCTATTTAATTAACATACATACAAAATAACTTTATACATGAATATGACATTATTATCTATGACTAACACCCAGCTGGCTAGGAATAAGCTATACGTTTATAAATGGCTAAAATATAGCTATACAATTGTAATGTTTATAAGAAATACTTAACAAAGTTCGTCAAAAGAAATACCTATTATTTAAAAGTTTTTTTTCAACTTTTTTATAAAGTCTATGTGTCCAAATAAGGAATTGCTTTTGGATATTAGAATTAGAATCATATCACAGTTTTTTTTTTATAAAAAATTTTTTGGAAAATGACATGAATGACAATGATCTAGAAAATTGCTTGTAGTTAAATCTCGTTCCTATACAAAACCTTATAAAATGCTAATAAGATCTAGTTACATAATTCTAAAATGGATTTTTACAACAACACTCTAACAAGTTTGAGCTCGACCGTTTTTTTTAAATTTCCAATTGACGTTTACAAGCCAACGTCACTCAAAATCCATCCACGAAACACCTTTACTCAGAAATCGCCTAGAAAATGTCAGGATAACGTTACATAACGAGTTAAATACAAGTAAAAACTGCAATCTAACTTGTTGGACGGGTCTAGCCGTAATTGCAAGGTCCTACACCATGGCAGTTCATGACAGGCCTTATAGATTAGGTGCCTTTGCCGTTCCTGACCAAGGCTACAGGCTTACGCATTAAAAAAAAACGAGGCTAAGTTTAGAATTAGATTTTTTTGGCAGTTTTAAGTTTTAATTGTTTAGAAAAGCACGTAAATAAGTGACAACATTATATGTAAGCTTCAAAAAGAGAGATCAGCTTTCTTACAATTGAAGACGTTTAAAAGCGAGATACCGCAGTAGCCCCTTATTAGAAGCAAATAATGGTTGCTCCGACGCATCCGTGAGAACCACGCGTGCGCGAAAGGCATAGTTAAATACAAACAAGCAGCGAATTCAATGTAAAGATCAACTCAAGACCTTTCATTACCAACGAATATGACAGCCCATTGCGCGCCATTTAAAACACTTGAAACTAGAAATACATCTCGAACATACTAAAATGAACTTTATTCATAGCAACGTAGAGTTCTAAAACGGAAAATAAATAAGGATGTTCAAGATTAGAACGGCTGCAAATGTCAAACCTTAACCTCAAAACCGTGACGTTCGCTCGCGGCTGCCATGATAGTTTAGATGTTTTTGGTCTTGATCTGAAAATTAGAGGAAAACTAGTTAACCGCCATTCATACTATGTTTAGAAACTTGTTTTTTATACTTGAATTTACTTTATGGTGTAATAGATAGATGGGGTGAAAAGAAGGTATCGTGTATTGCAAAAATAACAACCATGGAGGTCTATTTACAGCCAATCTATTTTTGTAAACCTCGCCCACGCTGGCTACTAACGAGAAACTTCGAAAATCGAACCGCATTTAAAACAATGCACTCTTATCAATGCGATTATGATTGCAACTCGAAACTGGGCCACTAAAATGGTGCTGATTTTTTCTTAAATTTTTAATGCGTGTCAAAAATGCCGATCACAATTTCGGGAATTGGTAAAATAATGTTTATGTAGCAAATAAAATTGCGTATAAAACAATTCTCATTTGTTTGTCTAAAAAATTCTGGGAACTCTATTTGTGTCATGTAGAACAATTAATTTCAGATTTTCTGAATAGCTACGCATTTTGCATAGAAATGAATGTGTGTAGGTAGAGTAAGTAGGTAAGTGCAAAGTACTTTTAGCAAAGTTTTAGTAGAGTCGTAATGTTTTAGATGTAAGAAGGTATTGCTGTGTTTATTGTGCTTGGTCAGTATTTTAAGTTCAGATTTTAAAGCAGACTAATAGGTATCAGAAATCATTTTATTTGGTAGATAGGTTGCTTTCGTAGGAAAACTTTCTGACATTAGCAAACATCTATGATCAAGTAAATTTTGGTAAAATAATATTATAGTAACTATTGCTTTTTATGTAGGTAAGTTAACACAATCACCATAAATTGATATGGATCTGAAAAACACAAAGCGTCGTTTTAGCGCTCCAAACATTTGCGTTCTCAATTTAAAACTGTTCGGGGAACACGAAAAGATAACAAAAATTTCCGCGTCAATTCCGGGGAAGGACATTCGAGTTGTTGTTTGAACCTGAATTGTTTCGTCGAAATCGGCGAAAACTATCAACTTGTCTTTGCGGCCAGCTCTTTTCTAAACTCGCAATAAAATCTGACCAAGAAGTTTTTATTTCAATTTGTATTGCTAAGCCTAGGTGTTGATATCTTGTGCATCTGGCACTTATCGGCATATGAATGTCAATATAATAAGAATGTAACTATTTTTAGTGCCTGCTTACCAGCACACCTACCAATAAATCTACATCATATGCGAAACTAATTTACACGTTTAAAACCTTTGTTTTCCCAATTAAAATAATTAGAACTATTGTCCGGCCACCGAGAGAATGCGTTCCTGACACATTGTGTTTGACATAACGAGGTAACTTTGACAGGCCGTCTACGAAAACAAACAAAAAAAAGTCGTCTATTTTGACCCTACAAACAAATAATAAGCAATAAAATGATATTAAAACACACTGATTTTAAATTTTATAACTGATGGCTTACTGTAAGGGTAATAATTACTGATAAAATATGTATTTTTAAAAATGTAAACAACATCATATTTTCGTAGGGATGTGCTAAAAATATCAGTCAATTTTAAAGTTATCAATCAATTTCTAATAAAAAAGCAGAATAAGTAGCTTGGTTATAAAAACATGGTATTGACGTAAATATGGACATGCTTAAAGCAGAATTATTACGGTTAGTGAAAGAAAATAAATCGGCAAATGTTAGATATGAAATAGATGAATTAGCTCTGCAGTACGGTCATCGGGTGCTGAGACTTCCACCATATCATTGCCAATACAATGCTATTGAATTAATTTGGGCTCAAATTAAGGGTTATGCAGCCCGTCGCAATACGTCCCCACCTTTTAGCACAAAAAAGATGATGGCTCTATTAAAAGAAGCTTGCGAAAAAATCACGAAGGAAGACTGGGCGAAGGCGGTAGAAAAAACAAAAAATCTTATTACCAAAGACTTTGATCGAGATATTAGAATTGATTCGATCATTGATAATAACATAATTATAAATGTTGGAGAAGATGATGATAGCACCTCCTCAAGCGAATCGGAATCTGATTAAATTTATACCAGCGCGATATCTATTATTTTAAGTATTTATTACCTACTTTTAGTTTTAGTACTTATTGTATTGTAGACCTAAATATTTGTTTTGAAAAAAGGCAGCAGTTGGAGTTTCTTGCTATACAAGTAAAATAGATATAAGATAAACTAATTTTTTTACTAATGTTGATTGAAAAAATATTTGTCAATATTATTTTTTACCCCAACACTACTGGCATGTGTCACAAACGCAATCTCTCGGTGGCCAGATTATAATCATAAAAACGTAGTCGTACAGCATTGCGTACTAACAGAAAAGACAGCCAATAAAATAAACCATTATTTATATTTTCCCGCCTTTCAGGTGTCATGGCTGCCAACCGTTAGGAAATTTAATTTCCGTTCATTTCATTCGCGAACAATACCTACAGCAGACGGATTTTACAAGGATTTTTAAATAAGAATCCATTTGTAAAAGATTACGGGTATATTTGCGTTAATTTACTTTTCACGCTACGGTGAGGGAAAATATCATGGGGAAACGCACATGGTTTGATAATTATCCATCATGTGAATCTACCGATCCGCACTAAGCCAGTATAGTGGATTACGACTCGCAAACTCTAGATATATTATGATTATGATAAACTGTCTAAATCTATTTCTTGTATAAAACTTATGATTGTACTTTGTACAATCCATTACTGAAACATTACATCCTGAAATGTCATAAAAATGTTAATCAAAAAACGACCCAGTTCTGTTAAAAAACTTTTCATTAGCAGTTTTATGATGTTTTTTACGTTTATTTGTAAATTGTACTCGAATGGCTCTAGGTTTGTGACTAAATATGGTTTTAAAATAGGTATGGAATAGATTCAAAAACTTTACGTTATAAGCTAAACATTATTTTATTATATTAGTTAAATTTTGATCAATTTGCTGTCAGTACGAGTAAGTAGAAAACATAAAAAAGCTGTAAGCAATTAACAAAACAGCTAGTTGGTTTCCGACTGAAAAATGCTGAAATGTCTGAGACTGTAAGCTGAGAGCTATTATTTCCATTAAGTTTCGGTAACACTTTTCAGCGTTTTCAGCTCCAGACGCGAAATTACACTATTTTAGGTTAAAAGTACGTCAGTTTAAAGGCATTTTTACGTGATTTGGAGTCCTACAGTGCAGGAAATTGTCTAAAGTGCAAAACATTTATGCAAAATATAATTCGTTTTCCTCGCAAATGTGTTGAAAAAGTGCGTATGGTACTCGTGAGCAACATGTTCATTATACACTTGGCTGATTTACGCCTTCGCCTGTGGCTCGGGCAAGCCTCAGCCTCGTGCATAATGAACAACTTTGCACACTTGTATCTTAATATACTATTGTAATCTTACGATATGAGGTACAAAATTGATTTAAATTAAACCCTAAGTAGTCGAATTATTTGTTTTTCTTTTTAAATTAAAAACCATGATGAAATTTTTCAATTAATATTCTTGACCAATTTCAACGCTTTTTGGACAAGTTATCCGAAAACCCCAAACGTAGTTAGAAGTTAATCTTATTTATAAAACATCAGAAACAAAATCAGCGACATCAATCACCGATCGCCAATCAAAACAAACGAATTTCACATCTAATACACTACATTAAGACTGATTTTCGGGTTTTTTGTATAAAAAACACAGTTTTGCATACCGTATCTCCCTAAAAAATCAACTTGCGTGCTCAAACCCTGTAAGCTTTCAAAATTTATTTTTTGCGACACGTTTTTCGTGTGACAAGACATCGTTTCCAAAACAAAAATGTGGAAAATGCACCATTTCTACCGATCAACTCACTTCCTAGGAAAAAAAGGGTTTGAATTTCCATTTTGGGGTAGGTACAGTTGACAAAAAATAAAAAAAATAGTATTTGATACAAATGATAAGAACATAATCTCTTGTTCAATTATTTTTTAACGGCGCCAATTCAGGCACAATTGATTAATATTTAACTAATGCTATTCCTGTTCTTTACTTTATTTTGATGCTTAAACGTGCAAAGTGTTCTGTTTGGTTGAATTTAATGACTTTTTCTCATCTTATAGCTGTATATTAGGCCAATGTATAAAAATATTGAAACAAACAAAATGAGGTTTGTTCAAAATCTAGTAAATTGACCTCTACGTCATCTTACTATGAATTTCTTCGACTGTATAAGAACTTTGGCCCCGAGTTACGACCTTGTGCTCCTTTGTCTCAACTATTGTGGATTCGACTATAGATACATACCGTTTGAAGGTCATGGATACGTTACAGAATACGGACCGAGTCGTTTGATTGGTGTTATCAAGGTTTTTACAGGTTTTAGATTGCATATTTTGATTACTAGTGGCCGCCCGCGACTCCGTTCGCGTGGAAGTCGGTTTCCTGTGGGAATGAGAAGTTTTCCCGCGGTAAAAAGTACCCTATGTGTTATTCTGATGTATAACCTATATTACTGCAAAGTTTCATCCAAATCCATCCAGAAGTTTTTACGTGAAAGAGTAACAAACATCCATACATCCATACATACATCCATACATACTTACAAACTTTCACGCTTATAATTAGTAGGATATTTTGATTATTTATATGAAAACAATATAGTATAGAGCTCAAGTATGTTGAGATAGTCGTGGTAAAAAATAAAAAGTAGAAAGCTGTTATCAAGGATTGTCATTATCACAGGCTTCTTGCGTTTGGAATCATTTAATCACGCGAGTGAAGCCACCGGTGGTTGGCTAGTCTTGTTTGGATAATTGTTATTCAATCACGCAAAAACGGCTTTCTTGATTTGGATGAAATTTTGTACAAAGATAAATTAGAGCAAAATATCACACCAGCTAATTTAAATTAAATTAAGTTGTTGAGTGAAATATTTGGTAAGCTGTTTGAAAAAAGTTAGTTTAAGTAGGTATATTCAAAGCAACATTATAAATTCAGTTTCAAGTCATAACAGTAGGTAACAGTAACCTGTCGAATCTCAATGATAATACATCATCAGATGTGTTCACCTGTGTATTGTGTTGTGGTGCATTGTGTACTGGAGTGTTGTGTGAAATTAGTGTATTGTGTGTGTACTCTTGTTGGGGTACTTTGATAAAACTGATAATTTTGTAGAGGCAATACACTTATTTTCGAATCTATGTTTCTTTGCTAATTTTTTATTTAATTTAATTTTAAAAGTTTGTAATGTAATCTTAGTGTTAGTATATAATTGGGTCTGGTGTTTGTGCCTCTTTAATGACGCATATTTCTATCACACACGTAGCTCTTTCTCTGTTTACGAATGATTTCGTTACTACTAAGATAAATAAAAAACAAGCTGTAAAAATCTAATTTACCACAAAACACTATCTCTTACTTTCTTCTACAATAAGACAAGGACAGCAATACCCTATCACTAACGACCGTACAAAACGCAGTGTTTTATAATGTACCTAATGCTGAATCGTTGATAAAAACAAAATTAATAATTTTAGACGGTGTCAAATTTTGTGCACTTTGATAAAATGCGTGTGAAAGTAGCTGTAGGATGATTCACAAGTAAATAGTCTATAAGTGCCTTCATATCATTGCTGAGTTGGTAAAAATTGTAATGTGTGTAAAGAAAAGATGAAATGGGTCGATAATTTTTGGTTTGACATCTTGTAGTGTCAGTAAAATAGGATAAAAAATCTCCAGACTATTACACATCTTTGGGGGCCTCAAGTCCCGCTTGTGTTGTAGACGGTAGACAATAAAATAAGGGTTAACCTAGCTACACCGTGGCCTGAAAAGGGAATCTTACCGAGAGAAATATTGAGATTTGACAAATTTTGTATAAATACTAATAAAAAAGGTTATGTGAATCTTTAGGTTACAATACTTAATGAAAAACCAATCTTAGTCATTTTGTTCTAGTTATATTCTATAAAATGACGTTTTGAGCTAGCCTAGCCTCCTATTTAGGCCTCCTAATGCCCACTCTATTGTCTAGATTTCAGAATGAATCACTAAACATAGGTATCTATTGTTTTACGGCGAAGTTTGATGAGTCACACGAATATAATCTATTTTTTTTTTCCTAAGGTTCTCGTTTTATATTACTGTTATTCTGTATTAACTTTAAGTGACCAAAATACAATAAATTAAAACTTTTTATATGGTGTTTCGTATTAAGAGACGCATTGAAATCCAAAGATTTGAATTAGCTTAATTTTAAGAATTTTGAAATTGAAATGAGGAAACTCCTACGTGGTTTGAGTAAACTTACCTGTCTTAAGCCAGCGATTGGTAGCTTTCGGCTCAATCCCCCTCGTTATCCGAGAATGAGGCCTGTGGCCAACTAATAGGATGGTTAAAGGCTGCTAAATAGAAGGTATACTTAAAGAGGTGTTCCCACGGTGCCTAAAACCGCGCACCGCACCCTGATAGGCTCTTGTAATAAAGAATATTTGAAGTTGCAAACACCAAACTTTAGTAAGGTACTGTGTGTCCATAGAAACGCGCACCGTGGGACCGCCTCTTAATATTTCAGTTTTTACAAATTTCTACACTCGTAACATGACCGTCTAAATTATTTTTACCGAGAATAGATTATTTGCGAGATTTCGTGATTTTTCATACACAAATTTAATTAATTTAGACACGTTTCGACTGCTATATTTTAGTCTATTATAATTTCTGAGAAATTAATGTAGGTTTGCGGTAATTTGTTACGTGGAAGAAATAATATTTAAATTCAGCTCTGCAGGAAATATCATGCAAGAGGTAAAATCCAGCCTCAAAAAGATTGTTACCTGAAAACAGGTGAAGATTTCATCTATTTTAGAACTCAGTTATACGTGCCACTTGAGCACAGGCCTCCTTCTCAGATAGCAAAGGATTGAGCCGTAATCCACCACGCTGGCTCGGTGCAGGTTGGTGAATGCACTTGATGGATAATCACACAACCACGTTTATTCCCTCACGTTATTTCCTTCACCGTGTGTGCGTGATAAATCCTACTATCCTACTAATATTATAAACGTGAAAGTTTGTGGGTATGGATGTATGGATGGATGTATGGATGTATTGATGTATTGATGTATTGATGTATGGATGTATGGATGTTTGTTACTCTTTCACGTAAAAACTACTGGATTTTTACCGCGGTAAAACTTCTCATTCCCACGGGAAACCAACTTCCACGCGAACGGAGTCGCGGGCGGCCACTAGTACGTGTATAATTTGGAAAATATCAAATTAGTGATGCACTTAGCGGAGATCAAACCCGGAACTTTTGGTATCTTAACCTTTTTTGGCTAAAGCCACTAACTAGGCTATCTATTACTCATTCATGCAATATAAAAATATCAGTGCAGCTTTTTCTTAATTGACTTCAATAAATCGTAGAAGATGACGTCACACGTATATTTGTGGGCTTGGCCTCATGCCTACATAGGTGGATCCGCTTGTAGCCCTAGTTGGGTCAATTTAGGAATAAGGTCAATTTACTTAAGACCATATCATACAAGGTGAAGCCGCCTAAAATTTTAAAAAGTTTAATCAACTTATCATATTAATTTGATAGTTAAGTAATAATCTTCTTTATCTTTTTTTTATTCCCAAAAAACTCTGCTTTTTTTACATCTTAAAAAACTTGAAATCTTGTTCACCTAGGTACACATTTATCAAATCCTACCCAGTAATATAAATTTAGTGGCCGTATCTACAACCGTGACCTAAATATCCTGTTACCATCTGAATGCAGGTGACCACCGACAATTCCCAAAACTGCTAACGAGATGCACCGACCTCGAGAATGCAGTTTGGTCTAGACACATAACATTAATAACTATTCTTTTTGTATAGGTTTTGGGTCGGACACACACTGCTTAGAAATAACGCGAGTAAAAGTCTATAGCTTTTGTGCAAGGCATGGCAAGAAAAAAATGGTTCTATTTTTTTTTGTTATGTTGATTGCATGATTCTTTATTTTGTTTTACTGTTTCTTAAGTAGCTCCATAGTCATCAGAACAGGATCTGTTAAAAGGATCCAAAAGAACCCTACAAAATTTATGGCCATTTGAATGAGTATGTTGTGTAGTGACTAGTACATTTCAAAAAGAACATGGTTTCACTTCCTCAGAAACGGTTACACCGATTATAATTGATGTCTATGTTGACATTCCTAATGCACTGATTAGTTATATGTTCTACCTCTCAATATTTGCAGTATTCATTTACCTATTAGACGATTTGAGTAAGATAACCACTAACTCTGATCTGATATAGGTAACCTAGTTATGAGAATTCCCTTTTAGATGAATATTTCCTCATAGATATGTTTAATGTAGATTTGCGTACAGTTTAATATTATTCTTGGAAGTCTGAAATAACGAGTAAGGAAAACATGAATGATATTAAATTAATGGGATTGTAACATATCCTGATTGTTAAGACAGTTTAAATGTAAGAGTTTGACTGATTTGGTAGCATAGTCCGCATATATCTTCAGCTAAACAGTGGTCTGTGTTCCAGTGATGCGTGCAGGATAGTGGTGGCAGCTCGTGTCGCGGAGACCGTACATGTGAAGTGTGTAGAGCCCACGACAAGAGTGGAGCTTACTGCTCCAACCATCTATTGAGTGCACTTATCTTCTTCAAAGAATATCCTTTTAGAAAAAAACCTCATTTTGCTTCTGTCGAGTAAATACTTACTTTTAATTTTAATCCCCGCTCCGCCTTCATTTGTGTGTCTAACCCAACATTTTTCAGCTCAAAACACAGTTTGACTGCAAATATCCTATGTGACATTGGGCGTTTATGTAACAGCTCATGAAATATTTATTGTTTGGGGGAGATACGAATTAGGAAAAGGAAATATTCGGTTTTGACCTTAGACAAGGAAACTGCGTTTTTTATAGCAAATTCAAGATAAAATGGAAACCTACATACTGGGTAAAAAAATCTTAACAAATATGTGATTTTTGCGTGTTTCTTTAAAGCAATTGATCAAGATGTGGCAGTTTTTTAAAAACTTATAAATACCGATTTATTTTCAAAAAATACCAAAAAGATGGGAAGTTAGTGGTATCATTTACGTCTATTTTTATGGTTTTAAATTAATTTGAATAAAATTATGTTAAAAGGTGATATAGTAGTACCTACCTAATCCATAAATAAAATGCATGAGTTTGTATTACGTAAATAATAAATTTAGTACAACGAGCGAAGAAACCTATAAAATCGAATTTGTCAATATAACTCAAATTCCATTTTTAATTTAGGCACGTGTGTCCCATTATGGAAATGCCTACATATTTCACACATGCATGTATTAAAAACAAAAATACCTTTTGTCTAACAAGCCTAGTAAAATAATGATGTTTAGAATATTTCAATGGGCTGTCATTGTTAAAAACAGGATATTATCTGTGTATAATATAATTGAGACAATAGGTTAGGAGGTTCGGGGTTTTCTTTTAAAAGTGAATTTAAAGGTGTCAAACTTTTAAATTGCTTAAACCAAATTCTCTATCGGAAAAAAATTGGGCAATTGTTGGTAAGCACTTTTCTTCTTGCATTATTTAAACTGCTGCTTTTACCATTATTATGGTATGTTAGAAAATAAAAGACATTGTTGCCTATTTTATGTAGTAAACAATCCAATAGATCAATAGGAATAGGCAGTTAGACCTTCTATCATCCATCTTAGAAGGGTTATCACCTGTAGGTACCTACCAAACAGAGTATGAGTAGGTACTAGAGCCAAGCCTAAGATATCACTTCAGAAACGTCACGTAAACACATCAATAGTGCGATCTAGGACCCGCTCTGAATCAGAATTAGTTGCCATAGATAATCTTGGCATTGACACATAGATGTCGCCACTACAACCCCATCTATCTATCAGTGCCTAAAACACCAAAACTCCCAACCACTTACTTTCCCCGCTGACTGTACGTCACATAACCACAACTAAAGTAGCATATAGCTCTGTTTACTACATGAGCACTAATTCGAGCAAACTTATAAGTTTTCATCGGTATTCAACCATTATTTCCAATTACTAATCCTAGGTAGGACCCGAAGAAGCCATTTTGCATAAACAAAATCCAATATGCAGACGCCGAGCATCGGCAGCCAAGGGTATTAGGCCCTAATTTATAGACCTGACCCGGATTTAGCGGCTCAATTAGCTGTTGGACGTTTTAATTATGCTGGAGTGAAAGAACAACAGAATATGGACGGTGGTCGAGAACTGTGAATGTGTAGTCGATTTGTATTTGTTTTTTGGAAAAATAATATGATACTTTTTAAGTAGAGTATTTTGTACCGTTACACAGAGTTAGTTTAAAAAAATATTCAATGTTTGATAATGCGAAATCTTAAACATTTATTACATATAATACAAGACATAGAAAATAGCTCACTCAAAAAGATTTTGTCGAACCTTTGTAAAAACTAAAGACAGAAAATTGTATTTATGTATCGTACACAATGTTGGCTTCTAGATTATTTTCTGTTACTTTATTTTTCTACTAAAAAAACTAAGCTATACTCAATCAAATTTTGTCTAGTTTCCCAAAACCCCACCTCATTCCCTTCGAATGCAAATCCAGGCGCGGTCTATAAATACGGTCGCTGCTAGATTCATACTTGTTGATTCAGACGGGCTTCACAAACGCTTCTCATGTAACCCATATTCGTGTTTGCAGGCTATACGGATTACGTATATACTGTTTATATAGTTATATAGGCTTTGCCACTATACGTACGATGGGTTGGTGATATAACTGATTTAGAAGGCTCTGGAAGTTTAGGAAGAAAAGGTGTTGACTGTAGAGTGAAATAGAGAGATTTAAATTAAGAAATAGAAGGTAATGATAACGTGTTTGATTTAAATCTGGGAAGGAATAAGGAAACAGATATCGATGGAGACTATTAGGCGTCTTTACTGCCACTGAAAAAAGGAACAAACACAGGCGGTCCATAAAAGTAGACCCCGAATTAGGGTCTTTCCGAGTATCAATATTTGTAACCATGTCTTTTTTTTAGATAGTTATGACAACTTTAACTCTAAGTCAGTTTAAGTCCTATTTGAACCCAAAATAGACAAACGATCGAATAAAGGTGAGAGGCAGCAGTTGAATACCAAAAAGGTGCCTCGTATTCGTAATTCACACGGTATATCGAGCCACTTGTTTTTACATAGAAATGTATCGCAAGTGACATTTTGTTTTTCTATTTGATATATTATCCCTACTTCCCTACTAATATTATAAATGCGAAAGTAACTCTGTCTGTCTGTCTGTCTGTCTGTTACGCTTTCACGCCTAAACCACTGAACCGATTTTGTTGAAATTTGGTATGAAGAAAGAACTGAACTTGGGAAAGGACATAGGGTACTTTTTACCGCGGGAAAACTTCTTATTCCCACGGGAAACCGACTTCCACGCGAACAGAGCCGCAGGTGGCCACTAGTTTTTTATATGACCTTTTGTGGGTAGTAGTATGTATATTGGACTAACAGAGGAAGAATTTAGAATAGGAGGTTGGACCAAATTTGTTAAAATTCTTTACTAAATTGGCTGATCTCGAAAATTTGTTTTTTCTTAGTTCATTGTGAGATGTCTAATTATAGAAGTTTACACGTTTTAGGTATTATTATTACTTGATTTTTATAAAAGATTCATATTATGAATGTAATACTTTATTAAAACGAAAACAATTAGCATCGGGACTTATTTTTCCAAGGCTTCTGTTTTCGTGCATTAGAAGGCACATGGCACTCATTTAGTCACGTGTATACCTACTTTTACCATTTTTTTTTCTTCTACCATGGTGCGATTGCACATTCTGCCTATTAAAAAAAATAAGGTTCTTAATTTGAATTTGACAAACTAAGCCTGGGCCCAATTAGGTGGTTGAAAACATTACAATATCTTTTACCTATCGCCTTAAAACAGATTCAAACCCATCTTGTAACAATTTTAGAAACAACAGCACAATATAACCCGGTTTAAATTTCGTCGTTTCTTAGCACGGACGATTTTAAAAGAGGGGGGGAGGTTGAAATGGGGCGCAAAATCAATAGGGGGTGGGACGTGGGGGTGCACTAAGTGAGTGAAACGTATAGGACAAAACGTGGACAACGGACTCATTTTTTTTAGATAATACCCTGTTTTAACTGCTTCTAAATGGGTCACTGGCTGAATTGTTCAAAATGGGATTCAAATTTGGAATTCGAATTGCTGATCGATTTTTTTTGTTTGAATGTTAAAGTTTTTTTTTTTAATTGTCTGATTAATTACCAGATACAATACTTGTATTTTAATAAAATACGTAATTAAGATATATAAGAAACAATTGGGTCTACGTAAAAAAGGAATCACGTTATTTTAAGTCTGCCAAACGATATATTGTCAAAAACAAACAAAGAGACAAATATTGACAAAGAAAAGATAAAATCAATACAGTAGTGTTTTTGTCTGTCTGTCTGTGTGTCTGGACCGAGGAGCAACAGTTAGTGTACACCTGCAGGAGAAACTTGAATCTTGAGTTATCTTAATTTCAGGTTTGAAAATAAAAAAATTAGTAACTTTAAATTTATCATTGTTGTTTTTAGATTAGAATTTTTTATATTAAATTAAAGTAAATTACAGTATATCTACATAAAACTATTGATTGAAAGCACACTTCAAAAATTACACAAATTAAATTCGTTTTCAAGTTAAGCACTAACTATCGTGCGATTTTCCACATCTGCTGCCACAAATGAAGTTATTTTAACTGTAATTTTCAACGAAACCTGCATAATTTCTACATTTAAAAATAAATTATTAATATTATTTCACATTATATTTTACTTTTTAGTTTGTAAATTGCAACTGTTAGGTTTCAAAATGACAAAAGAAATATAATAGAAAAATAAAAAAATCGATATGTCAAAAGGAATTCCGTTCAGTGTTGCCAATTAAATATTGTATACATATACATAATGTATGTGCATACGCACAGTAACCTTGGTTTATGTATTGTCATTGGAATAATGGTAATTAAAAGCAAACTAGAGCCAATTAAATTACAAAGCAGATGATACAGTAAATGTTTGAAGCCTTTTCTTAAAAAATGGGATTATTATGATTGCATCAGATTTCATGTGAAAAGAATATTTTTTTTCCATGTATTTCATTTAAAAGATTTCCACGGAGCTTCCATAAAGTTTCTGGTTCCATCTCTAGAGTGTTTTAACAATAATTTAACCTTTTCCAATAAGATGTGTTTTTGTATGGGAATACTTCGTAAAAGGTTTTTTTTTTCAACCATGTAAGTCCTTTTTTTATCGTAAAGTATTTTTTAAATGAAGAAATTTAGTAAACAATTTTAACTTAACTTTGCATGTGAGAATTTGCCATCTGTCATCAACTTAGGCTATTAACTGCATTTGGAGTTCTCAAACTTAACAAAAACTTTGTCTACTTAGTTTTAGCTAAATTGTTTTTGAATTGAATTTCCTATTAGCGGCTAATTATTTCCTTTAATAATTAGTGTAAATGTAGTTAAAAATTATCAAATTTACGTCTACTTTTGCAGCATTATTTTACCAATTAAAAAACTACGAGACTTACCAATACATTCATAATACCGTTTTTTATGAATTAGGATTTAAAAAAAGTCTAGTAAAATCTTGAATTTTTAAATTTTTTTTGTTAGAATCACGAACCAACTTCACCTGCCCCTGTACACGAGGTACACCACCTGTGGCTTCGTAAATTTAGTATATCTCCCTCTCTTTTCCACCCACAGATCCATCCTATACCCGTCTCTCTCCCCCATGTTTTCACAAATAAGTTGCATCCGAAAACAAAATACAAAACTCTTCGCAGTTCAAGGTAATATCGACTTTATTCAGTGGTATTAAAGGTGTTTTTCGTTTGTAAGTAGCAGAGGCTGAAATTTGTTGGTCCTGAAAGTTTCAGTTGTAGGAAATGCAGCGCGTTGTATTCTCTGATTGTAATATAAAGCGATTTAAAATAAATAGGGATGTACCAGGTTCGTCGATGTCGTGACTTTTTGGTGAACCTTATAACGTACACTATTATAAGGCTATTAAAATCGATTGTTTTATAAGTCCCATTAATTTCTTAAATTTAATTTTGTAAAAATAAAGTAAAAATAAAGCATCTCGCATCTCTTTTAGGGCCCTTCTTTTTGTTGTTGATGAATTGTTTTTCATCATTTTCTTAACTTATTCACTCAACACTTTCTTCTTACTAGTTACTAGGTAATATTTCTAGAAGTTACACATAGTAATTGTATCACAATCCAGGTCCTGCCTTACTTGACACCTTAACTACTAATTTAACTTAACAATACTACCTAAATATCATGACGGAAATGTCCCAATAGTTTTGTTTCCAATAATGTCAACCTTCAATTTATATTTACTTTCAAGTCAAATTGAACAGTTTTGACCCATCATCACAAACAACTACGTTTGCACAAATGTAATATAGGTATTTTATTTTATTACTTTTATTTCAAGCCTCCACAACAACGTATAAAAAACCCTTTACAAACGCACCTATCACAGCACAGTTTATAGACCACACACGATCTATCGACAATCCCCTACATCACTTCGTTTGATCCGAGCCACATTTCACCAGACGTTACCCGTTTGAACCGGTTTAATCCGGCCCACCGTACACAGTTACGTAAATCATACGATTTTGGGTATAAATACCAAATAATCCTACGGTTTACTGTTATTTTATTGGCGGTTTTTGGAAGGATTAATAACAGGAATAACACGGAATTTTAGGAATAAATGATGGTTATAAATAAATTGATAAACTAGGTTAATAAACCAGGTATCAATATTTATTCGCTTAAAATAAGCTAGTTCTTATTTTACGGGCACGAAATAACAGAAAAAACCTAATTAAAGCTCAAATAAATTAAGATTTTGGCTTTTCGCCAATATACCTATTAAAAACATAAACTTTCCTGTACCCGAAGGCATAAAAACTGGGCCCTATTACTAAGACTCTTCTTTCCGTCCGTCTGTCTACCATCAAGCTGTGACTCATGAACCGTGATAGCTAAACAGTTGAAATAATAATCCTAAGGAACCCTCGTGCGCGAGTCCAACTCGTACTTGGCCTGTTTTCTCTGAAAGCGGACCTCTGAATCAGTTACTTTATACTTACTCAATTATTTTTATTAACCACTAACCTACTACCATTAAAGCACATATCCATTCACAAATACACACCCCGTCTATGAATACGAGCGTCAAAGGTCACTAAAGAAAGTAACCGTAAAGCAAATATCAAAAATTTATAATTTCATTACGTAAACATTAGAATGTGAGTTTCTAAGTTCAGAAGGGCAACTTTCAAGTACCTTGGCTGTTCAATACTAGTTTTGGCAAGGTTTTATTGGGCACACTGAGTGAGGATGGAAAACAGACAGAAATACAGGTTTGAGAGACAAATTGGGGGAGTTTGGTAACATTGAATCAAAATAGGTGAGAGAGATCGTTTGTACGAATTAAAGGAATAATCTGAGCTGTTTTTTTAGTCAACAAAATTTCAAACTATAGTAGTACCTTTATTATTTGTGGAGAAAAAATTCTAAGGCAGACATAGGGAAGAGTTAAAATAGATTTCCGAAAGGGTGAACTGTGAAATATTGACCTTCTAATCAATTGTAAAATATCAGGCAACTTACCTAATACTGAGTTATTAAGTACTTACTTAATATTCTATTAAATCTACCATCAATGTACAGCCTTCAAAAATAAATAACTGCATTTTAATTAGGTAAACAAGGTAGATAATTCATATTTTTAGAATGAATAAGTATAAATATAAAATAAATTGTGCTTAGTTATGTAGAACAGTATTTCAACGATAGAAACGTAGTAAAATTAATTCAACAAATCTACAATACAGAACCTTCACCTAAATACAATCTGTAAGCTAGCATGTTGAATATTTTTACCAAAGTAGGTACCTATTTTACAAATAAAATTGAGTATGCTCGACTAATAGCCGTTTACAAAGGCATCTACTTATTTTTAATCAAAGTAACCTCTAAAACATTACTGTTATCGCAAAAGTCAAAACAACGATTAGATAAAATGCGTGGCTAAATTACTAAAACAAAATGGATGCCGAATGATATCAGCGTTCATAGCAACAGCTATTGGCCTAGACAACTAAACGCAACTAGGAAGCGCGCGCTATCAACTTTTGACATTGCGCGCAACCTTGGCGCGCTATAATCTGATTGGTCGAAAATCCAAAATGGCGGCGATCATCCCGTATCATTGTTTCTGTTTCTAATAATTAGACGACCGGTTTTGTTAGTTTTTCAAACGTTTTAAATGTAAATTCGCTGTTTACATGCTAACAAGGCCGTCATTACACACTGGCTTGTGTTGCATTGACTTTGAATAGTCGTCGAAGCGAATTATGTACGCTATTCCACTTGAAATACCAACGTTGACAAATGTTTCGAATAATTGAACCAGGTAATCTATTTCAACCTGTTTCGCTGCGGAGTTTCAAAGACCTAAATATAAAAAAACACAAGAAAAACTTGAATGCAGAAATGTCTTTTAATTTTAACGGCAGCCTTAATAACTGGCCGCTTAAAATCAAAAGCAAGGGAAAAAATAATCTTGAATCAAGCTAAAGTTACATTTTCTGTCTTAAAACGGAGCTAGAAAAGGAAAATATCTCTTAATAATTCACCTGAGGGACTTTTTAATAGCGCAGCTAAAAGATAAGGGGGGTAGTAAAAAACGAAGACAAGCTTTGAGAGGTACAGGGGCAGAAAACTTAAGATAATTCGAAAAACCACCCCCCGACCCTCTGTACCGAAAGTGTCTAAAGAGACGATAGAATTACACATTTAAAATACAAAGGTACGAAACTATGTCAGAAAAAGCAAAGGTCTTTATGCTTACGACTTAAGAACACATCCTACTAATATTATAAATGTGAAAGTATGTATGGATGTATAGATGTTTGTTACTCTTCCACGTTAAAACTACAGGACGGATTTAGATGAAACTTTGCAGTAATATAGATTATACATCAGAATAACACATAGGGTACTTTTTACCGCGGGAAAACTTCTCATTCCCTCGGGAAACTGACTTCCACGCGAACGCAGTCGCGGGCGGCCACTAGTTACCTATAAACTGCTTAAAGTACTAGACTTAAATGATACTTGTGATGATACTGCTTGTGATGAGAGAAATAGAACCAAAAATTTTTCTGTTTATAAACAAACATTTTAAGAATATCAAAAATGTTAGCACAAACAAATCACTAGCCCCTAAATACTCATTGAAATAAGCAGCAAACCTAATACTCCAATAATATAATAAAACAAAATAAGAAACACACGCCCGCCTACACACACCCGTAGCACCTCACACAATAGAATAACGCTAAACACATTCGCAACTCATTAATTATTATAGAAAAACTTCAGGCTCCCTATAATAAGGAAAAAACTGAAGCTCGAAAAATTGATAAGGGTGGGGGTGCACTTATTGATCGGAACCAAACCCCCCCCCCGAGTGTATAACTATAAAAAGCGTAACAAATTTTCGTCTTAAGAAAAGGAAAAGAAAAAATGTATACATCCACCCCCATCGGGGCCGGTGGGGTGTCGGCAGGGTGGGGGGGTGAATTTTTCTCGTGGTCCCTTCCCCCCTTCAGAGGATGGGTATGTAAGATTTTATAAAGAATCCTTTGTTGCAGAGCCATTGTTAATTAGTTTTGGCAATTTAATTTTGTTTTAAAGTTTAATTTAAAATTTCGTGGTTTATGCGGGTAGGTGGGAAAGACGTTTTGGTAGAATGACGCTGTTTGAAATGCGAGGTTTCTGTGATGGCTTGTCTTTGACCTAAATCGTGGTTTTATTGAGCAGAATCGGAACGTATCTACTTTTAGCTGAAAGATTTAGAGGGGAATTTGTATATTTATATTTTCAATAGGTTTTGATAATTTAAAGGTGTTTTTTTGTAAAGTGATGTATGATATTCTAAGCATCAATTCCTGGTCAATATTCTTGTAAGCAGTTGGCTGTGGACATAATATCCTTCTGCTAAATATGTGTTGTCATATCATTTACAAGGCTGTAACCAATAAGGTAAGGTAAATGTTACGAATGTAAGCAATGAATCAAATTAATTAAATAAAATACAACACTACAACTTTGCTCTTAAATAAATGAAACGCCAACTTTTTCTAATGAAGAAACCGAATGCAATTTCCCCTTTTACACATAAAAGGATTAAATCACAAAAAAAGAAATTGTAGCAACTTGCACACGAACCACCCAATATCCTTTAAAACCATCCTTAAATATTCAGGGTGACCACAAAATTCAATTTGCAGTGAAAAGTGTACCTCCTTCTAGACGTAGTACAAAATGAAAACAGCACTTCGGAAAAAAAGTGGGGTGAAAGGGGAATTAGACTTGTGGGAAGGGGCGAGTGGAACGAGTGGGACGAGTGGGTCGAAACGGGGGAAGACGCTAGATGATTAATTATTAGTTTGTGTGTGTTCCGAAGATAGTGTTCTATCGTTCTAAAACGGGGGCCAGTTGCCGGCCATGGGGTGAGGGGGGTGTGTTTTTATTAATTACACAAGTAATTTAAATGGAGATTTTTATGTCGGCGTTGTTTTGGATTGGATATCTTAATCCCGTTTTTGTGCAGGTTCCGCGTTGCTGCTCGTGTTCTTTTGAGTTTGTGATAATGTTAATTGTGTTTCGGCTAAACGTAGACGAGATTTTAATTTAAGTACTGCTAGTAAAAATTAATTCCTAAGTAAATATGTCATTACTTAGTTCACTGATCTGATTTGGTATCTTTTGCATGACAGGAACACCTCTATTTCTACTCTACATACTTTAATGCAATTTTCTAAGTACATCAGTATTTTAAGCATTACGAAATCTATCGACATAAATGTTTCCTAGCCCAAAAGTTGTAAGTGGGATACTACTAATAATACCATCATCATCAAACCAAACATATACTATATCAACTCATATTTTGACTATCTTGTACAGCGAAACCACCAATGCAAAATCAATACTGAAATTTGATTGTTCACCCAAATATACATTGTATATAGTTATGAGTCTACGTGAAGCCACCAAAGCGACGTCACCAGACAGTACTGACCTGCCCTAAGGTCACTGACCGCCCTACCCCAAAATTATTGCGAACAAAGGACTGTCACCCTACATGTATATGTATAGTAGCTGAGAATGTGGAATCAACGCAAATACATGTTAAGGATGTACTAGTTCGGTTTTGCACGTTTATAAATAAAATATGTATGGGTGAAATGTTTGTGTACAAAAAAATATTGTGTAGTTTATATAGAAGACTATCAAATAAAAAAAACAAAAAAATAATAATTAAAGAATGTCTAAAAAATACCTAATGTCATTATTTGATTCCTTATAAGAATAACATTTAGTGTGGCAAGGTTTCTCTCTTAAACTTACATTACAGTTTTTAATTAGACATAAAAATCAACAAAACACTTTTCATATTCACAAAAAAGTCACACGTCAATGTCACAAATGTCAAACGTCAAAAAAGTCCTCGCTACCGTCGTATGAGAAGACGGTTGTTGTCAAGTCTCGGACCTACCCCAACACATCGATCCAGACAGGTTTCGGGCTACAAGATCGGGTCAATAGGCTGATTCGGCGGAGAAAGTACCACGCGGCCCATAACGGGGAGAGTTACCTCATTATTGTTTACATTTAATGTGGATGGAGTTTGAAAAAAATGTTGTAGTGTTTGGATTTTTTTTTAATGTTTTTTTTTTAATAATCACAGGATATGTTTATGAATCCTTTGGCAAACTAAAAATAACGCAAAATTAAGTCGCCTTATTAGGTATACGACAGCCATTTTGAATTAATTAACAAATTCACAATATTTTACAGCGTTATTTGTTACACATATAAATTCACAACGCTGTAAATAAAACTTAATTTGATATAAGCTGTATGTCCGGGGCTGATTTTGTTTTGGTTACAAAAACAAAGCAGGAAATTTAATAGAAAAGGTAGTCATACAGAAAATTAACAAGGGAATACACAAAACATAAAAACTTTAAAATGAGAAAAATACTGCACGAAAATCTCGCCGAAAAACACAACTTCCCAAGTCTTCCTTTTTTAAATGCATCGTATTGTCAACAAAACGCATTTAACTTCCAAAAAGTTCAAACGCGCTTGTCTAATTAGATTATTCTACAAAAAAATACGTAAAAGCTCCGTGTCTGCTCTCCCCATTCCAATCTAGAATTATATTCTCATCTGACCCCAAAAGGGGGTGAATACGGACGGGCTCATTACGACCAATTCTTCCTACTATTGTTAATGTAGTGATGGCTCATTTTCTATCTTTCTTTCGAGGAGAATAACTTGAAAAATGCAACAAAGAATAATTTTGTTTTTTTTTTGTTTTTTTTTCGCGCGGCAGAATGGACGTAAATGGGTCGCAGCCAGGTGCTAGATGTGCCGTTTTCGCGGTTTTGTATTTTTCGTTCGCTATTTGAAACGGCGGCGCTTGAGATTTTAACGGACTTAAAGAAGGATGTACGAACTTAAAGACGCCTGGAGTTTTTGGATATTCATTGTATTGTTTAAATTGTATTGTCCAAGTAATTAATTGAAGGAATTTTTCAAATTCTATAAGCATTCTAGAAACGATTAGTAGGGGTATTTTTAAGTAACAGATTTTCAAAATTTCTAATTTAAATTCAGTCGAAAATGTTACTTAAAATAATCTTTATTATTTAGTTGCCAGTGTTGAAAAGAGTATTTATTCCATTTAGTCGTCTCTAATTAGCACATTCATTTGAATGTAATCTGTATAGAGTCATCACCACCACAGCATAAATAAATACATGACAAGTAACCGAACCAGTCTCACCACTCGTTACTGCAGGATTAAATTAATATTTAAATTCTTAATTATATTCAAATTGAGAGTATTACCGCGGGTCTTGTGAAGGTGGTTTTTACATACAAAATTGAACTTTTTAATACATTTTTTTACAATTCACCAAAGTTCAAAGACACTAATTACTATTTCATGCAATAGCATAGGTCAGTACCTACTTAATACCAGATTAACATTATACGAATTAAACGTTAATCCAATACGTTAAAATCTCGTTAAGAATGTAAATTTGAGAATGGAACAACAAAGAGGTTGAAATGCGTAAAATCGTTTTAATTTTCGAGCAGCAAGATTCCTTGCGTCCTGGCAGCCAGCCGTGTGTGTTGTTATCAAATTATGCCGCGATTCAGTTGTTTCATGAAGAAACCGAGAGTTCGCCTGTTGCGCCTATACTAGGGTGTTCACCCACTGATGCTTGCACTAGGCTGGGGCATTTGTTTTTTTTCGACAACCAAACTCAAAATTGGAATGTTACTGGCCGTTTTAGATTTTAAAAAAAGAACAGAATTTGGTTTGACGTGTTTTGTTTATGATGTTTGAATGCGAATTAACACTGTTTACAAGTATCAAGGTTTCAGTGGCCAGAGCTCCTATAAACTTCCAAAGTCACAAAGACACAAGTTGCTGCCGGCTTCTCAAACAATACAATCTTACTAAACACAAAAATACTTGCAATTATTGTAGTTTTTCATCAACTTCTGAATACAAGTTCAGCGAAGAGGAAAATGGATTAACAAAGGCTGTATGGTCACAATGCCTTTGCCTTAGAAAAACTTCGCAAGTTTCTGTCGACTTTTGTTTTTTAATTCATGAAACGTCAACGTATTTGAAAGTTACGTCTGCTTGTATTTATTTTGATAGTAATGTTTGAAGTTTTCCGAAAAAGGGGGTCAATCACTCGTTTCCAGCCAAGGCAATTTAACGCACCAAGCTGTATTGATTCCAGAGCATTCTTTCACACAGGCGCAAGAAATCCCCCCTCGAGGGGAGGGGGGAGTACCCCCCACCCCCTGCAACTTGGGATAAACGGGATAAGACTTTCGGCATTGATATGGTGGGAAAAACTTGCTTTTTTTGTATTTTTTTTTGTGTCTGGGTATCGGGGAATTAATTTTTTGAACGTTTTCGGCGTTCATTGGGTGTCTGCCTAAGTTTAAGAGTGAAGAGAGTAAATTACCTAATATTGAAGGGAAAAATCAAAGTAAAGGAGATTTCTACCGGAAAAATATCGTCTTCAAGTAAACTTTATCTAAATATTCATCACACCGCAAAACCACTGAATTGTACGAGTTCCAAAACCCTGAATTTCACACAACAAAAACATCGAAACATCAGACTATCATTTACCGAAATCCTCACCAAAATCGACTAAGCCAAACGTAACGGAAACCACGTGGCATAAATAAACTTGTTTGAAATGCCAACCGAACTAGCGATCAACAAAAACAAAGGATTCCACCAGCAACAGGTAGCGCAGAATGAAACTACAGACTAAAAAAGATGCCTACAATCAAAAATCGAAACTTACAGTCCAACCGCCGCTTTAGACTACGACTCTCTACGCTGTAGACGCAAAACTAAACGCAGAGCAGGAAACTTCCGTACGAAAACCGCCTAAAACTGGCAGTGCGACTATGAAAACGATCAGGTGCCAGCTGCTCTGTGTGTTTGTACCAACATGCAAATATTACTAGATATACGTGTGGCAGCGTTTTACTGCAAAAGCACAGCGAACGAACGTGTACGAGTTAATCTGTGACGCTCACGGAGATTCAATAGAATTTTGCACACAATTCCAAATTCGACATTCGAACGCTTCGATGCCTGTTTTGTTTCTTTTTTGTTTGGCACATGATACTCGGTCTTTCAAAAAACAAAAGAATGCGTTTAGTTTGTGGTGTCCAAGAAACATGGTGATTTTGTAAGAAATCATAATAGTATGTAAATGCGTTTAGTTTTTCTGCTCACTTGACAATGAGTGGCGTTTTCAGCCGACAACTCGGCTCACCTATTGAAATAGGTTACAAAAGGAAAAGTTTTCAGTAAATTCAGGAAACGTTCCGGGGTTACCGAAGCTGTGCTCGCATTTTGCGACGAAACTGAGCGAATATTGTATTCAATTAAAGTTTAGTTGTCAATAAGCTTTGTTCAAATGAATCCGAGCTGTGTTTCGTTAAATGTTTGTAAAGACTTGGAGAGTTGGCCTTTTGTTTAATGGATGCGTTCTCTATCCAAATTTAAACTTAACAAAAGGCAAAATTAAGCTTGTAAATTTAAATAAATAAATATAATATCAAATCTACGTTAATGAGTTCATAAAATAGGATTAATATAACGTCTGCATCTTGCGAATCGATAAGAATTTAAAAAAAAAGAAAAAATGGCGATCACCACGAAACACGTTCGGTGCTAATTAAAAACATCAATTCTGAGCGCGGCGAAGGGAATATTTCAAATACACGCACACAGACACACACCCACCCCACGTGTACACACACACCCACACAAAGGTTTAAAATAAGTTTGCAACCACATATGAGAATGTTCTTAGCTTCGGAAGTAAGAATCTGTAGCTGGCAGTGCGAGGTTTTTTAATTTAATACAAAAACATCGACAAAGTAAATTACCTTGATGTAAAGAGTTCGTAGAGTCAGCAGTCATTTATATATTTTTTATGTTGTTACTAACTTTGGCATAAGCAGCAAAACCGTACTCAGAGTTACCAATTTAAAAAAAAAGAAAAAAAATTCGCCGTAATTTCCGTAAATACGGCGTGTATGTGCCAATTATCCGGTTATCGATGTTGATACCCAGTTCTTGAAGTTATCCGGCTGCCGAAGGGGGGATGGGTGTCTTAAGACCGAGTGAGACAGAGTGCGACCGACCTATCGTAAATTGATCTGAGGAACCATGCTCAATCATGAAAAACTTTCACACTTTTCAAATTAGAGCTGGCCATCCCTCTCCCGCTCATTGTTCACGCTATATGCGGGAACGGGACGGGTGATAATCTTGGGATTGGTTTTTTGCGATGCCAGTTCCGTAGTAGGACCTTCGGAATGGGGGGAAGGGTGGCGACGCGCTCCCAAATTTGACAGCGATGGAAATTGGCGGCAAAGATTATTGGTTGCAGCGAGCGCTTTTTCTATTCCAATTTTGAATTCGAAATTGGAATGTTTTTTTTTTTTGTTTTAATCGTGTGTGGAATTTACATGTTACATTTGCTGTATTCGATAGTATCTAGTTATAGAGCTTTGTTTTTCTTAATTGTTACATGAATTTTACGTCTATCTGGTTCCGAATGAAAAAGAACTTCAGTAAGTCATAGTATTTAATTTAGATAAAAAAAATGTGTACTCTTCTCCTTACTTTAAAGTTCCTTGTTAAAAGGAAAACCACACAAGCGTATAATATTAAAAATACAAACAGCAATATCGTAGACACAGTTTCTTTCGATTTTATTTACCCGAAGCAAAGAATTCAAATAGGAGCCGGACATAAAAACTCCTTTGCCCCAGACACACGTCCAACCTCCTTCATAAAGACTGCACACACCAACATCTTAATAACAGAATCCGAACGCTTCGAGCGATTTTAAAATAAGAATATCATAACTGGCCACTCGGAAAGGGGGAGATTTCGGTTCGCACTCCCCGCCAACTTTTTAAAATAAGAAAATTTCGGTGGAGCGTGATATTTTTAAAATAAGAACCGTGGAATATTCCGTGGAGAGATTTTAAAATAAGAATAGTTTCGCGAGGGGGTATCGTCTGGAGGTTGGAATAAGAATTCGGGGGTAGATTTGGTGGGGGGTGGAGGGGGGTCGGGGGTTAGATTCGGTGGGTGTCGGGCGTCTTGATGAGAACGACGGTTTTTCACGGAATTTCGTTACGGGGTCATCGACCGCCGGAGTCGATACTCCGATTTTCTATAGACATCTAATTGATTGAGAATTTTTTCCAGCTTTTGTTTTGGCGGGTACTTCGGTAGACAGGAAGGAGATGGAATGAAATTTCGGACGATGCGCTGTATAGGGTTACCGATGAAATTTGATTTTGATAAAGTTTGGTAGT
The DNA here is from genome assembly GCA_916618145.1 of Emmelina monodactyla. Classification (NCBI taxonomy): domain Eukaryota; kingdom Metazoa; phylum Arthropoda; class Insecta; order Lepidoptera; family Pterophoridae; genus Emmelina; species Emmelina monodactyla. The sequence goes on from OU745324.1 coordinate 6,850,749, forward strand.
GGACTACGGTATTATTGGCGGTGAAAGGTCACTTTATGCCAATAAAAGTTTAGCATCGTATCATACTCGTAAAGAAACATTCTAAAGGTCAGGATTAGAATTTATATAAGTCCTGCCTATGGACTTAATAACTTGTTTTTCTCTTGCTTACGTTACGAAGTTGTTGTTTTGTTATTCAGGATATTTTTCTATAGAAATATTCTTTTCTTTATAGTTGCAACGTCTTCTTTAAGAACCATCCTTCTAATCAGTTACCACATTAAAAAAAACCTTCTTTAAATATAGAACTTTAGCAACATTTCATAAATCAACACTTAAGTCTATCAAAGCCTTTATTTCATGAAATATATAGCAGTTTGAAAGGTCCTTTCAGTTAAGCACAGTTTTCTTTTTAAAATCTTCTTAATTTTATTATTAACCATGCTTGTTCAATTCTGTATCTTCTCATGACTAGTTCATAACCCTATTCTGCTACAATAAATCTGTAGTTTCATTATAAAACCTAAATCTAATCATATAATTCCTAGAAAATCTCATATGATTCTTGACTCAATTTATCATAATGGCTTCATGATCTCTGCTACAATGGATCAGTAGTTTTCACAAGTAAAAAATACTTAGACAGAAAAAACGGCATGAAAACCCGTTAAGTGATTTAGGAGAAGGTAGCGGAAAAACATACAAACAGACATGTTTAGCGACTCGGATTTATACTATGTAATGATGATGATAATGATGTTCATGATAATGATAATGATGTTCATGATAATGATATTGATGTTCATGATAATGATGTTAATGATAATGATAATGATGTTCATGATAATGATAATGATGTTCATGATAATGATAATGATGTCAACCGTTTCCTCCAGGGTCGCTCGTGTGCCATGGCGGAGTGCTCCCTAGCGCGCTGCCAGCAGGAACGCCGCGCCATCAGGAAGGAGCTGCAACGGTGGACCAAGAACATGGTCTATATACTAGGTACGTTGCTATTATCTTATCACTAGTGGCCGCCCGCGACTCCGTTCGCGTGGAAGTCGGTTTCCCGTGGGAATGAGATGTTTTTCCGCGGTAAAAAGTACCCTATGTGTTATTTTGATGTATAACCTATATTACTGCAAAGTTTCATCCAAAAACTACTGGATGTTTTTAACGTGAAAGAGTAACAATTATCCATCCATCCATACATCTATACATCCATGCATCCTCACAAACTTTCACATTTATAATATTAGTAGGAAGTAGGATAATGTGGTGAAGGGACTAAAGTTCTTTTTCTGATGAGTAACTGAGGAATAACTTAATCTGGTGTTGAAAGTTGGGATCAAAAATGATGAGAGTTAAGGATGTTGCAGACAAATGTAGATAGTCTGATCCCGTTTCTGGATACAAGACTTGAAGCTGTTGCCATGAGTAATGGTTGGTTTGGTTATTGGGCTGTAGTAGAAACAATATTGATTTCGTATAAAAAGTTGGCGCCCAAAGAGGGCTACAAACAACTGGCGCCCAGCAAGGGGCTACAGCAAAGGGCAAAATATGGTTGATTCTCATTAAGGTTTATAGGCCCATGTAGAATTATCGTCTTGAAGTGATATTTATACTGTAACTATTCCTTCTCGTCCGATATACAGCAAAACTGTTAAGCAGTGAAATCAAGCACTGGTACTATCAAAGTTGGTAAGCTTAGCTAAGAACTCTAGTAATATATGTTTCAATTTTCGTCAAAAGGAACACTTATTATCTGCATATCAAACTTAAAAGTGTGAAGATAAGTAAGATTGAAACATTGCTATCTGTTTTTTCCATTAATATATTTACAGTAAAATTTACCACCATCCAAACATGTTAACACAAACAAATACAATCTCATACATTCTAAATCCACTCACAACTCCGAGCAATTCAAATTCGGAACTTTCAAATTTTAAACTGTAAATTAGACAAGTCCGGATTTACCTTTGCCTTTTCCAGTTTGCTCACACGATGATATTGCGTAAATTTCAGTACTTATTCCGTTTGTTTGAACGTCCACAGTTAGAGAACCTTATTGCATACTGTTTTAGGGACAAGCAAAACAAAACTTTGGCCTCGCTTCAGTATATTGCTTGCTAAGTTTCGTGTTCCGTGTGTTTTTTTCTAAGTGGCCAGGTCTAAAAAAATAAAGTAAAGCGGTCTTTTTCATGTAGTTTTTTTTTTAAATAAGTAACCCAAAAATAACTAGTAATGTACGTAGCGTGTACAAATATTTTTAACTTCGTTATTCACAGTTTAAAAGCACACCCAGTTCACTAAAAAGTACTCAATTTATTAAGGTACACAAACCAATAGCTAGGAGAGCCAAAATAATCCAATTTGCTTCCAACGAGGCCCATGTCCAACGGATAACTTTATTACGAAAATATAAATACAAAATTCGATTTTTTTCCTCGTAAAGTTTGATTTGTAACCTTTTTTCTACTCTACGAATTTAAAGTGGTTCTAAAATATTTCTTTATCAACGGTTTGACCTGATATCATGTATTTAACTACGAAACATGTATTTTACCACAAGGGATAGGGCGATGTAATGTAATTTGCTTGGATTAATAAATTTGGCGACGTTCAGACGATAAAGGCACAGGCAGCGTTCTGTACTGCCATTTAATACTAAGCGCTACCTATACAACCTCTACACACACGATAGTGATGCGACCGGCCGTGCACACATTGGCGGGCGAACCGACTGTCAAATTCAAATTTCGATTCTAGAATTTGAACGTTAATTAAGTGATTGTAAACATGCTGGCATGTGAAGCGATGTAACACAGAAAATATGTTTGTAAAAAAGATTTCTGCATTAATTAAGAAGAACACCAAGTTAAGTCGTAATTCGGCCATCTAATCTTGTAAAAGGCAGTTCAATTACACATTTTAGCGTCAGAGCTGAAGTTTTAATTGGAGTGGCGGCGTAATGTGGGCATTGTGACGGTTGCATCGGTCGGTCGCACCACGCATGCGCGCGCTGCTCTCCGCACAAACAACCTGTTGCAAGTGGGCCGGCGTGCACCGATGCAACTCTCCTCCGAGAATAAATTCAAAATTAAACCAAATATAAAATCCGCGGCCAGAATTCGGCAACACAAAATTCGATTTTCAAAATTTGACACATGGTGACGTTGGTTTTGTAGTCCGGAAATAGAATTGATCGGATAATCTTACGAGTGCGCTGAAAACGTCTTCAGACTTTAAAGACGCCAGTGATGTGAGTGAATTGATTGCAAATAGGTGCTTCAAATCGATTGTATATTTTGTAAGAGTATTTAGCTTAGTTATTTGTGTATAGTTAGTATTAAAAAAAAACATTTCGCAGTTCCTGTTATCAAAAGTTCCGAGTAGCAAGTTTGCTAACACAATTGGCTTTAAAGCTTCGCGTAGTGGTTCGAAACTCAAAAAAAAAACAAAAAAAAACCAACGTCAGCTGTTTTTCGCGACGTGGTTTTCGGGTGTACAAGTAATTGAGAGTCGAAGTTTAGAAGTGAGTCGGAGCAAGTTGGTGCAACAAGTGGCTGGCTGATGCGTCCTCCGGTAAGTGGGCCACTGTTATACCAGACGAGCATTTTGCGAGATTACGCTGTACGTGTCCGACTGCCGACGAACGAAATTGGGATTCCACTGTTGATTCTGCATGTTGATACAACTGGCTGGTAACAAAAAAAACAAAAAAAGAATTTCGGACGTTTTCTAATTTGGGCGGGGCGAGCTTAAGATTCTTTTGTCTTACAAGTCGGGGTCGCGCCATCTTAGATCGGAGACAAAAAAAGTGTCATGGCGGCGCCATCGGAAAAACTGTTTTGCCCTAGTTTCGTGGGTTTTTTTCTTTAGTTATCTAATTAGTTTTTTTTTATTTACTCCTTTTTACTTTTTCACAAACTGTTTTGTTGACTTTGTGTAGGCTTTCCTATTGTATAAAAATTGTAAAAGGAAAATTTGAACAGAGCTGCCAATAGCAGGTTTAAAAAAGGAATGAATGTTTCGAATTTCGTGTTCGTTTTTCCAATAAAAGGTGAATTTGGGCTGGATCTGACAGAGCTTCCGGCTCAGTGGTTGAGTGGCGTGGGCTGTGTCAGCGACAGGGCTACGGTTCGATGCACGAAATTTATTTAATAAGAAACGACAGTTTACAAGGCTTCAAATGTTGATAGAAAACATTTTTTCTTTTTTTTTAGATCGACAGACTATGAGTATTTTTTCAGGATTGCCAAAACGTTCTTTTTTGGGGTGTCAAAATGTAGTAAAAAGTTTTTTTTTTTAAATTAATATTTTAGTTCGGTTGTCTGACTTCTGACACATTTGACGATTAACTGACTGACATTTAATTTATTCAAATACTTTTTTCCAAACATTGTTTATTACCATGATAGCAAAGTATAATTTAAATATCTAAACCACACTTGCATATCTATCCATCTTATTTAAATTCTAAACAGCAAAAAAGCGTTATTACTAACAATTCTGCTTAGAACGTTTCCATATTTGAAAGAAAAAACGTTTGATTAGTAACTTTTTTGCGCTCGCAAAAACAGGCAAAGGTGTATCGACTATGCAGCCTGACCTTTACCAGAAGGAAATGCCAATTTATTCCTACATAGAGTATTTATTTCCCCAGTGGGTCTATAATTTTGTATCTAATTGATAACACTAGTGTTTGGTATTCCATAATCGTTACATGTGTCAATTAGGGTTTTTAGAAATGTTTATTTCAAATGGCAATGCCCTCTTGCTAAGTTACGCTTATTTTGTGTTAGCCTGGAAACAAGTCTTCTTGTTCCAGTTTAGTTAAATTGGTTATGTAAGTGACCTTAGCCTTTTATAATTGAATTGATATTTTATCCATAAAAGTATGAACTATTAGACACCGCGTGTCAAACTAGTTTTTTACTCTAAGTTAGGACAAACATTGGTAGGAACTTGACAACCAATTATTGCTACTTCTCTTATTCACTAATTGAAAAACTTTAACATCAATTAAATTTAACAGGTTGACATGGCAGTATTCCGCAACGTAATAACCCCAAAAAGCAATTTACATCGCTTCAAAATGTATGAGAAAAACGAGAAACCCAAAATCACATTCTTGTAAGGAAGATATGCTCCCTACTACACTTCCTCCATAAGATCTTGACTCCTCTCCTGAGGTTCCTACATGATACTAATCAGCCTTCTCATTAAGTATCTATTTTTTTACCACCCAGTGACTTAGTTCATGGAGAAGAAACTGATTTCCAGTATTTTAAGATATTCCACTTATTGTGCCTTTTTTTTCTACTTTCCACTATTGGTCACCCATCCAAATAATGACTAGACGCCACGTTGCTTAACCTTAACTATCACGTTAACATCAGATATAGCAACGTATGAAGTCAAAACTTACAGTTTGATTCTAGAGGCCAGATTTTAAAACCAAAACCACTGGCTCTATTTGTCCTTAGCCAGTGACGTTTACGCAATCCATTCAAATTTTCATACAAGAATTACTGACGTGCAACACACTCGTCACCATTTCGCTCGTTCAGAGTTTAGTTGAAGACCTGAAGTCCTAGAGAAGACAAAGGGCTCCACTAACCATCGAAAAGGTAGTAGTTTGCTACTCGTATGTAACTGCAAACTGCGCTGGAAAACACGTCAAACAAAGCCAGACGAATATTGGCGAACCATCTCTTATGAGAAAACCTTCTAATAGTGGAGTGAACATGCAATGATTATAGTTACAAATACTTATCTGCTTTTGAATAATTCACAATTAGTTTTGGATACAAAATTGATGTATTTTAAATTAAATAGTTTAGAAACTGGGTACGACACATGCAATTGATCCGACCAAACAATATGTAAGTACATACTTACATATTAATTATAATATTAACGTTTAAGAATTTAGTTTAATAAACTTTTAACTGTATTCATCCCGCTATATTTAGGGGTTATGCACCTACTGATTTTATATATTTATTTGTGTTTGTCAAAAGAGTGAAAATAATTTTCGCCGGCGTTTTTCACTCGAAGTTTAAACTTACTATACTTATTCAGTAAAAAAAGTAATGATATTATAAATGCTGAAATATAATCTTTTAGATACAGATTTTACCAAACTACTGCTTTTTTGAAAGACAGTAGTACTAAGTAAGATACTTTTTAAGTAAAACGACACACAGTGAAGTCAACTTACAAATTTAAAAAGTACTGCGTTTGTTAATCTCACTGCTGCAGGTCACATAAATATTGGTGCTCAAATGTCCATTTGAAATCTTCAAAATTGCATGTAATCCGAATTCAGATTACTAACGTAAACTTGGAAATAATAAAAATGATTTTTAAAATATTGTGTCACAAAAACTATACATTCGTAAAACAAAATGTCTATCAAATTTCTAGTAACCCTTTTCTCTACATAGTGTAGAGCGGAGTCGACGTGCGTGTCTGTTTGTATGTTTGTTCGCTAGCTACTTCTGTACCACGTTACGGATATTGATATTTTTTTACCATCATAAAGATATATTATTCGTGAAGGTTTTTAAATGTTACAAAACTTTAATAGTATTTTAGTTGTTTTTAAATGAAGCGCGAAGGTCAGTAGTTGATGAAAAAAATTAAAAATATTCATAATCTGAACAAAACTACGAGATACAAAACAAATAAAATACCTAATATTAAACGTTGAAATAATAAGTAGTAAACCTGCCACTAGTCGTACTTATAAAATCAACAGACCTACATAAATTTTCATATTTTAAATACCTAAGTACTGGCATAACATACAACTGAAATGTCAAAATATGAAGGTAACAAAAAAGGTTGCATACCATAATATTGATATTGATAGTAACATTTAAATTTTGGTTTCTTGAATAAAAAAAAAGCCTTAACTTAAAACGCTTTGTATTTAACTAACTTCCGCGTTGGTTATCAAAATAGGCACAAACTTAAAATATGAACATGTTTAGATAAATTATTTTTATTTGTAATTAATAAAAAATGATGTAGTAGGTCACGTTTAATATTATTACCTAGGAAATGTATTTCGATTAGGAATAAACATTTATTTCCTTTATCTACAAAAAATAAAGTAAGACGCCTTGCGATCTGTGCATTTTGACATATTAACAACCTATTTTATAAGATTGATAACTTAAACTTCAATGCCGATCAAAAACCAAAAACTAATCTTTCAGCGTAATATCTCATTTAATATACCTTTCTTATTCTTATCGTAATAACGAACAAAAACCTTAAAACCGTCCGACTCGTCTACCCCACCAACCCCCAATGGAAATTTGGGAACCCCGAAACAAAAATGGTCGCCAGTATTCCCAATGTGCAACGAAAAACGCCATCTTCATGAATTCCCGCGAAATTTTTCACCCGACCATTTCTTACAAGAACAACGCACACATCCACAACACCGCCATGCACTTGACGCACACACACACAATCCTTTACACAATCGAACGCACTCACACGTAGAGAAAAAAAGATAAAAAAACCGCACACAAACGCAACTTTTATAAGTGTACGACACGACGCGGGCGTCAAAAGCTTCGTCTAGTTCTAAATTCAAACCTGGCTGCTTCGAAAACTCTAGAAAAAACAATTGATTGACGGTTTTTGTGTTGCTTAGGATAATTTGGATGCCGATACAATAAGAAATGATAAGTTTGCAAGCTGAAATGCACAAGGTTCATACTAGCGCGAACACTCACACCTAGATAAGCTGTACGTTGACGGCATTGCATTTTGTATCTGTGTGAGTGAGTAGAGCGATCAACTGCGCTTGATACTTTAAGATTATTCTACGAGTACTTATTTTATGTAGGTTTTGTTTAACTAGTAATGTTTATAACATAATTCAGTTAGATATTAAATGTTGGCAGTACGTAAAGACGTGATTCAAGATAAAAGTTTAAAAAGTAAGTAAATGATACTGGAAGTGATAGAAGATAATCAATTAATATACAAAAATGTTACATTGTGTTTATCAAAGCTCATTTGTCAACATTACAATGATAACTAATTCCCATTTAGCTATTGCAAGGTTAAAACATAAAATACAAACCGATGAAGGCATTTCTTTTCATTCATTGTCTCTTTGTGTCCATTTTGCCTCAGAATTTAAATGGGTATACAGAATTTGCGCGCGAAAACGTAATAATAAAGTGCATGCTGCAAGTATCAAGAATGCATCGCCGTTCAGACTCGGTCCCAGTAAATACAAGGTAATGGCAAAGTACGCACGCGGGCGAGTCTAGTACGGTGCGCGCCGCTGGTGCAGTCGCCTATGCACAAAATTAAAAAAAAACATTGGACCACGCGGTACCGAAACCTTTGCCTCCCAAAAACAAACACCTAAATTAAAAAAAAACTATTTTGACCACAGACTATATTTTTAAATAATATATTCATATCATTCGCGTAGTGATCTTGATATTAGAACAAATATTTTTGGGGATTTAGTGAGTTTTTCCGAATTATACCATTTAAAGTGCAAACGACTATTACGCGATACACATATCATATGGAAACACAGGACCCGAACTAAATTTTTTATTTATCTAAAAATATTTTGAAATTTACATCAATAATAAAAAAGGAAGTAATATTTTTTTGTGTATTGTGACTTTCGTGATGTGTTACGGTATATCATGCAGTGACGGCGTCATCGCTGTGAAATACGGCTGAAAGGATTTGTGTTTGTTATCCGACAAGGTGACACCGTTTCAAAATTGGAACTTTTTATTTTTTTTACAAAATTACCACCGAAGTGTCAAACTGGACAGAAGAAGAACAGCCCCCATCTGACGCATGTAAGTTTTTTTTAAAGTGGATAAGAATGAAGAATTATTCAAGGAATTTTTATTTCCTGTATTCCGAAGCGAGTGAGTGAATTTGTCTCATGTTCTTAATCTTGCATTCTCCTTGACTTAACTCGTTGCGTGTGTGTGCGTGGGTTACATTATGTTACGTGTACCTAATATTGTTTGTGTGCGTGGGGTACATACGTCACGTTTTTTTGTTTCTTACAAAATATCCCCTCCACGACTCCCCCTTCCGAACTTCATTATCTGTCCCATGCTTTCCTACGAATAGGTTTTGCATGTGTGTGTATGTGCGTGCGTGTGTGCGTTAATAAATTGCAACCTATATTTTGATCGAAGGCCAACGACAGAATAGAAAACTATGCTTTTCCTCATTTAAACTGATTAATGCCGTTTCTTTATGGTTGTAACTTTATAGCTCGGTACCAACTTTCAACGAAATATTTTTTTATTTTAATTTGATTTGATAATTAAAGTAACTTTCTCCTTTAAAACTAATCGTCATAACCACGCAAAAAGTTAATAATAGTTTCTACGCAACTTTTTATTATTTTTTAATTACATTTTTTCGGCGGGTTTTGTCGTCGCCAATTCGTAGGCTAAAATGAAGCCGACGGAACTCCCGCCATTTAAAACTGCCCTGTTTTAATGTCAATTTAATGTTTATTTGCTTAATTTATCTTTTTACTTTATTAATTTCATAATTAATTGGTTAGATTATAAAATAAGACGGTTTTGTCAATTAAAGAAGAAATTTATTAGATTACAGAATTGGTGGAGGCATAATTTAAAATAGATTACAGACTGTATCTTTACATTGCACGTTGATATTTTAATATTATATATAAATAATTTTAGTTAAGAAGTTACATAATCAATTAAAAAAGCTGTCGAAATTAACCTTAAAAGAAATACAATTAAAAAACAGGTTATCATTTTGCACAGGAAACGCACAAAAGTACTTAATATAATTGAGTCACATATGTTTTTGGTGACCTAAAAACTGGTTGAAGCTTGCACATTTGTCGTATTATCATTATTGAATTACTAACTTAATCTTTTGTTATTTACTGCACGGAACAAAACATGCATTTGTTTTTGCATGTTTTGCTGTCAACACGTTTGTCCTAAGCATTAAATTTGAGGTATGTTGTAAATAGGTTTATATCACAAACGAAATAAAAACAAAAATATTTTAATAAAAAAAATATAAACAAATAGTAAATATTTTATGTGAGTGTTCAGTCTAATGCAAGTTTAGGTCTATGCCCTTCACTTTGCGCGCAAGTCTCGGGTCCTTGTGAGCGCGCTAGGCCAAGGCGCACCACGCAACTATCAATGTCATGTCTCATGATCAGCGCCATCTTGATTTTACTGTCAGTTTATAGCTCTGCGTCAAGTATAGACTAATTCCTCAAAAAAATAATTAGTATGATTATTGTCCGGCCACCGAGAGAATGCGTTCCTGACACATTGTGTTTGACATAACGAGGTAACTTTGAAAGGCCGTCTACGAAAACAAACAAAAAAAAAGTCGTCTAATTTGACCCTACAAACAAATAATAAGCAATAAAATGATATTAAAACACACTGATTTTAAATTTTATAACTGATGGCTTACTGTAAGGGTAATAATTACTGATAAAATATGTATTTTTAAAAATGTAAACAACATCATATTTTCGTAGGGATGTGCTAAAAATATCAGTCAATTTTAAAGTTATCAATCAATTTCTAATAAAAAAGCAGAATAAGTAGCTTGGTTATAAAAACATGATATCGACGTAAATATGGATATGCTTGAAGCAAAACTATTGCGGTTAGTGAAAGAAAATAAATCGGCAAATGTTCGATATGAAATAGATGAATTGGCTCTGCAGGACGGTCATCGGGTGCTGAGACTTATACCATATTATTGCCAATACAATGCTTTTGAGTTTCGTTTGTAAAAAGGCAGCAGTTGGATTTTCTTGCTAGTTCTTTTCGACCTTGGGCTTAGCTTCAAAATTAACGTTATACAAGTATATATACTAATATTATAAAGCTGAAGAGTTTGTTTGTTTGTTTGAACGCACTAATCACAGGAACTACTGGTTCGAATTTAAAAATTATTTTTGTGTTGGATAGACCATTTATCGAGGCAAGCTTTAGGCTATATAACATCACGCTGCAACTATTAGGAGCGAAGAAATAATGGAAAATGGGAAAAAAACGGGGAAAATTATTCATCCTTGAGGGCTTCCGTTGCGTGCGGTGCGAAAGCGGTTCTAGGAACCAAAAATATATGCATGAAAGAATAAAGGGACCTTTTTACCGCGGGAAAACTTCGTATTCCCACGGGAAACCGACTTCTACGCGAACGGAGTCGCGAGCGGCCACTAGTCTTTAATCTAATTATTTACGTTCCTACAAAAAAAAAAAAAAAAAACAATACTGTTTCGATTTTGTTTTTTATTATTTTACCTAGATTTTAACTCGTAACAACATAAAACTATTTTTATATTATAAATAAAATATAAATAAGATAAGCAAGTTTTTTTTCTGTTGATTGAAAAATGATTTATCAATGTTGTTTTTTACCCCAACACTAATGGCATGTGTCACAAACGCAATCTCTCGGTGGCCAGACTATAATTATTAATTTCAACTTAATTTTTAAAACTGATTGAAAAAGCGTTTCTTAATAGGTACCTATATTAGTTAAAAGATTTTAGTATTGAGCCGGTTTCATAATGCAATTGTATTTATTCCATCATAAATCATACCAGTTTATAATTTAGATTATAATAAATAGTCACGGAGCATCGAATATTGATTTAGAAAATCATTTTTGTTTAAATTAAATTTATAACAATGTTTCATGCCCTTTCAAAAGGTTATCGAAAACCAATTTAAAATATTATTTACGTTTAATAATAAAACATAGTGTTTAAAATATGTTTGGTATTAGTTGTTACATTACGTCTATAAAGTTAAACTCTTTCAGTTGCTTATTAAAATAAAATTGTGATTTTTTAACAATAAAATACTTTCTGTAAGTATCTACTTTGTAATAACAATTTTTTCACCAAATATTTGACAAACACATCTTAATAGTATAAGTCAAAATTGTCGCACCTAATTTATAGCGCTGACTGATATATAAAACGTTTAGTTATATAACTCATATCGAGGGCGTTGAAGCAAAAATAGGTTAACTAGGGTTTTGGCCGAAATTGAGTTATTGACATTTCCTGAATGCCCAAAGTATTACGCATCTTTTGGTATATAACAGGTTTCGATATTTGACAAATTGATGAAATTATCATTATTTTTGTGAAAAAAAATGAAATTAAATATCTTGCATGCGATGCAAAAAAGGTTCAGGAAGAAATAAATAAGTTGCTAAATTTTAAATAAAATAAAATGAAATTTGTTTCTAGTCGTGGATAAAGTGAATAAGTGCAGTTATCATTTTCTACAACAGAAATATTCTGCACAATGCCCTGACCACGTCACGGAAAAAGTGCATAAGTATTGTTATTTAATTTTACTCTAAGAAATATTTCCGATATGAACTTTTTCTTTTAAAAATGTGCAGTTATATTTTTTGACTTCAGTGAATTTTAAAAAAAAACACTGTTAGTTTATATAAAAATGGTATTAAAAGTTCTATCGCCGAAATTTCTAACTACGGTGTTAGGACATCTTACCTAACAGAAAAGGATTTAGCATCAATATTTACAATACTGCCACAATCGCTGAAAACTGTTATGACGTACGCATTGGAAACATGGCCACTCACTAAGAAGCTAATTAGTAAACTGAAGGTAGCACAAAGAGCCATAGAAAGGGGCATGTTTAGGATATAACTGAGAGACAACGTGCGCAACACTAACATCAGAAGACGCACCAAGTTAACAGATGAAGGATACCGCATTTCAAAATTGAAATGGACATGGGCTGGACAACTGTGCCGAAGAGGGGACGATCGTTGGAGCATATCCGTACCTACTAGAATGGACACCTAGAAACGCGGAGAACAAGTAGTAGTAGGAGAAGTATTAACGCAGGAAGACTACCAGTCAGATGGTCCTATGATATAAGATTTCACGCCGGGACAGCGTGGACAAGAAAAGCCGGTGATAGGACCGAGTGGAGAACTATTGGAGCGGCATATGCCCCGCAGCGGGCTAAAACATGGCTGTTGAAGACGAAGAAGAAGATATACAATACCAATATATTTCAGTGACAAAGCCTTAGTTTTATATGCTACAAAAGCATCTTGATCAAGTTATCATGCATAACTTTAAAATAATAGCTTGTGCTCGTGTTGAAATGGGATATGTACCTACTCCTCAAAATAGTTTGCTTATAAGACTCCATATCCACGGGGTGTCTTTTCCTCGAATTTTCTTCAGTGTTCAAAGTGAAAAGTGAAAGTTTATCTTATCGAAATGTTAATCATATTGTAATACTTGTAAGCGTTAATTTTGCCGTCTGGATTTTTACAATAACTCAGAGGGCGCGATCTTGTTAGAAATTAGAAAAATTAATATAAGCAAACTATTAGTTGGAAGAAAGAAAATAAAATGAAAGTTAAGGATTGTCAAACGGAGCGTAACAATGCCTTACCTAAAATATGCCTCATAAGTCTTCCAACAAGCAGTTTAGTGCGCAGTGCAGTGCAGTTGCCCAATTTTTTTCAAAAAGAATCACGTCATTATATAGAAAAAATGCTACTCTTCAATGGCAAATTAAGAAATCTTTCGTTTTTCACAACGAGTAATTATTTTAAATCCAGTAGTAACCAATTTCAGGCGATGACAATGATCTAGTTTGCTACCTTGTTTTTAATCTGCATGGTGTCGAAAAATGTAATGTTATATTAAAAGTTCAATCACCGTTGTTCAAGAACTTCCACATATTTAATTGGGCTACCGCTTGGTCTTCTAGAACAAGAAATTCAAAGTTCTTTTTGTAAAATTATACTATAAGTCCCTGCTAGCTACGAGTATGTCGCCCACCGTAACGTTATAATCCAGGCAGCTCTTCATCCATTCCCTTCTAGCCGCCTTCCGCAAGTCGTCCTTCCATTGAATTAGGGGGCGCCCTGCTTTTCGAGACGTTTATCCCATTGCAAAACCTTTCGACCCCAGCGGTTGTCAGTTCTTCGACGTATGTGGCCAGCCCACTAAATCTTCAGCTTGCTAATCCGATGGGCTATGTCGGTAACTTTTGTTCTCTCCCGTATCTAACATGGCCCTTTATTTTTTTCCCCATAGCACGCTGTGTGAGCCTCAGTCTAAAAGTCAGGATAGCTCTTTTGTTAGGGACTACACCTCAGCCCCAGTCTAAAAACGTGATCTTCAGACATTGCGGGATTATTTTCATGAGTTTTAGTGAGATTAGTCTTTTCATCTTCCAGAATAAACTGTTTCGTTTTAATAATGACACAATTCGTTTTAACATAACAATATGGTCGGACCAAGTGATAGCTACGACTTCTCTTTGTTTTACTGCTACTTCTATAGGAGCTACCACTAATACAAAGTGATAGAAATGTATCAAATGTACCATTCTATAAATACGAATGATTGGTATGATAGTGGAAGCAAATAAATGTACTAAAGGCAAATACGAGAATATTGTTGACGTAGTTTTGTGGACGAGGAGTCTGACACATTTTTATTTGAGCGTATTTGTCTACGGACTTTGGACAATATCATAACATTGAAGATACAATAAATGCATCATCACAAAGACGAGTATAATAATATAATTCAGCTCAAGCCTTCGTAAAGAGTGATAGACAGTAATAGGTTGTTACTCTGTCCATTTCCAATAAGGAAATGCCTAATATATTTTGATAATCAACTAAAAAATCATAAATTTAAAACAATTTTTGTCTCGCAAATCCTAATAAAACTTTGTTTCTTCCATATTAAGTTAAAGGAAAGTTAAATAACTGCTATTATGTTTGAAATAATTGGTCTCTACCACCAAGTTGAGTTGTGGATAAAATCAATAACTAGTCAAAAAGCGTACATAACTCAGATGACAGTATGAAAATGAGTTGAGGCAAAACTAAATAGTTGTTTTTTAACAATGTATTTTATGTATATAAATATAATCATTTGAAAAGTTAAGCTACCGTAAAGATAATAAAATTTTATATAACATATATGATTTCCGACGGTAAAATAATTTACCAAAAAAAAGATATTTCAAAATTAACTGAAAAAAAACACTAAATCGCGATTATCTCGGAAGTATGAAAACACTAGTTAATTACTTTTGCTTCAACGCCCTCGATATACTGTATAGTTATATTTTAGCAGTAACTTGATAACCAGACGTAATTCATACCCAACAAGCAGTGTTTGCTATCTATTTGAGTAAATATTGCCTACTTGATCAAATATAGTCAGAATCGGTCAATGCTAATATACGCCATTTTGTATTTATTTCGGTCCAAGATAAACTTGTTATATGACTTGTGACTCTATATGAGAATATTTGTAAGTTCAGTGTTGGTTACAGTAGAATTAGTCATAAATTTATAACTTTGATCTAATGATTCACGTTCATTTATTAAACTTTGATATTTTACTTTAAATAGTGGATGCCATGTGCTTAATAGTGTAGTCACGTTATTTATAGTATAATCGTTTTCAAGGAATTGGAATCTATGAAGGAACTATTTGTTGATTCGTACTAACAATAAGAAGTCTGGTAGCATTTAAGTATCTTTAACAATTGTAGATACACAAGTATCGTTGAGTCAGTATTTTATTCTTACAGTGCTTAACACACCAAAGAATTTAAACGGCATACTGCACCTAAAAATAAGTCAACTTCAAACGCAATTCCAAAACGCAGTCGACAGCGCGCGTCGCGAAACCTTTAAAAATCGAACGCGACGAGTTGTGACCCAAAAACGGTCTATAACTCAATTTATGCCGAAACATCTGCCGATCCCACATCCTACAAGAGGTACCACCATCACAATAAGTGGATATATACTCGCAGCGACCTCCAGACATGAGTAATGAAACACAAAAAAACCACCCGGTTTCGGGCTCCGCCGAAATTGTATGACCCCATTTTCGCGTCCCGCGCTGTTGTCTTTTGTTTTTTTTTTGACAATCATTTTTTTAAAGCGCGCCTTCGTCCGAGTCGTAATGTGTCACAGAGTAGTTATGTATGTCGTGGTATAGAGTTATTAATTAACCTTTTGTGGGATCGAGCCCATTGGAATAATAGACGCACATTGCAAAGGTACCAACATAAGAATGTTATTATAACTGTTCTTAATTATAGAGTTTTAAAACTATAGTGACGCCAAAAATATCTTTTTGTATAATTAAAACAAACTATTATAATATTTAAAAGTCGGCTTTGCTAGTTCAAACCAGTTACATCAAATTTAACAAGTAATACCCATGTGTCTTTTAATAACGATGCCATTATTTTAATAGCTGGGAATAATTATTTAAATTTAATCTATTATGTGCGGCGTAGGTACAATATTTAGTGCTTGAGTTAAACACCTGTCTAGGCCTTTAGTATCTAACCTCTGTTCAATGACTTTGATACTTGACATGTTATTTAGGTTCAATTTATAGTGCGATAGAATGTAAATCTATGTAAAAGAGACTTCAGTTTTGTTGTTTAGTCATTTTCTGTTTTATGCAAGAAAAAAACTTATCATACTACGTGTGGCGTAATTAAACAAATTTGTTTACAATTTCGTATGACAAACTCATGTTTTTACTTCCCTATAGTAATAATAATTGGTCATGATTTTGAGATGAATCTTTCGTTTTGTTTATTAATTTAACCAAACAAACGGTGTCTCACATTTGTTGTGCTGCTTGTCACAATATTTTAAGCTGCTGTTATTTTAAACTGTAGTATAAAATAACTATGAAATCTGAGTCACATTTGTATAAATTGTGAAAATAAACATAGAATGTAGTAAACTTTAATCTTTAACTATAAAGATGACAGTAGTTCAGTATTAACATGCATTTTGGATTAGAAATAAATCTGTTAGGGCTCTACGTGATGTCACTTTCTTGTATTAAACTTTTGTCGTATTCTTTATAAAGTATCACACTGCTACAGCAGTATTCGAAAAATCATTTCACAAATGATAAAAGATTTCGTGAAAATTTATCTTAATAAAAAATATATAACAGCCTTTACTTGACGCGCATTTGAAATAGCTAAAGTTTTTATATTGTTTTTCCTAAAATGGAGTACATTACTTTACTATCGGAAAAGGGATTTTAGTTAATTAAACTTAATTAACAACGATTAAAGCAGTACATTATATATTATTTTGTCCTACAAAATATAGTAAATATATTTTCTTGTAAAAAGTTCCAAATGTTAAACCATTGTTTTTTTTCCTTAATCTATTAAATTACCATCTTATTTTTCCCTTATCTGTCTATGGTATTAGTATAGTAACACGGAACCTAAAGATAAAACTGTAGCTTACACACAATGCTCAATACAACCAGGCGACACAAGTGCTGGCAGGGTTTCAGATTCTGGTTACAGACGTTTTGTATTACATACATACACACAACATCGATTTGGGAATACGTTTGACTATATTAAGGATGTAGTTGAATACGGAGAGCGGTTATTTTCACAACAATACCATAAGGGTAATAATTGCTATAAAAATAGTATATCTCCTACTTATAAGAAACATTTTCAGCCAAAAAGAAAAGGATAAATTATTTTTTGAATATTACTAAAGACTTATTAAATTTGATCCATTGTGTATTAAATTTCAAAATACTACTTAAAAACTATAATTGTTAAAATTACGAACCGATATTAAAACAAACATATCCGAATTGAAAAGTCTCAAGGCGCATTGCCAAGGAATGATTTACACTCTTTTTCAAAGAAAAGAGATAGTTAAAGATAGAAAAGTCATTACGTTGGCAATTCTCAGATCATTAGATACCCGGTGTAATGGACAATAAAGATTTATAGCCTTATCAATCATCACAAAATTCCTAAAACAATAATCCTCTATAACTTTTTACAGTGCCTACCTATCGTAAATTACGCTTCTGACTTTGTACAGCAATTTACTAAAAAAGGATCATCGAGATATAATTTCTAGTAGCTACAAAACTAAAATCAAAATGGCTGCTCGGGGCTAAGATCAGGTTATCTATCGTGGCAAGCGCTGAGCGAAATAAAATTCTGTCAGGCAAAAACTGATGCACCTCATCCGTCTCTGCTGTAAAAAAAAGAAAAAAGATATAAACCTCCATGTTCCCGCCGCTTCCAAGGCGTATGGCCAGTCATTTGTTACTCGCGCCATTTTTGAATTGTCTATTCTTTTTGTTTTTCATGTTGGTAGGTAGATGCAGCCTGAGTTTCGTAGATCATAACGATTTGGGGCACGTTTAATTAAATACAAGGCTTTGACTTCCGTTGAAATCAAGTGCATCTGGTCTACGTTATAAGTTAACAACTGCCATGCAGGTGGCTTGGCATTTTTGTTTTTTAATATCTTTCAGTTATTAAATACGAAAAATGAATCGGCTAGTGTTTGTGGGTAAATTATTGTAAAGTGTAATGGTAATGGCTGGCGTCCCCGCTGCCCAAAGCTACCGAACGCGCAGCATGCATCAACCGCACAAGAATCCTGTTACGGACCAGTTTCAAACGTCAGATACGAGAGTTATGCTTTATATTTATATCTACGACGCACTTATTACGCCTCTATACGTGTGCATTTAGTTTGTATGCGGGTAAAAAACAAAATAAATCGCCGGTGAATGACCGCACGTCGGCCGCGGTTGAGGCAGGGCAGGTTTCATCGCTGACAGCGCTCGCAGTTTGACAGCTTTTGAGGTGTATTCCTTTTTTGAAATGTGGGCGTCGGATTTGGGTTTTTCTTTTTTAGGCTATTTGGTCAGGTACGCTGCCAATCGGATTGACAGCTTTGTTTTTTTAACTAACGCAAGCGAAGGTTGTTGTGTGTAGAGCCTTTTGCACTTTTACTTTGGTTGGAGCTGAGAAAATAGACCAACATAAACAGAAGTAACAACTTACTGAAAGATGTTTGTGGTGTAGGCGTGAGTTCAGTTTACGACTATTTGCTGTGTCAAACGAGCGAACAGGTTACTTCGACGTACTGAATTAAGATAACTACTTGGAACCGGATAGTCGTTTTGTGAGAAAAGAAATACGATACGAAAAAATTCTGATAATGCAATATTGTTGCAACAATGGTCACTAACTTTGAATATGTCATTGATCTAATAAGAGCTTTAAATTAAAGTCATAAATATTCCTTTGATTATTCTATCATAACAAATATATTTTGGTTCCGTAAAATTTACTGTCATTTTTACTATCAAGGAACAAATGAATCAATCGCGTTGACATAACTTTAATTTAAACACGCCTCTGGCATTAGTTTCCTCGCGTTTAAAGTTTTATTATTATTTTTATCAGTACAATAAACTTTTTATATGTTTCTCGGAATATAAAAATGTTATATCGAAAGTATAACGATTAATTTATCGACTCGTAGGTTTAATTCTGCTCCAATAAGAAGGTTTTTGATCCTTGAGGCAATGTACGGAGGCTGGAAGCCATTGTCCTTAATCTCAATTTTATTATCTCTATTAAAAACTTGTTTGTTTTGTCAGGTTGGCAGTAAAAGGTTACCTTATCAATTCGTTTTAGTTGGACATGTGCTTACGGAAGTAGCTACTAGCATAAAAATTGTTTTAAATCATTTCCTTATTTTTATGTTTCCAAATTAAAAATCTAAACAATTTTGTCATTCAGACTACAGTAAAATACGTAGCGTCTCAACTTAAAGCCTGAAATCGTTATTGTGATCGAAAATAGCCACGTCTATCGTTCTCGTAACTTTTTAATTATTGAACTGTCAATAACCGATCACAAATCAACAAAATATCTTCTATTCGGCGGTTATCGTTCGTCTGGACATTGACATTTGGCGAATGAGACCAACGATCTTTAACGAACGAATTGTGTTAACATTATTATTGACTATAAATAATGATATCGCTGTTTTATTATCCTTTAAATTCATTTCACACGTATCGATGTGTTATTGCTTTTGTTTTTTAAGGATTTCAGTCAAAGGCGTTTTTAAGTGTTAATGAGTATTTGTTTTTGTGTCCATCCTACTACCGTCTGAATACATAGTAATTAGTGACTTTTGCTTAACTGTAGGCACTTCGATACAAATATCGCTCTAAGAATCCGTCTTCAAATATAAATATCATTATTTTCCTTATAAATGTCTTAGAATAATTATATCCATTAATAAGTTGGTATACAGTAAATTCTGACTTACTTCTGATCATATTAAAAAAGGACATTCAATCATTGATTAAGCTTATTCGATTTTTGGTACAATCGAATATAACCTCAGTACCTAATCGTGAGAACGTGTCATTTCCTAAGAAGAACTCTATTCTAAACGAAACCTAATATTAAACTTGATACTTTTTTCAGTCTTAAGACTGTTCACAAAATACAACCATTAGGAAGAACCCTTTGCCATCTCGACTTTTTCATATCCTGAGCTGATCTCTGAGAAAAAAAACAAAACCCTAGTTCGGGGATCGATACTCTAGTCTGTGTTGAGTGGACGACCGACCTATAAACTGACAAGACGGGGGTGGCGGGCGCGGGGCGCGGGGGGCGTCTTAGATCACTGAGGCGGCAGACAAGCGGGATGACCGATTGAAGACCATTGTTTGGGTGTATGGAAATTTTAAAGGATTTTTCTTGTTTGGTAACTTACATGCCTTAAGTTCTTAAAAATGTGTGATGAATTCATTAAGCAAATTGTTATGCTTCGTGACTTTCAAATTTTTATGCATTTTGAAGTTGTAAGAATCTTATACGCGTTATGCAACGAAGATGTTATTGATTTCATAAATAAGAGGGGATTGTAAATACTAATTGGGTTTGACAACTTTAGTCCAGCACTGTTCACTCATGGACATTTTAAGGGTCCTAATAAATGGCTTTTACACCAATTGCAAACTAAAGTTATCTTAAATGTATAAGTATGTAATACTTAAGTTGGCGTTTGTTAACTAAAGGGGTATCTTAATACAGTCCTGAGATACAAAGATAAAACGGTGAGTTTTAATGACACCCTGGGGACTAAATGTATTGACTTACCAACTTTTACATTCCCTGGATACATACATAGTGAAAAACAGAGACTTTATTTAATATTATAATTATACTAGTGGCCGCTCGCGACTCCGTTCGCTTGAATGTCGGTTTCCCGTGGGAATGAGAAGTTTTCCCGCGGTAAAATTCCCCTATGTGATATTCTGATGTATAACCTATATTACTGTAAAGTTTCATCACAATTACGTGAAAGTGTAACAAACATTCATCCATGCATACTCACAAACCTTCACGTTTATAATATTAGTAGGATTAGTAGGATTTATTAGTGGACTAACTTTTGGATCTTCGGTTTCACCAACAGCCAAATGTATTTGTCCGAAGGAATGGGGTACCTACTTTTCCACAGTAAAAAGTACCCCATGTGTTATTCTTGGTTGAAGTGTAGGTTCTTTACAAGATTAATCAAATTCCTTTCCATAGTTTTAGCGTGGAAGGTTATGAAACACATACTCACAAACTTTCTCTTTTACGATATCAGTAAGATTTAGTTAATTCGATTTTTTCTATGTAAATTCGAAAGGCACTGAAATTGGCTTTCATTGGTGGTGGTTCATCTGTTTTAATTATTTGAGCTATATTTATTCCTAATAAAGGTATGACAAGAAACTTATAATCTAACTTCTTCTTAATTTAACCTCAAATAACACATTAAACAAATTTGTTGTGTAAAAAACCATCACATTTAAAGAAGTTCTAACAGCTAAGATATCTATGAATATACCGGGTGTCCAGGAAACAATGGATAAGCTCTGAAGGGCTAATAGTAGAACTAACGGCAAGCCTAAAAAATAATTGATAAAAAGTATAACCCTTACACTGATAGAAATATGGCGCTTTAAAAAAAAACTTCATATTTTTTTGACTGTGTTCATATTTTTACTCGTAACGAGGTCAAATCACTTAATAACATCATTATTTCTGTGCTAAAATAATTAAAATTAACCGCATCAATGAATAACTATCAAATAAAATAGCTAACTAAAGTATTTTTCTCAAAAAATAGTGTTAAACTTTTGATTTGTGTAAAATTTCTGAAGAAATATTTTTGATGCGCAACTTTGAACAGCTCTGGTGTAAAAAAATTATATGAAAGTAACAGTGACCAATGATTTCAAAATATTCCTGGTTTAATAACGTTTTTAAAAAGATGTAAAATGTCGTTATTGTAATGAAAAAAGATTGAACTAATGGTATTAGTGTGTAAAATGGGATAATTATTTAGATCTAGCAAAATTAAAAAAATACAATAAAACTAAAGAAATATGATTTTCAATTGACATTAATTGCAAACCCATTGGAATAATTTAGAGTAACTGTTCAAATTGTCTGTCCCCATCCTGATGCAGACCCTGCATCTACGAATAAAGGATCTTCAAAGAAATCAACTTAACAGGAGAAAGTGATCCAAATTTTCTTCATAATGACTTACCCAATTTATTGATAGACGTGTCCGAAGAGCTTCGCGACACATATTGGCTTTAAAATGAAGGCTGTCTAGCACACTATGCTGTTGCATTATGTGCATACTTGACGAAACCTACCCTAACAGGTAGGTAGGCCACCTAAACCTAAACGCTTTAGACTTTTTACTGGGGGTATTTTAAGGAAGAGTTTAACCGGCAACCAATAACTTCATTAGAAGATCTACGAGCTCGTGTTCAGGCCGCTGCAATCAATGATCGACGACACGCGCGATTTTTTTGAAGATCCTTTATTCGTAGTTGTAGGGCCTGCATCAGGATGGGGACAGACAATTTGAACAGTTGCTCTCAATTATTCTAATGTTTTTGCAATTAATATCAGTTGAAAATCATATTTCTTTAGTTTTATTGTATTTTTATAATTTTGCTAGATCTAAATAATTATCCCATTTTACACACTAATACCATTAGTTCAATCTTTTTTCATTACAATAACGACATATTACATCTTTTTAAAAACGTTATTAAACCAGGAATATTTTGAAATCATTGGTCACTGTTACTTTCATATAATTTTTTTACACCAGAGCTGTTCAAAGTTGCGCATCAAAAATATTTCTTCAGAAATTTTACACAAATCAAAAGTTTAACATTATTTTTTGAGAAAAATACTTTAGTTAGCTATATTATTTGATAGTTATTCACTGATGCGGTTAATATTAATTATTTTAGCACAGAAATAATGATGTTATTAAATGATTTGACCTCGTTACGAGTAAAAATATGAACACAGTCAAAAAAATATGAAGTTTTTTTTTAAAGCGCCATATTTCTAGCAGTGTTAGGGTTATACTTTTTATCAATTATTTTTTAGGCTTGCCTTTAGTTCTACTATTAGCCTTTCAGAGCTTATCCATTGTTTCCTGGACACCCTGTAGATTAAGGTGCGACATTTCATAACGGGTTTTTAAAGGTCACCATTCAAAAATAGAATTCTAAGCCATCATGAATATAAACATGGCGACCCTATAAGGCTCTATGCATCAATTGTCTGAACCTGACTGTGCTAATTTAGACAAAAATGTTATATCCTTTTTAACCGACTTCCAACAAAAAAGGAGGAGGTTCTCAATTCGGTCAGTATGTTTTTTTTTAATTTTCTTTTTCTTCTTATTAATATGATTAGTAACTAACCACCATGCAGTTCGCTAAGATTATTTACCTTTTTGATGTTTGTTTATCACTGGCCACTTATAAGTTTATGAAGATCTTACTCCTTGTACCTACATAAACCTACATTTGCTTTAATATGTTATCTTTAACAGTTATGAAGGCTGTCACATACAATTAACAGAGAGAGCATATTTTAATTCACATAGATTTTAAAGACATTTCTGAATGAGAGGGTAGTTATATTTTTAGCATGTTTAAACCCCAGCATCCGAGGCTGTATAGAATACACTTTCGACTGTTGGTTTCACTCTCTGCAAGATGCTGGCGGGATGCCAAATTCCCGGCCATCAACCCACTTCAGTGTTGCTGAATTATGAATTTGACAGCGTTTGGTAACATTATAGAGTTTGTGGGGGGGTGAGTGTATTGTGTTGTGTGTTAGATAGTTTATGCGGTTTTTGCCATCGTTTTGGTAATTTATTCATTTAAATTTGTAAATGTAGAACATTCGAAAAAAAATCTTAAAGTTAGCCAAAATTTAATGTTTCGTGATCAAGTCGGGCAAAAATATACCATAGCGAAGCGTGGGCTACGTTATATTTTTAAGTTACGTTATATTTTTAAGTCGTGTTGCTGTAACGTTGTTTTAAATTTTAGGGGTTTGTCAATCATTAAACCTTATCTATAGCATTGTTCGATTTGCTTAAAAGGACAACGTACCTCAGTCTTCCATTGTTATTTAATCTTGTTAGGAATACCTAAGTGAAATCTTGGTAGGCTATTTTATTCATAAAATTAGAATGATTACTTTTCCTGAATAAAATATGATTAGATTTTAACTATTGGTGTTAACCATGGATTTAAACTTTATCATACAATAATCTAGGAAACTAACATTACAAAACTGATAAAGTTTAATAAAATTTCAGCCATCGTTTGTGATTGGCTGGCTCACGGCTCATAGCAAAGGTATCATATCGTGGGCTTATGGTTATCATAGATATAAATATTTAATCTTATCTTTGAAATTATAATTTCTGGTATGTACCGAGTAATGTGAGGTTTGATATTAAATTAACCTTTTGTTCTGTATTTTTGTAAGGTAACCTAAATATTTGTATGGATTGACAGGCCCATAGGATAAGTTAAAGTACCGTTATCTCATTGCTCTACAACTATAGTTAATACACTTATTTATTCATTAAAATTAGTTTAGAGTTCAAGAAAAATAAAAAACCTTCTACTAACTTCATAAAAAATATCATCGCTTACAATTAAAATAATCATCAATGACGTCAACAAAAATACTGAAAAAACAACGAATTAAAAATCAATCAACAACCAAACAATGGCCGATAAATTAAAATTCCAATTTTAAAAAATCCGAACGTGCCTTATTTAAATCACTCGAACAATACGCGTGCGAGTCTAGCATTCTATAAACAAATAGACCGGCCGCCATATTGGTTCGTTAAAAACATTTTAGAAGGCGGAACTAGGTTGGGGTTTTTGTTCAAATTTCGAACGCGCCTCGGATCGGCCCTCCAATGGCGCGCGCGGGCGGGGCCTGTCAATTCTACTGACTTGACGTTAACAATGACGTTTTGTTTTTTTAATACTGATGACTCGGACGATGCGATGATATAAAAACTTTTTCGCGTACTCCAATTTTAGGTTGCTTTTTGTCAACGAAAACAATGGACGGTTTTTCGAGTTTTTTTTGTTGACGCGAATTGGAAATGCGCTTTTTGTTCACACGTGGGATTAAAAACCGAAATTAGTGGTCATTGTTACTTTCATGTTAAAAAAATGAAGCTTTAAATTTACATGTAGGTACGTCCATTTCAATTAATTAGCAACGCCGTTAACTTGTCAAATATTTCAAACGATATCTAAAGGGAGTTGTCCACTGAGCCCTTTTAACGTAATTAGGTTAGGATGCACTGTTGTCGCACGCTGACACACAAGGCGGGCTGTAACCTTGGCCTCAAATAATTTAAAAACAAATGTGCCGTCACGTGACGGTATTGTTATTTCAACACGTGATTCATTCGACAGTACCTAAGGATTTGCATTATCTAAGTACTTCGAATATAGTTAGTACTTTGAGCAGCTTTAAAACTTTACCTGTAAATTGCATTATGGTATATTTATATAGTATATTGTATATTTTGAAACACGACTTAAGTCTAAAACTTGTTGATATTATATTTTTTGGTAAATTATGTTTTTTACATTGACAACAAATCAAGGAAAGAATCATTCATCCTGATATAATTCTAAATTATGGTTCAAGTGATGTTCTATTTCACCATAGTTCTAGTATCGAGACTATATCGACGAGCTTTTTATTTATGATTTATCTGTAATTTTTGAGCATAGATTTTACACGCCCAATCAACCTAATTCCACTGAAAACCCTTTTCGCCCCCATTCTCCACACGTCCACCCATTTCTCACACCTAACCTTTATACCGTATTATAATTTGCAATAGAAATCCCGTATCAATAACCCATCACCATCTTGTATGATAACATGCTTCCACGCGTGATTGCCGCGCCTCGCATTCAGTGTGGACGCTCCTTTATTTGCGGGACGATGTTTGCGATGCAGTGGACGCACACCTTTATACTAATTGCTGATGGAATTGAATTTAGATTTTTTTAAGGTTTGATGGTGATGTTTTTTTTGTAAGTGGCCAGTCCTAAATGAAATTTAAATATGTTAAGAAGGTTAGTTCCTAGTTCTTTTTTTTTAATTCTAACAAGGTAGAAATCTAAAAAGGAGACACTGAACTTATTAAAAAGGACTGAAAATAACCGTAGCTACTGCAACGAATTTTGCTTTAATTTGGTTAAAATTATAAAACAATTAACCACCAGACTACCCTGAAAGGGTAATTGTAATGAAACACAAACAAAACACAAGTTAATAGCATCAACATCAACATTAAACCAACAAACCCAACGAGGTTTGGTTACTTTGAAATGTAGGTAATTACTTCTAAGTAGCAATGCGAAGCAATTCTATTAACTGTTATAATTGCCCATGCGACCCTCTGTTCTATTACAAATAACAATAAAAAGTCATATCAAGAACACTCATTAAACTTACAAAGCGTAACCGATAACTCGCTATTATGTAATTTCACACAAAATAATGCTTCCCCAGTTCGCAGCAGGTAAAAAAGACGAAATCGCCCGCAATCATGGCCGAGGCAGTATAATTTTCGTCCAGTGCCAGCCGTAATGACAAAATTAAGAGCGAAAAGTGCAGTCTGACTACCTCACGCACACTCACACAGCGACGCGGTGCGTAGTCCACGCACACACGCGCGCGACGGATGCGTCGGACGTGAACGCACACACACACACACGCACACCTCGCCGAAGGACACAGCGAAAGTTCATTAACCCCAGTTTTTTGCAAACGAACGCAGCTATATAGTCCAAGCAACGTTCATTGGCCGGTAATGCGTTTTTTTTTCACCGAAAGATGTTCGACTCGACAGTTGATACCCGAGCTCGGTATTTCATGAACTGTGGGAATAGGGATATAATGTCAATGTTGCTTTTGTTTTTTATTTGAGACTATGAGTGGTTTTAGATGTCGCAGCTCAGTTTCTGCATTACTTTTTGTTGTGAACGCGATAAGTCAAGTTTTATCTTACATCACTGATTGCTGTGGTCTGGCTGCACTGTGTTTTGAATGATTGCGAATGACGATCGATGTATTATGAGTTATGAGTTTCTTTTTGCACATATGAAATGAAGGAGGCGTAATTTTTTGCTTTTATTGAGTGATCATTCGTTCGTTTTGTAAGTAAGATAGCATAACTTGATTCGATTTGAAATTCAAATACATTTCCTTAGCTCTCGAAGTCGACTAATGTTCAACCTTGTTCTGGATAGACCGGATTGAACCGGTAACACTGATTTTTTATCTTCGCCACTTGCCTCGATCAATATGTCAAGCGCAACCATCTAGTGAGCTATAAAGCGAATGTAGACTTTTTACAAATGCAATCGTTTGTCGAAAAAACCTAATTTTCATAATCTATATCATTAGTAATCGAATACTTGGAAACAATAGATTTATTATACGAAGAACCAGTATCACCTTTTAAGTAAATATAATTTTCATTTGAAGGCTGGCAAGACTGCATAAACTTAAATAGCTTAGTGAAATGAAATTCGCCATTATTTTAAATTAATCACACCATAACTTACTCGTTCATAACCGCGTTTACTGGTTAATAAAGTAAACATGTACATTATAAAACGCCATTCATTCTGGCTATTGCGTCTTAAGAATTGGCGCGAAAAAAAAGGAAGCCTGCTTATTGTTTTCGCGTCGACTATATTGTGTATATACCTAACCTAGCCCAACATTCGGCTGTGTTAAGTCACCCCAAGTCTGTCCCTAACCTACCCCAACAACACGCACCTTGCGTGTACGTACAGACGCAAGTTGTCGGTGTGTGCGTGCATTGAATTTGGCAGGTTTGCGCGTGTGTGTGTGATTTGTTTGTGGGCCGGTCTCCGGGTTAGAAACTGGATTTCGAATTTAGGAACCAATAGGAAGCTGGGTTTTTGTTAATAAAAACACGGAGGTCTTATAAATAAGGAGTCCAATGAATGAATGAGATTATGTATAGTGTTTATGACAATATGATGACATAACTTTGTTTTGTTGCTAATGCCCTCCAAGCAATAGTATTTTTTCCTACATAATAATAAAAAACGTTAATTAATAATAGCTTAATGAAGAGACTTACAATATTAGGCATCTATTTTTTTATTTTACTTTAATTTAAGTATAATGACAAATAGTTACACTCAGATATAAGCTATTACTTTAATAAAACACTGTGAAAAGACGTACAACTTAATTTCCAATCGAAAACGAATTCAAATCTCGAAATCCGACCTATTTCTTTCCCTGTGTGCTTGCCCCACATAAATACGTATACGAACGTTGGTTACGTCTGTGTGCGTGACGTGCGCTTGTGTGCGTGCATCTTCGCGCGGAATTCCAAGTTTGAAATTGGAATGAGTGACGGTTAGGTTGCTGACCTACGACTATTTCGATGTTTTTTATTTGTTTTAAATTGGTTTTTAAGTTTACTTTGAGTTTAAAGAGCTGCATTTGGAATTGGTAAGGTTGATATAAAAACAATTAGGTTCTTATCTGTAAGTATATAGAAGGGAAAAATGTATTGAGTAGAATATCACCTCTTCTTAAGGTATTAAAGCAAATAATAAGGCAAGAAATAAAATCATAATTAAGCCCTCTTAATATTATTATTAAGTTATTTAGGAAAAAGGTAGTATCAACTAACTCTTTAAACAAAAGTGCAAAAGAAGGGATCAATTATCTACTTATCTCTAATTTAATTTATAAAAAATCTACACTAATGGTTAAAATCTTCAAAATATAACTTAAACTTAAAAGTTTAAATTATTACTCACATTTATATCTGCTAGTTTTATCTCACACAAAAACTTCTTAGAAATCTCACTTCCGGCGAAATGAAAAAAAAAACACTAAATTCAGTTTTTGTGTTGACAAGGTTCCGGTGGTTCCCTATCCGGGTGTGAGCGAGATAGACAGATGTAACTGTTGATATGACAAAAAGAGAGGGATAGAGGGCGATGACCTCTAAAACAAATCGCTGTAGAGAGGGTTCGGTTTATGTAGCGATAGCAAAATGAAAATAATTTATTTATTTAAGTTAATTTTTTGACTTATTTATAATTAAACGAATAATTATGGTACTTAAGTTAATCTAGAAACAAAAGGAATCGTTTACCTATTTGATAATACGTGATGCAAGAAGAATCTAAATAAATATAAATCTTATTAAAACTTCTTAATAACATAACTTAAAGAAAAAACTTTGCGAAAAAGGTCTTAATATGTAATTTTGAAATTGCTCTACATTGATTAAAATTTAAGTTTGACATTCCAAAACTTATGAGTATTTAGGATGAGTTTGCACCTATTTTTACCACTTTAAATGTATCTTTTTCCGTATAGCCCCTAAAATAAAAGCTGCTAACCCTACCTGATCTAGGCGCACCCTTTACTCTAGGTTCATTACCGGACCTAGACAGGGACCTAGGCGAAAATCTAAAGGGGCACTAACACACACACATACACACATCATGCACAATACATTTTTTGTGAATTCTACGTTTGTGTGTGTTAAATGGCCCGAGTATTTGTATGTCTGTGTGCGTTGGGTAATTTGGCGTAGCTTTTTAAAATAGGCAGCTTTGCCAATTGTTTTTTTTTAGAAATGGTAATATGTAATAAAGAGGGGAAGAAAGGCTATGGATTTATTTGGTATAATGAAGTGAAATTGAAATCAATTGATAAAATTTTTTTGAAGGGAATATTTTTATAATAATCACATGCCTGATTATAAACATTCAAAATATGTGACAAATTTAAAATATCCCTATTGTACGTTAATGAAACTAAACGCAAAAGGAAAAAGAACTTTGCTAATCATATGTAATTTATGAACCGCAGTTTTTTTGACATGACAACCGAAAAAAGAATTTGTTATTAAGTTTTAAAACCGTTGTAAGGTGGAAATCCGGTTCAATCAGGATAAATACCCGTCTTTGGATCACGGACACGTAAAGTAAACAATCGGAATTTACACGCAAATATTAAAAACACGTGTGATGATTCTATATGGTGTATTACTGTATGTGTATATGAAATATTGGTCGATAATGATCCGAAAGTTAGGGAGTGATTTCGATGGGTTCTAATCTAATTATAAGCAGGTATGATTTAAAAAAAAATAATAATATTAAAATAGATTTTTCTATGCAGATGAAAATCATTTAAAAAAACGGGAAAAACTTTAGGCTCAGTTAGGAAACTAAATTCAAAAAGGAAAGTAATTTACTAATTTGGGCATTAAAATCGTCAAAAAACAACTGTACCTATAATTTCCACCGTGCGAACACCGGGCCTCTCTATTTATTTGAAAGCTATTATTACTTAATAATTAACCTTGATTTCTGTATCTTTATCTTTTCTCAGGTACGTATCTGATCTGCCACAGCCATGACGTTGCAAACTGGACAACTTAGCTGTACGTATTGTGTGCACGTTGTATTTTACACAAAACACGATAGTTATTGGCCACTTATTTATTGCACAGTTATTGGACACATGAAATATTTTTTTTTATTTTTATTTTAGGAGTTAAAACTTAATAATAAATTTTATAGTTATTGGACACATAACTGATTGTGGGGTGGGTAGTTGATAGATATCGTGTTTTTTGTAAAACGCTATTATTTAAATTTGCTCTTGTAGTTCTTATTGTAAGTACTTAGGTATGATTAAGTATTACTACCGTTTGAAAGCTCTAATATCTTTCCTGATAATTTTAATAAAATCTACCAATTTCATGGTTTGGTGCTAGGCAAATTAAGTCATGAAACATTACCAAAGTTAAAATTTACCAATACCAATAATGTACTTAAAAATGCTACTTCTTTTTTATTCCTAGTATGAAATAAACAATTTTAAACTGAAATAGGCTATAATCTAAATCACGTTTTCAAACTTCCTGTTTCAAACTTGATAAACATTATTAAGAGAGTGATTCACGCTGCAGGTGTTTGACTGATAAAAACACACTTACTTAAACATTAGGAAATAATTTGATAAGCTTAATATTATTTATTTGTCAAAAGTAAGAAAGCCATGGTTGATGATACCTCGGATGGTACACGCATATAACACAGGTCCCATTTTCTTCAACAAATTTCTAAACTGCTTTAAATATTTTTATCACTAGTTTGGCAATGAGATAACATACAGAGTACACGACACTGGTTTAACTAGTCGTCAGCGTATTTCGTCCAATTTACAATGGTTAAGACTAAATTTAGTATCACCAATCTACCTACCAGCTTATTAACATGTCGTAAAAGATACTAAAGGCAATACATTTTTAGTTTAGTTAAGTAAATATTTTCAGAATCGGGCTCGAACCCAATTCTTTCTAATATCCCATTTAATATTCATATTATAAGGTTTACAAGTTAAAGCTGAATCAATGATGGCATTTCCATCCACAACAACGGATGAAACCGCTCAATTGACCCGAAGGTACAGACATTAAGCTGAAATGCTGTTTTTTTCTGTAACCAATTATTGTGGCTCTCTAGTACTGTGGCGGAACAGGAACGCGGTAGAGATGCCAAAGGTAGAGCGAGATTATATAATTTTTGTGTTAAAGTTGACATTTAAAATTAAAGTACTGTTTGTAGGATGTTTAAACTAAGTTGGGTAGTGTTAAACCAACAATTAATAGGTTAACTAAAGATTAGGCATCAATTGATGAAAGCATCTCAAAGTATTAACTTGAAGTGAAAGAATATTTTTTCAGAATTTATCAACTACAAAATATTGTCTTGCAGAGTTATTTAAAGATAGGCAGATATTTAATTTAAAATCTTACTCTGTTCATATCTTTATCCATTGCCATTTCTATTTGGGTTTCCAATCACAAAAACTTAATTTCCAACCGTCTCCTTGGCTTTCCTGTTCTAATTCAGCACACTAAATTGGCATCCACTAATTAGATCAGAATGGGTTAATAACTAACGTGGGAGAGGCCGGATGAAAAGCATTGTATCGTCTAAATTAAATATCTTTGTCTCTCATAACGGGAACACGGGGCTTTTTGTCGGAAAAGTTATGACAATTTTTAGTAAAACTTGAAATTGAATGAAAATGTGTTTTTTAAGTCTGTTTGTTTGTATGTTTGCTAGCTTTTTGTAAACAAAGTAAAGGATGTTTGTTTATTAATTTTCGTGATATGATAATTTTGTTTAGTAAATTTCTTTTATAAAAGTTTTAAAGTACCTCTTATAGTAAGATCTGAGGCTTCGTTTATAAATGTAGTTGAAAAGTAGTAAATAAAATCAAAGCGGAACGAATATCGAATGTCTTACTAAAAATAGAACAACAATAAAACTTTGATCGTTTTTTTACCGTTTAATAATAAATAAAAGACCCATACATAATCAGTTTGGAATTACGGCAGCTAAACTCATTTTAAATACGTATTACTATATCAAACCCATTTATTTCTGGATAAATTAACAAAAACCCTTCAACTTAACTAAACATGCTACACCTTTTATCTTTGCCCAGAATCCAATATAAAATCTTAGAACATCAACTTTACTTTTTCTTCCGATCGATGCGCCAGTCTAGCTGGAAAGAAGTCACTTTGCAAAACAAAAGATCTTGGACTGCGAAGAAAAAGTCCCAATTATGTGCCCCCCCGCGCGCCCCGCGCCGCCCCCCGCGCCCCCGCGCGCCCGGTGAGGCGGGGGCGCAGTTGCAGCTTCTAGCGGGAGTTTTCGTGGTTTAATATTAAGCGTGTTTATGGGGTTTGGTGAATTAGTGTTAGTTTTTGTTAAGGTATGTAGGATTTGGTTTAATGTGGATTAAAAACAATGAGCTGTGTTTTTGTAAAGCACTAACTGAATATAAACTTGAGATTTTACTTTTAGTTTTGCTGACGTTATTCCATCAAATGAGAGGAGTTGCCGCCTCTTCATTTCAGTGGAAATACCTTTACAGGATATTTAACTACTATTTGATGAAACAAGCTAATGATTGAGATTTTACTTTAGGTTTTGAATTTAAAATGCTAATTTATACATTTTTGAAGAATATAAACTTTGTATTACATTCATCATTCATTCAACAGAAATTCATTGCATTAATAGAATGAACAGAATTTGATTAGTTTATAAAATAATAATCACCGGTTTTGCCAATAGAAAACATTACATAGGAAACATTTCATGTTGAAAATTTTAGTTTATTGCAATAAGTGCAGGTAGCTGGCGAGCCTCACAAGCATGCTAAACAATACTAATCGTCACAAATAACCAGTTACCAAATATTTGTTTTCCCCCACAAAAAAGCGCCGTAGTAAAGGTACTCGATGTAGGATACCTACTTCAGTCTTCTTATTTTTAGCGTTCATTATCTTTCTGGTAATGAAAATTGTTACGTAGAGTTAGTACCCTCTATTGAGATTATAACTTAAATCATATAAATAATATTTATGCAACTCAGTTGCTTTTGCTAAAAAAAATATTCACCAATAAATACATCATATTATCCAAAAGTAAACTTGATACATTTAGTAGCATTAGTTTTTACTTATCTATACTTGATTAAACACTTATTGTTGATCCAGCGATGTTACGGTAATGCCATTAAAGATTTTTAATTTAACGATACCTAATTTAAATAATTTAATTTAAAACTACTGACCTATCGTCGGGAATAAAACAAAAATATATTCAAATTCTCGGGTTCAATACAGACTAAGGTTGCCCTATTCATTTTTAAATTGTAGAAGATTAATCGCTCCGCAACCCGCTCCGCTCCGCTCCCCGTTGTAACCGCCGCCCGACCCCACCCCAAAGAGTTTTATGGCACTGTCCGTAGGAAGTAATTTCGTAGGTCCGACTTTTTAAGTTTTTAAGAAACTTCATTTCGCCGTCGACATTTTTCTTGCTGTTTCACAAGGTACATCCTAATCTCGCTCGTTGGAACTCCGGCTTAAGTTCATTTACTTAGATTTAACTTTGGACATACGAGTTTGGTTGTTTCAAATTTTATGACGCAGTTGGCTTTCGCTTGTTATTTATATTTTAACTTGGGTGAGAATAAGTTTTTGTTTAACCTATGTGCATGACGTAACTTAGTCTGAACTCATGTTAAACTCGTTAAATTTATTAGTCGTTATACAGATTTTTATTGTTATTTATTTATATTGGAGGTAGTCTTAATATAGTACAGGAAACAATGACTTACTCCAAGTCATTGACAGTGACAGTGACAGTTAAACTGTCACATTTATGTCATCGCAGAATTATGCGTCGACCCAAATATTTCGGAGGGAGGTCACGGGCAGCAGACAGATTTGAGCTAAGGCTTATGATATGTTGTCTGGAGAAGCGATTTTTTGGGGGTCACTGACCTATATTTAACAAGAAGAAGAAACAAGTAGAAAAAGTAGCATTATTTTAGAGTTCAGCAAGAGGACTATTTATTACCCATTTTGTAATGAAAAAGGAAAACATTACCAATAGAATGCTTTAAAAGTAAATTACTGATAACAACAATAGGCAATTTTATCATTGCTCTAGCAATTTAATTGTTCTAAGTAACAATTAGTTTCTTATAACAATGTACTTGTAATAATCATCAACAAACTTTTGCTTCAATAAAATTGTGCAAACAATTGCTGGGCCCTGAAGTTACATTTTATGTGCGTCATTTTAAACTTTTTATTATCATTATTTTACATATTTCTATGTATTCTTTGTTAATTTATTCTTTTGTTGTAACACGGAAGTAAATGTTTATAAATTGCGTTTTAGTCTCTTGATTAGAATATAAATACGTGTCTATTTTTGTTTTTGTGTAATATTTTGTATCTGAGGTGCAAAAAATATACAAAATTTCTATCAAAACGAGCGCGGTTCCAATGAATCGGTTCTGTGTATCGCATCCCGGTCAAATAAAGTACTAAATAAAATCCAATCACTTTTTATCTCGAAACACATTCAAAGTATTTTTTTTTAAATCTTTACGTTTTACTTTTCTACTTTCATCTGCCGACAAATACAATTTTCTTTCGTCAAAAACGCCCCGCTAACTACCATCCTCACTCCACTATCTCCGTTTTCGCTGCGCACACGATGCACGTTATTTGCGTCCCGATTTTAAATGCAAATACTTTTATTACTCCACATTGTTCGGGTGGGGCTATTGTAATACAAAATGGCGACTCATATTTTTGACAATCGTTAACCTGAATGTTTTATGTGGCATTGATTAACACTGAAAGGTTGAGGGCAGGTTTCTTTTATTGTTTTTTATTTATTGATCTAGAGATTCGGATAAATACATGAAATGCTTAAAATAAGTATTCGTTTTTTGACGAACAGACTACGGAAAAAGCCAATAGTTTCCCTAGGAACATCGTAATATTGGAATTAATTGGGTTAGTTACAAAGTAATTCTTAAAGATATAGGATAGTTATAATTCGTTCATTTGTTTTATTTAAAAAAAAGTCTAAACACAATCCTTATTTTTCCACTGTAACGCGTTTTGGTGCCATAATTTATCAAGAAGCAACCCAACAAATATATTTCAGTCATATTCATAAAAAAATGCCTAACTAAGTACATCACTACATAGTGTAAACCAAAGTCGCTTTCTCTGTCCCTATGTCCCTATGTATGGTAAAATTTTTAAAACTACGCACCGGATTTGGACACGGTTTTTTTGAATAGATAGAGTGATTCATGAAGTAATTTTTCATGTATAAAAAAATTGAACAGGGAAAGAAGTTTTACCTACTCCGAATTTAACGGTAAAAGCTAGTTATTTTATAAAAGATGTGTCTTCTACCTATACATTTTACGATTCTACTTGTACATTTTAATTTTCATTTATCAACTCATACACGGACACGTTGAGCGTTTCACATTATGAAGAATATGTATTTACCATAAGTCTAAACCAAAAAAGTTGCTTTGAAAACTACAATCAGCTTATGAAGTGGTAAAGTTATGAAATACAATTTATATTATATTGGGTCTCGAATAGGAGCTCCTAATTTGCAAATGCCAGTTAATTTAAGGCTACAATAGAAACAAACTACATTGCAATATTAATTACTAACTATAACAAAACCCTATACTAACTCTACCTATATAAATAATAACCATATAATTTACAGCTCAACATAAAATAATTATTATAAAATATATATGTAAAACACTGTTTATAGCTAATTTCGTAACTACCTGTGAAAACCTATCTATAAATATGTGCTGTCATAAATTATTAAATCAAATGATTGTGCTATAAATTTTCTATGAAAACAACAAAGTCTGGTGTAACAGTAAAACGGTTCTTTCATGTGAAAATGAAACAGTTTAAACGTAAATACTTTTTGGTTATCTCATTAAAATGCAGTTTATGAATTGAGAAGGAAAAAAAAGCTGTTAGGCTACTGTAAAAACCAACAAAATTGATATAGACTCGTGCAGTAAGCTCCACTCTTGTGCACTCTACACACTTCACATGTTCGGTCTCCGCGACACGAGCTGCCACCACTATCCTGCACGCATCACTAGAACACAGACCACTGTTCAGCTGTAGACACATCCAGGACATTGGTACCAACTTAGTTTTTTGTTAAACTCATAAAACTCAGAGTTTAAGCCTACTGATAAGCGATGCCGCAATTAAACAGCACTATTGTTAAATATAACACACACATACACATATTCATATACATATGAACACATTAACACACGCACACACACGTAACTGATAATTTGATATCAGCATATGTCAAGTGCAATTGATTTGAAGTTTTAGTGCACCCTAAATGCATATATTTATGAATATTGTATGTTTAATTTTAATAAGTGTGTAGAATGACAATGAATTTGACTATTTTGTATAGTAATTTAGCTGTGTCAAATTTGTTTAATTTATATAAACCTTTTTAATTTGAAATTTGGTGTCTGTATTCAGGCTGGAAGAATTATAATGACAAGTGCTTAAACGTGGGACAAAATAAAATAAAGCAAACTATGACTTTAATTCATTTGAATAATATCTTATCCATAAAGTCTTAAAAAAACCTTAAGTTCAGACAAAAACAGGATTCAAATTTTATTAAATGTTAAACTAAAAACAATCATTTATCTAATAAACTATTTTGCATAGCTTTGAAGCCACTTAAAAACTAACTAAAAATGTTGAACATAAATAAAAATTATAAAGAAAATAAGTTAGCAACACCCAAACTAGATAATGTATACAGTAAGTGTACATAAGTAGGTAGGTAACTGATAAACTAGTGTTAGGTCACATAGCCAAGGTCTAGTGCCGTATTTAACTATTTATATTGCCAACATTAGTTTTACATTTAAATTGGCAAAGGTAAGAAGTTTGACAGCAAAAAATACAGAATAGAAACAAAATAATCAATATCTTAAGTGCTTAAAAAAATAAGTTTTATGTAGTTTTGGTGGAATCTTAAAGTAGCATCAAAGAACTATTAAGTAAAACAGAATTTTCCAAATCACGACTTGTTTCTTTTGACTGTCGCTGACATTTTTAAGCTTTCTTTTCTTATCATCACAATATTGTATAAATAAATCTTTAATATGTAATTTCATGTTTCGTGACATTTGAATAGTTACAAACTGTGAGTGCTTTAACAGGATGTAACTATATCATCCTTTTTGAAAAAAAAAACCAACAAAGTTATTACTAAATGACTAATTTTTAATACTTACAATGATTATTCATCAAATCGTTGTTTGGTGATAATCAAATGATTTCTATCTTGTTATATCCTGATCTTACATTTCTGTTTGACTCGTTATTGTCAAAGATTGTGTTTGAAAGGTTGAAATTCTAAAGAGTGTCAAATATTTTTTATAATACTTGTAGCAACAAAGTTTTAATAGTTTAGTTTGTAATATAGGAGCAATAGATATGTTAAAACAACCCACTGAATGACGTTGAATTTCAATAACTAATTATTATAATAAACGAACAAACATATCGTCAGGGCCTACCTCACAACCTTGGTTTCTGCAGGAAAATACGCGATTTGCCTCAAATTACTGAAATTAACCTTTGACGCATAGAAAAATAGCAATTTGTTGGTATATACCGTCATTTGTGACCTGACAGTTTGAGAACTATTAAAAATGTTGTTCGTCATGCCAATTAACTGAGTTTCAGGTATAATAAAAACGAATAATAATAAATCTCCAGACTAACACACCAATTATGTGGCCCTAAAGTAAGTTGCAGTAAGCACTTGTGTTATAGGTACCTCATAATGGACTAGGGGAGAACCTTGTTACACCCAAACACAAGCCAATATCGAAAAACCATTTTACGAAATTGACCCGACCCGGGGATCGAACCCGAAACCATCCGCTTAGCAGTCCGTTGTACCTACCTTTATACCGCTGCGCCACAGAGGTCGTTGGTATAATATAGTTTATATTTTTTTACAACAATTGGGTGAAATAGGGAAAAGTATAAAAAATATATATATTTTTATTATTATGTTGTTGACGGCATATGTTCCGCTTGTTGGTTGCAAGCCTGTATCTGTAATATCTTGATTATTTTAAAATTTTGCATATAGGTATTATTGTTCGAGAAATAGTCTAGTGAAAGTGAAATTAGAGCTGTGTTATATTATTTTAAGAAAAAATGAAGTACCTACATAGACTAAGTACTTTTTTACACTGTCATGTGTAAACAATAAACAATAAATTATAGTTTAATTACCCAGCGTGGTGGATTACGGCTCAATGCCCTTACGCTATCCAAGAAGGAAGCTTGATTGTGTAGGCTTTGATTACAATAATAACGAATTGTTTATTAATGTTAACAGTCTTTAGTACTATAATTTAAATTATTAATTCGTTAAAAGACTGGAAAGAATAAAATCAACCACCTTCTGAGATTAGGGACTGTTTTTTTAACTGTTGGTTAAATGCTTTTCGACTGATAAGTAGTATGTTTTCAGTGCTCTCACATATCAATTGCAAAATATTCAACGTGCAATTAGAACAAATACTTATTCTTAGAAGATAATTTGTCTGACAATTAAAACCAACCCTTACAAACACAGCTTTGACGTTGGAAAAAAACTTAATTTGAAATTAAACTCATTTTAACGGGTTTTTACGCGTTTAATATATTATTTTTGATTATCCGACGTTTCGAAATTTTTCAAACTCCGAGAGTTTTATTTCAAGTAATAATGATCGCGTAAATCTAAGAAGCTACATTAAAACACTTAATGCTTGACTTAAATTGGCCCCGATTGTGCAAACACTCTCTAAAACTAAATTAAAAACATCACCGTCACTTTCCCATGCTTTGTATTAGAAAAGACAGGTACATTGGTCTCACTAGTCCACATCATTGTAAAATTTATTGAATTGGGTTCATTGTCAAACTTTCATCACAGGCTAATCATTATATTCATAAGAAATATTAAATAAATAATGTTCTACTTAAGCACATAATTAATAGAAACGAGCTTACTCTTCTTTTGTATTCAACCGAAATCTTGTCGGCCAACACTACTTCACATTTTAAGCCGAGTATTCAAACTTTCACTCCAATTTTTAACCTTTCGATAATTACTTTACATTTAAAAGTAGTCTCGAGAAAATTAAGATCCTTAGATCTTGAGAAAGTACATACTTTTCTAGTAGGTAAGTACATACCTACTAAACTATTTCTACCAGTACTAGACTCATCGTCATCAGTTTAATAGTTTACGCTTGAAAGCATTACAAAGAAAACAGTCACAATTTACATAAAAAAAGTATACTAAATTGATGGTTAATTAAGGAATCATCCACCAAATATTGCAATACCAACGAAAAATCAAAAAACCCGCGTCACAAGACTCATTCCGAGTTTCGCTAGGTCGCGCGGCCTAGTCAAAAAATCCAAAAAACCCGCGTCACAAGACTCGTTCCGAGTTTCGCTACTCGCGCGGCCTACTCGCCAAGGTCGCGGCGCGTTGACACCGATCCCGCCATGCGCCGGCGCACCACTAAACTTGATCGCAACTGGCGCTGGGTCATTGCTGCAGCTATTAGTTAGCTAAGCTAGGCTAGTGGCAAAGCCTTAATACTTCTTTAGTTTATTAGATTAAGAGATATTCTGTTTGTTTTTAGTAAGATTAAAAAGAAGAAAATATTAAGGTTTAGAGGTTTTTTTTAAAAGGAAAGCAATCGCAAGCGCAAGTGGTAAGAAAAAATGATCTATAGAAAAGACATCAACGCGTAGCTTTATTACTGAGATCAATAAAAAACTGAAACTTTTTATTTTTATAACAAATTTACTCAAACAACTATGACCTTTTTTGAAGTTTATTTCAATAGCCTTCTCTAATTTATGTAAGTAGTCCCCTTCTTATTTATTGAGATGTACAACGTTTCTACCCACTTGGTTACATTCGGTTTGTTATTTCATCATTAGTAATACAAACACACCTTTGCTATGCAAAAATAAACAAAAATCTATCGACCCAGCAAATAACCGCCTCAATCCAAGCCAAAATAAACTGTTACTTGAAGTTGAACGCACCAAATTATACCCTATTCGTTCTAACGCTTTCAAACGGCCGCTCGCTGTCTCCGTCACTCGTTCGAAATACCGTAAACTAGTTGTAGTGGGCGGGAACGTGGTTATTTTTTCACGTTAGATAACGGACCAAAGAGGTTTGAGTCCAAGCTTTGGTGACGAAAAAATGTAGCGTTCGGAATTCAAATCCTTTATTCTTCTATTTTTCTTCGCAAGGTACAATACAATTTCGACATCGGATTTCAATAAATGTAATTGGATGAATTAACAAAGTTGCAATAGGGAAAAATAAGCAGGAACTGTGTGATTATAAAACTATTTATATTCCTTTTAAGGCGAATATTCATGACAGGCATGACGGTTTAATAAGCGGCGCCATTTTGTTTTTTCCAAATAGACAAAGAATTAATCACTATGAAGCTTTGTGGTACGAAACCACAAATACACATATCATTTACTTTTGCAGTTTGTTGATGTCATAAATAATAATACTAATAATCTATTCGCTTCTTGTTTGTGTTGTTAATATTCATATTAAACTTACAAATAGTACCTAGTTATACTCCAACTTAACAAACATTTCTAACCTATTAAAAAGCTATGAATAAAGCATTAAACAGTTCTCCCTGTTAGTTAAGATCTGTCAAACTCGATTTCAATTTATATTAATAGCAACACCGGCTTCAATTATTTCAAGCTAAGACCAAACCGTAACTTAAGTGTCTATGAAAATAGCTTTAGTACTGCATTAAAAGTTAGAAGCCATTTAATCTAGGTGGCAAGGTTACGTCCTTGTTCTAGTAGATACCAAATGATAATTAATACCTCGAAATGTATAGAATTACATATCTAATTATTGTAGTTATTTGTTTAAGCTTTCAATCAACCCATTTCGATTAGATTTTGAACGATTTGTTCTAATTTCATTGAGATTTAGATTATTAAAATTATTTTTTGTAAATATTATCTATTTATTGTCAAAAAATAAGAAAATAATACCTTAAATGTGGAAAAAAAATTACAAAATCCGTTACGTGGCTTATAAAGAATTAGCAGATAAACATAGAGACGACAATATCTTAGCAATAAGTGAAGAGAAAACATGATACCTAATTGTTCCTTTAAAGGTAACTTCCCGGAGTCATAATTTTATGTTGCCTACTAAAATGGTTAAGTATTAAATAAAGTTTATAAAAATGTTTTTAAATTTATCAATAATAAGTTTAAAACCAAGCTAATATCTTGTTTTCTGCTTTACCTAGTTAAATTTGAAAAAAATCCTAAAAACATGATTTTTTACCAAAACTCCTAAATAAACAAAACTATCCCAATTCAAATGTAATTCTTCTATAACCCACCTCTGTTTATCGTATTTTCATATAATAATAATCAAAATAATAACAATTTCACTGTCCATAGACTATACTCCGCGTAGAGTGTAAACCGGTTATAACCGGATACAGGTGTTTCGTATGTAATAGCTACCTTCTACGTTTGTGCTGCGAATCTAGCCTGTGATAGTGGCAAGTCGTTTTACAATTTCATTGAGAATATCATTTGGAAATTGATCACTTTCTGCTACGAAGTTTGGGCAATGTTTTTTCAAGGAGAGGGTACTAGTGACCCGTTTGAGCTTTGCATAGGTTAATTTTCTTGTAAGTTGTTCTTAAACTGAGATTAAATATATTTACTAGTCAACCTTTTACACCTTAAGTAGGAATTGGCAGATGAAAACATACCGGATTATATTATTTGCAAATTGTCTGATATATATTTTTATCTACCTAAGTACAATAAAACGGTAAATTGATATAACATCTCAAGTTTATTTCAGTAGGGATGTGTTCCATTGACTTATTGATGTCCACAATGATTCAAATTTCAGCTGCGAAATAAAAAATATATGCGAAAAACAAACATAAGCAATCTACTTTTGACTTCATAAGAAGCTAATTACGCAGCTGTTTAAACCCAAGTGTTTAGGAACATTGTTTTTACGACTATCTGCACAAAATAATTATAATTTATATGTAGTTTGAAAAATCATATATTTGCGTGAACTTTTCATGGTCCCACATTTTTTGTATTTAAAGTATTTTTAACAAGCTTTCCGCCCTGCGATTTCACCCGCAATTAAATGGTTTTTCCCATGGCAATATCTTACGGAACCCTATTTTTCCAAAATAAATTATAGCCTATGTTACTCGTGGATGATGTAGCTTTCGAATGGTGAAAGATTTTTTTAAATCGGTCCAGTAGTATCGGAGCCTATTCATCGCAAACAAACAAACAAAAAATCAAATCTTTCCTCTTTATAATATTAGTAAAGATATAATTATATAACTACAACTTCTAAAATCACTTACTGGGCAAGTTCTATCGAGCTAACTCAACAGACTTATTTTTCCCTGAAAAACAGTTCAAGTCATATAATAAACACATAACTTCGACTATCAAACTGTAATTACATTTCTTTTCATTTCCTAGATTTAAGGAAAACCTAACACAAAACTCAGTAAACTGTCATAACCTTCTGCTCTTTAATGTCTAACACAAGTTCTGACTATATATTTAGTTTGTATTGTTTGTTTATTTCCTAAAGCCTTCAATAATCAGGAAATGTAGTCTCTACCAACGCTCTGTTGGACCTTGTAAAAGCTAGATTTTATTTTAGTAATGAATTATGTAGAATTGTGCATAAAACTTATGCACTTATTTTCAAAATAAGCAGCAATAGGGCATTTTTTTAACTTAAATCAACACAATTAAAGAAAAAATATTTATTTTATCAAACACATATTAAAATAAACATTTTTGACTATGTTTTCAAATATACGATTAGACTTTCCACCCCTACTCTCCGGTTAGCGGTGTTTAAATTCTAATTATAAAAAAGGCCGGTCAATTTTCTGTTTAGCTTCTTAAATCTTCTTCAAACATACTTGACTATCGTTTACAATGTTTTCAAACTAGAATGTAGTTGAAAATACAAAGTATTTCACTGGGCTACATTAAAATATCCGGATGTTTAATACCATTGTAAAAAACTGTGTCTAATAATTAAATAATTTAAAATGACGTTTATATTGAAAACGTCCGGTGTCATAGTTCTCATCAAATGGTTCGTGTAAAACCTTTCTTTTTTAAACATGAATAATAATCATAACAACGTTTTATTGTTTTTTGTAATGTTTCCTTTTTTGAATTACTGACTTACTGACGAATTTTGTCAATTGTAGTAGGTCGAATGTACTCGGATCATAATATAAAACGTTTTATATAAGTTAGGCTATAAGTTAACAAGAATTTTTAATCATATAAATAGAAAATACTGTTACTTTTTATTGTGAATTGTTAAAGCAACTTTTGGTGGCAATGGCTCATTCTGCTTAAGATGCACAAAAAAATTTTGCTAAATTATAAGCAAAATAATCGTATACAAAAAAAAACAAATTAATTTACTCCCCACATCTATTCAATATCAGAGGATGAAATATGTTCGTTGCTTCCATGACGTCATTCAGCAAATATTATGTCAAGGGTACATACAATGGAATCTAATCATTTGAATGCGTTTTAGTGCACTTGCATTTTAGTTATTTTCGACATTGATAACAGACAGTACCTAAAATGTTATCTTTGAGTTATTTGACTCACATTGTAACTAAAAAATATGTTAATACCTAACCTAGCTACTAAGCAATTTTACGTATTTACAGATTTTGTTTAGTGTTTTTACTTTACCTTTTATAGTAAAGTGTATATAATTTTAGCCAGCATTGCGGATTACAGCTCAGTCCTTTTCGCTATCCAAAAAGGCTTGTACCTAACTTGAAA
This sequence comes from Emmelina monodactyla, assembly GCA_916618145.1. Lineage (NCBI taxonomy): Eukaryota > Metazoa > Arthropoda > Insecta > Lepidoptera > Pterophoridae > Emmelina > Emmelina monodactyla. Next base: position 6,895,467 of record OU745324.1, read on the forward strand.
GACGTTTAAAACTGTTTTATCATCGCGGTTTGATGGCATTTTGAAAAAGCGCACCGCAATTAACTGAAAAGTTCCATTTTCAAGTTTGACATTGACACATGAAGCGTCGACCCAATTGTACCAACATACGAACATTGCTAACGAGGTGTGTATCTTTCTGACAGCTTGATAAATGAGTGCTAATTGTTCAAGTGGACTAAAATAAAAAAAACAACACATTAGTCATCTAAATTGCTTGGTAGTTAGGACGGAGTGACTTGCATTGATTGCATTTTGAAAATGGAACGTGCTTCTGTTTAGAAAAGTTTGAATGTTTGGAACTAGAATTAAAGGGTAGTTAGAAGGGTAAATAGCTTTGTTTTTTTGGATGTCACTTTTTTTTACGATAAAAAAGTAACATATGTACAAAAAATATTTAGAACAAATAGCGACTTTATTTCTTTTCGGGTGACTTAAAATTTATAGCCAGAAACCAAAAACGTATTTTAAAATAAATATGTTTATGAATTTTATTCATAATATAAACTTTAGGAATCTTCTTATTAAAAAATGTAAGTACATACATTATAGCTAAAAACCTCAAATACATAGTGTACTTACATCGTATTTTTAAGGATCAGTTAAATAAAGCTATTTCGTCTAATCCATCAGTTGCCCAAGTCATTGTTTTAAAAAAAAAGTAAAATTCCCACATATTTAGCAACCCAACCCTAACACACTAAATTTATTATTCATTCATTCATTATCACGCGTTTTATTTAATGAATAACGATTCATTCACCATTTAAACTCACTATTTTATTTTTATCTAAAAATCAACCTAAATTCTATTGCACAAAATTATCTAACAAACATTTTAGTGTCAGGGTCTCTACGACCATGTAAGTGAGGTTACATGGTGTAGCTATGTGTGTGTTATGTACAATTTGGTACATTATGTAGGTATGTAGGACCTCATTGGTGGCAGATTAGGCACAGATGTTCGCGGCACTGGCTGGCATAAAAAAGTAGGTAATGTTAGTCGAAGAAAATAAAGAATTTAAAAAAGATGAAAGGTTTTTTTTATTGAGGATGTTACTTATTCGATTACATTTAGGGCATTGTTGACAGTACATACCGTTGCATTTTACACTATATCGCAAAAGCTATAACACAACAATAAATATAGGTACATATTAAGACAAAAACATGTTGAGGGAACTAACCGCATCATAAATATTTTGATTTCGTTTTAATACCCATTTTTTTATTTTTCGTATTATTTAGACACCTAACAATAAAGTCAAAATACTTTAACTTAAAGCTCAAACCGAAAAATAGGACAAAAAATTTTCCTCACTAACTTTATGTATACTTTTTGAAGTGTTCAAAAGTTTAAATTACTTTGATCATAATAAATATACATAGTTAATGTCTCAGATCACATGCTAGGCGTGTGTTATATCCTATATCTGTATGAGGGCCGCTCTAGATTTCGTTGTGACAAATTTACATTTTAATTGTTCTACCATTTTGTTTGTATCACACATGTTAGAGTTTAACCTTCATTTAATAGAGCATTATATAGAGACACTTGTTTTGTTAATTCAGGACTAGCTATTTGTATGAAAACCTATGTTTGTTTAAGGCTTGATTTTATAAGATGAACAAAGCTTCAGGCAACTTTTTTAGGTTAGTAATTTTAAAAATCAACTAACGAGTGGTCAGGCTTTTTTAAATTAAAAATTGGGTTGCTAAACTCGACTTGTAGCAACCTACAAGAAAGATAAACCGTATTTTAAAACATGCAGCTAGAAAATTTATAGGAATAACTTTTAGGAACATTAATTTAATCTATTTGTAGATATTATGTATATACCTAGTCGAGCAATCGAACTTCCATTTTAAGCTAGCATTTGTTTCTTTGTAATACCTACACAGATTTTAGGTTCTTAAACTATAGGTATTTTTAATAAAACGCACATAAAGCAATGTTAAAACACTTTTGTTAAGAATAACAAAATAACTCGACGTCAAAGTAATTGAATACCTGAACATGTCAAGGAAAACGGGTTCAATCTCTAGCAAGGACAATCTACATACAAATATCCGCGTTAGATATCTCAACTATGTTTACTAGATGTTGCATTTAGATTCTGTGGGATTATATGAATATTATAAAGAAGTGAAATTTGTGAGTATCCAACTTGGAATTGGTTGGGGTTATCTATAAGACAACTGAACCGATTTAAAAAAAATCTGTTAGTAAGCTACTGCATTGTTTTGTGTCATACATAGGCTCGGTAATTATTTTTTATTTTCACACGAGTGGATCTGCAATAGCTAGTAACCGAATCTCCAGCCTACCACACTAACTGTATGTCCACAAACTAAGTGCTAGCTAATGTTTTAGGCATGAAATAATGAACTAAAGGAAACGTTAGTGAAGTAAAGGAAAGCAGACACAAGACAATTTAGAAATGTTATTTGATATTACCTAATATTGGATCCGGCTAAATTATGTAGGTAGCCGGATCCGGGATTTTAACAGTCCGGTAAACATATCTCTACTCTACGCAGCTCGTCAAAAACCTATGAAGTTATTTCAAGTATAACCAACAACAGCAAAATTCAAACAAGTCCAGCATTGAAATAATACCCATGTTGGTACACAAGCGGATAAATTTATCTAACAACTAAACATAAATCAAATAAATTACGCCCATTTTATCATACGAAAACCAATGTCATTTCGAGTTGTTAGTTCAAAAAATGTCTCGCTCTTATCACAAGGGAGTAAGGTTGATTATTGCGTGGTCGTTTGCACGGCACACTAGCATGAATGAAACGCACACACGCGCGCGGCTGTCACGAAATCTAGCGCATTTCTAGGTTAGATGAGACGCGGGCGCAGGTAGGGCGCGCATGCGTGCAGGGAAAATTAGGACTGGGGTTTTGTAGCATGTTATTGTGTTTGAAAATTGAAGTGTTATAAAGTAACTTAATGGGTATAAAATGAAAAGTACTTTTTACTTTAATAGTTTCTTAATCTTTTCTTAAGTTGAAGGTATGATTATTTTGTCAAACGTTTTGAATGCAAGGAACAAAATGATGAGGTTCTCTTTTGTGTGTTATAGGTATGTTAAATTATTCGTATCGTAGTGTAAAAAAATGATTAAATATAAGTGTGATATTTTCCTAATAACACGATATTCAAGCTTCCTTGGGGTTTTATCCTCGACTAAATAAGTTTTCCTGTAAGAATAACATATTTTCCTTAAAAAAATATATGTTTTATATATGTTTAAATTAAACTTGATATATATACATCAAATTATATCTCAATTTAACCAGTTGTTTTGCAAAAGCATGATTTTTGAAAATCGGCAATATTTATGACTCACTTCGTATGAGTAACATAAAACAGATTTAGCATTAAATAAAATCATATCTGCGACATAGCTTTAATCCAATTTATAAGCAATTCCAGTTTTATTTCCCGTACATAAACTTACATGCCCATAACGGGCATAATTTAAAGGCTTTGCAATTAAAGATTAAACTTGCCAGTTAAATATACCAACAACTTAGTTCGTAGTTAGTCATCTAGGCAGGAAATATGATTATGTAATAACTGGCTTGCCAGCTAAATAAATTATTTCATTTATCATGGTGTGTTTTAAAATAATCTTTATGTCATTATCTAGTATTTAATTTAATGCAATAATAATGATGGTTATTTTATCATTTGAGTTGAAACGCTGTCAGAGTCTACAAGTTTGAATTAGACGGATATTTTTTATTTCTTTAACATTAGTTATTCATTGTATTAGAATATTTAGATGACCCACAAATAGTAAAACAGTTTTCATTGCAGACGTCGAGCGAAGGGTTCCGGTTTGGCTAAGGTCGACTAATCCAGTTAAGGATATATTTTCTAAATTCGTTCATATCTAGGTGTAACTCGGATTTCCCCTAGTTCATTGTGTGCTGTTGGTTCTATGATTAGGAGACAAAATTTGGTTTAAAAATGTTGTTTAACTGATAGGTAAATTATTTTCTTGATTTATTATGTTTAATTAGAATACCTTCTTGCTGGTTAGTAGCATACATTCTTTACTTATATGATTAGGTACTTAACACGTATGTTAACTTTGTTAAGTTCTTCTTCTCGTTTACTATATAGATTAATGTTATAATTTATTTTATTTAACAATAATTCCTCAAGAGTGCGGTAAAAAAAGATTTATTTTTCAAAATATATCAAAGTACTTCGCGGATAGCGAGAACGACTGAGCCGTAATCAACCATACTAACTAACTCAGTTCATTTGATAATCCACATGATTATAAACATCCAACTACGTCAGTTCTACTAACAACTGTCCAATCCTAATAATATAAACAATATTTCACTACCCCTCCACTCTCATTATAATTTCACCTACACTACACTCAAAAAAAAACAAAAATCCCTTCAACACTCGTAACCATGGTCACAGCAGCGCGACCTTGCGCGCGAGTGGCCGCGCGGCCTAGACCGAGCGCTGTGACCCGCGCGCAGCCCCTCGCGCGACGCCGCGGATGGCAACCGAGAGAGACTGGAAATTAGCTATAGAGTGGGTAGTCTAATATTTTAAATAAGAACATACCTATAGGGGTCTAGGTGGAATTAGCTATAGAGTGTGTAGTCTTATATTTTAAATAAGAATAAAGATATAGAGTACTGGATACACAATTTGACAACGATAACAAACGGTAAAGAAGAGGGGAGGGATATTTTTTGAAAAAGAAATAGTATAGAATTTAAACGAAGGTTTTACGCAGTAAAGTAAATAAAGAGAGAGAGCTGTAGTTTATTTCTAAATTAATAGTTTCAAGTGTGTCGTAAAAACCAGTTTAGTATTAATAAGCCAGGTTACATGAAGGCTAAGGTTCAACAGGTTAACGTAAAAGAGTATTTAGAAACGTAAGAAATTTTTGTAACAAAAATTCAGTGACAAATCGCACGCAATATGACGATACTGTCAGGAAAGATAATATTAATAGACCTCCATCATAATTTTGAAGTTAAGCAAATCAACAACCCAACCCAAAATTATTAGAGTTTCACTTCAAGTAATAATAATAATAATAATAATAATAAACTCTTTATTGCAATTATAAAGGAATATACAAAATACATTGACTTAAACTATTACAATAGGTGGCCATATCGCTTTGAGCGATTTCTCCCTGGCAAACCGAAGTTAAAAGGAGACTTATGACGAATGCTTGCGGATAGGTTCTTGATTGCAATATAGTTAAATAACAATAATAAGATAATGAATACATAAATAAGTAAGTATATAATATTAATACACGAACGTATATACGTTATATATAAAATATATAATACTAATACATACAGAATACATGTAGCAAATCTATAACTAATAAAATACATACCTAAAATATAAATATATATAAATAAAAATATATCAAATATATATATTATAAATAAAAGTTAATATAATCAACTATTCACATAGGGCAAGGAAGTGTTCATATAAAAGTTTTTTGAAAGAATCTATATTTGCAGCTTTCTGTATGGAAACAGGCAAGACGTTCCATAGTTTTATAGCTTCTACAGTGAATGACTTGCTGTAGAAGTTGGTATGGCATAAAGGAGTGGTAAGAGTTAACCTATTGGCAGAACGTAGATTGCGATCATGGTTATCTGTAAGGTACGAGAAGTTTTGTTTCAAATACCCCGGGGTTCTAGGATCAAACAAGATACGGTATAGAAGGGCGAGGATGTGAGCATTCCGGCGAAAGCGGATAGGGAGCCACTTGAGCGTCTTACGAAATTCGGAGACATGATCATACTTTCGTATGCCAAATATAAACCGGATGGTAAGATTTTGGAGACGTTCAAGCTTATCTAGTTGCTGTTCCGTTATGTCAGTAAAGCAAACATCTGCGTAGTCAAGGATAGGAAGCAGAATAGATTGGGCAAGCATAATTTTGGTGGATACAGGTAAAAAGTTTTTGAACCTTTTGAGGCTACCATTAGCAGCAAACATCCGTTTGCTGATGTCATCAATGTGGGCATTCCAAGACATGGTGCTATCGAAAATTAAGCCAAGGTTCTTAACAGTATTACTGTAAGAAATATCAAGATTTCCGAAATTGACTGCAGGCAAATCATCAGTGTTAATTCTTTCAATCAGTTTCGTACTACCTATAATGATAACTTTAGTCTTTTTTGGATTAATCTTTAAAGCGAATTGCTTACCCCAGTCAGCAATAATGTTGAGGTCATCATTAATAGAAGTGATCGCATAATGAAGGTTGTTTATATCAGAATGTTTGTAAATTTGGAGATCGTCTGCATACAGATGGTAGAGAGAAGATATTTTGGAAGTAATCGAACTGATGAAGATAGAAAAGAGAAGAGGAGACAGCACGCCACCTTGAGGTACACCGGCATCAAGAGAACACCAAGTTGAAAACGTATCTTCAACGCGTATGCGTTGTCGACGGCCATGTAAGTAGCTGCGAAACCAGTTGGTCGCAGCTGGAGAAAAATTGATAGAGTCGAGAACAGTCAGTAAAATGTCAAAGTCAACACTGTTAAAGGCATTGCTGAAGTCAAGGAGAGTCATAATAGTTACTTGTCTATCTTCCATTTTCAGGCGAATGTCGTCAGCAATTTTTACGAGCGCAGTAACAGTGCTATGTCCAGGTCGGAATCCAGACTGAAAAGGATTAAGGAGGTTGTTGGAAAGAAGGAAATTATTGAGTTGTTTGGAAACTAGGCGTTCAAGGACTTTAGAGAGAAAAGGAAGGATTGAAATAGGACGGTAGTCAGAAAAGGAAGCAGGCGAGGATTTTTTTGGAAGGGGAATGAGATTGGCATCTTTCCAGAGGCAAGGAAAAACACCAGTTTTAATGGAATTGTTGAAGATGTTAGTTATTACTGGAGCCAATATCTCTAGAAGCGGTAGTATCATGTTTCGGCTAATATTGTCAGTTCCAATAGCGCTTGAGGTAATGGCTGTAATAGCTTTTTTAACATCAGTCTCAACAAATGGGCATAATGCAAATTCCGGGAAATTTGGAGAAGGTAAGGAAGACAGATGATTTAGGGTAGTCGATTTTATATTTGGATCACAGGGAATGGAGGAGGAAAAATGACGATTAAGGTTATTTAAGTCAAGGTCAGCGGGGAGTTGATTGTCAGACCGTTTGCCGGCGCCTAAATTTTTCAGAAATTTCCAGACCCGTTTGGGATCTGGATCATCAACAGACATGTGGATGTGGCGACGCTGTGCATCTCTACACATTGTATTACAGCGATTTCGAAGAGATTTATACCTAGTACGATTAAGTTCAGAAGGGTTATTTTTGAATTTAGATTTGGCACGATTGCGTTGTAACATCATGTCTTTAATACTTTTCGTCAGCCATGGAGCCGGTGGATGTCGGAGTTTGATTGGGCGTATAGGAGCATGTTTATCATAAAGTTGTATCAGGTTATGAGTAAGATGCTGAACTTGCTCGTCTACGCTTGGCAGTGACTCAACCGAGCCCCAATCTATACCAGCAGCATCACGCAAAAGTTGATCAAGTGCTATACCACCAAAATTACGCTGCAGAAGGATACGGGGTTTGGTCTTTGGAGGACGAATTTTGTAGGATAGGTAAAGGAGGTCGTGGTAGGAAAATGCATCGGCACTGTATTGACCGTGGTCGTATACATGCTCAGGACAGGAAACAATTTTTAGGTCAAGAAGGGAGGGAACACAATTGGGATAGAAATGTGTAGGATTACTAGTGGATAGGAAATGTAGGTTGCAGGAATTGACTATAGAACACAGTTTTCTTGAACGGGAGTCATTTTTAATTAAGCAAGTGTTTAGATCACCCATAAGAATAAAGTGGTCGTAGGAAGGTAGGAGCTGCATCAAAGTACTCTCAAAGTTATCAAAGTAATTAATAGTCGCGTTTGGACTATAAATAACACCTAAGAGTACTTTGGTGTGTGAAAGGGTAATTTCTACAAACAGATGTTCCGCTGATTGACTAGGATCAGAGTGAGACGATATGCTGACGACTGAATAAGGAATTTTGGACCTCAAGTAGATTGCCACACCACCTCCAGTACGATCCGGACGATCGTTTCGGAGTAAGTGGAATCCAGGGAGAGCATAAGAAGTGGAAGGGAGACAGGGACGTAACCATGACTCAGAGACTAGGATTGCGTGGATGTTACAATTGGGAAAGGATGTCAGCATATCAGAGAAGTGTGCCGGAATACTCTGGGCATTTATATATATAACATTGAAATTATTAGGACAGTTAGAAAAACAGGAATTTAGGGAAGAAGAAAGTGATGGGGTACTGTGAAAACTATCGTAACTTATTTCAGAAGAACCTGATGAACATGTGTCAAAATTGTCTGCATTTATGTCAATAGATGTATTCATAAAGTATATTAAATATAAATATAATACAATATTAAATAAACTAAATAATAAAAATATATATGTACCTACTTATTTGCAAGTGTATGAACCATACCAGCAATTCATATTACAACTTAACTTAAATAATAATACTAGATTTAAGAAAACATAACAAAATAAAAACTTGAATAATTGAAAACAAAGCTAATGGAATCAACCAAAATAATAATAATTAAAAAAGAGAAAAATATATAAAATAATAACAAACTTTTTTTTTTTTTTAATAATAACAGAATTGTCTGTTGTTGTTGTTGAAAAAAAAATACCAACATTATAATAATACAGGTCTGACTTACAAAGCCAGTGTTCCATGAGAATGGAGGAGTCAGAGGTTTAAGGTTAGCTTTCTACGGAACATCGGGATTCTTGTATTGAGAGGCAGTCGGTGTTTTGGGAAACAAACTTTTACTTTGACATCAATTCCACGCCTTTAACTGTGTCAATACTGGAGAAATAGTTGAATTTTGGTTTCATTTACTCTTGATTTTTACACGTTATTTCTAAGTTGGTCTATGTTAATATTATTAAATGAATGTATAAAACAGGGCCTAAGTAGTTGTTCTACTTGAAAGTAGGTGCTTGCAAATGTCTTTAGACTCATACATTAAGAGAAAATAAAAAGCATTTAATTAAGTTAATTTAAAACAAATACAAATTTACATTTTTTTTTAAGTCTTAGTCGTGGCTTTTTCTGTCATTTTTATGTATGTATACACTAAAAATAACATTAATTTTACCATCTGCATCAGAAAATCTTTGATCCCAGTTTCCAATTTAAAATAAATTTCGCCATCAAACACGAGTAGGTAATCTTCTAGAATTTTATAAGCTCGCCACGACAAAAGAACTTAATTTATGTAATTCGTAACGCGTCATCATTGTTGTTGCCGGCCATCTTGAAATTTTGCGCGCGCTTCCAACTGTCATTACGTAGACAGTGATGCCAACTTTGAAATTACAAGGTATGGGCGCGTTCAGATATTAAATTGCTAGTTCCAAAGTTCAATGTACGGTTTGAAAATAGTTTCTAATTGAAGATTGTCAAGCAATTCGGGACACTTATATTTTTTATCAATTCCACAGTAAATTTTATATCTCACACCTATGGTTTCACTCGTTTAGAATAAATAAAATATCTTAAATCACTGCCTGATAACGTAGCTTTCTGTAAGTCAAATACTTTTAAAATCGGTTCAATAGTTCCAGAGATTACCCCGAACATACAAACATAACCTTTTCATATCATCCATAAATCGATAGCCGCCTCACATTTATGTTAATCCCGGAATTTTCCAATCAAAAACTCTGAGTCAATATCATTTTGCAAAAACCTATAAACCTCAAAACTCCGTGCAACTAATTCCAACAATTCCAATCTAAATAGTTTGTACAGTTTTGTTGTCAACGATGGTAGACAACCTCTTTGCATGGAACCGACCGCATCGACAGGACATTATTAAAATAGTTTATATATATTTTACTGGTGGCCGCCCGCGACTCCGTTCGCGTAAGTCGGTTTCCCGGAATGAGATATTTTCCCGCGTTAAAAAGTACCCTATGTGCTATTCTAATGTATAACCTATATTACTGTAAAGTTTCATTCAAATCCGTTCAGAAGTTTTTACGTGGAAGAGTAACAAACATTCACACATACTCACAAACTTTCACGTTTATAATATTAGTAGGATGCAATATTGGTCATTGGTTACGTAAGGCACACCTGGCGGGGAGTCATAGCTTTGTATTTGGTATTTCTTATATTAAACAAAGTGTTAGTAGACTGTGAGTGTAATTCATGTGTTGGGATTTGTTTTAGAATAATATTTTGAGATTGAGATTAAGTTTTTTTTGTAGGCGATAGGTTTTTGTTAGAAAATTTTACTGTATTTAAACAAACTGCCTTAAAGTATTTTAAAATTTAAAGAGCAAGTTAAGCTAAGTAATGTAAATTTCCAAATAATAGAAAGTAGTTATATATAACATACTTTTTTTGTATAGGTGTCGAAAAAGAACCTAATAATATAACTAAGTTTAGACATACGTATGTCAATAGAGTCAAATCCCACTGTTATTAAATAAAATAGCTTTAAAATTTCGTTAGTCTGTTTATAGTATGAAAATCTATTAAATCAAGCATTGAATTGCTAAAACCAAAACCAAACTTTCGAATTGCATAAGACTGATTTACAAAACGAGAAATTAAATTAACAACCATATGTACATTTATTTTTGTAACGAAATTACTTTGAACGCCTATTAGCTAGTTTTGACCTTTCTAGATCATTATAAATTAGAAGTAAATCTCTTCTGATTATCTTCTTGCTACGCTGCGATGTACTACGGCAACCGTAGAGCGTAGCAAGATGCTACGGAAAAGAATTACCCAAGAAAAGAGATTTGCAAAGAAATTCTAAGAAAAAGTTATTAGAAAATATTTTTCCTTCAACTAATAACCATTTTTTTATTCAATTTGAAGTATTTTAAGTTTGTAATTTTCATGCAAAAACTTAATTGCAGTGTTTTTATTGGTTAATAAAATTCCTGCTTAATCAATCATGATTAAAGATCGAAAGGATACCATAAAACATTTGAACTCTAATAGTCCGTTACCATTTATAACGCCATTAACATTCACAGTTCTGAGTATTATTGCAGAAAAATAGTAAAAACCATCACCCTGTATCAGTTAATTACACCCTGTATAAGGAAACGAATTATCCACGACTGAATGCGTCTCTTGGATGTTTGGAATTTAAATTTAAATATTTACGGTGTAAAATATTATTTTTATTACCTTTTTTATTATTAGTTTATTGAATTTGTTTCCTAAAATGTTGGCTCTGTTAAAGGATACAGGGTTTTTGAGTCCAAAATGTTAATTATTCAGAGGCTAAATATTTTCTAGTAATTTTTTTTTCTTTAATGAAAAACGCACTAAATAACAATGATTGAAGAAATTAAATTGCATTGTCATTCGTTTAATAGGTTTCAAAAATCGCGAATTTTGTGTTTTTGCATATTTAAGTCTTCATTAATAGGTAAGCCTGACGTTATATTAGCATCATTATCATCATTACATAGTATAAATCCAAGTCGCTAATTCTGTCTGTTTGTATGTTTGTCCGCTAACTCCTAAACTAAGTAACGGATTTTAATTCGGGTTTTGCCATCTGTTAGGTATTTTTTTCATATAAATTTGTCGATGAGGAACATTCAATAAAGTTTTTTTAAAGTTAGCTAAAATTCAATGTTTCCTGAACAAGTCGGCCAAAAATACACCACTGCGAAGCGTGGGCGGGTCGCTAGTATTTTTATAAATAGATGCGATTTGTACTAAATAAACAACTGACTTAATTTTATGTTTTCTTCTTGTAAACTTACTTTCAAACACGATGTAAATATTGTTTGCGAAATAAATCAATGAAATGAAATGAATCTAAGGAATCGGAAGCGTCAATCACTGCATTTAACGCTCAAAGCTTTTGCAATAGGGAGTTAACTATACTTTATTAGCTATATTTTTTTATATTCACCTTTTTATTCGTAAACATTTCCAACCTATATTTGGTTAAAATGTGTTTTGACTCAGTTTTACTAATAAAGGTTTAAATGTGATCATGAATAAGGCCACAGGTCTATATTTTAATTATTCAAAGCAATGTTGGAGACATATTTCATTCAATTTATTGAAAAATGTAGTTAGAATGTGACATTAGCACGTTTACAAGGCAATGTAATGAATTAATGTGACTTCTGAAACTAGTCTTAACACAATAATGTTAGATAAATACATTGGAAGCTGTATAGTAGCTCATAAGTTTTATCGTTTATAGTAATTAATACTACCCTACTACACTACCTCAAATATTTAAAATAATGGATGACCGTATAAAATATGGTTATTTTTTAGGAATTTTACCTTTCGGATACCATGATCAGACTTAGACATATTTTATTGGTAAAAATATTTATAATTTAACAAAAAATTGGTAAAACCAAGTATAAATATAAAATAAATAATAAAAAATAATAAATTAAAATGTCAATGAATGTAAAATACGTAAAAATATTTACAGAAAGTCATTAAATTATATTTTTTTGTTGCAAAAACAGTTTTATAAATACCATGGTAAGCCGAATCCCTCTCTGCGTCTCAATAAACTAACTGTTAATAAGAAACTGATAGAAACAGTTAGATCAAACGACACAAAACTAAACTGTTTGCTTAGTTCTACCAGTTGTCAAGATTTAAACTAACTATAAATAAAGATCATGAATCCGTATATATTTATGTAACTAGGAGAGGACCCGCTAAGATACAACTATATTAAACGTTAACGATCATAACTATATTCAAACAAATTGTTTCTATTCATTTCTAATATTATTTTTCCCATAAAAACAATTACAAAAAGCTATACTCTTCAAACGCCATCTTGCATGCGCCAGAGTTCCTAGCTCACGCCGTTTATTTTCTAAATAGTCGAACACATGCCTATACCTACACCTGCCCTCAAAACAGCTGTTTCTACCCTCGTTTGTCTATTACTACATATTAAACACATTTCGAAATTTAACTTATAGTTAATTCACACATTGCTGTGTTCAATAAAAAGTTTTTTTTTTAATAATTGAAATAACTAGCAATCGATAGCAGTAATATGTGGCAACACAATTATTATTGATTATGGCAAGCTCGATGTATAATTTAGCAAATTCTATTCGCATTTTTTGCAAATGATTGTTGTTGATGAACTATTTGAGTTGTTTTTTCATTATTTCAAACGTTTTAATGGACAAGAGGCGTAGCACATGTGTATAATTTTTTTTTTATATTTTTTTTTTATTATTACAGTTATTATTTTAATAAAGTAAGCTACCTACCTATATTATTTTTACCTAACCTATAAACACATAAATATTTGTTTATAGGTTTATTTTTAAAGATGTTTACAGTTATTATTTTAATAAAATAAATAGGTACCTGCCTATTTTATTTTTATAGCTCATATTTGTCAACTATAAAAAATAATTAAAGAAGACAGATTGTTATTCAGTATAAGGTAGTTTTCTAACTGACCATGCCCTTACAAGGTCCTGTAGAAGACATATTAAAAATTGAAATAGCAACTTGCGTGCAACGACCCATAGGCACAAAAAAAATAGAAGCTCCACACAGCGAATTGCAAATTAGATCTTAACGCGATAATTTTAAAGTACTATTTCGAATAAACATTAATACGGCAGATGTTCAAAACGCAGATTAGGGGAACTAAGGTATAAAAACTGGTCAGCCAATCGCGCCCTAGCTCGGTAGCCCGTCTCTTTCACACGCGATCGCACTTTTCTTTCTAATGCTCATATATTTTTTGCCATCTTATTCTAATTCAGCATTCAAATGGTGCATTTGATCCAGGGGTACGCAACCTTGTGTGTTTTTTGCTCTACTTTTCATTATTCGCTTTACATAATAACAGTACAGTGTGCGTTTTGCATTCATTGTATGATAATTTGGTAAACGTATGGAAACTATTTTGTTCGTGATGATTACGTTTTTATTTAATGGCAACGTTTTGATAAATGTCGTTTTTATTTTTCCATGGCTATGTATACTTAGGTAGTGTTTGCGTGTGGCTCGATTGGGGCGCTTGATAAACAATGTTTGTACGTAAATATAATATACTTTTTGCTAAATTCTTTCATGTTTCATTAGGTACTCAATCCATTGCTATTTTCACGTCAGAATAAAAGCCAATTATGAATTAATTAACACATTTTCGCATTCCTTTCTGACGTAATTCTATTCAATTATATTCTTACTTACGGTGGGTACAACTTTTTGAAAATAAGTACTAAGGTGATTATTTTAATTTGAATTCTCAAGAACATTATTTTACAGCTTTATTTATAAAACACACATCGATTTTATTAAACTAAATATATTGGTAATATTTTTTAACTTTCTCACCAAACTTGTTTCTAGACATTTTAAATATGTTTAACCTTTAACTTAATAAGTATTAATAGCCTAGATAAATATAAATGGTACCTACATCGAGAGGAAGTCATATAAGACACTGCATCCGGTCTCGCATTGTCTCAAGATTTAAGCCTGGTATCTGATGACATATTTCTCGGCCACCATTGTTTTTTATCTTTTAGTTATTGAATAACACTGATAATTAATAACAAGTTTTTGTTACCTTTTAACGAAACTAAGTCGACCAGTCGTGTCAAGGTTATTATGAAAAAAATAAAGCAGCACAAGTACTACAAATTTGCCTCTCAAAAAAAAAAAAAAAAAAAAACAAGTGACGCAACATCTCACTGGTATCTAATCGTTAAAGAATCATAGGAATGGCGTCTTGTCTTCTAAGTTGCGTTGTTTTTTCTAGCACCAGGCCCGAGATGGAGTTTTATTTAATAATGATAATTAAATAGGAATAATGCGAACAATTCAGTCAGCATTCGTGATGTTCCGAACAAGGACGCGCAGTGTTTCCGCGTTGAATCATTTAGTGTGCGGCGGGGGGCGCGGGGCAGCGGGGGGGGCGGCGCGGGGGGGTACTGCGACGCGGTGTCGACTCTGTTTATTGCATGTTTTATTTATTTAGTCGAATTAAATTGCATGTTTTTGTTAATTATGATTATTGCTAAGGTATTATTTATTATTAACCATTTTACACTTAAAGGTTTAATAACTACTTCCTAAGTTGTACTCGAAAACTAGAATTTTCGGACAAACAAGTATTTTTCTCCATATACCTAATTTCTTCCACTCTCCTATAGCAGTTTCTCCATTTTGTTTTTTATCAAATAGTTTTTCAATATAATATTTTTTTTATATTTTTTATGTTTTTCCCGCGCCCGCCTATTCCCTGGCCCCGCACGACACACACACAGACACGCATGACTCAGGCGACCTTGCAGTCTGCGTCTAATCACAATTTTAAACCAATCGGTAGTCCTCACACGAATGTGCCAAGTCCTTTGTTTATTTAAAGTTATTTTATCAGTCACGCCACTAAATACTGTCCACTTTAATAATTGGACGTGATGTTATCTAAAAAGCTGATAGTAGTTATGGTTTAGGTAATAAATTGCTCATCAAAAAACATATTATAGGACGGAAGTATATTTTTATCTCATTTTAAGTACTCTAAAACTATTCAGAGTTATTTTATAATAACATAATGTAAATTCTAATTAAATTTTAACAAAAAAATGTTTTTTTTGTTTTCTTTTAATCTAAGAGGCATGAGAATATTTTCTTATTAAGTAGGTACTTAAATATGCTATAACCTTCACACAAATCTGTCATTTTGCTAACAATAAAGTGATTCTATTTTTTGACGCGGCCCGTCAACGTTTTAATAATATAATAGTTTATGAAAAATGTATAAGCCGATAATCCTTTATCGCTGAAAACTTTAACACGAATCTTTAAATCACGCTATATCAGAAATCTTTTTGTATTACATTTTTTCTATTACCATTTCACAGACATAAAAAAACCAACGGAAAATTGTTTACTATCCCTGTTTTTTTTCTTATAATACGAAATAATTTCTTAATGTGTTTTTAATGAGTTTCAAAGCTAATTCTCAATATAAATTCATGATTGTGCCTCTCATGTTATTTCTTGGCTCTCCCATCATTAATTTCAATTAGATAATCTATCAAAAGTATTATTATTTCGCCATTTCTAAACGTCATTACTCTGACAGATTTACGTGAAATCACTTGCGAGTAGGGACTACAATAAATATGTAATGTATGGTTGGCAGAATAGGGTTTATATTTAAGGAGAATAAAGCAATGTGCATCTAAAATTTTTACTATGTGCCTAATGTTGTTTTAATATAGAAAAATTGATACAAATACTAGATCGTGGCAATCAAGCCTATTTATACATTTAGCTGCAAAGATTAGTTCAAAATTTGAAATTTTATATGGGTAGTACCTACTTTGGTACGTTTTTTTTATTAAAACAAAAACTATGAATAAACCAATTCGTTTCCGATCTAAATGTTTATTAAGTTGTGCTGACTTTTACTAGAGTTATAAAAGTTCATCGGCATACCTTCATATATAATTAAAATATGAACCACCGAGTCGTCGCGCTTCGCTTCCCCACCTTACTTTTGTTGTTATGGTTAAATTTTTATACCCAGTTAGATACATAATTATATAGCGAGGCCATTACGCCTTAAGAAATTGGCGCTTTTCCGTTTACAACCATTTTTTAATTATTTCTTAATTATAGTTTGCAGACGGGTCTTAGTATCTATAGATTTATTATCAAGCTAGTTCATTAACAAACTTTAATAGATTAATACAATAATGTCGGTAGATAAGTACGACATTTATTTAACTAAAAAATGTTTTTAATTTAAAAAATAAATCAAAAATAATTCAAAAAACAATTAATAAATTTCCGCATTGGCAATGTTGATCACACCTGATCCGTTTTCAATATTTTTTGCCGCCGCATGCTAATTCGACTATGATTGCCGATCAAATCTTCGCGCTCGATGATTTTAACATCTTCGCTAACAATTTTAATATGCAAAACGCGTATTTTGCATATAGACTTTTTTAGTTTAATGTCCATTAGCTCGAACTGAATAAAGTGGAAAAAAACATATAGAAAAGGTGTTGTGAAAGAGTTTATCTTCTTTATCGATTAGTTTTTTGTTATTAAGTTCTTTGTATTTTTTTGAATGATATTTCTTGATATTAAAATTAATATTCTGTAATTAGTAAACAGGAAAGTTACAGAGCCACGCAGTGAGTTTTATTGTTTTTACACATTACGTTTCATTTTAGAAAAAAAAATACCACGGTTTACAGTGTTTTCATGTATAGTTACTTGGATCGATCAATGCAGTATTTGAAAGCCTTGGATAAAACATTTTATATATTTTTTGTCCATTTTTAATACGGCTTTCTTTCGTGCACTTACGAGTAGGTATCTATCCAAAATCATTACATAGTATAAATCCAAGTCGCTAATTCTGTCTGTTTGTATGTTTGTCCGCTAACTCCTCCTAAACCACTAAACAGATTTTATTGCGGTTTTCACCATCTTTTAGGATATTTTCTCATTTAAATGAGTAAATAAAGAACAATTAAGAAAAAGTAAAAGAAGAACAATTAAGAAAAAGTAAAAAGTTTTAAATCAGCTAAAATTCCTTGTTTCGGGAACAAGTCGGCCAAAATTACACCATTGCGAAGGGTGGCGGGTCGCTAGTACTGTATAAGAATCTAATACCCAAGTTCGCGATTGAAGACAAAAACTGTCAATGAATCCATTTATGACTTTCTTAGCTCCTAAGATATAAGAACAACAATGGTAAAACGTCATATTAAGTATACTAACTTATCTAAATAGGTAAATAAAAATTAAAATATCGAATACGTATATTATGAGTAACTGCATTTAGTGATAGCGGGTTTTTTACTATAAGTTGAGTCAGGCATATTTATTAAAACTATCCTTTAATAACCACAAATGAGTACATCCTTAATGCGGTAACTTGATAGACAATTCGACTGAGACATTACAGTAATAGATTATTTATTTAATAATGCTACTCTTTGTTACAATATAGCAAGTTAATTTAATAAGAACACGACTTTAACAATGAAAATAAATAATTTTAAGAATGAGCTTGTAAACGGTATTAATATATTTTTTGTTAGTTAAAACTATTTTTCTAGTGTGCAAAACTAGCAGCTGTAGTAAAATTGCTTTTCAATTTTTCCAGGTCTAGAACGGGTGGCAGAGGAGTTGATGGGTCGAAGAAAATGGAAACTCTATCAAGACGCGTTAATACCAAAACAAGCCGACGAGCAGCCATCCGAAGAAGAATCAATGCCGGCCACCGACCACGCGCCCGCGCTGAAGATCAAAACCATCGAACAAATCAACCGGCCCGACGACGAGAAACAGGGAACAGAGGAGAAACGGCCGGAGACCATCCTAGAACGGCTGATCAAGACGCCAGCCACGCAGCCCAAGCTGGAGCTGCAGGAAGACCCCGCCGACTGGAAGCCGGCCGATAAATGCTACTTCTGCGTCGACGGCCAGGACGAGGGGCCGGCGGCGGGCGGCGCCACCGTGAGTACCGCCTTTGATCACCATTTTTGGCACAGGCCACTTCCGTGAGATAACGTTCATCCTCTCACGCTATTACCTTTTTTAATAGATACTGGCCGCAAACACGAACGGTTATCCGACTTTTTGGCATGCGATTGTCGAGACGGTTCTCGTGGACGGATTTATTGCCTTGAAAAGTTCATTCTTAATTCGTTTTTAACGCCACTTTATTTTAAGTAACTTAATGAATTTTGCTCGATAGCTGTTAAGCTATTTAATAAAAAAAAAACACTGACATTTTACAGCTTAAATAAACACACGCCTTGCTGCATATTTCAATCAAATTGAGGACTTCTCCAGTACACTTTTTAAACGTTCATTAAATGCGACTGTCAATAATCTAGGTGTAAAAGTGAACGAACCTATTTGAACCTATTTCGTGTCCAAAAGAAAGTGTGATTAGCATACAGTATCGGAACTAGCCCAGCTGTCATAGCGGGTGACACACACAATAGAGTTTGATGACTTTTGGTACGTTTCACTGACATATAGACTGTATGTAGAGGCAGGAAATTTGGAACAGGTTTTAACGAACTAACGTAGATTTAGACTTTTTTAGAGGAGTTGCCAAGCCTGCTTAAGAAAAAAAAGCTAGAAGCTTCAGAACTTAGAATTATATTTTTTTATATTAAAGATGAAATAGATTACATACAGATCAATTCGCATAAATAGTATTTTAACATGAATAAAACTCAAATACTAGTTAAAAATTAATAAAACCTGATGAAGAGCGTCTTGTAAAAAGTAGTTTGATATTACAGTTCAATATCGAATTACATTTTAGAAGTTCTTTTCTTTTAGTTATATCTGCTACTTATGATGTATATTTTTGTTTTTTTTTCTCTAAAGATTACTATGCCACTTCTTTTTCTTTTTAGTATCATATTTTCAATTAATTTAATAAACAAATAGTCTTGTTAAGTATTGCAAGTAACTAGGTTTAGTTCCTCTACATTTTAACTAACTTCTAAAAGATATATCGCTAACTGGAATAGACATTTTTTCTAGTTTTTTGGTACCGAAAGTTTCAAAAATTAGCTACTTATTTAACGTATACATTACTAAACTTTCTCAAAATATGAATTCATGTTTAATGGTGGTAAATAAATTAATAAATAAACTTCCAGAAAGTTTATAAATTTGAAGATTGTCTTATAACCGTATCATGTTTGGCTTAATATTAATAGTTTAAATTATAGTTGTTGGCTCTTCCATTATAGGCCTTTTTACCTTAATAAAAACGAACTTAAAATTTAAGTTTTAAATTCGTATATCATTTGCAAAAAAAAAGTTCTTCCTTTTGTTTATTTTTTATAAACACTTATATATACATCGCGTACCTACATGAAATAAAATGCTTAATATACCTTTATAGATATGTGTAGTAATAAGTAAATAAGTGAGCCATAACACTTGAGTCAAAATATTATTAATGCTTCCATGGTTTAAATGAGCAAATGCGTCATACATAATTGGTATTCTCAAATCAAATATGACATTAGAATAACGTCACTGTCACCTTGACATTTGATAATAATACTGCTAGATATGGGTATAGTCATTGATTAGTAATTTTGTAAATATACCTGTTTTGTTAGAAACAATATACCTATCCTATAGAATTTCAATTATAATTTAGTTATAAAGATTTCAAATGCTATTGCTTCATGCGTCTTTTAAAATATTTTTTTACTTTTTGGTTTCCGAAAGAATATTTTTTTTCTATTTTAATTTTGTCTCTTCGTTGTGATATTATGTATGTTTTATAATCTAAAGGTCCAATGACCTTCCTTTTATAATAAATAGAAAAAAACGTTTGGGAAAATTCCGATGTCATTACTTAATTATATGCTTATAATGTTAATTATTAAAAAAATAACAGATATCAATTTCAAATAGGTAAGTTATATTTATATACTAGTATATTTTGAATATATTTAAAAATGTATAGACACAAAACAGAATACCTATTGTTTTTTTTTTGTCAAATAAGTGATCAAGGTTGTAAAATTCCACAGTTTAGGACAATAACCCACCGCGGAATCCGAACCCACTGTACCGTTTGAAGCCATTTAAATAGTTTTCCCATAACTAAATACAGTTTCGGACTAATAATAAAAACAGGCACTGGGAATGTCTGTATGTTGAACTTTTATTGTATAGTGATGTTCCCATGTAAGGGGCAATCAAATCAAAATTATTGTTTACGACAAAAACCGAGGAAAGACGAGAAAGTTGTCATTCGGAGCCGTGGTATTACAGCGTTTGTTGATTACGGGTTGACTGTTTGAATGCTGACTTTTAAATGTATGGGTTTTTAAGGTTAAGGAGGGTTTAAATTAACAAAAAATAAACAAAATATGTAATAAGAATAAGTTAAAAAAATAATAATAAAAAAACTACAATAAAAATAACAAAAACTAAGATCTTTGTTTTCATTAAAAAACTCATTGTTCTAATTAAAAAAGCGCGTCTATTAAAAATGGTGTGGTGGTTGAAAACAATCCTCTATGTGCATCACATTTCTAATCATTGTCTGGGTTTAATTACACTTTATTGTAAACCCTTTACTACAATAGCAATTATTTACTACAGTCTAAACCAGGCTTAGCCTCCACCAACGACACTAGACCTCTAATAACGTACAAACTGCTCACAATGGCGGCTCCATCACACTGGTTTGCCTCAACATAGTTTCAATTCGACAAACAATACCATATCCATTTTCTACTGCTCCATGTCAAAGTAGAAAAGTCCGTATTTTGATTAATACGCGTGAAAGAGACGGTGCACGAACCTCGGCTCAAATTGAACTTTATTTCGTGATGATAAGGTTGTTTTTAGCTTTCACGGGTGGTTACTGAAATGGTGTGTAGGCGTATAGCATGAAAAGTAGGCAGTGGTGGAACAGAAGATGGCATGGAGAGGCCTTTGTGATAAAAGAGGGTGGAGGGCTTTAACGTTATAGTGCGAGAGTGGAGTGTAGTGGCTCGGATGGGAAAAGCCGTTTTTCGTTTCATTGGGTTTCAATTGGTAGAGCTGAGGCTTTAATTGAAAAGTTAGAGCTTATTTTTATGAACTATATTCCCAATGTTTTTTTGGGTATAGTAATTTAGTTTGTTTTTAAGGAAAAGGAAATGTCGTTGTAAGAAAACTTTCATAGCTTTTTTTTATATTTCATCAGCTCCAAATTTCACATTTTCATCTAAAAAAAAAACCCATCAGTATCACATAAACGCACGTAAAAATCCAACGCGTGAAGTCGACTCCACCGCCGCGGCTATCCGATCAGTTAAACTGCATAGGCCGGACAGAAAAGCCTATAGGGGCGGTCCGCAGAGGGTGGCAACCTCGGAAAATTCACCAGAACCCACCCCTCGCTGGAAAACACGTGCATCCAAATAACGTCAGTGTGTATGAATACCTTTGCCTTTACTAATCAGCGCGGCGCGAAAAAAAAAAAGCCCGCGTCAAATCTCATTCCGAACCGCGCTTTTTAAACGGTTGTTTTTTTTTAATCACAGGCAAAGGCGTAAATGAGAAACAGCTTTGTTGTTCAAGTGTTATTATTTTTTGTGCGCGATGGATGAGAAGCCAGAATGAGGCTATTTCATGGTTAGTTGGGGCTTTTTTGTCGAGTGTGAGCCTAGCCGGTAAAGTGCCTTTGAAATAACTCGGATGAAAAAATATGGATAGTGCTGAATGTTAATTATTATTGGTTTTAATCTGTTACCTACGCAGGTTTTTGTACAAGAAACAGGTTTCCATTTTGCTCGTTAATTTTTTACCTTTTTTTTAATAACAAAACACAATTTTTATTATTGTTTTTTATCTATGTTACGATAAACATCAGCTCTATCACGCTTTAATTTATAACTAGAATTAAATTACGAACGATCAATTATTTTGATAAAGTAATAATGTAATGTTCTCACCTGCCACTGAGTATGCTACTCATCACCTAAATTAATAAAAAAAAACACTCGAGTTCGTTCTGAATTTCAATTTAAATAAATTATTACATGTTTGCACGAAAAACACTAATAAACCGTAGAATGTCGGCCGTAATTGTCGGTTCTACTCTATAATTCATATTTTTTAATTTAAAAATATATACTTGCTATCGTCACATATAATTTTATCATGAACGTTATTTATGAATTTATTTTACGCAGATAACTCATACATCTTCAATAAGTCAAGAAGCCATGTTTTTATCAGCTATAACTCATCCACACAGATCACAGGAAGCTCGCCTCCGCGCAACGCGTACAAAAAACCCCGATTGTTCTCCAACATAACGAACGCATTAATAAAAATCCTATTCTAAATTCAAACGGCCCATTAACCGGTTCCCACGACCGCCATGATGCCGCGTCCTCGGCCGCCATTGGTCGAGGCCGCAGTTTAGAATTAGAATGTAGACCCCACCATTTGGCAAGCGGCAAATTATGTTGCCAGTTTTTTACCAAGTTCAAAGCAGCAGCTGTTCTATGCTTCGCTTTTCAAATTGGCCTTCGCTGGCCGGTAACAATGGAATAGAAAAATAAATAGAGGGAATGACTATTGGGCAGGGCCTATGGCCAATTACTGTGATGATTTCCAGTTTTATCGGTTGTTTACTTGATAAATAAAATGGTAGCCAATTTCACGTAGCAAAATGGTGTATGTGTAATTTAGTAGAATCAATTTAACGATGGTGATTTTGAAACTGTTTGCATGTCGACCTTTACGACGGCCTGAAGTACCTTCCGATCAAAATATAGAATTAATTTGATACACACATAGACAAATAAAAACTGCGTATGTATACTCTATCTGCAGTTAATCTATGGTTACACATAATATTAACATCGGATTACTAAAAATCTTTATATTATACATTTTGTAAAATGAATCTCTTTATCCTATGTATTAAAGTTTTAGGAACCTATGTGTTTAAAAACCTTTTTTTTTTTAAACATGATGATAAATTCTACCTAAATGGGTTAGGTTTTTGTTACGCTTTCATCAATACAAAGCTACCCTAACCAATTTTTATATATGATTAATTTAAATTAATAAATATTATCCATGACAAAATATTGCAAAGAGATAATTGCTGTGGTCAAATATTTTGGTAAAACAATAATAAATTTGTATATAAAAACCACACAAACTTTCCTGCTACCTAAATTCGCTCACAACTTAAAAATATTCAATGCCCGAGCGAATATTGTTATATAATTATATAGGTATATTGGTTGAGACATTATATAGTATAGTTGTTAGTTAATATTCAAGGTGAGCATGATTAGCGAATAGGCAAGGTGAGGCCAGCCTAACTTGTTTGTGCCCTAACTAATATATAACTATGTACGCTGAATATATATTATATAGGTAAGTATAGTATACGTTATACTAGTCATTTCGTTATATAATTCCTAAAGCGATGAAGGTTAGTAAATACGCTGAGGGCTCTTTAAATAGTTTTTAGTAAGTTATTTTAATAGCACTATTAGTTTTTATAAAAAAACTCTATAAAGTATGGACAAAATTCTTCATTTCAACTTAAATTTATAAGAGACTAATGTATGTGTACTTAGTTTAGTCTTCTTTATAAGAGATATATGATTTGGTAATAATTAAGCACGAAAATAATCCTTTGTTTACCAATTTTGACCTAATTAGACCTAATTATAAGTTTTGATTTAATGACATGCTGATACTAAACACCAAAGCGGAAAAATTTAATTCAAAACAAATGAAGTGATTTAAAATTAAAATACTTATATTTTAATTACAACATAATTAACAATCGCGGTATTTAATGACAAAAACGGATTCCTGTTACTACGGTTATAACTTATGATTAATTAAAATAATTATTTTAATACATCTAAGTACCGCTTAGGTTCTGAATTAAGCGGACAAAAGAAAAATACCTAAGTTGATAGAGCCATGATTCAAAACTCATTTAATGAAGCAAAGGCTTTATATTTTTCGGTAACCAATTTTTTGGAAATACAAGACAGTAACTTGAAATTAAACTCATTTTAACGGGTTTTACGCGTTTATTTTATTATTTTTGATTTTCCGACGTTTCGGCATTTTTACAAGACCCAGGCGTATACAAGATTGACTGTGACTGTGGGCTCTCATATATCGGTCAAACGAAACGGAACGTGTCTACTCGAATAAAAGAACATATCGCCGATGTAAAAAACCGTCGCTATACAAAATCTGCAGTCTGTGAGCATTCCATGGATAAGCCCAACCACTATCTAAGATTTGATACCGTTAAAATCCTAGCAAAAGAGAAACATTTTATTCCTAGGCTGGTAAGAGAAACTATTGAAATTAAAAAACACCCTAACTTCAATAGAGAAGATGGTTGGAAGCTGTCACCAACGTGGGATCCAATACTTAGCAAAATAAAAAAGAACAATCAGCAGACCAATAAGCAGAAAAATAAAGACACTGTCAGCGTCTACTGCGTGAACCCGAGCGACTATGCGAGAAAATTACGAAACAGATGGCGGTGAATTCAAAAAATTGTTTTTTACTTAACTCTATGAAGACGTCAAACATCTCAGTCTACCCGTGACCACGGCATTTGCAAAAATGCCGAAACGTCGGAAAATCAAAAATAATAAAATAAACGCGTAAAACCCGTTAAAATGAGTTTAATTTCAAGTAATAATAATCGCGTAAATCTAAGAAGTTATATACAAGACAGTAAATTAGATTAAGTATTATATTATTCTACTTATTAAAAAAATAAACCTTCTTCAAATCAAAACAAACACAGAAAACCACGTAAATGTTTTAAGCCTTTCAAAATGATTTGAGATCTACAATTTATTTTCTAAGAGAGAAGATTCTAACAAAATGAAAAAGTTACTTTTATTAAATAATTAACTCGTCACATTATTCATACAATGAAATGCGTTTTTTCAAAGTTTTCACTAAGAAAATGTCTAATGGCTCCAGACAACTTTTTTCTTGAAGTAGACAACATCTGTATCATCCACAAAACCTCCGTTCTAATAGTAACTATCTACATGGAACAGCATGAGAAAATGAGGAAGCGCCTCAAAAGCAAAACAGGTTTAGCAAATATCCAGGTTTAAAATTAAATTATTAAAACTCCAGTCTATCACACTAACTCTGCAACCCCAAAACTAAACGCAAGCTTGTATTAAAGGCATTTATTTCAAATCATACCATGGCAGAACCTAGTAACACCTAGAAACAAGCCTATTTAAAAATACCAGTACCTAAATTATTGCTCTCTGTTCTACTTTACAGTCAAGTCATACCGCTTTGTTACATAGGTCATCTCATCCTTTTCAATCATCTTCTTCACAAAGAAGCAGAAGTTATTTTTTGTTACGTGGTCGAAGCAACAGCTAGTTAGTAACATATACTAGCTTTCCGCCCTGCAATTTCAGCCGCAGATAATTTGCTATTTCCAAAAATCCTTGCTTAGTAGGAACATCATTATAGGAACGCTTGTACCAAATTTCATGGCCCTAACCTTAATAATTTATGCTCGGCGATGATAAATAAGACATTCAGTCAGGACTAGTTAGTTTATAAATATAAATGTCCTTAGATTCCAGGTTGGCAACACACTATTTCCCTCATCTTCCACCATCAGTAACAACTAATATTCTACCCTCAGAGATGAGGCTGCATCACACTGTTTCCTTCATCTTCCATCACAAGTAACATATTATCTCCTACCCTCAGAGTCTATACTGCACCACAATGTTTCCCCCATCAGTAACACATGACATTCTTGTTTCCATCACCAGTAACATATTATCTCCAGTAAAATAAAAGTCCAGTAAAGTAAAGTTTCCATCACCAGTAACATATTATCTTCTACCCCCAGAGTCCAGCCTCGGAGTCGGACAGCAGCTCGGTGTCGGGCGCGAAGTCCCCCGGCGCCGCGCCCACGCCGCAGCTGCTGCAGCACCTGTTGCAGCTGCAGCTGCATGCGCAGACGCCGCAGGCGGTGGCACAGGTGGGTGGGGGCGGTGGAAGAGGAACAGGGTTAGGGAAGTAGAAGAAGTGATTGGAGATTCGATTTTAAGGAGTTAAGGAAGGTTTTGGGATGAAGATGATTGCATGGAAGTTAAAGTAGGTGCGAAAATGATAAGATTGAGATATTATTCCAAAATGGTTTTGGTATTGGCTCGTTCGTTTTTATGTGACTGACTTATAGATAGTCAAATATTGTCGATCAGTTCTGCTGTAAAAGATACCGATAGGTTACATTGCAGAATTGACGTCTTTGACTCTTTATCACTGCTTACAATGACGTCTTCTTTCGTTTTCCTTATTTTCACAAGTGTGTTTTATTGTTCAAAGACCTACTTGTTAAAACCACACTTACTTTAACGATTGCATATTATATTTTGTATGATAAAACGTAAGTATAAAATGTAATGCATGAACTCTTTTCATAAGTTAACTTTGGTCTACTAAGGTAACGTAGGGTTTATACTTTAGGCGTACTATTCAAATAATTGATACATTAGAAACCGTAAAAATTTTGTCTTAGCCACTATATAGATACTTAGTTTGCTTTTTTAAAGCGATTTGCTAAACTTATAAATAAAATTTTAAGGCCAAGATTTTTACCGCCTCTTCTGATTGCAAACTTTTCTATACTAACCAAACTCTTTAAATAGACTTGAAAAGTATCTTTAATGTCAAAGAAGTTAATAAATCTTCATCCAACATTTTACCATATCTACGCCTATCCACGTAGACATTACCAATTAAATCATGTAACACTTTTAAGGGCTGATTTTTCAATAGTCAGATAAATGCTTACTGACTGATAAGAGGTATGTTTTCATTGTCACTTCATACATTGTCAATTATTTATGTTCGACGTGCAACAAAAACATACTGATTTACTGTCAGATAGAATTTATCTGACTGTTGAAAAACCGGCCCTAAGAAAATAATCGAAAAAGAGCCTAACAATATGTAATCAACAACCACTCCACCCTGGTCTTTCTCCCCACAGTTCCAGCAGATGATAGCGGCGCTGGCGGCGCTGGGCACGGGGCTGGTGCCGCCGGCGGCGCTGTCGCAGGCGTGGCTGATGCAGCGGCTGGCGCAGAGACCGCAAGACAGGTCAGTCAGCAGTTCCAACCTCCTTTGTTTAGCACTGGCTGGTTGAGAAACTTTTTTGTTTCATTTGGTACTGGCAGCTTGGAAACTATTTATTGTTTAGAAATGGAAAATTTTTGTTTAGAAAAGTAAGACTTAGGAAATGATACTGGCAATTCAGAAATTATATAGAAGAAGGATTTGAATTTTCGCGTGTCTTGTCGGTTTTTGATTAGAATTTGCTGAAGATAATTTTTTTAGGGTCGTTTTGGTTTGTTTGGTTCCTTTCTTCTTCTTACTGGTTTACTAATTCTAACTGGTTTAAATATGAAAGCTAATTGTCTTCTTCTTTGAAACAAGTGGTTTAAATATGATAGCTAAAGAAAATTATACAGTTTGAAGGTTTTGTTGATATTTTATGGTCTTGAATAATTACTGTCCACGTCAATACCAATATTACAGTCGCCTTGTTCCTTCTTGATATTAAATAATTTATCCCTATCGTTTATTCCTTTAGAATTTCTAAACTGCGCACCGCATTAAAAACATCGATACATTATTTATGAACTAGCTACTACATCGCATTACAATAATTTGATCTAAGTGCAGTATTAATATAATCTCTAGCAATAACCATATTTTCAACAAGCTGTCTTGTCTACTTATCGCTAAAGTCAAATACGCGAGGCAAAATATTTGACAACTTAATGTCTAAATAAACGTGCATTTTCCAAAGGCTGTTTGTCCAATACAAGCACATTTACAAGGTCTTTGTAAAATTTATAGTGATGCTGGCTAAATTATAGAGATCCATATAAAATACCTATTGAATACCCCGCTCACTAATGGCATTGAGGGCCGGCAAATATCAGGCCGTTTTGCCCTAATAAATAATTTTATTGAATACAATCAAACGGTGTAATCAATATTGTTATCGGTAAAAGAAGTTATTATGAAACAATGGAAGACATTAATAAAGTATTTCTATGCATTCGATGCACAAAATTAATTATATTTATCTAACGTTATTAACATTGGGAGCTTAGATTGTATATATTTGAGCACAGATCGGCTTGTTAATTCATTTTTCATCCGACAAACGAAATCATATTTTCCATTTTGATGAAGGTACATAAATAAACATTAAATAATGAGCATGCTTGGGGTAGTTTCATCAAATTAATAACAAAAAAATCTTGTTAAACTGGTTTATGATTTTTGTATCAAATAAAAATTGTTATTGTAGTATGTATAGCCGAAAAAGATTAAATCCTCGATCAAAGGTGTGCTGACCATCGAAATAGCCTTTCATGGGGATTTTATAACGGTGCTAATAAAAACAGTAATAATAATGTTCACTTCACTTCGTTTTCAATATAAGATGTGGACTACGAACAAATTTGTATTTAGCTCCAAGTAGATGATCTAAAATTTATAAAGATTATTTTTATACCATAAAAGCGTATATCTATGTTGTATCAAAACAAAAACAAAACAAAATAACATGTTTTATTTCAAAGTTAAATAAGCACAAGTAATCCCGTTTATACATTAAATTCGTTTTTAAATCATAACAGAATCCACGATGAAGTTTAAAAGATAGCTCGACCACTAAACCTTAATCCTCTTTATGAACGCGTAACTTGTCTATAAATAAAGATGGATCTTCCCGACGTTTCTAGAATATTGATAACTTAAGTCCTTCACAACACTAAGTTGGACATATTTGTTTTGCGGTAATGCTAAACAAAACAACTTTAAGTTTTTTTACATTTCTAAGAATTTCTATATATTTCTAAACTTGACCAAAAACATCTACATTCGTCAATTCTTCAGCTTAATTTGTTAAATTTCTTATGTCTCTATAACCATTGACATCTGACGGAAAACAGTTGCAATCCAATTGCAGCACTTTATTACGTACAAAGCCTACTAGAAACCACTTGCCAACATTGCCTGGAACCGGTTCTCGTACCTACATTTAAATAGCCTGACATTGAAATATCCAAACGAGAATTGTCCATAACGTTTAATTCACTTGATTTCATCTAATTTTATTCTATTTCATCAACGAGGAAGCAAAGGATCTTCCTCATCGTTTCTATACTAGATGAAATCGGCCAACCTTCGTGCCTTGTTGAGGTCTTTGCAAAATTGTGCTAAACAATGCCGTGATTAGATTTTACACGCGTCAATCTTACTCAAGGATTTCATTGTTTTTAACTGGTACTGGTACCTGTTTTAATTAGTTTTAGTTTAGTTTTAAGGGATATTTTTGTTATAAAATTGTTTGGAAAGCTAATTTTCTTGTTGTAGTAAAAATGTGTAGTAGGTATTTGAAATGAATGTGACTTACTCTGTTTGACTCATGTTTTTCTTAAATTTGGTTTTGAGTCATAGTGGGCAATAATACGCAGAATATAACCACATATCTAAATCACAATGGTATTACCAAAAACTTCAAAATTGATTCACTAGTTGGTGCGGTCGACTACTTAATGCAACATTGTTAGTATAATTTTAACTATATTTTGTAGGTACGTTTTTTAAACACAGCCGATCTGCAGCGCTAAAAAAAATGAAAATAAGTATACATTACTTTAGGATTAAATTGTTAATAAAAAAATTATGTATGTGCGTAGCCCGTTAAAATTTTGCTTTTTTATTGAAAAATTATAAATAAGCAAACAACATTTGCGGAGAGTTTTACCAACGCAGTAGAGATTTAAAGGTAGATAAAATAACCAACATCCACAAATACAAACCAGTAATTCAAACTTCTATTACAAATAAAAACAGTTCCAAAGCTAATCTAACACTGGCCCCGTTCATCCGATATCACCTTCAAACTTATAAATCCGATGCTGAATCGTTAGCATTTCATGCGACGACTTGCGAAGGCCATTCACAATAAATACGAACATAGGGGTACATACACGATCACGATTATTGATATATTCACTAATGTAATTCTAAATGTGGAAGGTAACATCTTTACATGCATCCAATGTGAAGTTGAAAAATAACGAATCGTGAGAATTTTTATATTAGTAGTTAGGTATTGTGGAAGAAAATATTTTATTGGCTTGAAACTGAAATTATTCTGTAGGTAATCCTAGAGTTCGAAATTTTAATAGATGGGTAAAATAAACAAAGAATCAAATTTAATACCAGATACTTTGTTTGAAAAGGAATGCTAGTAACAATGTTAGCAAAATGCCATTTTGAGTATAGTTATATAAATCTAAGGCTTTAGTAATTATGAACGGTTTTTAACTGAGATTCCTACACAATAATAAAACTGAGATTTCAAAGCAAAAGTGTTTAATTTGTGAGTTCCATGACAAGAGAGTCGTAAAATAATACTATTTTGAAACAGCAATATATTATATAGTAAGTTGCCCACAAAACGCCTTATATCCTATTTTGATGACTTCCGTTTTAAATCATATCTATTTAATTGTCCCAAATTAACATAAGATAGATAGGCTAATAAAAAAAACTGAGCATTTGCGGAGAAAAATAATGATAAAAATTATGTTGCGTTTAAAAACAGGGACTTTTACCGCTGCCCCTTATACCAAATGATGACCACAGTTACAATCTCACGTTGGGTACTTTTATAATTAAATAAAAAACAGAAAACAATTTTACAGTTGCGATAACGTCAAATATGGTAAATCCCCTAAGGCTATGCGGTTTTGGTCATAATTGTAATTATTTAATGTACTTATTTATTATTGTTTTTGTTTGAAGTATGGTAAGCAAGGGATAATTTACTGTAATTCCCAATTCCTGACCACTTAGCCTACTTCCACTTAAACATTACACAGATTAATCAACTCAGATTTATAATTATAGTTGGTGAAATTTAATTATGAAGCTATAATAAACTAAGTTTTTTATTCTCAATTGTTGATTTTTTAAAAGCTTTTGACGTTCTAAATTACCTAATACATTAGAATCATGATAGTTAAAGTATTTGTTATTGTGCTTCTGAATTTGTTAAGTCATAGTATTGTCCACTAGTGGTCGGCGAATGGCGTACCCCAAGGTTGCACACTGATTCCTACCTTATTTAAAATTCAAATATGTTCAGTATTGTTTGAGTTGTAAGTGGGTCGGTAATTAGGATGACAAACGAATAATATTTAGATGTTTTGCTGAATTATGTGCATTATTGGAATAAAGTATAAAATATTTGAATTTCGTAACAATACACGTAGCGTAAATCTGTGGGCGTTCAATAAATAAATACAAT
This sequence comes from Emmelina monodactyla, assembly GCA_916618145.1. NCBI lineage: Eukaryota > Metazoa > Arthropoda > Insecta > Lepidoptera > Pterophoridae > Emmelina > Emmelina monodactyla. The sequence continues at coordinate 6,927,489 of OU745324.1, forward strand.
TTGATTGAAATTAAGTATTGAGTTTTAAAAATTTTGTCTGAAATTTTAGTAACATTAAAGATTTTATATAAGTAACAACTTAAAAGTGTTTAAGCCTTGAGATAAATATTTCAAAATTTATTCCTTTATGTTACCTTCTCCATATAAATATGTATAACGTTTATTTTATGTCGAATGAGATTCCTTATTAAAACTTGGTTCAACTCCTTAAATTATAAGCGTTGTTTAAAAACTATCGAACGTTTGTTTTCTGTAATATTCGTACGTACATATTATGTTATTTACGTTTTTAAAAAACGCCTCAAAGAGGGAAAACATTCTTTTTAACCATTGACGCACACTTTTAAAACAAGGAACTTGGTTTTTATTTTAAATTCAAGAGTTTAAAATAAAATTCATCATCTACATCGAACTTAAAATTAATCTTTCCATAGACTTCTATTTAGGTGTTGGCACTAGTTGTTACAAAAAACTCTTCCAAATCTGATAAACAAAGTTTCAGAACTCCTTGGTTATCTACCAAATCAGTTTATCCCATTCGATGATTACTTTGAATGTATCTCTACTTATCAAAGCATGTATTTCATCAAAAATGTACGTAAGCAAAACTACGGACAGAAACCTAGTTAAGGATACTACAAACATCAATGAAATATCAAGTTAATTAAAATATCGACATCTTCCTTATACCAAACAAAAACGGCAAAGCTAAATCAAACAAGGATGTTATAGCTTCCGGTACTGTAAAACTATAAAACTAGATGTGATGGTACCGCCATCTTCCTTGTACGATGACGTCATATCCTGTGCGTTACAAGGAAGAAAAAATGTCATTCTAGATGCAAACCTCATAAAAAAATATTACTCTTTATATAATTTGTTTTGTTACATTTATTGATAGCCTATGTTCTGTCCCACTAGCTGAGTACAAGCCCCTTCTATATTATTAGCATTATTTGGAGTACCACAGAAAGTCATATATTTTTAACCATATATTTGAATGGTGTGAAAATACTAGAGGTATATAAAACCGTAAGTATATCAGTTATTAACATCACATAGTTTTAAGAACTTAAAGCCAAATTATTACTATTTTTAAATGATCTTTAACCATTAAAACAAAACGCTTTACGTCTTCACTAAATATAATATTACAGATAAAATTATTACAAATATATTTTTATAATACAAGCTCAGATTTAGTGCCGTAACATGTGTAGGCAACGTGTGAAGCAGTTGGCGCGAAAAGATACTAAAATGGCGGTACTTTTGACAGGCCCCGATTCAGTGTGCGTTTAGTTTATCAGGTTTCAGCTCTAGAAAATTCTTGTAACACTATAACGCAGATATTTGAACGTAAAAGTGTGGTGAAATAAAGATTTTATGTTTCACATCTTTCAAGGCGTATTTTTGTGTAAGAAAACTGCTATTCATATAAGTTAATGTATCTCTTTGAATAAAAAATATTCGTTTATTGTTTTTAAACTACGCACTATACTATTTTCACTGATACTCAGGTATTTTTTTCGACAAGTATAATAAATACAAAACAATAATGTTGACAGTTTTTCTTTCTTATCCTCGGGACTACATTTATTCGCCCTCAGCTGTTGTAGTTCAGTTGGAAATAAATACCTTTCTACCGTCTTATCTAAACAATCCTTAGTAAATTAATGCAACAATCTGCTCGTCATCGCCAAGGAGCCTGCAACCGTCGCAGGCGCCTGCATTGAGCCGGGTCTTTGTCCGCCATGTTGTGACGTCACTCAGGACAGATGAATACGCCATTCAGGAGTTTTCGTTGGAAGAGTATTCTGAGGAACGGTGTTGTGACGATATTGAATTTATTGTTTACTGCTTTGATGTTATTGCTTTTGTAAATACTTAATAGGGTCAAATGTTTTCCAATTTAAATCTGTAGTTAGGTTACTTAGGTACCTCAGTTTTATTAATGAAATAATTTTTGATTCCACTGACAGTAGGCTGACCTTTCCTATTCATTAAATAAACTTATATTTTTTTATACTAAAGGTAAAATCTATTCAGTACCTAAGTCAATTCTCAAATAGCACTTTCCGAACCGTATTCAAACTCTACCATTATACAACCATCCCGATTCTCGACAACCGATCCGAGAAACCCCGATACCGTTTCCCCCCGCCCCTCCCCATCGCCGCCACCTGTAGACCGTCTCTGACAACGTCTGCATTCACTTATTGGAGCAGTTAAAATAGAATCCAATGAAATACATCGAAGACATTGTGCCCGATGACAATGCGCGTCTCGATGGAGACGTCTGTCCCGATTCTTGTGGAATTGATGTTTGTGGGTTACTTTGAGTTGTCGCAAGTTCGTGGTCCGTTTGATGGGAATTGGTGTTTGAATAGTCTTTGCTAGGGTGGGATATGTGATGTAGTTAGGTACGGGTGATTGTGTGAAATAAAACAAGCTAATACACAAACGTTAAACTTTTTTTACTTATTTACAACCTAGCTTGAAAATTACAAGAAAATAATATTGGTTTCCAATTGTTCCTATAGAGAAAAAGAGAATTTATATAATATGTATGCAAAAATAATTTAAAATCACCTCATGGTCGAATTAGAGATAACAAATGTGTATGTATTATGTTTTCGCTATCGATGTAGAGGCTTTATCAGATTTTTAGTGCATCAGATGTTACCACCTTGAACGTAGTAAATACAACCAATCTTTATATCCTGTGTCACTGTCACTGTCAAAGTCGCTGTCACTGTCAAAGTCACTGTCACTGTCACTGTCAAAGTCACTGTCACGTCGGCAGGCCGTCGGACGCGGACAAGCCGGCGCCGAGCTCGTCCCCGTCGTCGGCGGAGCAGCCGCTGGACCTCAGCGCCAAGTCCACCTCCAGCACCAGCGGCACCCCGCCGCCAGCGGACGTCGGGAATAATGATAACTCTAGGTAAGGGCTCTTTTTTGTTGGTATCTAAATGGTTTTTATGTAGAACAACAGGGATCGCTAAGTAGAGTTTTTGAGTGTTTTAGCTTCTAAAAGGACGATTTTTATGTATTTTTTGTGTTTTATAGATTAAGGCTACGTGGAAAGTTCATTTTCTTAATAAGCATCTTCTGAACAATATGTAGTTTAAGAAGAGCTTGATGAACACAAAAAATCGTGCTTGTAGATGCCGTGAACATTGAATTTCAATTCACGATTTACATATTAATACCTATGAGAATCTTCTTTTTCATTTTATACTCAAGAATAGTTCATATTCCAACAAGAAGCTACTGGATATCATACTGAAATGACACCGTAACTATCTGTTAAACCAAACGGTAATGTCAAATTCAAACGACGCCATACCTACGGTCGGCCATTACGCGTCAGCTCTCAAAAGTTCATTGACCCCATCGATCTGGCGTAATTTTTCAGTTTTATGGGTTCCTTCACACCTAGCACCTACTAGCTATTGTTTTAGTAATCTGACACTAAAGTTAAGGAAGTATCGATATTTGATGGTGTTATGGGCCATATAAAGCATTATGGGCACCATGAGAAATCCCTTATGGTTAATGGACCTGTGGGTTACAGGCGTGTTCATTTTAAACATATTAAGTTTGCTATTGTATTTTGGTGCGGAAGTCAGTTTACTTTAGTTTACATTGAACTATTAAGTATATTTTCACATGTTTTATAGAAATACAGTGTTATTATAGTTATTTATTTATCATCACAAAAAATAATTGAGTTGTTAGGCATACAGTTCGAAAAAAAAGTATCTGTAAGCACACTTTGCCGAGGGTAGTTTTACAAGAGGCATTACTCAAAGTAAACATGGATTTTAATATTGTTTAACAAAATAACAATAAATTAAACCACAAACTAGTATAAAACAATAAAATTAATAAACAAACCATCGTCATGTTTACTATCAAATCACGAAAATTAAAAATAAGTTAAACGAAATGAATTTATAATTTTAAATGTGTCATGAAATACATGCTGTTTCTGACTCACGAAAATAAGATAAAAGAGGCACAAGGGTTTAGATCTCGGCTTCTGCGCATTCTGTTTCAAATTCAAGTTGGAAGGTACGGTTAGCAGAAACGATGTGTATATGGCGTATTTTATTAAACTGTGAAATCTACTGGTAAAAGGACATTTAAATTAAAAACACCTTTTTTTGTCAACTTTGCTAACATAAACTCTTACACGACACAGCTAACTATAAAAGTTATTTGTTTGGCATTTTGACGTACTTAGTTATCTTCTAATGTATATTTTTTTATTGAGACTGTCAAATCTGTTTGTTTCAATTTTAAATTTAATATTGACAACTTCCGTAGCCCAGCGATGTGTATACTTGACTGTTACCTAATTGGAAAAAAATATTAATCGCTCAGTTCTTGGCTCTGTCTGACGAAAAGGCTTCTGAAAAAAAGGGTTTAGCCTTAATTATATTATGCACCGTTCTAGTATGCCGTTCAGGTATTTGTTTTTGCTATCTGTACATGAGAAATATAAATATAATAACAATATGTTTTGTTAGAATTGGTATTTGAAACTGACATGTTTACTTGTAAGCAGTAGTCATACCTAATTTATAAAATATTATTAATTCAAATTGATTATTTCCAAAATGATTTTCCACGTTTAGGAAAGATTAAAAGTGATTTTATTACTTAAGTTTTAAGTAAATTATAAAAAAATAACAGGAGATCAACGAGTAATGTTTTGAAGAAAGTTTTTGAAAATAAGTTCATAATAATATAAAATAACAACCACACTTATTAGAACACAAAAAAGAGATTTTCACATTGATGTTAAATAATTAATTTAATATGTGCAATAAATAGAAGAATTATTAAAATCTCATACAGTACAATATGTTGAATGTAGATTTACTAATTGTTACCAATTTGTTTATCAACTACGTGAAATGTACTATAGAAAACCACAAAATTAGTTTCATTCATAAACTTGCCTACATACCAGGAAGCTAAATTATTCACGGTATATTAAACGATAACAAAATTCATTGAGTATTTAATTTACATATCACTATTTCCAGTAACACCTAATTAATAATTCGCAAAACTAACCTAATTAGGATTTGAATTCAAATAGGTACCTAAATCCCGTACAATTAAATTAAATCGTGTTCTGACTGAGTTAATGAACTCACTGCCTGTGCCTCGATTTGGGTCGAATGACGCGAACAAATAAAAATGCAACGACCACGCGGCAGTGCATCGACCTAGTATCTATGCCTTATGCGAATAAAAAAAAACAAACAAAACTGAATTTTAAAAAGCAAGTTTTAAGCTCGATTTTTAAAATAAGAACGCTTCAAGACTCAAGACGTTGCATCTTAAGGAACCTTTTAAACTTTAAGTTATGATGCGTAAGAGTTGTATTTGATTGCGACGGATTGTAAGGTTGAAAGAGATGCATTCATGGTTCGCTATCGGTGCGTCCGCAAGCAAATATTTCATTTTGTTTATCTTTGGATAAAATAAAACTTCAAGTTTTGAAATCATATCGAAATGAGGTTACTATTATTCACAAAGTTATTGACCTGAGTGCAAACATAACCGATAAAATCGTAAGTTAATTTTTTAAATCAATAAATAAGTATAATTTATTTTAATTGTCCTGTTCTCTACGCTTTAGGTAGGAACAATTGGGATTTCCTAATATTTAAGGCGTTATAATTATGTTAGATTAGAACTCATAGAAGTAGGTACCTATGTTACAGGAAAAACAAACTTGGGAATACCAATATTGATATCAAATACTCTTCTGTATAAAATGTATATGTAGCCAGAAATTAAGCTCATTAATTAGTAAGATTTAAGAAGCGACGGATCCAAATGGAAACCGATATTAATTTGACTTATTGGCAGCTATGGGCGGCTGATACTTTACATTTACTGTAGGTTTTGTTTTTTTTGTCAATTTTTTTTTTTTTTTTGTGAAAATGGGTTTGACATAGACGTCGCTTGTTGCAGGTTAAAGCGCGCGATGCTGGAGGGCGGCGGCGGCGGCGGCGGGGGGGGGACGGCGCGCGTACTCGGAGGAGGAGCTGCAGATGGCGCTGCGCGACGTGGCGGCCGGGCGGCTGGGCACGCGCCGCGCCGCCGCCGCGTACGGCGTGCCGCGCTCCACGCTGCGCAACAAGCTGTCCCGCCACGGCCTGGCCGAGCGGGACTCCGACGACAGCGACGAGCCCGACGCGCCCACCATCCTCAAGATCCCCACGTTCCCGCCGCCCGACGACAAGAGCCCCTCCCCCGCGCCGCTCGCGCCCGTCACGCCGCTGCACCAGCCCGCGCCGCCGCTGCTCATCCCGCCCACCATGTTCGCCGACCCGCCCGGCACCATCTTCACGTCCATCAACGACGTCATCGCCAAGAGCATCAGCCAGAAGTTCCAGCAGCCGCACGAGGCGCTGCCGTACTGCATCCGGCCGCCGCTGGACCGCCACGTGTCCGTCATCAAGACGCCGCCGGACGCGGGCCGGTACCCGGCGCCGGGCAACTCGAAGGCGCCGCCGAACAACAACGGGACGCCGGCGGCCGGCGGCAAGGGCACGCGGCCCAAGCGCGGCAAGTACCGCAACTACGACCGCGACAGCCTCGTGGAGGCGGTGAAGGCGGTGCAGCGCGGGGAGATGTCCGTGCACCGCGCCGGCTCGTACTACGGCGTGCCGCACTCCACGCTCGAGTACAAGGTGAAGGAGCGCCACCTGATGCGGCCGCGGAAGCGCGAGCCCAAGCCGCAGCCGGACGCCGGCAAGCCGCCGCCGCCGAAGCCGCCGCAGCCGAAGCCGGCGGCGAAGCCGTTCACGAACGGGCTCAACGGGCCCGAGTCGTACGGCGCCGGCTACCCGTGCTGGGGGCTGCCCGGGTTCGCGCCGCCGCCCGCCGCCGACCTGTACGCGTCGCACATGATGCGGCGCCTGCGCGACGAGGCGCCGCCCGCCAACGGCTCGTTCCTGGAGGGCATCATCCGGTCCAGCCTGGAGCGGCCGGCGCTGCTGCAGCGGCTGGAGGAGGAGCCGCCGGCGCGGCGCGCGCGCCTGGACGCCGCGGGGCTGGCGGCCGACATGCGCGACGCCGTGCAGCGCCTGCGCGCCGACAAGCTGCGCCGCGCCTCGCCCTCGCCCCCCGCGCCCGCGCCCGCGCCCCCCGCGCCCGAGCCCGCCGCGCCGCCCGACACCGCCTAGCCCCCCGCGCCGCCCGCGCCCAGGAGCGACTCCTCGGTGTAACTGCTAGCCCAGTCTTCGATCTACGTTTACTTAAGTTTCCTGTGCCGAGTTCATGTAGCGCTCGATGTCGGCGAACGATCGTCTAGGATCAGAGCGAAGCACAGCTAACGACTCGTACATTTCACACAATATATAATTATTTATCACCAAATATCACAATAGTTACCTAAATCACAACCTGTTCAGTAACACAGCTTTACTATATCACAATTTTAATTTTAACCCGCAGGATACACACTGGATACTGTACGGACGGTCTGTGAGTCGTGCACTTTTATTCAATATCGTTCAACGGATACATGTATATATCTTACAGTATATTGTAATAATGAAGTAATGTAGAGTGCGTGGTCACAGCCGGTGCTAGGGTTGTCCAAAATTTTCTCAAACCCGACAGAGCCTCGATTTTTGACCTTGTTTTAAGCAAAAGACAACCAAATTTAAATTTATATAATTAACTATTTAAATATTTTAAGTGATTAAAACAATGTAACAAATTAATTATAAAGCTAGCTATGAGTGTAAATGTTATCGATTTTTAAGTGGACTATTGCAGAATTTTGTGCGGTGTTTTTTATAATTAGATAGGTAATATATTGAATGAAATTATTAGAGCTATGGCGGGTAGTGCGTCTCTGTCATCGCGCTGCGAGCGAGCGAGACGGCTGCAGTAGGAGCTTCGACGTATACGGTGCCCGGTTTTGGACTTATGTGCAATTATTATTTTGTATAAAATAGTATTGTAACAGTGTCTAAGCTAACACGAGGATTCCCATATTACTGAATGTGATATTTAGGTAATTCGACGCGAGTGCGGTTTGCTACGACTACCAACAACATATACACCTACATCTAGTGAACTTATATATATTTTATGTACTATCTTAAGAAGATACATATATTCTTATTTTTCATGGTCCAAGTTTTAAATGTTTTATCTACTATACAAAAATATGGATAATCATTATTATATTCTTGTCGATTTTAAAATTATAATTAGCCCAAAAAAATCCTCAAAAAAATTTAATATCTTCGAAAATTTTGTGAAGTGTTTTGGTGTTCATCAAAAATATATTAAAATGAAGTACGAAGTGAAAAGTGTATACGCTCCCAGAATAAAAAAAAATTAGGTAAAAACTATTCGGATATTTAAATATAATACGATATTTGTAAGGTTAATGTAATGTGCGCCTCATGGAAATTAAGAAATCTTTGTATTATGTATATGTAATTGAAATATACATAATTATATTATATACAAGTTATAAAATATCATTCATCTTCTTCGGAGACCACAATCGATGTGTAAAGTAGGCAGAGAGGTTTCCACAATTCGATAAGAACAAAAACTAAAAAATAAAAACAAACACAAACAGAAAATAATTAAAAAATAGCAACCGAACAAAAACATACATATCCCAATTTGTCGACGTGTGGAAACTGTACTCGAGAAAAAAAAACAAAAATTTTTATATTCAAAATTTTAAACTAGACAAATAGCATTTCAGTTCTCTCTATTAATCATTTTCGATGTATTTAAGCATTTATTCCTTGAAACGGTTTACATTAACGTCAAGTTGCATTTAAGTAATTGTGTGATGACTTTTTTTTCGTGTGAGTTCACAGCCAAGCCAGACCGCATTCCAATATTATTCCAAATTTAAAAATAAAAGTACGAACAAGATATAAAGATACGTACAAGCTAGGAGGCGTGTTGTTGCAGACATTAGATGTATATCATAAGAAATATTAATTTGTCTAAGCCTGTACAGAAAACATAGGATGGGACGATTTGCAAACAGAATTTAGATATTAACAAACATTCCGTTTAGAATGTTATTAGATTTTTTTTATAATAATTAAAAAAATATGTTTTTTCATCGGGAACAAATCATTATGTTGTTTAATCTTATTTTGTAACGTTAGTTAATTTTAAGTGGCTTTATTTTTAAATAACCCTTTTATATATGATTATAATATAATTATATTGAGATGTTAAACATGTCATTGTTTTTGTGCAGTGTTCGGGGTTCGATTCCCGTTAAAGAGAGAAGCGACTGATATGTAGTAGAAAATCGCCGAGTGGTATATTATATCACTGGTTAGGTCTGTACAAATGGTATGCGCCGCCTTAACATATTAAAATGTTATTTACAGTGATCTCTTGACCTATTAAAATAACCAACATTAACCATTTAATTAAAAATCCTAAATAACCGGATGAATCCAAAGGTTTTGTATAATATGTGTTGTTTATTTTATATATTGGCTCGTGTTTTCAAAGTATAAAAGTATGAGAAGGAATTAAGACATAATTGCTCAATTTATATCCTTTATATTAATTGTGAAAGAGAACCTTTGAATATATTTGAATACTTTGAAAGCAACAGCGGCAAACTTGATTGGGGATCACTGTGGTTTAGTGAATCATTTTTATTGTATATTGTTCAATCATTTTCCACATAGTTTAAGTATTTTAGTTAATGGTAATATAGCGTAATTTCCAATTAAGAGGTAGCCGGTAGCAATCCTTTAATATTTTGTTATTTTTTCGTAAATACCTATAATAATATCACCTTAAGAGCTAAGTTAGCCTTGAGCAGTCCTCGATAGGAACAAAAGGTAATGAAGGGAAGTTGCATTTTTTAATTAAAAGCATAAATATTAGGAATCTGTGCGTCGGATAACGTGTTAAGGTAACGAGTGCAATCTACTTTCTCTAACCTATAAATAAATATTTCTGAACGCACCCAATCGAAACTTTTGAATTTGAATATCGAACTCATCTCGATAGTTAAATTTGAAACGATTGTCGTTCCCTCGGCCTCTCGGACTACGCGGATTCAAATTTGGAACGCTTAGTATAGTCCGAAATGGCCGAGTCTATAAAAGACATTGCCATTTTTAAATATTTGTGTGGCTGTATCTTCCCAAAAGCCGTTAGACAGTATAGAACTTGACGCTGCAACAATAGAGCTTTTTTTAATGCAAATCATTCAATAGATGATAATAAGCGATGCATAATGACAGGCAAAGTATAAAATTCCATTAATCTACATACAATGTTAAGTTTTTTATTGTAAAACGGCTTGTGTTGAGTTTCTCTTAAAGTAAGTTTCACCTTTATTGTCACTAATTGTTTTCCTTTAAATCTGTATGTATTTTAAGACTATTTTATTTTAAAAATATAAATTATTGTATTAATCTTACAATAGTTATCTTTTATCGGTATGTATAGAAATTGAGGAGAGAAAACAAAATGGCGGGACAGTGTTCTGGCGCGAAAGATCCGCATTCGTTGTTTTTTTAATTATGTACAACATGTCGCATTTAATTTTTAGATTTACAAATGTAATAGTGAAATTGGTCATATCGTATTAATATAATGTATTTAATGTAAAATTATTACATCACATTGCTGAGGGAGCATTTCTTTTATTGAGGATGTTTTCATTGCCAATTAGTTTGTGGACGGACGACATTTTTTTATTTGTTTAAAAAAAGTAAATCATAGGTAATGGACCAAGATAAGATAGACACTGTTATTTCTTAAAAAGCTCGTGTTTTTTAGAAAACTATGGGAGGAGCTATCAAGATCAAATTATAATATTGTTATTTAATATTGAGTACAAGTTTTAATGAATATTTTTTTTCAATATACCCACTACGCGCCTTTATATTTTTGTTGTTTTGTTCCTTTAGTTTTTATAACTATTGTTTAAATACTTACAATTAAATCGTTTCGAGTTTAATATAAGCTATTTTAGTATATTTTATTACGGATATATATTTTTTTAATTCCTCAGTAAAAAGTGATGTTAAATAGGTTTATTATTTAAATTCTCACACTCACTTGTGGCAACGGAAAAAATTGGCGGTAAAAATGTGATTGGCAGAAAATAATTGTATTAAAATCTAGTCAAATTTAGATGAAGATGTAAATTCAAAAGCTTGCAATCATTGGTTTGACTGACACTTTGGTTTGTTATTGTGAAAAAAACGTCCAAACACGTCGCTAGGCGACTTAAAAAGTGAAGATTTGAAATTGTGGAATTGTAGAAAGAATATTGTAGAAACAAAGATGGTGAAATTGTTCGTTTCTCGTGAATTGTAACCCGCGTAGATGTCTGTTTCGACATTTCTTTAATTATGACTAATATCCTTTAATCTGTAAGAGTACTTTATATTTACGTTGTAACTGAATGATGGTTGGCTAGGCGGAGTAAGAATGTGCGAGGATATTTAAAAACCTGTATACAATACATTTCTTTCATTTGTTGACACATTTGTTTTATTTTATTGAACCTTTATAAACTTGAACTTTATTTGGAGTCCTATTAGAAAGTCTAAAACTACGAGATCGGAAAAAGTAGATATTTTCCAGAGAATGCTGCTTTAAGAAGCTACTGAAGAACCTTTTATTAATTGTTTAGTTATCTTATATATATGTTTGAAGACAAATCGCAAATATATGAAAGAGTTAATAGCAGTTCTTTTTTAATAAGTGGTCGTGACTGAACCCCATTTGGCTGATGCCCTTTAGACAAGTATCGTTAACATTAGCTGGTTACCAGTTAGGTAGGTAAAGTGAAAAACTTTAAGATTGTTTTTTTATTTATTGAAATAACTAGAGCTTAATCCATTGCCATGTAGATGCCTTAATAATGCGAATCATAAGCGACTCTACCAATTTAATCTACAGTCGTAATTAGGTTAAGTATCTCCTCATAGTTAATGAAGAACTCACAAAAATGACTTTAAAACTTAAAAAAATATGGGTATTTTGTCTCTATAAAGTTAAGTATATCTAAAATAAGGTTTAGCTTAGCGGTCACAGTTAGCTTAGTACCTACATCGATAAATATTTATTTAGGGGTTTAAAATACTTACTTACTGACAAATATAAAAAGGACCTCAAAGCAAGTATACGGTATAACTTTGTACTTTACATAAATAAGTACCGATTGTATAAAATAGTAGTGTCTAAAATTAAAAGCGCCTTCGTCTAAAACTATAATAAAAGTGCTTTTCCCGGGGTAATGTGTAATATTCCCGAAGTAAAAAGTAGCCTATTATCATCTTAGGCTGTTATGACGAAAAAAAGTTAAATAATGATTCGGATTTCGATTTTTTAACTAACTTGTGGTTTGCTGTCGGTTGACGTTTGAAAATTCAAAAATAAACAAATACGTACAGGTAAAGCTAAAGGATCGAGTTTCTTTTACGCAAGACTGTGGGTAGCATCGACACGTAAGGTGTTTTTTACATTTGCAAGATTTGAAAAAAGAATAAATGACGGTAAGTACCAATATTTTCTCAAAAGCAAGACCTTCAAAGTGTTTTCAACTGCTAAAAAAACTGACAAACACGCCAAATGTCTCCATGCAATTAGCGATGTTGTTCGAAAATCGTTCACGCAACGACTCAACCAACAATACTCCATAAATATACTCAACAAATACGCTAATAGTCCCAGAAAACCACAAAATTACTCCCCCGAAACAATTTCAATTTCTTCACATTTTTTCGAGGTGCCCCGGGCGGGAACACTTGGTGCCAAGGTCAAAAAAAAACAAAAACGACAAGATGGCGCGCGGCAATATACTTCCCGCCAAAAGAGTAAAAATAAAGCTTGTTTCCAACCAAGCTCAATTTGGTGGTTATTTTTGTCGAGAGCAATGAAATTTTCATATTTCTGTGCGCGAAATAAATTAAAATGTGGCTGAATACTGAGGTTTCTGGTAATCGCCGGTTTTTAAACGTTGATTCCTGGCCTTGGGTTTAATGGGTTTCTTCAAAAGTAGGGTGGCTTGAGGGCGTGTTTTTTACTTTTTAGGCAGAAAGGATTTCTCTTTGAAATAATTGTGTTCGTATAAATTTACTAGGTAAGTATTATAATATTAGTTTCTCAATTCTTAAGTAGGTATATTTTGCAGGGATAGGTAGGTACCTACATCAGCAGTCGAATTTGACTCTAGATGTGGAATTAGAATAATTTTACTTCAATTAAATGATGGGAGAGAATACCTAAGTTTTAAAAAGATTCTGAAGAGAAATCGAAAAAGTTTTTGTTTAAACCGAATTTCTTACTTTTCATAAAATGAAAAGTTCAAGTTATTAAGAAAAAAAGTAAGTGTTAAGGTACAATCAAGCAAGTGTAAAGTGTACCATTCAGTCGATATTTTTTTAAACTTGTGGCATTAAAGAAAACATTTTTCATTACTTAAATATAAAGCGGAAGATTTAACCTTAACTGTATTTAATTAAAGCTTAAGTATCGAACATATGTAAGGTTGACTGGCAGAGATCTCTGCAAGCGATAAGACCGTTTTTGTTACTTATCTTTCTTAATCATTACTAAATATGTTTAATTTACGTTATAATAAATTTGTATAATTCGAACAAAGGTACGAATAGTTATAATGGTAGGTGGTAATATTAGATGTAACCAAAAGTGTGATGTAGAGTTTATTAATCAAAAAGCTATTAAGCTATATTCTACCCCATAAGTAAGAACTTAATTTAACACTTTTTATGGTTTAGAACATCCACAAATATCGTTAAAATATAAAGATCTATCATCTGAATTTAAATTTTGCATATAAAGTATATTAGACACCTCATAACAAAGCGTGGTTGTTACATGTATAGCTTACAAAATAATAAAAACCAAACTCTACACGAAAAGGGTATAAAAAAATACATTATTTCCTATCGACCTGCCAAATTTAATCCCACATAAGCAAGCGTGCCATTGGCCGCAACAACTTCAAAAACAAGTTCTAACTCCACATAAACCTAAACATTATATCACGACCGGCCACTAACAAACGAGATCGAAAGCATCACAAAAAAACATAAAAAAGCACAGACTTGCCAAACCCTGAACTTGCGCTTGCGTCTCGAAACGAAACCGAAAACTTCAAAAAAGGAACGCGACGACGTCACTCGCTTTAATGTCGGTGTGCGCATGTGTGCGTGCAATTCGGGTAGGTACTTGCCAGTGCTTTTTTGTTTTTTTTACGGCAAAGAGTAACGAATAGATGCTACAGATTTGAGGCGAAAATGTTATAAATCATTGGATTTAATTATGTTTTATCCATGGAATCCATATCATGACAATTTATCAAGACAATTCGATATTTTTAGGATTGTCTGCAGTTGTCTTGAATTTTACTACAAAAACGACATCAAAATCGGTTCAGCTACGATGCTAAGGTCAGACATAGATATACACTGATACTTATCAATCTGACTATACTCTCTAACTCGGGGTTTAAAATGTACTTATTGCCATTTCCGCAATAAATTTGTAAATATTTAATCCTCTCTAGACCTCTCTGGAACCTTTACTACTTATACCTACTTAATTCCACCACTTACTCTTTGCCAACATTTAGGATACTTTCGGTCGGGCCACATCACGGGATCACAGCACACTCAGAGCCTATTACACTCACAACAAAACGCTTGCATCTGTGTGCGTGTATTTTTCGCCGCATACACTTTGGGCAATGCACTCTGCAAAATGTACAATGCCACTGACCTTGGTCAACGGGCAGCTGCGTGGGGACGCGCCCGATTTTCGAATTCGACGAACTTTTTAATAGTTTTTTTTGACAAAGGAGTTTGGTTGCGCGGTTCTATTTTTAAGTTTGTGGTTGTCGTCTGTTTTTGTAGGTTTTTTAAAAGAGGGCAGAGGTTTTGTTATTGTAATTGCACGTTTCAGTTTTGGTTAATGAAATAAAATGAAATGAAATGAAAAAAAAAAAATTGGTTAGGTAATATGATGCTTTTTTTAAATCCTTACTTACCTATTTAATCAAATATAATTATTGTATACCATGAGAAACATATCATTTATATTCAGAAGGATTAAGTCATTTTTGGCCTATATTCCTGCCTTAATAAAATAGAATTTACCAGTTAAAAAGCTCAGACTCGCAAGTGACATTAAAGTTCCTACGCAGATGGTAAAAAAAAACACTTCAATGATGTAACCGGGAAGGTATCTAGTTTAACAGTTTTTGGGACCATTTTATTATTAGCGCCATTGTGAGCTATGTACAAATTATAGTTTAAAGAGTTTGCATAATTCTAGCACAGAAGTAGAATTTTTTAAATTTCATTCACAATTCAGATTCTGCGTCGCAAACTTTTAAAAATATTTTTTCTTATACAAACTAGAAAATAAGTTCATATTTTTCTCGAAAACACTTACGTTTTTTTCTTATTATAGACACTATAAAATTACTCAAATAATTATGAAGCTTATAAAATAATTCGTCTGCCTTCAAAAACAAATGCCTCTCACAATTCAAGCCCCCAGCTGTTTAAAATAAAATATCTTCAACCAAATTGTCGGTAATTCGTGATAATACGTCACAAGTGACATATCTTAAATTCACAACCATCAGAATTGACCATCACCTGCCTGTGCAATTATTTTGCGCATTTTGATGGAAAGTTTAAATAAAATTTGTCATATGCCATTAATAAAGTAGTATTTTTATTTTGATGTCGTGAATTATCGTGGTTATAAGATATTCAGGTGCTAAGGCCAGTATAAAAATAAAAATGCATGAATGATGTTAATAAACAAATAACAATACTCTACCAACAATTTTATATACAAAAAAAGATCTAAAGTAAAATCAATTCTAAAAAAAACTAAGTACCTACCTACCTATATCAAATATACATAATCATAGATTAGTCAGCATAGTATATTCCCTTGTTGTACCAATCTTTGTTATTAATATGATACCTTTGTGATTTGAACTATTTTTTATATTTAGATTTATATTATGTTCAATATTAATAAATATATGTATATTCAGGTAAAAAAACAGAAAATGGTCGTTTCAGTTTATTAAAAACGTAGTCATGCAGCCTACTCTATGTTTTGCTTCAAAATACGATTTTTATCTTAACTCTTCTCATCTAAGTAGTAGACCTATTAAAATAAGTAGGTATGTAGTTGTCTTCCCAACAACATTTTCTTTTGTTTTCTACGAAAAAGGTTTTTCCTTCGATGATCTTTTTGCTTCACTCCTCGAGAAAGCTTTTGTCTTGACAGAGCAGGGTAGTTCTAAATTAAAGACTGCTTTTAACGTCTTGTTTTGTTAAATATAAATATCTTAAAGGCTATGAAGGCATTTTGAAAAAAAACTTGTAAAGAAACATGGTTTTATAATAGACTTTATTTTTTTAATTGAAATTTTATACAATGAATCTAGGCATACACTTTTCGAAACCAAGGGTACCTAGGTAAATAATCCAAATTTGATAAGTTTACTTTGGACTAACAAACCCACTAGCACCGAATAAGAATTGAATATGTAAATGTGTTACTAACTAAGGGTGGGGATATTTGACCGACACTGATAAATATTTATGCTATTATCTTTTTACGGCCACTCTCAATAATCTACTAAATATTAACGCCTCGTTAAATCTGATTCTATAGTCGCCTACAATTATCTGTGCTATTGCGTCTCAATAAACTACGGAAGATAGCTAGTTATTAAAAATAAAATGACGGAAACTTTTCTCAAAAATAAAACAGTTTCCGAAATCGAGGTTATAGGGGTGATAATACCTATAATTGTTTTATAGTTTTATTACAGTTTAAAAAAAGTTTTGTAAAAAAACTGTTTAAAAAAAGTGTATTTATTAGAAATTACCATATACCTACCAACATTTAGATTTTAAATACTTTATCAAGTATAAAAAACAATTCTTGCAATGGCACCGATTCTTAAATACCCGCACAAAAAAACCAAATTAAATATATCGCCGTCAATTCTATAGGTATCGAACACCCTACAAAAACCGTAGTGCTTGGAGCAAAACCTAAGCTAAAATCATTTTGTTATATTCTAAGTATCTAGGGGAAGGGGGGGCATAACGGGGACGCGAGGCACAACGGGGCCCCCCATGCATACGAGTAACTACACTCACTAGCGGTCATTTGTTTTCGCTAATAAGCGGCCATTTTGAATCAGTCTTCAGTCCCTAAGTGTCCAGCGAGAAGGTTGCACGCGTTTGATTTTTAAAACAAAAAACTTTTTTCGACGTCTTCTGATCTAATTTTGTGTGATAAGAAAATGCATGTAAAAAGGTAAGTGTTTGTGATATTGCTTTCATTTTTGGTTGTGTTTATCTAGCGATATTATGAATGATAATGTTTTGATCAAAATCACTCTAACTATTGTTCTGTTTTATTTGTAGGTTATTTTAAACAATGTTAGACATGGGGGCATAATGGGGACAATATTGTGGGGCACGATGGGGTATGTATATACCATAATAATCAAAATAAAAACGAATTAGAAGAACGGCAACAACTGAAACCGACGAAGAAGTGTACAAATACAAATGACGAGTGGTTGAAGAAAAACCGAAAACAAAAAACTAAGAAACCTCGCTCTGACGTTGAAAATGTAGACGACGACGCATTATGCATTTATTGCGCGGACTTGAATTACACTTATTTGAAGTCTTCGGAAGGTTGGGTGGCCTGTCAACCATGTGGACATTGGGCCCACACAGCCTGTGCAGGTGTTGATGACGAAAATATTGAAGAAATCCACATCTACTCATTCTGTCAGACAAAATAATCGTATACCCCGTACTGCCCCTAATCGGGTACCCCATACTGCCCCTACCCTGGGGCACGATGGGGTTTTCGACAGGGTTACGAAATTTAAAAATTAAAAACATTTGTTGATTCGTTATTTTGCCAAATTCTATGCCAAATGATAATTTAATAAGTAACCAAAGGGTTGTGATAAGTTTTAATTAATATGTTGTTCATCCTTTTATTGTTCATTTCTCTTAACGTCCCCGTTATGCCCCCCCTTCCCCTACTATGTTTTTAAAGTTACTAGTTCTTTCCCCTTTTGTGCCCACCACAAAATTGCATACCTTTTTTGTTCCAAGGAAGTTTTATTAATAATAATATTTACTAAGATAAGTAAAGATTTCACTAACTTCTTAGGTTACAAGTCTTACCTGCCATAAACTATTTTTTATACATGACAGTGTGGTTATCAACCTAATGCTGCCATCTAGGGATAATAAAAGGAAGCAAAACCATTAGGTTTACTTTCATAAAAACTAGGTGGCGCTCTAGAGTGCGGTGTTGACAACAATAAAAAAATTAAGCCATGTGCCAGACATCTGAAAATAAAATTTAGTTTACATTTCTACTTCTGAATACATAACTTGATGATTTACCAAACATTTAATTTATTATTAAGATTCGTGGGTGTGTCCCCTTAGATAAAAATTTTATTTCAACTTGACGGTGACGTTGACTTTGACAGAATAATGATACCATATTACAGGAGAATTATAAAAGTTTGAAGGTATGGTTGAATTTATTTAAAAAGTTAAAACTCTTCAATAGCAATTGATAATTTTATAACAAACACAGGTAACAACTTTTTCTAAAACAATAATTGATACACCTTAATATTTTTACAAAAGCCTGTTCGGATATTATAATACAATTTTAATACTGCTAAACGTTATTATTATTTTTTTGCGTAATAAATCTAGGCGAGATCTTATTTTGGTTTGAAAGGTAGAATTTTATCAGTCATTATAACTATGTAAAGGAAAGACAACTCTCAGTCTCATCACAACTAGGTAGTTGCTTTATAGCCCTCGAGCAGTGCTTGGTTTTAAACGAAATCTTATTTATTATATTTACTCATACAGCGAAGAATAAATTAACAACATTATATTATTAGGTTTTTTTTTAATAAGCACTAATTGCGTTTATTAGAAACTGAAAAATACTTATTGAATTTGTCATAATCAAAATTTTCGGAATATATTCGATATCAAATGGCAGCACCAAAGTTTACCGTTTTGTTTGCCAGGCAGAATAGCCAAATTCTCTTGTGCCAAGCAAATATTGCATAGCGAATTAAAAAAAAGTCCACGACGAGCGACGTTGTTGAACCGCTTTTCAAGCTAAAGCCACAATAAAACTTGTTGAAAATGCTTATAGCACAATGGTAGAAGCATTGCAAATGTTCCTTTTTCTGTTTAAATCGAAATACAGACGAAAATGTGCCTGGTTCTCGCCTTTTCTGTGTTCTGTTCTTATTGTGTTATTGTTTTGTCATGGTGTTCTGACTAAATGTTCTAGTAGCGATAATAGTTGTATAAATGGTAAATGTGTCAATGAATCCTGCGAATGTTGGGATGGCTGGCAAGGTTCTGAATGCCAGTACTGCGGTGGGAAAGTGAAGTAAGTGTTCTATGTTAGTAGTCTTCTGAAAATCGTGTCCAAAAGTTCGGTTCACTGACCCATTTGACAGTGTATTTTATGCTAAGATAGGTACATGTACGTTGTATTTCGCGAGAGAAAGCCTGTACAGCTTATCCAATTACTTTCTTTGGCTTCCTGTCTTCCTACTACCTTGCTTATAGGTCAAAGATATTGTTACAATTCATGATACATGAAATAAACACTATTTACATATTATGAATGTTAGCACTATGCTAGAAACTAATTTCCTCCTAATTATTGTTGCAAATGCTACATTATTACCTAAATTTGGTGTATTTTGCACATGCTGTAGTTGTTTTACAATTTATTTTGTTGACTGTCTGTCTAAAAATCAAATTATTTAATTGTTCCTTTATATATTGTTTTAGAAAAAAATTACAGTATATGTACCATTTTAATTTTAAAATACTATTTTATACACTCTTTGGAATCACACAATTGCTATATAAGCTTATTAGCTTACTCAAGCCGCACATTATACCTTTGCTTTAAACATTATAAAGCTGTAGGTTCAATATAAAGTATAGTAAGTCATACTCATTGTTTTAATTTTTTTGAAGTCATTATTAATCTGTTTTGTAAATCCGTAATTTGTGATCCGTTCATGACAATTAACCTTTTGTTATGTGTATATTGACCTTTCTTGTTATGGTGTTTTTACAAATTTTCCTTAAAATTCAGTTAATTAGTGTGCTTATAGGTAGGTACTTTCTAGTAGGTCTTAAGTTAATTAACTTTAATATATTTTAATATTAATGGTTTTTAAAAGTTTTCATGAATACCCTAATGATATAAAAATAACAATACAATTTTATATTTCAGTCTAACGTCAACATCTGGAATCATAACAGATGGACCGTATAACTACAGTGTCAGCACACAGTGCACATGGGTGTTGATTCCACCCCGGGTTGGTCACACGCCTCCAACCATAAGAGTTAGACTTGAAAGCTTTGCTACGGAGTGTGGGTGGGATCATTTGTATGTTTACGATGGAGACAGTGTGAAGGCTGAACGGCTTTTGGCTGTTTATAGGTAAGAATATTAATCAAATTAAAAGTTGTAAGTGTATTTAATTTAATAAAGTAGTTATGTTTTGAAACACTTTGTTTATAGTTGTAAGTTTATACACACTGAAATACTTTGTTAATCTTATATTGAAGAGCAGTTAAAAATCTATAGTTAAAATATTTATCAAACTTACTACTGTAACTTAATGATAGTGCATTAAAAACAAACTTTTATGACTTTATCCAATATGCATCCTGCATGATTCTATATAATTCTGAATTCTATATTTAACACATAAATAGAAAACTACATTAATGAATTTAGCAGTATGTTTAGTAAAGTTTAACATGATAAGTTTATAATAGACCCTCTAGATTTTCTCCAAATTATCTAAGATTATTTTTCAAGTTAAACTAATATTACTGTTATTTTCCAGTGGTGTAATGAAAACAGAAGACTCAGCATGGACGAGACAAGTGATAGCTCGCTCCGGGAGTGTGTTACTGCACTTCTTTTCTGATGATGCATATGCAATGGAAGGGTTTAATATAACATTTGCTGCTTATTCATGCCCTTCTAATGACCATAGGACTAATTGCTCAAGTAAGTGGTTTGAAATTTTCTTTGGATATTGTTAAATAGAATTAAGGAAGTATGGAAAAATCTCAAGACAACTACTTAAAAAATTGCCATGGCCTGTGTGATATTTTTCATAAATGTATTAATAAGAAAATGCTAAAGATAAAAAAATGGTCCTAA
Source organism: Emmelina monodactyla (assembly GCA_916618145.1). Classification (NCBI taxonomy): domain Eukaryota; kingdom Metazoa; phylum Arthropoda; class Insecta; order Lepidoptera; family Pterophoridae; genus Emmelina; species Emmelina monodactyla. The sequence goes on from OU745324.1 coordinate 6,948,819, forward strand.
ATTCTCAGACCTCTTTGTAAAAGGTTCTAAAGTTTTAATTAAGAAAATTATATTAATTAACTTAACAACCTCTGTGGCGCAGCAATGTTATACTGGACTGTTAAGCAGAAAGAGGCTATTCCGATTCCTTGGTCGGGCAAATTAAGTTAAAATTTTTATTTTTTTTAAATTGGCTTGGGTGGAAATTCTACTCTTCAATATGGAACCCACATCACTGGCGTTTACTGCGCTTACTTTTCGTTCACATAATTTGTCTGTAGAATAATGTATTGTTTAAAAAAGTAGACCTCATCAATTTGGTATTATAATAATAGCGTGCCGAGGCCACTGCTCAACAATAATTAAACTGTTTCAGATCATGGAGATTGCGAGGATGGGACGTGTAAATGTGAGCAAGGTTGGACCGGTGTGGCCTGCGATGATCCTATATGTCCAGGTAACAACGTAATATTAACTCTATTGCTTTTAAATAAATAAAAGACTGTGTTTATAAAGTAATTACTTCCATAATATTTCAACACAAACTTTGCGTAAGTTTGAGTTGTCGTTTGTGTCTGGTTGTGTATTATCTAACTTCGTGTAATGTAATTCTGTTTGAAGTATGTGTTTTGTGTTTGTTACTCTTTGACATAAAAATACCTTTCTTAAGAGCCACTTGAAATAAAAGAAAATGATCGTATTGAGTCACCCATATCGTTAACCTCCGTTTTCGGTATCAAATGCTCTATACCATGCGATTTGCAAAGTAATCTTGAATGAGGCTCTAAAAAGATTTATCTGGAGGGATTTATCATTATGATAGCTCTATCTATACTATGCGGTTTGCAAAGAACTCGTGAATGAGCCTCTAAAAAGATTAATCTAGAGGGATTTAACCCTAAGATCGTTGTCACCAGACGAGTGCAACGCGCAATACGGCGGCGGCACGTGCACCGCCGCCGGCTGCGCGTGCGCCGCCCCCCGCGCCGGCGACGCGTGCGCGCTGTCCGCCGCCGCCGCGCGCTGGACGTGGGCGTGGCGCGAGCCCGGCGAGGGGGGCGGGGGCGGGGGCGGGGGCGCGCCCAGCGTGGCGGCCGCCGCGCTCGTCGAGTACAACGGCGATCTGTATAGGGTGGGGGGGGAGGCGTTCGCCGATATGCCGATGGTTTATGTGTGAGTATGCTATAGTTGTATTATACAGTGCTGTAAATGCTCAAAGCTTTATTATAAGACGTTTGATTTAAATGTGTTTTGTATTCAAAACTAATCCTTACTTCCCTTGAAATATTGGAAATACGATAATAACTGTATCTGTCTGATACAACTTAACTGTTAAAATGATTTTTAATATTTATTTTTTAGTCGACTGAAGTAGATGACGAAAAGTTTTATGCAAAGTCGTATTTTTTAGGAACACTTTTAAAAAAGGAGTTGTAGAATCAATACTATTTAAGGCGAATACACTTCGTATAAATAAACTATTGACTAACACTTTCTATAAAATATTGACCACACACTACGTAGAAACTATTGACCATTATCTTCGTATAGACTATTGACCCTAAATTGATTAGAAATTAATGAAAATGAATAGTTGTTCAACATGAGTTACAGAGTCGAACATTTAATTAATGTCAGTACGTAAAATACTTTGGCTTTAATCTAAAATTTACTAGGTAGTTTGTAGGTTTTAATTTTTAGCTCTCCATCTTCCCCTACATTTAACATCCGTCTTCCCCCACATTGACCCTTCATCTTCCCCTGCATTGACCCTCCATCTTCCCCTACATTGACCCTCCATCTTCCCCCACATTGACCCTCCATCTTCCCCTACATTGACCCTCCATCTTCCCCCACATTGACCCTCCATCTTCCCCTACATTGACCCTCCATCTTCCCCTACATTGACCCTCAATCTTCCCCTACATTGACCCACTATCTTCCCCTAAATTGACCCCCTATCTTCCCTTACACTGACCCTCCATCTTCCCCCACATTGACCATCCATCTTCCCCTACATTGACCCTCCATCTTCCCAAACAAAACCTCTCCATTTACCCCTTCTCTGAACCTCCATCTTCCCCTACATTGACCCGCCATCTTCTCCTCCATTACCATACATTTGGTAGATCTATCATGACCATACCCTATGAAATGATCTACCGCAGCTACAAGCCCGGCGCCGGGTCGTGGTCGGTGCTGGCCACGCACGGGCCGGCGCCGGCGTCGCGCGCGTCGCACTCCGCGGTGCTCTACAAGGATACCCTCATCATGTTCGGCGGCGCGCTGCATACTGCTACACGGTGAGTTTGTATAGTCTCACTATACTTAATTTTGTCTCACTAACTACTCATTAGCATAATTTTTATTTTATTAATTGAGATTGACAAAGATATCCTAAATTAGTAATTTTTTATTAACACTGTTGTTTTAATTATAACTAACTAAATATATTGCTTTTTTCAAACAAGTTATACTCGGCACTCAACAACCGAGTTACTCGGCCGAGTACGAGTATCAACCAAGTACTCGGCCCACCTCTAGTTTTAATGCAATTTGGCAAACATAAAAATTTGGCGTCTTTTTAAATCATAAAAATTTTTTTTTTGCTTTAAACGTAACGAGCGCCCTTCCAGCAATGCCCGGCAGGGCTGTTCTCTAACTCGAATATCAATACCTTTGAAAGGGATCGGTATCGCGACTCTTGAACGAAATCGGTTTTCGAGTCGCAATCGCTTTCAATTTTGAATGATATTGCTGAATGATGTTGCTGCGTTTAATTATTCACGAAAAAAAATATTTCTTTATTTTTTATTTATTATTAAAACAATGTAGGATTAATTTTTAGTATCAAACTTTAATCTTTGATGTCATTAACTTATTATTAAACTCATTTTTGCTTTAATTTAAATTAAAAAAATAAGATCTTTTCGGACTTCAAAACGCAATTGACACTTATGAGATATTGCGATACCCTTCAAACCTTACTTTCCGACAACATCCTTCATCGAAAGGTGTTGATTTTGAGACTCAATCTTGAATGAGCCAAATGAACTTTTTGAACGATATTTATCAATTTTGAAAGGTGTTTGTGATTGCGACTTGTCAAATGAAAGATTTCACTTTGGAGGTCCCTCTTTCAAATAAGTATGATACCAATGCAGTAACTTATGAACAAATTTTTAAATATGGCGCTTTTGATAAAAAAAAATAGTGTTGTTAAAGATATAGGTAGGAAAGTATTTAGTATAAGAGCAATAAATAAAAGGTAAAGGTAGGTATCGCATAAAGATACTTTGTAAAGAAGTGAAAATTTTGTAGGAAATTACTTATTCTATGAACCTACGAATAACCTACTTATTTACTTATTCAAGTTAATGAAATCCTATGAAATTCATATATTTATTTCATTTGGGTTTGTAAAGATGGTACTTACCTAGAATTTTATACCTTTCTTGCAAGCACGGCACAACCACTAGCAACTTATATTCGGCTACTTAATATGTGGTTTATAATGTTTGCAATAACCAACGAGACTTAAGTCATGGTAATTAGTGTAGTTAGGTAACTATATCTTCAGCATACAGCGCACTCTAGTAATTCTATATTTAGTATTTGTTTATATGATGAGTAGGAAGTATTAGGATATGGTGAGGTCAATGTAATTTAAAAAACAAGGACTGAAGCCCTAGGAAAGTTGAAATGCAACGAAACACAAACCATTATTTCTGCAATTTAAATATTTAATAAAAATTGGATATTTAAATAGAACTATACTATATTTGAAATTAAACTCATGTAACAAATTATTAATAGTACCTAATTGTGTAAGTCTTCTTTTTAATAATAAATATTTCTTTGCTACTTCAAAATAGGCACTTCCTATTTATTATATTTTTCACTGATCGAGGAAGGTGAAATGAGTTAATATATATTCAAAGTCATATAAAACACAAAAAAGGAACATTATTAGAAATAAAATACTCATAAAATTCATTAAGAAGCTTATATTAATTTCAAATTCACATTTTTGTGAAAAAATAGTCAAAATGATGCATCTCTTTTATTTTACATGACAGGGAAGCAAATAATTTGAAGACAGCTAAGAAAATAAGTAGTTATTTACATCCTTTCAAACTAACAATTCTTTTTTGCAATTCAATTAACACCTTTGACTGCCGCTACCCTTTCACTTAACAGATGGTATGATCTTCGATGATATCTTTTACTTCTCTGTAGAATGTGCGTCTGAAACATACAAGTAATATTAATTATACTATCAAACTAATTATTATTACTTAAAAAAAGATAGGCTGGTAGCACCACAATCAAAATGCAAAGAATTCTCCGCTATCATGATAAAATAATTATATACATATTAACCAGCCACATGTTGCTGTGGCTAAGTTTTTTGCTGTATTATATTTTGCAATAATAATAATATTATATAGCTTTTGCCAGCGGCTCAGTAAGCTTCACATTTGGAGTAAAACGCCTTTCCCTATACATAAAATCTTCCCCTTGAATCTCTCTATCTATTAATAAAACCCATCAAAATCTGTTGTGTAATTTTAAGATCTAAGCTTACAGACACGCAGACGGCGGCAAGTGACTTTGTTTTATACTATGCAGTGAAGAAGATAAATAACGAAAACAAGTACCTTTAATAACAACAAAACTTTTCTCGAGACACATGAAGTTTATTACTTGTTTGTATCGTTTGGGAACCTCGGGTACATAAGGACTGTGTTTCTCTTATATGTTGCGCAACTTTATTTATAAAAATATGTAAATTATTGATATTATAAATTGATTTGAAAGCAAATAAATAAAACGTTGCGGTTGCGCTGATACTTGACATTGACATGACAATTGATTGACATTGACGTCAGATAAGTTTTCCAATTTTTGTTACTAGCAATGCAAATAAACTTGTGTTTTCATGAAGCAAATAAAAAATGCCGTGGATATTATTATAAATAATATTATTCTTACTACTTTTAAGTAAGTTTTTTTGAGTAAATTTTTACTGTTTTTATTTGTATTTATCGCTAGTAAATTTGTTTTGTGAATTAATGAAAATACAAATAACATAAATACCTACGTAAATTGCTCTAATTTTAACTTAGAATTGCACTTTGTATCACCAATTTACTCTCCGTTTTCATGACTTTTTTATCCAACATTCAAAGTCTGTAATTTAGAGCAAATAAAAAATATGTTTTAAAAATATAAAATTTAATACAAAATAAATTATTGAATTAATAAATTCTTTTAAAAAGAAAAGCTACGGTTTTTTTAAACTAGGCTGCGCATGGTTGAAAGAACCTTTGCCTCATAAATAAACCAAAAAAAAAGGTACGTATGTCACTCACTACCAATGTTATTGTTTTGTTTGTTTACTTTACTTTGCTAGGCTAACTAACCTTAAAATAAACTCAATAACTTATTTAATGTTGTATGAACGTTGGAAATACTCTTACATAGAGAAAACGTAATGTTTTATCATCAATATTGTTTGTGATTAAGCCTCTCTGTAAGTTATAGTTCTATATTTTAGGTAGGTAACTAACGTATGAAGGTTATGTTCCTAGATTTATGACTTAAGATTTGCCATTATTTACAAATATTTAGTAAGTTGTTCAAATGAAGAAACATTCATTCATCAAATTTATATAATAAATTGTTGAATTCAAGGCATATCTGTAATTTAAAATTATTGATTTCAGTACGAATCAAAAGTGTTGTATCAACTGTGCCAACATGCTGCTAATGGAGAACTTAGACATCGAACAATTAAAGAAGATTTTGAAACAAACAGAATCATGGGTGTCAACAAATATTGCCTTCCCTTCATTACTAATTAACTAAAACTTTGTTAACAAAAAAGATGGTTATGAAAGAACCACAACTGGGGCTTGTATTATTTATTTATTTTTAAAGTGTTACATCATATGAAACTTAATTTGTAAAGATATCAAAATAATCAAGGTTTGTTAACTAAATAATATGTACCTATTTACCTACATAGAAAAAAAAATAGCGGCATGACCTCTTAGCTTTTCAATTTATATTGTAGCAATATCTAAATATTACTTAAAATAGTGGATTCAGAAACAAGGAGTTACCTACTAATTTATATAACCATTATTTATATAACAAAACGATGAATATAACATTTAATAAAATTGACAATTGTAGTTTCTGTTGTATTACCTATTAAAGAGTAGACGGCTGTTTGATTTTAGAGTGAAATAGGTATTTTATAGAACCAAAATGGATAGTTGAGAACCTACTTGAGTATGCATGCATCTACAATGTGTTTTTCTTCACATTTACCTTTTATCTGAGACATTTTGGCTTTTTTGAGATCAAGCATGGCATGAAACTTTGTTTGGTAAGTACTGTGCAAAATGTAGTACATTTCAAATAGGTTCATTTAGGCATAAACATTATTTAGAAATCTTGAAATGATTGGAATTGGACTGGAGTGGTCAGTAGGTACCAATAAATTAGAATTATTGCTAGCAAGGTATTTTAATTTTACTTTTATACCTACCTACCAAAACCGACTCGAGTTTGCTTCTATTTCTGTGACTAAACAATGCATAGAGCTAGGTTTAATGTGTGATTCCGCTTCTATGCACCATTGATCCACTACGCAGTATGCACGCTTACAAGTTAAGTTAGACATTAAAAACTCAAATTTTCAAATGCGCAATGTTTTAAAGCTTTTTTAAGTAGATACCTACCTAAATGATAGAAAAACACCAAAAAATAGCGGTAAATAATCTGCTACTTTCATTTCAATTGTTGTTATTTGTAAGTGCCTTGTTTGATTTGACAAGTCGTGTATATCTTTCAAAGCAGTTGAAATCCTTCAAAAAGTCAATTTCGTTCATTCAATTGTAGTCGCAATAGCAATCGCTTTCGATGAAAGGTGTTGTCGAAAATGTCACGGAAAACTTCTCTACAAAGGGAGTTTGAAGGGGATCGAGATCGGTGTCAGACTTACAGAACGTGGCCACAGTTTTCGTTTTCGGAAGCAGTCTTTTTACACCCTGTATAAGGTCACATACTTGGTGAGATAATTTAATTGTCTTACTCTAAACGATAGATTGAATAATTGATTATGCTACGAATAGTAGCAGTTACCATAAAAGTCTGACTTAAAAAATAACCAAATTCCTAGTTAAATCAGGTATAACATCTTTAAATAGCAAAAATACTGCATATTAGACTTGATACCTATTAGCGCCCCGTGTATGTTAAACCTCACAAACTCAAACTACACTTCGTCAATATGTTTGAAGTTTTTGGCACATTTGAGGCTTTGAGAATGCCCATTTAGCCACTAGCGTTTTTCTAACCCGTCTGGAAATTACCCACAGATTACTTTTATGTTTATCATATTATTTCCCCCACAGCGAGGGTCTGGCGGGGCTGGAGGGGCGCGCGGGGGAGGTCAGCAACGAGGTGTGGACACTGAGTCTAGGATCCCTGCACCCCGCGTGGACCAACGCCACCCCCGCCGCCTGCAAGCACAAGCATAACTATCATAAGCGATGCGGTATGTGTATTATTATTAACACTAGTGGCCGCCCGCGACTCCGTTCGCGTGGAAGTCGGTTTCCCGTGTTAATGAGAAGTTTTCCCGCGGTAATAAGTACGGTGTGTTATTCTGATGTATAACCTATATTACTGCAAAGTTTCATCCAAATCCATCTAGTAGTTTTTACGTGAAAGAGTAACAAACATCCATACATTCTCACATACTCACAAACTTTCACATTTATAATATTAGTAGGATTATCATCATCATCATCTTTACATATTATTGAAATTGCATGGGTTTTTAATGATTTTCTTGGTAGAAAACGTTCCAAATTATTTTTATTTGAAATTTGATTTGATAAAAAAAAACATATTTTACTATCGAACTCGTGCCATACCTTACAAAAAAAAACCTTATATACCTGTACCTTTAAAAATCACCCTGTATAGTAGATATTATTATGTCGTTTTTAGGAATAGGGTTCAGTTAGGTACATGTAAGTTTTAGATTGATAATAAATAAAGAACGTGATTTTAATGAGTTTCAAACCGCTCACAATGTAAAAGTGTCTATATGTTTGATTGAAAAATCCATTTTAATCACATAACAGATTTTGATACGGTTTTCACTATCATTTTTATAAGTTTGTCGAACATTTTCTGTGGTCTTGTGCATTTGCTTTAGTAAATTAATTGACCTCAAAATATATTTATTTTGAATGGCGTGTAAAGTTCGTAGTTAATTGAGATTGGCCAAAGGTTCTCAATCGGAATATTTTATTTGAATACTAAGGGCAGATTTTTCAATAGTCAGATAAATGTTAACTGACTGATAAGAGGTATGTTTTCATTGTCACTTCATACATATGTCAAATATTTATGTTCGACGTGCAACAAAAACATACTGATTTTCAGTCAGATATGATTTATCTGACTATTGAAAAACCAGGCTTAGTGTAATACTGTAGGCTGTCTATGTGTTTCCGGTCGATCTTCAAATCTCCTGTTTAAATACTAAGTGTTATATAGGTTGTCTAAGTGTCTCCGGCCACTCTTTAAACAAATCTCCAGTTTAAAACGAAGTGTGCTTCTGTAGGTGGTCTAAGTGTGTCTGGGCACTTCTAAACCAAAGTCAAAACACTAAATGTAACACTATTGGTGGTCTAAGTGTGTCGGTCCACTCTTCAACCAAATCTACAGTTCACTAAATGTTGTATCGTAGGCGGTCTAAGTGTGTCGGGCCACTCGGCGGTGGTGGTGGAGATGGGCGCGGCGCGGCAGCCGGTCATGCTGGTGTTCTTCGGACACTCGCCGCACTACGGGTATCTGCATATTGTGCAGGTAGGTGGCTAAAATAAAATGTTTTTACTTTTAGGAGGAAATGTGTTTAAGGTTGTGTGGGTTCAAATTTGTGGAAATGAAGGTTAAACCGTGGCAAGCAATGCAAAAGAGAATCGTGGGTAACTAAGTGAGGAAAATAAAGACAAGAGAATTAAAATAATTTATAGTGACATTTACTATTTGATGTCATTTAAACTGAATGTGTTTTTAAAATCAAGAATAACACTTTTCATGGGTAACCTTAAACTTTTCGGTGTATCAATCCATGTCACAGTATAATCTCTAATTTGACTGTTCCATTTCAGGAGTACTACATAGAGGAGAACACGTGGAGCATCGCGCAGACCGCGGGCTGGTCCGCGCGCGCCGGCTTCGGACACTCCGCCGTCCGCGACCCGCTGTCCGACAAGATATACGTGCACGGGGGACTCGTGTCCGAGAGCGAGGCCACGCAGGTGAGTGTCCGACAAGATATACGTGCACGGGGGACTCGTGTCCGAGAGCGAGGCCACGCAGGTGAGTGTCCGACAAGATATACGTGCACGGGGGACTCGTGTCCGAGAGCGAGGCCACGCAGGTGAGTGTCCGACAAGATATACGTGCACGGGGGACTCGTGTCCGAGAGCGAGGCCACGCAGGTGAGTGTCCGACAAGATATACGTGCACGGGGGACTCGTGTCCGAGAGCGAGGCCACGCAGGTGAGTGTCCGACAAGATATACGTGCACGGGGGACTCGTGTCCGAGAGCGAGGCCACGCAGGTGAGTGTCCGACAAGATATACGTGCACGGGGGACTCGTGTCCGAGAGCGAGGCCACGCAGGTGAGTGTCCGACAAGATATACGTGCACGGGGGACTCGTGTCCGAGAGCGAGGCCACGCAGGTGAGTGTCCGACAAGATATACGTGCACGGGGGACTCGTGTCCGAGAGCGAGGCCACGCAGGTGAGTGTCCGACAAGATATACGTGCACGGGGGACTCGTGTCCGAGAGCGAGGCCACGCAGGTGAGTGTCCGACAAGATATACGTGCACGGGGGACTCGTGTCCGAGAGCGAGGCCACGCAGGTGAGTGTCCGACAAGATATACGTGCACGGGGGACTCGTGTCCGAGAGCGAGGCCACGCAGGTGAGTGTCCGACAAGATATACGTGCACGGGGGACTCGTGTCCGAGAGCGAGGCCACGCAGGTGAGTGTCCGACAAGATATACGTGCACGGGGGACTCGTGTCCGAGAGCGAGGCCACGCAGGTGAGTGTCCGACAAGATATACGTGCACGGGGGACTCGTGTCCGAGAGCGAGGCCACGCAGGTGAGTGTCCGACAAGATATACGTGCACGGGGGACTCGTGTCCGAGAGCGAGGCCACGCAGGTGAGTGTCCGACAAGATATACGTGCACGGGGGACTCGTGTCCGAGAGCGAGGCCACGCAGGTGAGTGTCCGACAAGATATACGTGCACGGGGGACTCGTGTCCGAGAGCGAGGCCACGCAGGTGAGTGTCCGACAAGATATACGTGCACGGGGGACTCGTGTCCGAGAGCGAGGCCACGCAGGTGAGTGTCCGACAAGATATACGTGCACGGGGGACTCGTGTCCGAGAGCGAGGCCACGCAGGTGAGTGTCCGACAAGATATACGTGCACGGGGGACTCGTGTCCGAGAGCGAGGCCACGCAGGTGAGTGTCCGACAAGATATACGTGCACGGGGGACTCGTGTCCGAGAGCGAGGCCACGCAGGTGAGTGTCCGACAAGATATACGTGCACGGGGGACTCGTGTCCGAGAGCGAGGCCACGCAGGTGAGTGTCCGACAAGATATACGTGCACGGGGGACTCGTGTCCGAGAGCGAGGCCACGCAGGTGAGTGTCCGACAAGATATACGTGCACGGGGGACTCGTGTCCGAGAGCGAGGCCACGCAGGTGAGTGTCCGACAAGATATACGTGCACGGGGGACTCGTGTCCGAGAGCGAGGCCACGCAGGTGAGTGTCCGACAAGATATACGTGCACGGGGGACTCGTGTCCGAGAGCGAGGCCACGCAGGTGAGTGTCCGACAAGATATACGTGCACGGGGGACTCGTGTCCGAGAGCGAGGCCACGCAGGTGAGTGTCCGACAAGATATACGTGCACGGGGGACTCGTGTCCGAGAGCGAGGCCACGCAGGTGAGTGTCCGACAAGATATACGTGCACGGGGGACTCGTGTCCGAGAGCGAGGCCACGCAGGTGAGTGTCCGACAAGATATACGTGCACGGGGGACTCGTGTCCGAGAGCGAGGCCACGCAGGTGAGTGTCCGACAAGATATACGTGCACGGGGGACTCGTGTCCGAGAGCGAGGCCACGCAGGTGAGTGTCCGACAAGATATACGTGCACGGGGGACTCGTGTCCGAGAGCGAGGCCACGCAGGTGAGTGTCCGACAAGATATACGTGCACGGGGGACTCGTGTCCGAGAGCGAGGCCACGCAGGTGAGTGTCCGACAAGATATACGTGCACGGGGGACTCGTGTCCGAGAGCGAGGCCACGCAGGTGAGTGTCCGACAAGATATACGTGCACGGGGGACTCGTGTCCGAGAGCGAGGCCACGCAGGTGAGTGTCCGACAAGATATACGTGCACGGGGGACTCGTGTCCGAGAGCGAGGCCACGCAGGTGAGTGTCCGACAAGATATACGTGCACGGGGGACTCGTGTCCGAGAGCGAGGCCACGCAGGTGAGTGTCCGACAAGATATACGTGCACGGGGGACTCGTGTCCGAGAGCGAGGCCACGCAGGTGAGTGTCCGACAAGATATACGTGCACGGGGGACTCGTGTCCGAGAGCGAGGCCACGCAGGTGAGTGTCCGACAAGATATACGTGCACGGGGGACTCGTGTCCGAGAGCGAGGCCACGCAGGTGAGTGTCCGACAAGATATACGTGCACGGGGGACTCGTGTCCGAGAGCGAGGCCACGCAGGTGAGTGTCCGACAAGATATACGTGCACGGGGGACTCGTGTCTAAGAGTATATGCTTATATGTCATTTACAAATGTTTTACACATAGTGCCTTTTAAAAACTCTTTTTTCCGACTGCTACAGAAAAGAAAGTAATGTTTTAACTAATATGTCGTCACGCGGATACCTAACGACTTTTGAACCTGTTTGGTTTCAGCATTTTTTATAATTTACACTTAAGTAAACAATCACCTTTCTACTGTATTTAGAAATAAAACCCCTTTTTATGAACGTCCCTACTCTCTTATAGTTTCTCAGTTCATAATCGTTGTAACTACCGACCCAATTCTAAAAAATATCTCTTTGATTCTCATCTGTAGTACGCTTTTATATCAAGGAATTCAATCTTCTACTCAATCTTACCACTAAACTCCCACTACATCCATCAACATCTACTCTAGGCGCCGTCCGCGGCCCTGTTCGAGTACAGCTACGAGTCCCGCGTGTGGCGCCCCCTGCCCCCCGCGCCCGTGCCGCGGTATTTACACGCGGCCGTGTTCGTGTCGCCCGGTGAGTTACATCATAATGATTGTATAAAATGAAATTACTTAATTGTATGTAGGATTAAAAACTAATCTCTTATACATTGTCAAAAACATTAAATCAAAAATCAAAACGTCACGTTACATACATACATTCATCAGCAATGGCCGTAGTAGACCGAAAGAAAAAGCTGGCGGAAAAAACTCTCGGCACTGTTTTCGAAATTATACAATCATAATTTATATTGATTAAAAACGTGTACATCAAATCCGTATGTGTAATATGTGTCGGTTTTCTGTGATTTTTGTGTTGATATCGAGTTTTTTGTATCTTTAATGTAAAGCTCTAGTCAAAAAGTTTTGTCGCAAATACTTCGAAATGTATTGATATGAAATTAAGTGTGTAGACTATAGCCTTAAATACACGTGAAAAAACATTTTACTGCAGAACTGATGGCTACTCCTTTTTAAAGCTTTTTAATATACTCTCTGAAAAATGTGTGTATGTTCCACTCTCACATTAAAACGGCTGAACCAAATTTACTAAACTGTCTAGATATACAGCACCCTTTGAAGAAAACAGGCTACATTCTACCGCAGGCATAAGTCTCATTTCCATAAAAAAAATACTTTTATCTGCTCTACACCGAATAAGTCTCCACGTTGCCAAAGTCGCGAATACTAGTAACTTGACAAACTTATTGTTGTTTAATTATATGGTTTGAAGATAATAACTGATCTACTGTATTATATGTCAGGTATAATGGTGGTGCTGGGCGGCAACGCGCACAACGACAGCGCGGCGCACGCGCCCGCCCCCGCGCCGCACCACGCCTGCTACTGCTCCATGGCGTATACATACGACGTCAGGTAGGGGGTATACGATGTCAGGTAGGTGATATACGACGTCAGGTAGGTGATAAACGACGTCAGGTAGGTGATATACGACGTCAGGTAGGTGATATACGATGTCAGGTAGGTGATATACGACGTCAGGTAGGTGATATACGATGTCAGGTAGGTGATGTACGATGTCAGGTAGGTGATGTACGATGTCAGGTAGGTGATGTACGATGTCAGGTAGGTGATGTACGATGTCAGGTAGGTGATGTACGATGTCAGGTAGGTGATGTACGATGTCAGGTAGGTGATGTACGATGTCAGGTAGGTGATGTACGATGTCAGGTAGGTGATGTACGAGGGCAGGTAGTGTGACATACGATGTCAGGTAGTGTGTGATATACGATGTCAGGTAATGTGATATACGATGTCAGGTAGGTGATATACGATGTCAGGTAGTGTGTGATATACGATGTCAGGTAGGTGATATACGATGTCAGGTAGGGGGTATACGACGTCAGGTAGGTGATATACGATGTCAGGTAGGGGGTATACGACGTCAGGTAGGTGATATACGATGTCAGGTAGGGGGTATACGACGTCAGGTAGGTGATATACGAGGGCAGGTAGTGTGACATACGATGTCAGGTAGTGTGTGATATACGATGTCAGGTAATGTGATATACGATGTCAGGTAGGTGATATACGATGTCAGGTAGTGTGTGATATACGATGTCAGGTAGGTGATATACGATGTCAGGTAGGGGGTATACGACGTCAGGTAGGTGATATACGACGTCAGGTAGGTGATGTACGATGTCAGGTAGGGGATATACGACGTCAGGTAGGGGATATACGACGTCAGGTAGGGGGTGTACGAGGGCAGGTAGGGGGTATACGACGTCAGGTAGGGGTATACGACGTCAGGTAGGGGATATACGATGTCAGGTAGGTGATATACGACGTCAGGTAGGGGGATATACGACTTCAGGTAGGGGGTGTACGAGGGCAGGTAGGGGGTATACGACGTCAGGTAGGGGTATACGACGTCAGGTAGGGGATATACGATGTCAGGTAGGTGATATACGACGTCAGGTAGGGGGATATACGACTTCAGGTAGGGGGATATACGACTTCAGGTAGGGGGATATACGACGTCAGGTAGGGGGTGTACGAGGGCAGGTAGAGGGTATACGACGTCAGGTAGGGGGATATACGACGTCAGGTAGGGGTATACGAGAGCAGGTAGAGGGTATATGACGTCAGGTAGGGGATATACGACGTCAGGTAGGGGTATACGAGGGCAGGTAGAGGGTATACGACGTCAGGTAGGGGATATACGACGTCAGGTAGGGGGTGTACGAGGGCAGGTAGGGGGTATACGACGTCAGGTAGGGGTATACGACGTCAGGTAGGGGATGTACGATGTCAGGTAGGGGGTATACGACGTCAGGTAGGGGTATATACGACGTCAGGTAGGGGGATATACGACTTCAGGTAGGGGGATATACGACGTCAGGTAGGGGGATATACGACGTCAGGTAGGGGATATACGAGATCAGGTGGGGGATATACGACGTCAAGTAGTGTGTGATATACGAGGTCAGGTAGGGGGATATACGAGGTCAGGTAGGGGGATATACGACGTCAGGTAGGGGGATATACGACGTCAGGTAGGGGGATATACGACGTCAGGTAGTGTGTGATATACGCTGTCAGGTAGTGTAACATACGATGTCAGGTAGTGTGTGATATACGATGTCAGGTAGTGTGTCATGTACGATGTCAGGTAGTGTGTGATATACGATGTAAGGTAGTGTGTGATAAACGATGTCAGGTAGGTGATGTACGATGTCAGGTAGGTGATGTACGATGTCAGGTAGGTGATGTACGATGTCAGGTAGGTGATGTACGATGTCAGGTAGTGTGATATACGAGGTCAGGTAGTGTGATATACGACGTCAGTTAGTGTGATATACGACGTCAGGTAGGGGGATATACGACGTCAGGTAGGGGGATATACGATGTCAGGTAGTGTGTGATATACGACGTCAGTTAGTGTGACATACGAGGTCAGGTAGTGTGATATACGAGGTCAGGCAGTGTGATATACGACGTCAGGTAGTGTGATATACGAGGTCAGGTAGTGTGTCATACGAGGTCAGGTAGTGTGTGATATACGATGTCAGGTAGTGTGATATACGAGGTCAGGTAGTGTGTGATATACGATGTCGGGTAGTGTGTGATATACGATGTCAGGTAGTGTGTGATATACGATGTCAGGAAGTGTGTGATATACGATGTCAGGAAGTGTGTGATATACGATGTGAGGTAGTGTGATAAAGGATGTCAGGTAGTGTGATATACGGGGTCAGGTAGTGTGTGATATACGATGTCAGTTAGTGCGGATATATGATGTCAGGTAGTGTATGATATACGAGGTCAGGTAGTGTGATATACGATGTTAGGTAGTGTGTGATAGGTATAGGATGACAGGTAGTGTGTGACAA
Source organism: Emmelina monodactyla (assembly GCA_916618145.1). NCBI lineage: Eukaryota > Metazoa > Arthropoda > Insecta > Lepidoptera > Pterophoridae > Emmelina > Emmelina monodactyla. The sequence continues at coordinate 6,964,519 of OU745324.1, forward strand.
ACGATATCAGGTAATGTATGATATACTAGTGGTTGGATAGTTAAGAATGTAGTCTATGGATATACTTTAGTTACCAGGTAATGTAGCATTAAGTGGTCACTAAGTCTAATATGCCGAAGATTTACTTCGCTGTTATATTTGATGTCAGGTAATATATTCTGAAATTTTAATTATAATGAGTTACTAACTCTTTCTGAACTGATACGATATTTAGATTTCGGCTTATTGTTTTTCATTCATTAATTTAATGCCTTATAGTCCCAAGTTTTAAATGTCATTTGCTTACGGTCAATTGACATGTGTTTAAGTCAGTAACAAGAGTAACTGTTAGCTGGAATCAAACGACAAACAATAAAACGAGTAGTAACTGAATATATTAAGACTGGCCATCATATTCATTTACATCAGAGAAGTTTTACAAAGATTACTATACCTAAGCCATTATTTTGTTGATTGACATTGACATGTGACATTGACAGATGTAAGACGTGGCGCGCTATGCCGGCGCCCCGCGGCTCTGCCCGCGCGGCGCACTCCGCCACACTCACTGACAAGGGGGCGCTGTTTTATGGAGGGTGAGGATATCATTATCATCATTATCATTATCATTACATAGTATAAATCAAAGTCGCTAATTCTGTCTGTTTGTATGTTTGTCCGCTAACTCCTCCGAAACTACGTAACGGATTTTGATGCGGTTTTTTCAATGTTTTAGTTAATTTATTCATTTAAATATTTAAATCAAAGTAAAAATTTAAATGAATAAATTAACTTAAAAATTAACTTAAAATATTCTTCAAAGTTCAATGTTTTGTGATAAAGTCGGGCAAAAATACACTATTGCGAAGCGTGGGCAGGCCGCTAGTTATTGTATAAGATTGTATGTTGATGTGTTTGTTTGTATGTAGGAGTAAAAGACTATAAGGTATCTGCTTATACCTTTCCGAAGTTGTAGGAAAATTATAATATAAAAAGATTGAAAAATAGTGTTTGCTGCTTGCGGCCACCACTCGCATATTTGCTGTTGGTTTTGAAACTACGATTTACATTTTAAATTTAATTAATACACTATCTAGTTTAAAGTCATTCTAATTACATCAAAAATCGAATGTCCTATAATGTATTTTGTTTGTCAGGCACAAAACGCTTAAAGCGATATCACCACCTTTTGTATAAGTATAAGTTGATGCAATCTGTATTTCTTTTCACTTTTTGCAATAAAGAGTATTTATTACGACCTCTGTGGCGCAGCGGTAACTATACCGGACTGCAAAGCGGATGGTTCCGGGTTCGATCCCCGGGTCGGGCCAATTTCGTAAAAATGGTTTTTCGACATTGGCTCGTGTCTGGGTGTAACTAGGTTCTCCCCTAGTCCATTGTGTGGTACCTGTAACACAAGCGCTTAATGCGCTTACCATAGGACCACATAAGTGTGTTAGTCTGGAGATTTATTTATTTATTTATTTATTAATGTCTCTCTTTACATTGGCGTCTATACTTCTCTATCTACCTCCGCTATCCACCCTAGTTTCGACGGGCGGCTCCGCTCGGACGCGCTACTCTTCGCCCGCGGCGCCGCCTGCTCCTCGCACTCCGACGAGGCCTCCTGTCTGAGGAGTGCGGAGACCACCGCCCGCGCGTGCGGCTGGAGCGCCCACAACCAAGTGTGTTTGCCGGTGAGTATAGACATAGACACTTTATATTGGTAAAAATATTTACAGGTCAACATAAGTTGAGGTAGAAACCTAGAATTAAAAACAAAAATTATAATTATACAATAATAATAATTCAATAATAATAATTCATTAATAATAATTCAATAATAATAATTTATTAATAATAATTCAATAATAATAATTCTAAATACATAAAAATATTAAAAAAAAGTCATTTAAATGATAAAGATTTTGATTGATATTGATTTTGATATACACGAAGGTTGTAAGGTCTTGAATAACTGGGCCTCAAGTCCGCTATTTTACAATAGCATGAATCGAGTCGCAATTGGATCTCCATTGGATAGTTGGATTTCGTAGTCTGCTAACCAAATAAGACCAGTCGCATTGAAAAAACAATCGAACTGCAATCCAGTCGCTAGTATGGGATATTTAGGTATTACACTCTTCAACCGTGTTACGATTGTGTCTTGATAATTAACAAAACGGAATTAGTAGAATACCAAATTTGTGTGGATCGTTATTGATTTGTAATAGAATCGAAATAGTGTGCCACTTTACTAAATATAGCAGACTGAGGTCCTTTACTGTAACTGTGTAAATACTGAAGTCACAAGACAAGGTAGGTAATTAAGACTTGTGTACGATTACGTCCTAGTTAGAGAACCAAAATACAGGCACACTGTTTAAGTCAATCAAACAAAATTTTTAAAGGAAGGGACCCATCAAACCTCAAAACTTGACACAAGCGCGATTTAATCTACTAGTGGCGCCATCTATCAGTGATTGTTGAAAACATTGTATTTAACACTACATTTGCATTGATGCAAGCTGCTATGAAATTAAAACGTTTGTCATACTGAAATTGATAAAAGATTGTATTAGAAAATATACCATTTTTATAATGGAATAAAGGGAATTTTTGCTTTACTTAATTAATATTTAATCGGAAAATCACCTTGAGAAGTGTTTAAATTAAACGTTTATCAATAAAGAAATTGTTTCTAAAATTCATTATTTTTCTTTTGCAGTTGGAAAAAATAGGCTGGAAAGAATCATTGGAAGGTGTAGTTAGGACTTGTGAGACTGAACCTGTTATTGGTAAGTTTTAACGTGATAGTTTTATCATTTATTCGTATTTATAAGGCCTGAAAAAAGGAGGCAGTTTTCTGTTAGAACATATTTATTGGGAGGCAAGTATGAAACTGTAGCGGCCTTATTAATAAACGCAGATTAAATCAGTATTAGTTAGGCATTGCTTAACGTGGTCAGTCCAAGGATGGGTGACCGCTAGTGGCATATATACCGAGTTTCTCCGTGCTTCGGAAGGCACGCTAAGCCGTTGGTCCCAGGTACTTTTCCACCTCGTACTCGTCAAGCCAAGCCAGGTGTCTAGTAGACAGGCGGCTTGAAATATACTGACAGTAGGGTGGCCACTTCCCTACAGGAACCACGTCAGAGGCCCTAAAAAGGCTGTTCCCAAAATCTGACAATAGATGAATATGTGCTGCAAAGTACATATTCATCACGCGATGAAGAAGAAGAAGTTATACCTTGTTTTGTCTTTGTCAGTTACGCAAGTTTTCACATAGGATTGATAGGGACAAAATAGGTTTTACTAATACAGGCCTACACTGTCTTATTATTAGTGGATGAGAGAGTAAATATGAGTAAATCATGTCAAATTGTTTATGTGCCTTATCAAAAGTTTGCATGTTCGGATGGTTAGGTGTTTGTTAATATGTTCCTGAATTACGCAAAACAAGCTTGTAGCATATCCTGAATAACAAAAATAATATTAATATGAAAAATTCGGGGATTCTACCTATATCCATTTACATCCTGACTATTCTTGATGATTATTGTAAAGTTGTTAACGTTGTGATTAATACACACATCAAGTTCCACGTTTCATTTCGAAGTTCCCGCCATGATCGAACCCAGAGATAACGAATTCCTCGTTATACTTATATGTGTTAGCTTCTCTTTCACACAAAACCTATTGAACGGTTTATAATTTAGATGTTACTTTTTTTGCGGTAAAGTATTTCATTTAACTGCGGATAAAGCACAGGGGTGAAACGCTGTAGTCAAATTATTTCCGTGTGAACTCGGTCATAAATCACCGGAGAGAGATAGCGATATCTTATTCTCTTGTTGCACTCATGCACTCAATAGAAACTATTGTATGTGCGTAAGGATGGGAACACCTGCAGTCGATATACAACTACTGTTAAATAGATAATTGCAAATACTGTTAGGGATCAACCACTTATACGCCAGTTGCGTAACATAAATACTAATCACTTATTTTCTTTTCGTTAACGTAACCGCAAATACACCCATCACTGGAGTTCTTACCTGCTTCGATTATTTATGGCCGAGTTAAAAATTTGACTACAATAGCTATCAGAAAGCTAGTAGCTTCATATCGATTGTATCGTGTAGACGAGTCGCTGTGCGCGCTGGCGGAGTCGTGCGCGTCGTGCGCGGCCGCGGGCTGCGCGTGGTGCGGCGCGTGCCTGCCGCGCAGCGAGCACTGCGCGCGCCGCCGACACGGGAAGCTCACCGTGAGATACACACACTGACATTACACACTGATTACACACTGACAGCCTTGTCATTACACACACAGACAGCCTTGTCATTACACACACACACACACTGACAGCCTTGTCATTACACACACACAGACAGCCTTGTCATTACACACACAGACAGCCTTGTCATTACACACACACACAGACAGCCTTGTCATTACACACACACAGACAGCCTTGTCATTACACACACACAGACAGACAGCCTTGTCATTACACACACACACAGACAGCCTTGTCATTACACACACACACAGACAGCCTTGTCATTACACACACACACGGACAGCCTTGTCATTACACACACACAGACAGCCTTGTCATTACACACACACACACACTGACAGCCTTGTCATTACACACACACTGACAGCCTTGTCATTACACACACACTGACAGCCTTGTCATCACACACACGGACAGCCTTGTCATTACACACACACAGACAGCCTTGTCATTACACACACACACACACACTGACAGCCTTGTCATTACATACACACTGACAGCCTTGTCATTACACACACACTGACAGCCTTGTCATCACACACACTGACAGCCTTGTCATTACACACACACTGACAGCCTTGTCATTACACACACACTGACAGCCTTGTCATCACACACACTGACAGCCTTGTCATTACACACACACTGGCAGCCTTGTCATTACACACACACAGACAGCCTTGTCACTACACACACAGACAGCCTTGTCATTACACACACACAGACAGCCTTGTCATCATACACACACAGACAGCCTTGTCATTACACACACACAGACAGCCTTGTCATCATACACACACAGACAGCCTTGTCATTACACACACAGACAGCCTTGTCATTACACACACAGACAGCCTTGTCATTACACACACAGACAGCCTTGTCATTACACACACAGACAGCCTTGTCATTACACACACAGAGACAGCCTTGTCATTACACACACGCTGAATCTACTTAATCGTGTAAATTAAGAAACACATTGCTCTACTCTGTCTATTTAAAATTTAATAAAACTCTTTGTAGAAGTACCTAATCGATTTCATACAAACTTAGATCAATACTATATTTATATGCTTTATTTTTATCTAAAACAAATGAAATCATCTACTCTATTAATCTTCAAGGGAATCCAATTAAAATACATTTAACTTCCACCCCCCAGGCCACGACAATCGAGGAGTGCGGGTCGTCACAAGAAGGCCGCGAGTCGTGCTCCCGGTACCACTCCTGCGCCGCCTGCCACGCGCACCACCACTATAATGTAACTATGAACATATTCTATTTGTTGGATCATCGAGTGTATATGTTACGGCTAATACCCGAAGTGCGGTTGCACCTAGTTTTAGCCGGTTAGAAACATCAATAGGTTAGGTTAGGTTACATGTTTGATACTACTAACCGGCTAAAACTAGGTGCAGCCGCGCTTCGGGTTTTAGCCGTAACATATACACCAGTCTTGACAAATTTGTAGGTGTCAAATTTAGTAGGTACTTACAAAATTCATAGGAGACTATCTTTTAAAATGTGCCTGAAAAAACAACAATTTTAAATAGACTTATAATGTGTAATAAGTATTAGAAGCATACTCAAGTACTTTAGTAGAAAACATTTTAAAAAACATACGAATATGTACAATCTTTTCCTACAATTCATCAAGTAGGTATTTAATACATTTTTGTTACTTTCTATCTAATAATGTTATTCATAAACTTGGAACTTGACAATTTATGAACTGTTAGCAATTTTGTTAAGATAAGATATTTTTACTTTCAAATATACTTTTCAGTCAAATGAAGAGCAAAGACTGTGTTACTGGGAGTACGACACTGCAAAATGTCGACCCGCCAACTCATCAGACGATCTCAGGTAAATAACAATTTTATATCGAACAGTTAGCGTTCATTATTCATTACATTTTATATAAGATATTTGTTATCAGATAATCTCATAAGAAATTCAACCTTAAACCATTTTAATTGAGACAATTTTTCATTCATTTATTTAAAGTTATTTTTCTAGCCAGTTAAAAAAAGATCTTATTTTTTTTTGGAATAAAGTGTAATTTTGAATGTTTTTGTTTGTTTTTAGCGCTGGGTATGAGTTTTTAAACCAGTTAGTACAATTTTTGATTTTTTAAATTATACTTGGTTTGGTTGGTTATGGTCACCTGTAAATATGTAGTTTGCACAATTTTTATATTTAACATTTTTTTCCGTAGTTTAGATAGAAGTTTCTTTATTTTAATTAGAAGGTAATTTAGTTTAATTTTATTTCGGTTTGGGTTTTTATTATTCTTTGCTAATTTAAGTACTTTTCAAAGTTTAAATACCAACCTATTTATTTGTATGTACTTACTAAAATTTAAAGTTTCTTTTATAGAATAATATTAATTTTGATGCGTTCCTCTCAATCTTCAATCTCATTTCATTCATAAAAAACTGTTAATAATTTCCTAGTCACTACTTTCTTCTCTTTCTCATCAGTTTACCAAGTGTTAGATAATAGATCTCGTGACAAGAAATTAATATGAAAACTTGAAGCTTACTGTACGGGCTGAGATGGGACCCGTAGTCTCGATATGATAGATAAAGATAAGTTCGAGTGAGTTTGAAAAGTGTTTAATTGATAGCAAATGATAGTGAGTACACACGACCGACCGACGTTACATTATTTTGCGTACTAACTTAAAATTAATCTAACAGCGTAAAAATGCTGATGCCGCGAAATGTGGCGTTTTTACCCGCTTAGAGCGTTGTACAAGTTTTCATATTATATGCTATCATGCTCTCTATTCTTTCACCATAGTAAACTGATAGCAAACTCACAATAAACAAGTACTGAAGAAAAGAGCGATGGTTCTCAACTGGCTAAACACACGTCACTGACGACAGAGGTTTAAACGCAAATTGTGTAAAATGTTAATGTTTACTAATTAACTAGTAACAAAAGGATCTAATTTCTTTGTCAGCATGTGTATAACTATATCAATCAATGAAAAATTCAATAAAACAAGAATGTCTATAAAAGTCAGCTATTATCTATCGACTCTTCATCGGCGATATGTCACCTGTCAACTGTCACCTGTCACCTGTCACCTGTCACCTGTCACCTGTCACCTGTCACCTGTCACATGTCAATGTCACCTGTCACTGTCACCTGTCACTGTCCCCTGTCTGCCAGGAGTTCGTCGAGCGCGGCGGCGGCGTGCTCGGCGCCCTGCTCGTCGCTGCGCTCGTGCGGCAACTGCACCAGCGAGGAGTGCATCTGGTGCGCCAGCGCCGCCGTCTGCGTGGATAAGGTATGCTAGGTAGCATTGGTAATGTTTTAACTTAACTAGTGGCCGCCCACGCTTCGCAATGTTGTATTTTTTCCCTATTGTACCGGAAATATAATTTTTTAGCTAACTTAAAACAGCTTTTTCTGAAGATTCTTTATTTAAAATTTTTAATGAGAAAATATCCTAAAAGATGGCGAAAACCGCATCAAAATCCGTTAAGTCGTTTAGGAGGAATTAACGGACAAACATACGAACAGACACAATAAGCAACTTGGATTTATACTATGTAATGATATGAAGCATAATCGATCATCATGTTTGTTTGTCCTCTGTCGCTACCTAATGTATCAAGAGTTTTTATGCGTTGCTGTCTTTTATGGTATTTTTTGTTATGTATAAAATGAAGAAACTTAAAGTAAAATATGGGTCATAAGTAAAATACAAAGTGTTTGGTAGATGAGTAGCCAAAAGAAAATAGCGGATAGCTGAGGCTATTAGCTATTTACTTCCACTTATTAAATTGCATTTTAGTTCAAGTTATAGAATTTATTCGATTTTTAAGATTTTCTAAAGAAAATCCCCAATTCTGTCATTGAAAGTCCAATATTTTTTATTTAAAAATTAAAAAAATAAAATATACTTTATTGCACAAGTAAAACAAATAAAATTACAAAAATCTAATTACTCAAATTAATTTCAATTTGATGGCCTTATTACTCAAAGTAATTTCTGCCAGGCAAACCTTTACAAGGACAAGGTGAAAGAAAATGGATGGTGCAAATAAAAAAAATAAATCAATAATGGTATTTTAAAAACAATAATAATAATAAAAAGAAACTTACTTTACTTACTTACTAACTATACCTACATAGACATGTAACTACATAGACATATTAAAATATACTTCAGCATAACATATATTTATAGACTTAAATACATACGAAGAAAACAGATATCGATTAGTAAAGATTTAACAAGTTGATTTAAAATAATCATAAACAGATATTCTGAAAGAGTAAAGAAGTTCTTTTGGGATTGTGTTCCACAGCTTAACAGCCTTTACAGTAAAGGAGTTACTGTAAAATGTTGAGTGGTTTGTTGGCGTTGCTAAGACACTGCGAAGGCCGAGATTGTGACTCTCGTGCCAGTATGTAAATCGTTCTTTTAGATACTTCGGAGTTTGCAAATCATTCAGCACACGGTAGAGGAGACAGAGGATGTGAGTATTCCTGCGAAGTCTGATTGGGCTTACTGCGAAATTCGGAGATGTGGTCGAACTTGCGCAATCCGAATATAAAACGGATGCACATATTTTGGAGCCGCTCGAGTTTATTAAGTTGCTCTTCATTTATATCGATAAATGCCAGATCCGCGTAATCGAGAATAGGAAGGAGAAATGATTGAGCAAGCGTAATTTTGGTAGAAGTAGGCAGAAAGTTGCGAAGCCTCCATAAACTACCAGATGCAGCAGAGATTTTTTTGCTCATCTTCTCAATTTGATGTTTCCAGGATAATGTGCTGTCCAATAAAATTTCTAAGTTCTTAACACAGGGATCCTAAATCTATCAAAACGAATATCAGGCAAAGTCTGCCAATTAATTTTATCGGGCATTTGCCTGCTACCTATTATAATAAGTTGTGTCTTATTTAGATTCACCGTAACTCCAAAACGTTTACTCCAGTCATTAATAATGTCTAGATCGTTATTAGTCTGTATAATGGCTAATTCAAGATTCTCAGGTGTTGTATGTATGTAAATTTGTAAGTCGTCTGCATACAGATGGTAGAGAGAAGAAATGTGGGATGTGATGGAGTTTATAAAAACACTTACCTTGCGGTACACCGCAGTGCAATCCGCACCACGAGGATTGACTATCTTCGATAGATATACGCTGTCGACGGCCACGCAAGTAACTTTGAAACCAGTCAGTCGCCGTTGGAGATATGTTAAGAGATCGTAGTACAGCACACATTATGTCAAAATCGACAGTATTAAAGGCGTTACTAAAGTCTAGTAAAGTGAGAATTGTGAGCTGTCGTTTCTCCATATGTTGACCAATGCCGTGACTGTGCTATGTCCGGGTCGAAACCCTGATTGATAGGGATTAATGAGGTTATTCGAAACAAGGAAACTGTTTCGTTGTTGATGCACTAATCGTTCCAAAACTTTTGAAAGAAAAGGTAAGATGGAAATGGGTCTATACTCTGTAAAGGAAGTGGGATTGTTTGTTTTGGGTAAGGGGATTATCTCGGCATCTTTCTAGATGTCCGGGAATGTGTTGGAAGCTATTGTGCAATTAAGGATTTTGGAGACATAGGGAGTAAGGATTAAGGGAAGAATCATTTTACGACTGACATTGTCACAGCCAACGGCATTTGATGTAATATCTAAAATATTTCTCTTAACATCACAATCGGCAAACATTTATATCTAATTGAAACTGTGCGACGTTATTTTGTTGCTTACCAATACCTAAAGATTTAAGTAATTTCCAAACCTTTTTGGGGTTTGGATTATCTAAAGAAGTGTGGATATGGCGTCGTTGTGCATCTCTACAAGCTGTATTGCATCGGTTACGTAATAATCTATATGATTCACGATTTTCGTCTGTCGGATACTTTTTGAAAAGAGATTTAGCGCGGTTCCTTTGTGACATCATAGATTTTATGTTTGTAGTTAACCAAGGTGCAGGAAGGTGTTTGACCTTGACTTTTACTGTCGGAACCAAACAAATATAATTTTATTTTAAAGCTTAATACTGTTTTATTCAGATTTAATCATAAATTTATAAAAAATATCTCATATAAAGTTACAGCGGGTTTATAAACTTCGTAGAACCAGTGGGAAAAAAAAGCTTTGTCAACATTGCTATAAAAAAAAAGGATGAAAATTTCATTTACTTTTAAAAACTTCTTCAATTAATAACACTTTATAACGATATGCTTCATGTAACATAAATCATTAGAAATCTCAACAGAAATAATAAGTTTGTATATTTTACTAATGACCCATATTTTACTTTAAGTTTCTTCAGTTTATACATAAAAAAAATACCATAAAAGACAGCAACGCATAAAAACTCTGATACATTTTTAGGTAGCGACAGAAGACAAACAATTTAATTTTGATATTATTTTATTAAACGTGTTTTTAGATTGATAATTGGGTTTATGAACAGAGCTGCCCCCCTACCGCGTAACTAGCGTCGATTTGAACTCGACGTCGAATGTTTTCATAGGCTAAATTGTTAACAATGGCGGGTCTTTAGCCAATGAAAACAGTTGTCGACGTCGAATTCAAATCGACGCTAGTTACGCGTTAGTCCCCCTGTTTGTTTTAGTAACCTTTGTTCATCCTCAGAACGCGTACGGCGCGATGTTCCCTCTGGGCGGGTGCCGCGTGTGGGCCACGGCGGGGGGCGCGGGCTGCGGCGCGGGGGGCGGCTGCGCGGCGCACGCCGACTGCCGCGCGTGCCTCCGCGAGCCCGCGTGCGGCTGGTGCCACGACGGCGTGCCGGGGGGGACCGGCGTGTGTTTGCGGGGGGGGGCACGCCGCGCCGCACAACCACACGTGTCCTCGGGATCGGTGAGTCTTTATTGTAATAGGTGTTCGATCTGGGAAGCTACCGCGTAACTAGCGTCGATTTGAACTCGACGTCGAAATCTGTTAACAGTGGCGGGTCTCTATTCGACGGTCATTTAATCATTCGGTCTGTTATCGGCGGTTGCTTTAGCCACGCCTTTTAAATTGCGCGGTACGAAATTATGAAACCAATGATGTCGGTATCGAAAACAGATTTCGACGTCGAGTTCAAATCGACGCTAGTTACGCGGTAGAAGAAAAAATCCGTTGAACAGAGAAGAGACTGCTGCGGCGCTTCGCGCCACATGATGGTAAAGCAGACGATTGTAAGCTTTGTTTATATAGAAGTAAGGTGCAGAGTGAACTGGACACGTGAGGTTCGAATCGTAAAACAAACAACGATCGACCATCGTCGCAACATTTTCAGATGCTTCTAGGTTGAGTTGCCATGAAACAAGTGACAATCGCGCGGAAAGTGATAAAATTTGGTCGTAAAATAAACTCAAAACCTCACAGCGTTAAGTTCAAAATCGTAGTGAGAAATGACGGTCGCGAACCGATTGTCCCTCGTCTAGTAACGGGCACCCAAATAACTGACAACTCCATCAATACCAGTTGACACTCCACCCCTTACATCACAACTCTTCCTCCCCAGCAGGCACATCGTCCCTTACTAAACAAACCTTCATCTGTGTGCAGTTGTACTAGCTACTCTCTCCCCCCAGCTGGCACTTCGCCCCCCCTCCCACTAGCTACTCCCTCCCCCAGCTGGCACTACTATGCCTACTTCAGCCGCTCCTCTCCCCCAGCTGGCACTTCACGCGCTGCCCGCGCTGCCAGTGCAACGGGCACGCGGCGTGCGACGCGGCGGACCGCTGCGTGCGGCCCCCCGCCCCCACTAGCTACTCCCTCCCCCAGCTGGCACTACTATACCTACTTCAGCCGCTCCTCTCCCCCAGCTGGCACTTCACGCGCTGCCCGCGCTGCCAGTGCAACGGGCACGCGGCGTGCGACGCGGCGGACCGCTGCGTGCGGCCCCCCGCCCCCACTAGCTACTCCCTCCCCCAGCTGGCACTACTATACCTACTTCAGCCGCTCCTCTCCCCCAGCTGGCACTTCACGCGCTGCCCGCGCTGCCAGTGCAACGGGCACGCGGCGTGCGACGCGGCGGACCGCTGCGTGCGGCCCCCCGCCCCCACTAGCTACTCCCTCCCCCAGCTGGCACTACTATACCTACTTCAGCCGCTCCTCTCCCCCAGCTGGCACTTCACGCGCTGCCCGCGCTGCCAGTGCAACGGGCACGCGGCGTGCGACGCGGCGGACCGCTGCGTGCGGCCCCCCGCCCCCACTAGCTACTCCCTCCCCCAGCTGGCACTACTATACCTACTTCAGCCGCTCCTCTCCCCCAGCTGGCACTTCACGCGCTGCCCGCGCTGCCAGTGCAACGGGCACGCGGCGTGCGACGCGGCGGACCGCTGCGTGCGGCCCCCCGCCCCCACTAGCTACTCCCTCCCCCAGCTGGCACTACTATACCTACTTCAGCCGCTCCTCTCCCCCAGCTGGCACTTCACGCGCTGCCCGCGCTGCCAGTGCAACGGGCACGCGGCGTGCGACGCGGCGGACCGCTGCGTGCGGCCCCCCGCCCCCACTAGCTACTCCCTCCCCCAGCTGGCACTACTATACCTACTTCAGCCGCTCCTCTCCCCCAGCTGGCACTTCACGCGCTGCCCGCGCTGCCAGTGCAACGGGCACGCGGCGTGCGACGCGGCGGACCGCTGCGTGCGGCCCCCCGCCCCCACTAGCTACTCCCTCCCCCAGCTGGCACTACTATACCTACTTCAGCCGCTCCTCTCCCCCAGCTGGCACTTCACGCGCTGCCCGCGCTGCCAGTGCAACGGGCACGCGGCGTGCGACGCGGCGGACCGCTGCGTGCGGCCCCCCGCCCCCACTAGCTACTCCCTCCCCCAGCTGGCACTACTATACCTACTTCAGCCGCTCCTCTCCCCCAGCTGGCACTTCACGCGCTGCCCGCGCTGCCAGTGCAACGGGCACGCGGCGTGCGACGCGGCGGACCGCTGCGTGCGGCCCCCCGCCCCCACTAGCTACTCCCTCCCCCAGCTGGCACTACTATACCTACTTCAGCCGCTCCTCTCCCCCAGCTGGCACTTCACGCGCTGCCCGCGCTGCCAGTGCAACGGGCACGCGGCGTGCGACGCGGCGGACCGCTGCGTGCGGCCCCCCGCCCCCACTAGCTACTCCCTCCCCCAGCTGGCACTACTATACCTACTTCAGCCGCTCCTCTCCCCCAGCTGGCACTTCACGCGCTGCCCGCGCTGCCAGTGCAACGGGCACGCGGCGTGCGACGCGGCGGACCGCTGCGTGCGGCCCCCCGCCCCCACTAGCTACTCCCTCCCCCAGCTGGCACTACTATACCTACTTCAGCCGCTCCTCTCCCCCAGCTGGCACTTCACGCGCTGCCCGCGCTGCCAGTGCAACGGGCACGCGGCGTGCGACGCGGCGGACCGCTGCGTGCGGCCCCCCGCCCCCACTAGCTACTCCCTCCCCCAGCTGGCACTACTATACCTACTTCAGCCGCTCCTCTCCCCCAGCTGGCACTTCACGCGCTGCCCGCGCTGCCAGTGCAACGGGCACGCGGCGTGCGACGCGGCGGACCGCTGCGTGCGGCCCCCCGCCCCCACTAGCTACTCCCTCCCCCAGCTGGCACTACTATACCTACTTCAGCCGCTCCTCTCCCCCAGCTGGCACTTCACGCGCTGCCCGCGCTGCCAGTGCAACGGGCACGCGGCGTGCGACGCGGCGGACCGCTGCGTGCGGCCCCCCCGCCCCCACTAGCTACTCCCTCCCCCAGCTGGCACTACTATACCTACTTCAGCCGCTCCTCTCCCCCAGCTGGCACTTCACGCGCTGCCCGCGCTGCCAGTGCAACGGGCACGCGGCGTGCGACGCGGCGGACCGCTGCGTGCGGCCCCCCGCCCCCACTAGCTACTCCCTCCCCCAGCTGGCACTACTATACCTACTTCAGCCGCTCCTCTCCCCCAGCTGGCACTTCACGCGCTGCCCGCGCTGCCAGTGCAACGGGCACGCGGCGTGCGACGCGGCGGACCGCTGCGTGCGGCCCCCCGCCCCCACTAGCTACTCCCTCCCCCAGCTGGCACTACTATACCTACTTCAGCCGCTCCTCTCCCCCAGCTGGCACTTCACGCGCTGCCCGCGCTGCCAGTGCAACGGGCACGCGGCGTGCGACGCGGCGGACCGCTGCGTGCGGCCCCCCGCCCCCACTAGCTACTCCCTCCCCCAGCTGGCACTACTATACCTACTTCAGCCGCTCCTCTCCCCCAGCTGGCACTTCACGCGCTGCCCGCGCTGCCAGTGCAACGGGCACGCGGCGTGCGACGCGGCGGACCGCTGCGTGCGGCCCCCCGCCCCCACTAGCTACTCCCTCCCCCAGCTGGCACTACTATACCTACTTCAGCCGCTCCTCTCCCCCAGCTGGCACTTCACGCGCTGCCCGCGCTGCCAGTGCAACGGGCACGCGGCGTGCGACGCGGCGGACCGCTGCGTGCGGCCCCCCGCCCCCACTAGCTACTCCCTCCCCCAGCTGGCACTACTATACCTACTTCAGCCGCTCCTCTCCCCCAGCTGGCACTTCACGCGCTGCCCGCGCTGCCAGTGCAACGGGCACGCGGCGTGCGACGCGGCGGACCGCTGCGTGCGGCCCCCCGCCCCCACTAGCTACTCCCTCCCCCAGCTGGCACTACTATACCTACTTCAGCCGCTCCTCTCCCCCAGCTGGCACTTCACGCGCTGCCCGCGCTGCCAGTGCAACGGGCACGCGGCGTGCGACGCGGCGGACCGCTGCGTGCGGCCCCCCGCCCCCACTAGCTACTCCCTCCCCCAGCTGGCACTACTATACCTACTTCAGCCGCTCCTCTCCCCCAGCTGGCACTTCACGCGCTGCCCGCGCTGCCAGTGCAACGGGCACGCGGCGTGCGACGCGGCGGACCGCTGCGTGCGGCCCCCCGCCCCCACTAGCTACTCCCTCCCCCAGCTGGCACTACTATACCTACTTCAGCCGCTCCTCTCCCCCAGCTGGCACTTCACGCGCTGCCCGCGCTGCCAGTGCAACGGGCACGCGGCGTGCGACGCGGCGGACCGCTGCGTGCGGCCCCCCGCCCCCACTAGCTACTCCCTCCCCCAGCTGGCACTACTATACCTACTTCAGCCGCTCCTCTCCCCCAGCTGGCACTTCACGCGCTGCCCGCGCTGCCAGTGCAACGGGCACGCGGCGTGCGACGCGGCGGACCGCTGCGTGCGGCCCCCCGCCCCCACTAGCTACTCCCTCCCCCAGCTGGCACTACTATACCTACTTCAGCCGCTCCTCTCCCCCAGCTGGCACTTCACGCGCTGCCCGCGCTGCCAGTGCAACGGGCACGCGGCGTGCGACGCGGCGGACCGCTGCGTGCGGCCCCCCGCCCCCACTAGCTACTCCCTCCCCCAGCTGGCACTACTATACCTACTTCAGCCGCTCCTCTCCCCCAGCTGGCACTTCACGCGCTGCCCGCGCTGCCAGTGCAACGGGCACGCGGCGTGCGACGCGGCGGACCGCTGCGTGCGGCCCCCCGCCCCCACTAGCTACTCCCTCCCCCAGCTGGCACTACTATACCTACTTCAGCCGCTCCTCTCCCCCAGCTGGCACTTCACGCGCTGCCCGCGCTGCCAGTGCAACGGGCACGCGGCGTGCGACGCGGCGGACCGCTGCGTGCGGCCCCCCGCCCCCACTAGCTACTCCCTCCCCCAGCTGGCACTACTATACCTACTTCAGCCGCTCCTCTCCCCCAGCTGGCACTTCACGCGCTGCCCGCGCTGCCAGTGCAACGGGCACGCGGCGTGCGACGCGGCGGACCGCTGCGTGCGGCCCCCCCGCCCCCACTAGCTACTCCCTCCCCCAGCTGGCACTACTATACCTACTTCAGCCGCTCCTCTCCCCCAGCTGGCACTTCACGCGCTGCCCGCGCTGCCAGTGCAACGGGCACGCGGCGTGCGACGCGGCGGACCGCTGCGTGCGGCCCCCCGCCCCCACTAGCTACTCCCTCCCCCAGCTGGCACTACTATACCTACTTCAGCCGCTCCTCTCCCCCAGCTGGCACTTCACGCGCTGCCCGCGCTGCCAGTGCAACGGGCACGCGGCGTGCGACGCGGCGGACCGCTGCGTGCGGCCCCCCGCCCCCACTAGCTACTCCCTCCCCCAGCTGGCACTACTATACCTACTTCAGCCGCTCCTCTCCCCCAGCTGGCACTTCACGCGCTGCCCGCGCTGCCAGTGCAACGGGCACGCGGCGTGCGACGCGGCGGACCGCTGCGTGCGGCCCCCCGCCCCCACTAGCTACTCCCTCCCCCAGCTGGCACTACTATACCTACTTCAGCCGCTCCTCTCCCCCAGCTGGCACTTCACGCGCTGCCCGCGCTGCCAGTGCAACGGGCACGCGGCGTGCGACGCGGCGGACCGCTGCGTGCGGCCCCCCGCCCCCACTAGCTACTCCCTCCCCCAGCTGGCACTACTATACCTACTTCAGCCGCTCCTCTCCCCCAGCTGGCACTTCACGCGCTGCCCGCGCTGCCAGTGCAACGGGCACGCGGCGTGCGACGCGGCGGACCGCTGCGTGCGGCCCCCCGCCCCCACTAGCTACTCCCTCCCCCAGCTGGCACTACTATACCTACTTCAGCCGCTCCTCTCCCCCAGCTGGCACTTCACGCGCTGCCCGCGCTGCCAGTGCAACGGGCACGCGGCGTGCGACGCGGCGGACCGCTGCGTGCGGCCCCCCCGCCCCCACTAGCTACTCCCTCCCCCAGCTGGCACTACTATACCTACTTCAGCCGCTCCTCTCCCCCAGCTGGCACTTCACGCGCTGCCCGCGCTGCCAGTGCAACGGGCACGCGGCGTGCGACGCGGCGGACCGCTGCGTGCGGCCCCCCGCCCCCACTAGCTACTCCCTCCCCCAGCTGGCACTACTATACCTACTTCAGCCGCTCCTCTCCCCCAGCTGGCACTTCACGCGCTGCCCGCGCTGCCAGTGCAACGGGCACGCGGCGTGCGACGCGGCGGACCGCTGCGTGCGGCCCCCCGCCCCCACTAGCTACTCCCTCCCCCAGCTGGCACTACTATACCTACTTCAGCCGCTCCTCTCCCCCAGCTGGCACTTCACGCGCTGCCCGCGCTGCCAGTGCAACGGGCACGCGGCGTGCGACGCGGCGGACCGCTGCGTGCGGCCCCCCGCCCCCACTAGCTACTCCCTCCCCCAGCTGGCACTACTATACCTACTTCAGCCGCTCCTCTCCCCCAGCTGGCACTTCACGCGCTGCCCGCGCTGCCAGTGCAACGGGCACGCGGCGTGCGACGCGGCGGACCGCTGCGTGCGGCCCCCCGCCCCCACTAGCTACTCCCTCCCCCAGCTGGCACTACTATACCTACTTCAGCCGCTCCTCTCCCCCAGCTGGCACTTCACGCGCTGCCCGCGCTGCCAGTGCAACGGGCACGCGGCGTGCGACGCGGCGGACCGCTGCGTGCGGCCCCCCGCCCCCACTAGCTACTCCCTCCCCCAGCTGGCACTACTATACCTACTTCAGCCGCTCCTCTCCCCCAGCTGGCACTTCACGCGCTGCCCGCGCTGCCAGTGCAACGGGCACGCGGCGTGCGACGCGGCGGACCGCTGCGTGCGGCCCCCCGCCCCCACTAGCTACTCCCTCCCCCAGCTGGCACTACTATACCTACTTCAGCCGCTCCTCTCCCCCAGCTGGCACTTCACGCGCTGCCCGCGCTGCCAGTGCAACGGGCACGCGGCGTGCGACGCGGCGGACCGCTGCGTGCGGCCCCCCGCCCCCACTAGCTACTCCCTCCCCCAGCTGGCACTACTATACCTACTTCAGCCGCTCCTCTCCCCCAGCTGGCACTTCACGCGCTGCCCGCGCTGCCAGTGCAACGGGCACGCGGCGTGCGACGCGGCGGACCGCTGCGTGCGGCCCCCCGCCCCCACTAGCTACTCCCTCCCCCAGCTGGCACTACTATACCTACTTCAGCCGCTCCTCTCCCCCAGCTGGCACTTCACGCGCTGCCCGCGCTGCCAGTGCAACGGGCACGCGGCGTGCGACGCGGCGGACCGCTGCGTGCGGCCCCCCGCCCCCACTAGCTACTCCCTCCCCCAGCTGGCACTACTATACCTACTTCAGCCGCTCCTCTCCCCCAGCTGGCACTTCACGCGCTGCCCGCGCTGCCAGTGCAACGGGCACGCGGCGTGCGACGCGGCGGACCGCTGCGTGCGGCCCCCCGCCCCCACTAGCTACTCCCTCCCCCAGCTGGCACTACTATACCTACTTCAGCCGCTCCTCTCCCCCAGCTGGCACTTCACGCGCTGCCCGCGCTGCCAGTGCAACGGGCACGCGGCGTGCGACGCGGCGGACCGCTGCGTGCGGCCCCCCCCCCCCACTAGCTACTCCCTCCCCCAGCTGGCACTACTATACCTACTTCAGCCGCTCCTCTCCCCCAGCTGGCACTTCACGCGCTGCCCGCGCTGCCAGTGCAACGGGCACGCGGCGTGCGACGCGGCGGACCGCTGCGTGCGGCCCCCCCGCCCCCACTAGCTACTCCCTCCCCCAGCTGGCACTACTATACCTACTTCAGCCGCTCCTCTCCCCCAGCTGGCACTTCACGCGCTGCCCGCGCTGCCAGTGCAACGGGCACGCGGCGTGCGACGCGGCGGACCGCTGCGTGCGGCCCCCCGCCCCCACTAGCTACTCCCTCCCCCAGCTGGCACTACTATACCTACTTCAGCCGCTCCTCTCCCCCAGCTGGCACTTCAC